>CM074432.1:20286644-21486644 GCA_037101425.1 Elopichthys bambusa
TCCTAACCCTAACCCTAAATTCTAACCCTACTTTCTGACATTTCCTAACCTTATTTCCTAACCCTAGCCCTAACATAACCCAAACCCTAACGCTAACCCTAACCCTAAATGTTGAATTGAGATAGAATTAGAGTATTTCTCAGTTGCATTGATACATTTCTCACATTCCCTAACCCTAACCCTAAGCCTAACCCATATTTCCTAGCCCATATTTCCTAACCCTAAACCTAACCCTATTTCCTAACCCTAACCCTAACCCTAAATTACAGATTTTTTTTACAGTTTTTTACAAAAACATATCTCACATTTCCTGACCCTAACCCTAACATAAACATTTCACACATTGCCTAACACTAACCCTAACCCTGACCTAACCCTAACCCTAAATTACAGATTTTTTTTTACAGTTTTTTACAAAAACATATCTCACATTTCCTAACCCTAACATATACATTTCACACATTTCCTAACACTAACCCTAACCCTGACCTAACCCTAACCCTAACCCTATTTCTCACATTTCCTAACCCTAACCCTAACCCACATTTCCCAACCCTAACCCTATAAATTTCTCATATTTTATAACCCTAACCCTAATCCTAAATATAGAATTGAGTTCAAATTAATTTTTCTCAGTTGCATTGATACATTTCTCACATTTCCTAACCCTAGCCCTAATCCTAACCCTATTTCTCACATTTCCTATCCCTAAATTACAGATTTTTATTTACAGTTTTTTACAAAAACATATCTCACATTTCCTGACCCTAACCCTAACATATACATTTCACACATTTCCTAACACTAACCCTAACCCTAACCCTAACCCTAACCCTAACCCTAACCCTGACCTAACCCTGACGCATTTCTCACATTTCCTAACCCTAACCCTAACCTAACCCTGAAGCATTTCTCACATTTCCTAACCGTAACCCTAACCTATACATTTCTCACATTTCCTATCCCTAACCCTGACCTAAACCTGACGCATTTCTCACATTTCCTAACCCTAAGCCTAAACTAACCCTGACGCATTTCTCGCATTTCCTAACCCTAACCCTAACCCAACCCTAACCTTAACCCTAATTCTAACCCTAACCCAACCCATCCCTAACCCTAACCCTGAATGTTGAATTGAGTTAGAATTACACTTTTTCTCAGTTGCTTTAATACATTTCTCACATTTCCTAACCCTAACCTTAACCCAACCCTAACCCTAACCTTAAACTTAACCCTAACCCTAACCCTAACCCAACCCACCCCACCCCACCCCACCCCACCCCACCCCTAACCCTAACCCTAAATGAAATAATCAAAAACTACTTATTCAACCTCTACACAATCTTGTGCGCACACACACACACAGACACACACACACACATATATATATATATATATATATATAATTTTTGCTGTAAAATCCTCTTTTCATATTCATGCTTATAGCCAACAGTTCATAATCATGAGCATGATTATGAATCAAATCCCTTGCAAGGCCCAGATAATCTCATTGCAAAGTTCTTTTCATTATTTGCTTAGGCGTAAGAAGAAGTTTGAAATGCCTTTTCAGCGATTTACTGTTAGCTAACATCCCGATGACACCCACGCTGATTTTCCTCCCCTTATATTGTTGTTTGCCTATTGTGTTTTGTTATATGTTTGTCTATGTGTATTTTGTACAGTTTTTGTATATACAACTCATTCTTGCAATAAAAAAAAAAACAGTAACACTTTACGATAAGGTTCATTATTTAAACATTAGTTAATGTATTAACTAACATGATGAGCAATACATTTGTTACTGTAATAACTAATCTTCGTTAACGTTAGTTAATGAAAATATAGTTGATCATTGTTTGTTCATGTTAGTTCACAGTGCATTAACTAATGTTAACAAGATTTTAATAATGTATTAGTAAATGTTGAAATTAACATTTACAAAGATTAATAAATGCTGTAGAAGTGCAGTTTATTATTAGTTCATGTTAACTATTGTAGTTAACTAATGTTAACTAATGAACCTTATTGTAAAGTGTTACCAAAAAAACAAAAACAAATACAACTTAAGCTGTTTCCAACTCCAGAAACTCCAAATGAACATTTTGGCCTGATTTTGATCAAAATTACATCACACCAGTTCATTCTTTGATTCAGCTTGAAGGTACAGAGCTTGTCACTGGGGCAGTACCCTAAGGTACGCAAGTGAAAATGTACATCTTTGTACCTTCATACCCTTAAATGGTGCATATTAGTACCTTAAAGTTACATATTAATACTTTAAATGTCCATATTAGTACCTTATATGTATATATTAGTACTTTAAAAGTACATATTAGTACCTTTTTACCTTTGTACTTTAGAGTACTGCCCCAGTGACAAGCACTGTACCTTTTTTTCTGACAGTGTATATGCTATACAGAAAAAGTGAAACATTGTGTATTTTCAATGGCTAACATGGCTAAGCATTTCCACTCTTGTTTTTAAACAATTTAGCTTCTGTTTCAAATTCCAATTCAGCTTCTGTTGTGACCAATTTGATTTAAATTCAGAGTCATGAATTTGCAATGTTCTCCTTTAGACAGCCTAGTTCTACTACAGAGAGCTGATTTGATGGCACTGATATATTTATTAAAAACATTAACATTTACTGTTCAGCAGAGATGTTTCCAAAGAGGAGACAAGGGTACAGTGACTCTTTAAAAAATTGGATGAGAAAATAACCCCTATTACAAAAATAAAACAATGCAAATATTACAAAATGTAACATTAAAAAAGGTTATATATCACTTGTAAGCAATCTAGTGAGCATTTTATTGAGCAATCAGCTTGGTAAAATTAAAGGTATACATCTTTGTGTCTGTGGCAGTGTTTACTAAGCGTGATGACTGATGATCTGAAAATAAGTTGACTATTAAAAAGAACACCTGAACATCAGTTTACAAATAAAATATATTGTTTAAATTTTTACTGCCTTTAGTTATTATTTTGGAATGAATGTAAAAATGCTTTAACACTCTAACTTGATGAGATTTTTTCTTGGTTTTAATAAAATAGAACAGAGTGGACAGAGCTGATCCCATAGCCTGTGTGTATCTAGCTGAAAAGCAAAAGAGATTTAAAAAAAAAAAAAAAAAAATAGACGAATGGGACAGAATGAAGCTGTGAAAGAACTCCCAGTGGATGTTTCTTTTAACAACAAATAAAAAAATATGAAACAAGGAAACTGTGAGATATTTGGTGACAGGTCGCAAAAAGCTTCCTGTAATGCTTGACGGAGGGGACCGGGGACCGGGAGCTCTACATCCAAACAGTGAACCTGCAGTCTCAGATGAGAGGGCACCACTCTTGGGCCCTTTACACTCTGTTGCCTGCAAAAACTGAGAAAATGTTCTGGGCGGAGCTGAGAAATCCAGTGTCCATCATCACATCCTTCTACCACAGGCCTCAGGCTGCTCTGAGACACTGACAATACTGAGCAGAGACACAAAGGTGAGGTCATGCGGACCAAAGTGACCTTCAGTCATGATTCCAACTGCTTGGTATTTTTATGAAAAGCGTTTCTTAAACAACAATTATTTATTTTTCATTTACCTGATTAGTCCTATATTTACATAAACAGCCCATTAAATCTGACTGTTGCTCTGAGCCTTGTTACGCAGTTACTGTACAAGCTTCTCTAATGCCATCAGAGGATTCAGCCAGGATTCAACATTTAGAGAACAGAGGAAGTCTTGCAACAAAATTGACTAACACAGTCCCATCCTCTTAAATTTATCATGTCTGAATCGCCACGTATTCCCGTCTCACATGGGACATGGATAAAATGTTTCCTTTTTACTCTGGATGCATTCATATAACCTGCATGGAAGAAATATCCATGAATTATGAATGCACTCATACATACATAACTATGCGCAAAAGTTTGTCTCTTCCTCTGAATTCCATGTTGTTTGTAATGGCTTTGAATTCACAATATAAATTTAAAGTTTGGCTTTGTGCTAAGACTGTGTGTAAAAAGTGATTTGCAAATCTGTCATCCCAGAAGTGTTTATTTTAATCAGGCCAGAAGAGGAGATACTGTGGAGAGTGTTGTTGCCATGGCAGTGGAGGGTCACCGACTGAAATCTAAGACATAAAAGTATATACTTTAGACTTTAGATTCATGATGGATGGATGAACGCAAGCACATTTGAACAAACATACAAACTCACATTTAAATGAACACACTTTTGAACAAGATATTTGAACGAATGCACATTTGAACAAACTGACATTTGAACAAACAAACAAATACACATTTGAGCGAACACATTTAAAATAACATTTGAATGAATTAACATAAATTTGAACAAACAAACAAACTCACATTTGAATGAACAAACAAATGCACATTTGAGTGAACACATTTAAAATAACACACATTTTAATGAATTAACAGAAATTTGAACAAACGCACATTTGAATGAACAAACAAATGCATATTTGAACAAACCCAGATTTGAAATACATTTAAAATAGCACATTTGAATGAATCAAAAAAACAAATGGACATTTGAACACAACTTTTTTTTTTAATAAATGCATATTTGAACGGACACATTTGAAATAGCACAAATTAGAAAAAAGAACAAAGAGTTGAATGAACAAATATTTGAAATAACTCACATTTGGACAAACTCGCATTTGAACAAACAAACAGCTGCACATTTGAGCAAACATTTAAAATAACACATCTGAATGAATTAACAGATATTTGAACAAACAAACAAATCCACATTTAAATGAACATATGCATATTTGAACAAATACACATTTGAAATAACATTTAAAATAGCATATTTGAAGGAACAAACAATCAAATACATTTGAACAACCTCACATTTAAACAAACAAACAAATACACATTTAAATAAAAGCACATTTGTGAAATAGCATCAATTAGAACAAAAGAACAAACAAATAAAGAGCTGAATGAACAAATATTTAAATGAACAAATGAACAAGAACGCATGCATTCCTGTTTTTAATCCTTTTACGTCACTGAGCTATACATACTTTGGCTTTTAATTGCCTTGACTCACCCAGCCTGGATGAAGGTGAAGGATTGGCCATTCAGTTTTTCTTCTCTGCTCTTATCTTGGTGCCATGGAGAGCAGAGAGTAGGCAGAGAGTGTGAACGAGGGGACGGACCGCGCAAGCTCTCCCCTGCAGCTGCACGCCCAGCGTGCTGCACCCTCTTTGGCTTCAGATGCAATTGAATAATTTAAGGCAATTAACGCTGGCAGGGGTTAGGGCCTGCGGCGTCCATCTTTTTCTGAATCTGCTGCTGTGTTGGTCACAGGGGAATCTTTGTTGCCTCTGCTCTTGCAGCTGGCAGTGAGTGAGAGAACACTCTTACTATATCGCATCACACTGGCAGGAAGCCCACAATCCACAGTGTCAGCCCCGCTGCCTGCAGGTCTCCAGTTTTTGGGCATTGATTTTAGCCATTTACTAGTTTATACCTCAGACAACTGTTTTAAAAACCGAAGAGGACCACTTGGGGTCAACTGTGCTTTAGTAGAAATTATTCCTAAAGCATCTTGCATTTAATTTTTTTATTATTATTGTTCTTTTTTAATTGTCTTCATCAAAGTGTATCTTCTGAGCCAGAGTTATGGAGACATAAATTCTATCAGGTCTTTAGTGCTGAGTTCCATCTGTTGACACATCATCTGTTTTCATTCCATAGGTGGCTGTTACTTGGGGGTTTTGACAGTGTCATTTCTCTGGATGCCTCATGTTGTCTTCAAATGAGGATGAGTTTCAACTCAGGGAGTAAAGAAAACAAAAGAGTGTGAAATGAATTGACATTTGAGGTGCATACAGACTGACGGATATTTAACAACCTCCATTTTACATCTGGTCCCCTTCTCAATTTCACTTGAATTTAGAATGATGGCAGCCCTGAAAGGTCAAACCTTACCAGATTGTAAAACAACACTAATCATCCTGGCCAGCCCATTTCCCACACTGACATCCCCTAATTTGTTACCAGCCGTCCAGCTGATTCAAAGCGCTGCCAGCCACAAGTAGTGTTTGGCTTCTCTTTTCTGCTAAATAAGAATTAGGGAGGGTGGTGAAGGGAGGTGAAAGTGTTTCATCAACACAGTTGTCTCTACTGCTAAAGAGAAGGGCACACTTTATGTAAAATTTATATGGTCTGTCTTGTAAATGTCCTTTGGATGTGACATGTTAGCTCGCCGCTTGATACCAATCTGTAAGACTAGTGTCCTGCTGTCTAAAACAGGCATCTTTTGTCTGTTCTTGAGTACTGATGAGACGTGCCCGCTTCGTAACCCTCTCTTCCTCTCAGAAATGGTAGACCAAGCTCATGTTTACGGGAATTTCATCTTCCTTGAGAGACAGCTGGCTTTGACTATGTTACTTGTGAATAATTGCATTATGACAGTGATAAATAGAAACAGGATATTAAACTTGCTACACAAGGCCTGGACACAGAACAGGAAAACAGACAAGGTGTGTTTACCAAGCATTGATACTAGAAGCTACTAGGGCTGCTTTCTCAGACACAGATTAAACCTAATAGAGAGCTAAATGGGACATTTGATGGAGAATCCACACTGACAATATTATTTTCCCCAGGACAAAGTTTAAACTGTCCCCATTAAAAGCAGAAAAAAAGATCTATTGACCATGACAGAGGTAGAAAAATCAACAGCAGAATACAGTTAGGAAATAATACTATACTAAATAATGTCATGGAGCCTTTGTCATGATATAAATATTCCTTTTTACTACCACTTGCAAATCAATTTAATTTTCTCAGTGGTATCTGCGGTGACCCATCCTCCAATTCAATTTCCTCAAATAGTAAGTAGCCTTCTGTCCGGGCCTTGCTAACAAGATCCATATGATGTCAATCACAAGGCAGAGATAAAACACTGTTGAAAAGACAGTTGAGATTATTATAGAAAATCTGTCCTTAATGAGGCAGGCGGGGGGGGGGGGGGGGGGGGAATTAAGAGTTTGACTTAGGAGACCAGACACATATAGACATATAGATAATGGGAGTTCATAAATAAGCTCTGCATGAGTGACCTCACTGAAGCATTTCCAAGAATGTGGTACTCACAATCAGATGAGCTTTTGCCAGGACCTTGAGGCAATGTCCAGCTTTCCTATTCAGAACAATCAGAATTACTCTCCCTTCAACCCAGATGGTTGGAATCATCATTGTATACGGATGCTGTCTGCAGACTTTCAACTGAACAAGGCCGTGATTCATTTATAGTCTTGTGTGTTGACAGGAAGTTACATCAGCACATGTGGATTACAAAGTCAGATGTTTCAGATGTACTGTTCTAATATCAGCACGTGCAAAGTATTAGTATATACTCATTTGATGTTGACACTCTTCAGTTTAAATTGTTCACATGTGACTATATTAAATTGTATTATTTTATTTATAGTTTTATTTAACTATAGTTTTATTTAAATATTTAATGAACTTCTTTAATAAAGCCTGCAGGTCATTAAACCATACTGAACTTTGTGGAAAGTAAATGTGAACTATGTAGCCTACCTACCTGTGTACAAATATATGTAAATTCAGGGTACTTTTGTAGGATACATTACATTAGTTTGCCTTGCTTGTGAATACTGAGCGTCTTATATAAATCCATCGTTTTTCTCTTTTTCTCGTTTACTCTGATCTCTTGCATCCTTTAATCTCCAAACAAATCACAGTGATGAAAATGAACAGGACTTCTAATCAAGTAGCTCCACATTTTAAATCAAGTAGCCTACATCTTAAACAAAATGAAATGTTGTAATTCATTATTGATACAGTAAAACAGAAATGTGCATGAACAAATGGGGTAAAATGTAATACTTTGATAGAAAATGAATTTTGATATGACAGAATAAGAAAGAGACTGCACCGACAAATCTCTGCACTGGAAGGGTAACCATGCAGTGCTTGAATAGTTTAATATTTAGCGCACATTCACTTTTTCTTGCATACCGCCACTTCTCACATGTTGCTGGTACTTTGCCACTCTGGGTCAGTCGTCAGTGTCTGGGTGATTGATTAGTGATTGTACAAATTTCAAATGTGATAATGATTATGCCAGCCGACAGTGGAGGCATGGGGCACCGCCCGCGCACGCAGCTTTCTTTATAGTTCATTTGAGGCAGTTTCTGTGGCGTTATTTTAATGACGAGAGCACGGGAATCTCTCAGCTCGCAAGTAGATTTCCATCGCTGAGTTCGCTCTCACAAAAAACTGGATGCACGTTCTCAAATTTACAATGTGCTGCTTTGGCGTGCATTATTTTCTAATAATTCAACAGACCAAAGTCAATTATTCCACTTATATGGGTTACATTATTTAGATTTCAAGACATTTGCCATGTTTTTGTCCTTAAAACGCTCTTGTGTGTAGGACTAATGTCTTATGCATCTCATCCCATGCCTCCAAAATGTCACTTGAGAACAAGTAACAGAGGCTTGAGCTTTTGATAGCAGTCTAATGCAGTTATTAATGCAGTTAATTTTCAATTTTGTGGCAAAAAAAACAAAATGTATCCTATTGTTTACTATATTGATTTGGTCAGTGCCATTGAGGGTTTTAGATCTTTTGCTGTCGTAGGCTGTAAGGACCTTTGAAATAACTGAAATCATTTGGCAAAGTGATATGGACATGTAATGTGGTCAATACCTGTCTGGAACTACATTAGCTGTGCGTTTCCCTGAAAATAATTACACATCTAAGAACGTTTGTCAATCAGTTAGATTCAATCATTCGACAGCCCTATGGTATACTATTTTATTTATTATTTTTAATGTAGTTATCCTGTAAATGTTGCCAGAAGGGTGTTTATGTTTTAGATAGATGACCTGGCTTAAATGTGTTTTGGACTGCTGTGTTTGCAGTGGCATATTAGTAAATACAGACTGATGTAATAATATTGCCTAATTTGTAAATGTGGACTAATGCTTTCATTTTGTTGTTCTAATGTTAGCTAGTGTAAGCCTCCTACTTTTTATGTTATAGATTAATCTTACAGTTTATTTGATTTACAAAATGTGTTTTAATCGTCATGAGGCTTTATTAGAGAAACTCATCAACGCCTAACCTTTCTTATTTATTAGACTAAGATATAAAGTGTTGAAAACATTTTCTGAAGCTAGAGAGTTCATCTTTTTTTTTTTTTTTTTGAACTCCAAATTTCAGTCGCCTCCCAATTTTTCTATCAAGCTTCGATGAATTGAATGATTTGTTAGTTGCGGAAATTCACTGACGACCCAAAATGGTTGTTTCTGCTGATAGGGTTGAAGATCAATTGTTAATTTAGCTTAGCAATGTGTATTCCAAGTCACCTGGTGTCTTATCCAGACCGAATTAAACACAGAGGCCACAAACAAGGTCTTGAGGCCTTGATAGATTAAACTCATTTGAGTGTCCCTGCAAGTAATTAAATGATCTAATTATTTTGTTTTGGTGCCCTTAGAGAATGTGGGCAAAAATTCTGTTGGGCTGGACAAAGTATTTGTGTCACATGTGGCCATTTCAGTCACGATCAATGCCAGCGTATTACAAAGTGTACTTTAAATAAATAAATAAATAACAAGAATCTGGTAACTTGGTCACTCAAAATGACCAGTTTCCATCTTCCACATGTGACTCATGATACATGTTCCTTTACTGACAGTGTTGCTAGTGACTTTTCTTAAAACTTTAAATCCACATACATGATTGACTGCAAGCAATAATGATGCAGTTATGTCTGATTGGATATAACATAATGATTGTCTAGCTTAATAAGCCAGATGTTAACCCTTATCATAAAAATAAAATAAAAAATATATATTTATATGTGTTTATCACAAAGACATGAAGAATTCTGGAAGACAGTAACATTTCACAGACTTACACACAGACATATGGGTACGTTCACACACACAATTACATAGTCTCTCACTTTGATCCACTGTTACAAATCCAAATCACTATGGTGAATTTCAAAAATGATTTGAGCCATCTTGCTGTGCTCCTGTGAGGCATTTATTTCACCATCTGGTTCAGGTTCACCCTTATAAGCTTTCCTCTCCGACATTTACTGTATGTTTATTGGATAGTTTCACTCTGCTGTGGAAACTGAGAACATGACGCAGGTGTTGACAAATGTTGCAATATGCTGAGGGGGCATAAAAGACCACTGAGAAAAAGAGAACAAAGCTATAACACTTAAAAACCCGTTTTTGCCCATTTCATTAAGAGTGCATTAACATTTAAATCTTCATATCTATGAGCTTTCTAGTTTGCGTTGAGGTATGAGTTTAAATTATGGTTTAACTTGCATGTAGCATATGCTTATGTGCAAACAAATACATACACTGAAGTATATACTCACACACTAACAGCAGGGCACAACAGTAAGGAAACAGCTAGCAGGGCCTATAATGTGTTTTCACCTTTCCATCATCCGCCTGTTGAAATAACAATAGGATGAGAGGCATTATGAACAGCAAATTAACACCAGTACAGTTTGCATAGCAGCCCTGTACTGAGATAAAAGGACAGAGCCACCTGAATTAATCTGAACTAAAGTGACCGGTATCAGCCAGAGGCTTTTCTTTTGTCTCTTTGTTTTTTTTGTTTTTTTTGATGAGTTAGAGCACAAAAGCCATGCAAATGTTGTGTGTATGTGTGGGACAAGAGAGGACATGCTGAAAAGTCATAGTTGGTACATTGCACTACACTTACAGGTGCTGGTCATATAATTAGAATATCATCAAAAAGTTGATTTATTTCACTAATTCCATTCAAAAAGTGAAACTTGTATATTATATTCATTCATTACACACAGACTGATATATTTCAAATGTTTATTTCTTTTAATTTTGATTATTATAACTGACAACTAAGGAAAATCCCAAATTCAGTATCTCAGAAAATTAGAATATTACTTAAGACCAATACAATGAAAGGATTTTTAGAAATCTTGGCCAACTGAAAAGTATGAACATGAAAAGTATGAGCATGTACAGCATTCAATATTTAGTTGAAGCTCCTTTTGCCTGAATTACTGCAGCAATGCGGCGTGGCTTGGAGTCGATCGGTCTGTGGCACTGCTCAGGTGTTATAAGAGCCCAGGTTGCTCTGCTAGTGGCCTCCAGCTCTTCTGCATTGTTGGGTCTGGCATATCGCATCTTTCTCTTCACAATACGGTCAGGTGAGTTTGCTGGCCAATTAAGAACAGGGATACCATGGTCCTTAAACCAGGTACTGGTAGCTTTGGCACTGTGTGCAGGTGCCAGGTCCTGTTGGAAAATGAAATCTGCATCTCCATAAAGTTGGTCAGCAGCAGGAAGCATGAAGTGCTCTAAAACTTCCTGGTATACGGCTGCGTTGACCTTGGACCTCAGAAAACACAGTGAACCAACACCAGCAGATGACATGGCACCCCAAACCATCACTGACTGTGGAAACTTTACACTGGACCTCAAGCAACATGGATTGTGTGCCTTTACTTTCATCAGAGAACATAACTTTGGACCACTCAGCAGCAGTCCAGTCCTTTTTGTCTTTAGCCCAGGCGAGATGCTTCTGACGCTGTCAGAGTGGCTTGACACAAGGAATGCAACAGCTGAAACCCATGTCTTGCATACGTCTGTGCGTAGTGGTTCTTGAAGCACTGACTCCAGCTGCAGTCCACTCTTTGTGAATCTCCCCCACATTTTTAATGGGTTTTGTTTCACAATCCTCTCCAGGGTGTGGTTATCCCTATTGCTTGTACACTTTTTTTCTACCACATATTTTCCTTCCCTTCGCCTCTCTATTCATGTGCTTGGACACAGAGCTCTGTGAACAGCCAGCCTCTTTTGCAATGACCTTTTGTGTCTTGCCCTCCTTGTGCAAGGTGTCAATGGTCATCTTTTGGACAACTGTCAAGTCAGCAGTCTTCCTCATGATTGTGTAGCCTACAGAACTAGACTGAGAGACCATTTAAAGGCCTTTGCAGGTGTTTTGAGTTAATTAGCTGATTAGAGTGTGGCACCAGGTGTCTTCAATATTGAACCTTTTGACAATATTCTAATTTTCTGAGATACTGAATTTGGGATTTTCCTTAGTTGTCAGTTATAATCATCAAAATTAAAAGAAATTAACATTTGAAATATGTGTGTAATGAATGAATATATATAATATACAGGTTTCACTTTTTGAATGGAATTAGTGAAATAAATCAACTTTTTGATGATATTCCAATTATATGACCAGCACCTGTAATATATATATATATATATGAGTGGTAGGGAAATTTTTTGTCCATGCCACATATATTACACAGAAACCTCATCCAACCATATATTTGCTCAACAAATTTTTAAATGAAATTAAAATGAAGCACAAGTGAGGATGACATGCAGCTCTCCAAGCTGGGGTGTCGGTTTTTCCTTCCCTGCAAATAACGCTCCAATTTTTATCCAAGCTGTCTAGTGATTAGCCACGGTGGTCCAGGCTTGTCACTAAGGAAATGCCCCATGCCACTTCTTGGCATTGCAAATGAGCGTTAGAGCATGCCAGCTGGCCCTGGATTGCTTGATCCCCTTCAGTCTAAAACAGGGATTTCTGAATACTGAAACCTTGGCCTGTTGCATCTCTCTGGTTGTTGTGGGATGGAACAACAACAACAAAAACTGAAATCTGTACACTGAAATAAATTTAACCTAAAAATGGTAACATCTATATTGATTTTATTCATTCAAAAATATTATTTAACATAACTGAATCAATCTAAATAAATTAATTTAAATGGGGCCTATTATGTCTCTTTTCAGAAGATGTAAGTTCAAAAAAGCCCATAAATAATTTATAGCTTGTCAAATTTGCCCCTATTTGGGTGTGAGCAAAAACATGCCTTGTTTTTGTGTGTGTTCCTTTAAATGCAAATGAGCTGCTGCTCCCAGTCCCCTTTCTGTAAGAGAGCGGAGCTTTAACTGCTCACGCTTCAACAACAACAAAATCTCACACAGCCAAAATGTCAGAAACTGTCAGTAGCTGTGTTCAGCCTTACAAGTTTGAATCAGAGTGGGTCACTGACGGAGATACTCAGGAAGAAGTTACAACTTTTAGAATGTAACTGGACGTTTATAAATGATTAGTAGATAAATTTGTGACCCTGGACCACAAGACCAGTCGTAAGTCGCACAGGTATATTTGTAGCAATAGCCAACAATACACTGTATGGGTCAAAATTTTCAATTTTTCTTTTATGCCAAAAATCATTAGGATATTAAATAAAGATCATGTTCCATGAAGATATTTTGTAAATCTATCAAAAATGTATTTTTGTAAATAATATAATACATTATATACATAATATAATATAATATATAGTAATATAAAGTAAAGTAGTAATATTCTTTTTGCATACAAAATCAGAGACTTTACACATTCAGATCATGCCTCCAACATGCTCCTGTTGCATTATTTTCACCATCTAATGAGTTTGTACATATTGAGTTTACAAAAACAGCGCACAGGCGCTAACTGTAAACAAATATGTTGATTTCACGTGAATTCAATTAAAAAAATTCAAATTCAAAAAATTGCACAGATCATAGATCACGGCACATCATCATTTACAGCAGATTCATAAAATTAAAATGAGCCCCAAAATAACACAATCCATTGTGGCGATCACAAGATATTACTTGCGGAATGATGTAACATATTTGGCTAAAAATATGTATCTCATCTTTCCGGGATGCAATGTGTTATCCAATGTTCCCGGAACCATCCATGTTTATTTTCCAACGTGGAATAACACAAAATAGGTATCATTTTAAAGCTTAGAAATTCGGCTTTTTAATGCATCTAACCATTTTGATCAACTCTTAACGAGTGCTGAGTAGTCTCTATAAACCGGAGTGTACCGCCTGCCGGCGCCACCTAGCAACGAAAACATTAATAATCATAATTTTCAAAACTACTGAATCGAATAGGTGTCAAAATAGGTGTCATTTGAAAGCTTAGAGTCTGAACTTTTCGATTAACTCCTAGTGTAGTGCTGTGTTATTTGCTGATAAATAGAAAAAAAAAATGTTTTCATAATTTATTTAACTAAAAATATGTAGATTTTAAGAGGCATTTTTACTCATAAGTTCATGAACCATGCACAGATCGTAGAAAATGCTTATTATTTAAAGCAGATTCTCATGTTTAAAATGAGTCCAAAATCAACTTAATCCCTTGCGTCAATCACAAAATATTCCTCATGGAAAACGACTTTAAAAATGCCCATTAGGGGGCATCAAGGGCTAAACAAAAAGGCTACCTTGCTTCCAAATGCTGTAACTTTTGATTACTTTATGCTATCACCATAAGATGTAGCTCACATGTAGAGCTACATTAAAAAAAAAATTTCCTCCTGAATTATTGCCTTCCTGAATTTTTGCATGTCAAATAAGAAAGATATGTAAAATTATAATAATAAATTATTAAAGAAAGAATAAATTCTTTCTAAAAATTTAAAAAGTGTTCTATCAAACGATACCTACCTTTTGACTCTCCTTGCTACAGTTTTGGAGTTATGAGTCTTTACTTTTGTGTTTGTCACTCAGAAAAAACAACAACTCTAAAAATGCCTTCAGGTCTTTAAAGGCGATTTTCTCAATATTTAGATTTTTTTGCACCCTCAGATTCCAGATTTTCAAATAGTTGTATCTTGAGCAAATATTGTCCTATCATTACAAACCATACATCAATGGGAAGCTTAGTTATTTCAGCTTTCAGATGTTGTATAAATCTCAATTTAAAAAAATTGACCCTTAAGACTGGTTTACAAAAGGGTCACATTTATGTAGTTGTTGTGGAGTTAAGATCATTCATTCAACTCATGTAGCCTACCGTCATGTTAATATTTTGTGCAAATCCAGCGTTGAACCGACCCTCGTTTGTAAAGCAGTCTGGCGTAAAATGATTTACACAAATATTTAACAATTACCGACTTTTCTTCGACTTTAACACTTTTCTTTTGCACATTTATATAGCTGACTGCTGTGGCTTATTCAGGGTGGTATCTATGCTAATAGGGCAGACTGTCACTAGTCATGGGCGGGGCTTACCCTACTCTGATGTAAGTGTAGGGGGAAATCTGGAACCGTGTGTTTGGAGAGACTGTTTCTGATTTATGGGGTTTATTTAAAAAAAGGAGTGGGTAGATTTTTACCATTATAGGCTGATTGTTTACATACACTGTGGACATACATCTGTGTTCAAACCTTATAAAAGTGAATTTTGCATAATAGGTCAACATTTTTATGGGTTAAATTAGGTAGAAATAACCCTTTAAGGTAACAATTGCATGTTATCAAATGTTACC
The DNA here is from genome assembly GCA_037101425.1 of Elopichthys bambusa. Taxonomy (NCBI): domain Eukaryota; kingdom Metazoa; phylum Chordata; class Actinopteri; order Cypriniformes; family Xenocyprididae; genus Elopichthys; species Elopichthys bambusa. The sequence continues at coordinate 20,302,037 of CM074432.1, forward strand.
AGTCCTTAAGATGTTTCCTGAATTCTGAATCTCATTTAATAAATATATATGCTTAAAGTCATTAAGCTTTGAGGACATTAGCAATACTATAAACTGTTAAAGGGAATCTAATTGTAGCAGCACTAACTGCCAGATTAATTTCTTTGGAGATCTTACATCTTTGGCTCTGTGGTGCGTCATGTCTCTGATCAGATTGATGGATGAGTTGGACTGAAGGGCAATAGGTTGTGACAGTGTGGCTCGATTGAGTGTCCCCCACTGGGCGAAGGGAAACTTTAGTGAAAAAACAAGGCAACTGAGTGACAGGTATGGCCCAGACACTGTCTGAGGTGACTCTGGGATGGTGCTTGTAAGGAAGTGCAAATCTCATGCACCTTGTTTAAGACAGTGACAGCTGTTAACTCGCTCAGCTCAGGCTTGCAGCAAAACAGGACATTGTTCAGTAAGCTGGATACATGATAGAGCAAAAACTTTATTTACCTTGATTACTTAATTTATTTATTATGTATGATAGATAGATAGATAGATTAGGACATGTGCATTGGGATTTTTCATTTTAACAGGTCATTTCATCAATGCCAAATGATAAAACAGATTACTTTTTCTTGGAAAAATGTACTTTGATTACTATGCATCAATATCCATAGTAACCATGAAAACAAGCACATGCTGTGCAATGTATTGTTATCTGAAAGGCTTTTGAGTTTTAGTGTGGCTTTGTGCTGATTATGACTTTAAGACCCAAGTACAATGAAAGCAGACATAAATTGGAGGAACACATTTATATGTACTTTCTGTGAATATACATGAGGGGAGATGGAGAGAGTGAGAAAGACATAGAGATGGTGGGCGTGTAATAGATCAGTGCTACTCAACCATTTCTGCATGCATTGTTTAGGTTTGACTGTACCTGTCTGTAAAATAAAATCTTCTCATGAATGTGCAAAAAAAAAAAAATTAAATAAATAAAAATAAAAAAATAATAATAAATAAAGAGAGAGAGAAATCTCTAGTATTTCCAATTGCAGTTTCCATTCTTTGTGTCTGGTGTCATTGATGCAGAGTAAAGCTTGAAACACCAACATTAGACAGTGAGAACAATAGCTAAGGTTTGATGGACTTACAAAATATAGCTTTGTATTAAAGACAGAACAGAACATGAAGTTTGGACAATCCAGGATCAAAATAGAAGGGAACCTTCTCCAAAAATGTACTTCTTACAAGATTTTAAAAATAAATAAATAAATAATCAAAAAGAGAGAGAGAGAGAGAAAAAAAAAGACAGACAGAAAAAGCTCTATAATACTACTGTTGGTAAAGTTGGTAGAGCCCTCAATTTGTGATGGACAGTGTTGGACTGAAGTATAACAACCAAATTGCTTGAAAAGAAGACTACCTGGGGCTATAAGTCAGAGCATGTGTGCTGGTCAGTTATAAACTGTCTAAATAATAAAGTCAATGCAATGCCATCTTGTTGATTTAAAAAAGAAAAAAAAAAGAAACGAGAGAGAGAGAGAGAGAGAGAGAGATTGGTGTGCTACGATGTCTTTTTATTCATATAACCCTAAAGCACACATCTGGAGAATGTCAAAAAGCTGAGAATATGATGAATTACCTCATAGCAGTCTCTAATTTTAGAAAAATGTTTGCAAAACATCAAAATAAGTGCTAATGATGTTCTGCTAACACCATATTTGAATTGCCTGGGTGATCCATTTGTTGGAACATGTCATCATTCTCCTTGTATGCCCTCAGAAGTGGTCTCGGGGTATCATGCTTCTTGTGATCAGATTAGTGGGTGACACATGGCCGAGGGGCTGGAGAGACTCCATGGCATCCAGTAGACGAAAACCCATTGGGCTCAATCCTATTTACTGGATATCACCATAGCAGCAGGAGCCCTCCGTATGGTGGCAAAGATTCCCATTTGAGCCCAGCAGCCTGTTTCCTTTCCATTAGCTTCTGCAGCACAGCCCCATTAAATTATATCTGCTATACCTGCCAATGTCCTGCACTCACTGCAAACTGTCCAAAGCAGACCTCACTTCCTCATTTCCACCTATTTACATTTAGGGACTCTTAAGCATGAATGAATGAATGAGTGAATGAATGAACAAATCAATCAATACATCATCATTTACTCATCCTCATGTCATTCCAACCTATATGAATTTCTTTCTTCTTTGGAACCCTAACCCTAACACAAAGGAAGATATTTTGAAGTCTGTTTCAACTGTTTTTGCACATACAATGTCATGTGTGTGTGTGTGTGTGTGTGTGTGATATATACATTTAAGAAGCATTTGTTGGTGTACGCTGTCATTTAGGACACAAAGGTTTCTGTAGAAGTTCTTTGTGTTCTTTCACAGAATTCTCTGTCGCTTAAATGACACCACTGAAATCTTTCCTTATTAGCATATATGCCTGAGAGTGAAACTGTCATCCAGCTGCACCAGCAATTAGCTAGTTTCATCATAAAGACTCGTATCAGCAGAAAAAAGTAATCATTTGCAGTAATGTGAAAGACCTTCCTCGTGATTTCCTCATTAAATTATTCAGGGCTTCCTCTTGCTTGTATATTTTCCATTTAGAATGACAAGGTTCATTATGAAGATGAAGCTCTTGCCGTATTTTTGTGTAACTCTTTTTACGGGGTCTTTTCTGATTTTCTGGAACAAAATCACACACTTAAGTCATGGACCACAAGTGAGAAAAGAGTGAGAATAAAGGATGGAAAAACTTCAGACTTTACAAAGCAAGATTAAGAAGTAGGGCAAGAAAAACATGATTGTTTGTTTGCTTTGTTCACAGTCTATCCATGTCTCGTCTGATGTGACATGACCTGATAAAGAGCAAGGATGTTTCCAGAATCACCTAAAGTATAAAGGAGGCACCCCACTCGCAACCATATCTGTGGAGAATCTCTTAAAGAAAATAAAGCAAGCTCTCTCTGATGAGCACCTCCAACTGATAAGGTGTCAGATGTACCACTCCATTACTGTGACTGAGGTTGTTCTGTTTTTCTTTCATTTGAACTCCCACCGCAATAGATTGAGTAATCAGCTCCTCTCCGTGCTCTGTGCGAAGACCCCTGCCAGGTCTCTGATCCACCAACAGATATCAGTGTCTCTTAATGGATTAAAATAGGGTTAGACAAAATGGATATTATATCAAAGAGTGCATATGTCTGGCTGCTTCCTCTGTTTCTGCAACGAATGCATGATCAAAACATCAGAGACGGAGAAATAATAGTTCTGAAGTGTGTCGGAATCCAAGCTGTGGTGGAACATGTTTGATTCAGCTGTTGGAATGCACATTGGCATGGGTGTCTGATTTTATTTACCCAACTGTGCCCCAGTAAGACCATGCAATTGATATTGGCAGTCATTTGTTTGAGCGAATGAATGGTAAAACAACAAAAGACATGTTCATCTTTGGCTTTTTAGTGTATTAAATGGTGACTTAGTGGGTTTTTTAATGTGTTACATCAAAACAGTGTTGCCACTGTCATATAATCTCTGGTGGAAAGTTAATAAGACAAACTGTATAAAGCGTGCCATGGAATCCTCTCGAGGCCTCGGCAGGCTCTCCTCAGATATAAACTTGTACGATGATACATGCAATTGTGATACGGAAAGGCAAAGCAAGACATTTTCCTTATGTGACGGCTAATTTGTGCCTTCAAGGAACCTGATTAAAAACTGACATGGAGCTGATTGCTCTGCCATCCTGAGGTAACACTGCCAACGTTGTCGCTTTCTCTTTTTTTTTTTTCTATTCCATCCATTCCCCCCCCCCCCCCCCCCCTCCTCCTCCTCCTCTTCTGCTACTTCTCTCTCTCACACTTCTTTAAACCAGCCTTGGCTGAAGCGACCGTGTGAGCAGTGAATCCATTACCCGAGCGACAGCTCAATTCAATTATTAGACGGGCTAATAATCTGACTGAATTGATTGTTCACTATATCCCCAGCCAAATGGCTGGTGCAGAGAGGATCATGTTTGGGATTTCTTGCCATAAAGACATCAGGAATAGAGCACATGCTGAATATGACCAGGAGCTGTTCTTAATGAACACCACTACGCTTTCTCAGTCTGACAGTGTGGAACCCCAAACCATAAATACGCCTAAGGAAATACATTTTTTAGCTAACAATTATTGTCTTTCTTTGTTATAATGTTGGTGCAAAAACAACACTGAACATGGTTTTCATCTCATTAAAATCAACATCTAAACTGAGTGTTTTGCATTTCTCTTGATAGACTTCAAATGAGATTCTGAATAGGGATATTAGATCGGTTTTATTTTCAGCATGATCTACATTCACAGAAAAAGAGACTTTCCTGCCTCAAACTTAAGCCACAAATGGAAAAGAAGTGGGTCAAACTGCAGTTTGAGTAGACTACCAATTTCAATCAACAAAGCACAATGGTGAGAGTAGACATTCCAATTAGCAGGGCAGTAATGGATACCATAATTATAGACCTAACCTACAATTAAGCTCTGACATGATGACCAGAGTAATGGTCTTACAACATAATGACCTATTTCCAAAATGAGTTTTTGTGAGCATATTGCCTGTGATTTTATGTGTGCAACATTGTATTTATTCTTAAATAATGGTATTACTCTAAAAGATAAAATCAACTTTGAAATAGGGGAAACTGAAGTAAGTTGTAACTCACCTATACCTTTGAAATACAGCATGGCTTTTGATTACCTTTTATTGCATATTAAAAATATCTTGAACACAATTTTTTAATTAAACCTTTTTTTTCTCTTTTTTTTCTTTTTTTTGCAAATCCCATTCAGTGCTATGCAAGATAAATAACATACATTGTGCAATAGTATGGTTTACACAACAGGTGTTTCTGTCACAGCTGTTACTATATTCTGCATCAAAGAACAGTTTAAAAGTTATACTGACCTGTCAAAAGTCACAGCCATAGCTATTTTTTAAATGTAATTTAATAACACTGAAAACATGTTAAAAACAAACCAATAAATAAATAAGATAAAGTATTTGATAAAATATTTTATATTTATTCGTTATTTTTAATAAAATGTTTGTTTATTTAAATTGTTATTAAAAACGGAGAACATAAGTATTTTGTGACTAAAAATTAAACTTTAACAACACAATAGATCCACCCACAACTTTGCTATATAGCAACATGAATATTTAGTGATACGTAATTTGTTTAAGACAAATATGGAAATATTATAAAGAAAAAAAAAGAAAGAAAAAAACTACGTTACAGACGATTAAGCAAAATACGTGCAGTCCCCGGTCTTCCCTATATGTCAACTAAATAAAACAAACTAAGAGAGAGTACGAGATTAAAAGAGATATTATGAATTCCCAAATGATCTTAATTCGGTTTATCAGCTGGATTTGTCAATGAGACTTTTCACTTTTTACATTTTTTTATTTGATTTGATTGAGACGAGAGGGTTTTTCATTCCCCAGTGGGGGCTCAGTTTCTTCCGCTTGTTTTGATTGGAGGAGGATTTTAGAGGCCGGTTTAACAGTTGCGTTGGCCGCTCGCTTCAGATGGGACCGCACGACAGGACAGATGAGAAACTGCTTCCATCTGGAAACGCAGGGAGAGAAGGAGGGTTGACTCGACACAGTCACCGGCAGTAAGACACACACATCCTGCTTGCGTTACATCGCACCGGTCATCATCATTCCGGCTGTTGGAGGAGCAGAGCGAACGTGCGCGCAGAGCATCTGCACCTGACTGATCGTGGACATACCTCAGTTTCATTTCACCAGTCTTTATTTAACAGTTGCCTTCGGTACTTACTTGAAGAAGGGGAAAAAAGAGAAAGAAATCAACCGGGTTTTTATGTTTTGCTTCAATTCTGGGAGAGGACTTTTGCAAGGAGGACCCTGCGTCTGGAGTGCTAATACACAGACTGTTCTTGTTGGATGTTGATTGTTGGTCAAAGAGAAGAAGTGGCAGCGTCTAGCCGCTGTTGGGACCACCACTGGACAACCGGTGTCGTCTAAAAGTGTTCAAAGGTAGGAAGTGATGATGCTGAAATGCGCATCATATCCACGGTGGACTGCAAAGAGCTGTCTTCAGAGGAACGGAGAGGACAGGTCAGCCGTTCTAACCTAAGGTTTTCTCCATCCCTCAGCAAACAGCTCTTTTGCAGTGACTGCACACCTATTGTAAACTATGCACACTTTAGTCTGTTGTAAATGTGAGCTCTTCAGATGGCATTCAGAGTAGGGATTTGCTCTCGTAGACAGCTGGAGCATGGAGCTCATGGCTCAGAAGCTCAACTTTTAGTTTTTAGCTGTTCTTCACGCTCATGAGCACGACGTGGTGGAGATGCATTGCGTTCCACTGAGCCTAAAAAAAAAAAAAAAAAAAAAAAAAAATCATGTGTAATGAAATATAGGCTATAATATATATGTAGCTAGTGCAGAAATAACTTGCAGTTTTATTTTTTAATTGTTTTACGACATCATTATTAGCTTAGCTTAGGCTGTTTGATTTATTTTCCTGACTTTGGCAAGATATGTAGGACTCTAGATCGTCGAGTGTTGGGAACAACTTTCCATGCAGCTTTGATATAGCCTAATATCCATAATAACGATTACATCTACTGCACAGTGCAGGCATGGTGTCCTCTCTTTGTTTATTTGTTAATTTATTCAAGGATAATTTTATAAAGGCTATAGGAATTCTCCCCGTCACGAGCTTTTGGTTTGTAGAAGGGAAATGCGCGTCGCCTGTCGCTGGAGTGATTCCACAAACGCCTCAGCATTCACGGTGGGGAATGGAGGAGTCGTGCGGGTGGTGAGAGAGCACAACCCCGGGCATAAAAACAGTCATATACCCCCCCATTGTGAGAATCACACCATGAATCTTTACACAAATCTTTTATGAGCAATATCAGCTCTGTATTTCCTCTGTATGACACGCAGAACTTGTCAAGATAGTGAGTGATTTAGTAAAGTGTAGTGTGTATGTGTCTGGATGGGATGCTGAGGATTTTACATATGTAAATTAGGTTAGATTTTTTTTAAACGTCATATTTTGGTGTTAGCGTGTTAGATATTATAAGATGTCTGTGCGAAGTCTGTGACTTTGTGGCAGTTACATCTATAGGCCTAAAAAGAGATATGGAAATTATACAAATATTAAACAAAGTCCAATTTTCCTTATCTCATCAATCCAATATGTAGAAATAAGTGTGTGAGTATTATTTATAATAATACTAATAATAATAATAATAATAATAATTGAAGAACACCATGTACGCTCACAAGCATTCAATAGAGGGTGCTGTTGTTCTATTCAGTCCTGGCCCAGTTTGCTTACCACAGTTTTGTCTCGGAGGACCACTCAAAAAGATTGAGCGCCACCGTCTGTGTTGCTCATGCTCCCCAGGGATGCAGAATTCAATCTAGCAGAGGCTCTGGCTAATGCTGTGGCACTTTGTCAGGATTAACATCTTTCTAGTCAGTGGCTTCTGTTACCTTTGGTGTCAAATTACCACCTTGGAGTTGTGTGCAGGGAGAAAAAATGAAGCCCCGGTATCTTGCTCTTGCATTGTGTTGGGTGCGCTGCTCCAGTCCCACATCACTGCGGGTCGATAGAGGAAGAGACTCAGTCATTTTCAACAAATAAAGGCATTTGTTATGGTGACTTGTGAGACTTCACAAAGAACCCACTTTTTTACCACCAGCCACATCCAAACAAGGCTGGGAGATCTCTGTGCTGAATTTAATTTTCAATTAAAGAAAAGAATACTTCAGCTAGAACAGATTTTCAGAGCTCATCTGATCAGTCCATATTTTCATTTCAGGTTTCATTAAAGCAGATCTTTTGAAAAGCAAAAGCGAAGTTACGATCAGACAAACAGTGCTTTGCACATCAATTGGCTTTGCTTGCTGAAAAAAAGGTAAATTAATCTCCACACCTAGGTAAATTCATTCATGTTGAGGCATGAAGAAAGTCTTTCAGATTCTACTGGCAGCCTCCTCGGCAGTATCGTCTCATTGTAGTGGTTTCTACTCAGGCGTAGAATAATGATGATTATACCAGCACTTGGACAGGGCCAAGTTGTTCGTGCCAAATATCTCCAGTGCAGGAATCTCATGCCATCTGTTAGTGACCTTGGAACACATACATACAATTTTGTATGACTGGTGACTTGGTAGTGTATGAGAACTCTATACTTTCTATTGTATAAAGGTTTTTCTTGGTGATTGCTTGGCAAGTTGGAATCCATCATGCAGATTTGATCATATATATATATATATATATATATATATATATATACACACACATAAAGTTTTCTTTTTTTTTTTTTTTTTACTGTAAAGTGCTTTTTACAAAGAGTCATGAAAAGAATCTACAATTACCACTATGAAATACATTGGATGAAATATGGCAACAGGATAATAAATTGGATGTGTTCGTTTTTTAAAAATTCCCCATCAAAGAATTATTAATAGAGTATTTGACACAGTGGAGAATTATAGCTTCATTTATACAAAGCAGCCTTCATGGTGAACGTGGTTGTACTAATCACTGTGTGGGTGCGTGGAATACATCCACCCTTATGAGGAGCAATTAGCAAAGCAGAAAATCATACACCCTTTTATATGCTAACTTTTAGAGCGGGGGTGATTTTCTTTTTTTTTCCCTTTCATTCTTTTAATGCCTTACTTTACAAGGTGGTGCAATGACAAACATTACTCATCATTCATAATCTCATGTCTGATGCAGCGGGTAGATGTTGAGATTGTGGAAAAGATGTCTAATGAATAACACCTGAGAGGATCTTAGTGATACAAAGATATGTGCGGATGTATTGATATGAACAGTGTAAGATGATCAACCACATTTTGTTAATTGCAGTTTGGTGTTTGTTGTTTTACGAGATTTGGTGTGATATGCTATCTCACACTGAAATGTTGGCAATCTGAAGCCAGTTTAAAGTGCTGCTCTGAAAATACATTGGATTATGAATGAATACACGAGAATGCACTGTGAATTTGCTGCCAACCGTATGGCTTGCTGGTTTTACTAGGCTTCACTGTTAATATTCTTCATTTACTCTGGATGGCCTGGAGTGTGACAAGCCAAGTAGATTTTGTCAAAGCGGTTTGGAAATACTTTTTTTCTGATGTCAAGACCACTCTTTGATCTAGCACAATATCATCATACTTTTTTTTTTTTTTTAACCTTTGCCTTTGAAGACCATGATGTAACTCACCCTTTCTTTGACTGTTGTATCCTTTATTCTTTTATGGATGACAATGCATAGATAATGTAAAGCACATATTTGCAAAATGATTCAATTCCGTTGGCGTTCACCTGCTTGCATTTATTTTTTTCATTTAAATGCAGAAAAATAGAATGCCTTTATTCAATTAATTGATTAAAAATAAATAGAAAGACTATTAAAAAGAAAGACTATTAAGCACACATATTTTCTTTTTATTTATATTTGTGGTATTACCTCATGAAATTGTTAATGGTAAGCTAGTACAGTTAGGTTTGACATTATCTATCAGGTTTGAAAATGTGTTTTATTGTTGCTTTAATTGCACATATGTTTTCTTAATCTATTCAGTCCTATCTTTGATATTAACCCAAATTTTGCATAATCAAATTGACTAATATTTAAAAATTGCTCATTTTTGCCAGTGATACCTAGACCTAGTCATTAAAATACTTCTTGAAATAATTTTTGTTGAAATTAATCCAAAATACCAAATCATGCTGCGTTCTCATAGAGCTGACCTTTAGAAAGAAAGCACTGATCATAAGTGATGTGGCTTAGGTATATGGCCGGTAATAGGCCTGATTCTTCTCTCAGACTTGCTTGGCTGCAAAACAGCAGATTGCATTATCCTGAACCCATTTCCACACAGCGCAATTAGACATGAGACGGGTAACCTTTTCTTCTACAATGTATCCTACAACAGAAGTGCTTTAACTCTCCCTCCCTTTTTTTCCCCGTCTCAGTTTGAATTCCAGTCGTAATACCAAGAATAAGCCAGATGCGATGGGTTACATACAGGAAGCACAAGACATACCATACCACACATAAGGATGACAACATGTGGTTGCATGAATATGGGTTTCTATGCATTAGTTCTTCCTGTTGTTCAATGAAATCATGGAAGTGGCTTATTTGTGAGTCCAGATACCAGCCATCTGGTTAGTGTTGCTAAGGGTTTATACAGGTTTGCAACTCTTCCTTTTGGAGTGTGAAAGGGGTGGGAGGATGAACTGATCTGCAATGACACGCTCCATTACTCCTTCTTTGCATCTGCAATAAAGCTAATTGTTGGGTTTTCCCTGTTTAAGCTCAGTGTAGCCACAATGCACAATCACACTAATATTCAAGACACTGATGAAAATGAGCATGGGCTGAATTCCTCGCAGACCAATCAGAAAGAGCGCACCGGCACAAATGGATCACAAATACCCCCTCCTGTTCCTTCTGAAAGTGAACTAACATCTTTTAATTTACAGATCAACCATAGTCTGCAATCAGAGCATTAAGTGCTCTGGGTTCATTATCTGGTGGCATATGGTGATGCATTTGCATAATACGTTAATACTTACTCCAGCTCTCTCCTATCTATCACTGTGCTATTGGCAATGTACGATTTTGTGCAATTAAACTTTTCCCTGAGATACTCATTGTTCTTTTGTCTAATTAAGACTTCTAATGTAATGAAACAATAGGGAAGAACACACCTTGACTCACAACCTGATCATTGTAATTTCGCACGACATGTATTGGAAGGTTGTCTCTGAATGCGTGGGGTGCGTAAATCAAAGTGCTTTTCTGTCTTTAAATATTTATTTGTTGACTCACCAGCCCAGAAATCACCAGAACAAAGAGAAAAAGACAGAGAATGGCAGTCATGATGACAGCAGCTAATGCCTGGCATTTGTCTCCAAAGCTATTTGTCTCTTACGGTTTTGCAAGCGCTACGCCATCACATGGGTTTTCGTAGCAATGTTCAAGTGACTTATTGTTTCCTACTTAATGGTAATGAATATTGCTGCAGATTGTTGAAATGCAGAAAAAAAATAGTAAAAGGAAATCTCCTAAAATTAGCTCACTTTAAGACATGAGGCATGAAATTGGATTTTAAGTTTGCTGTAGAGATAGAGAGAGAGAGAGAGAGAGGGGGGGGGAAAGTGCATTGCTGTTCTCACAGTTCAATGCCTCTCTCATTGCTTGCTGTCCTTTTACTCTGTTGTATTTCCTCAGAGCTGCTGCCTCACCTGTTCTCAATATTTAATGTGGTGGAGGGTCTTTTGGGCTTGTAATGAAGTGGAGGTCAAGAGCTTCCTCCAGCCTCTTTCCTCCAAACTGGCCCTGTAAATGTCAGACGGGCTGTGAGAAAACAGTCTGAACTCCCCCGTCTATCTCAGTCAGTCATCTCTTATTTCTGTTCATCACTGCCCACTCTTTTGCTCCCTCTGTCTCCGCCAACCTTCGTCAGAATTCATCTCAGAGCCCTGGCCTCCACTCAGCCATACCCTGAGCTTTTTCCATGTTATATTACCACCTCATCAGCCTTTTTTTTCTGTCACTCATCTGCCCTCTACTACCTTTTTTCTTATCTGATGAAAGACGGAGAAAATCCTCCAAAACAAAATGAATTTGACACGTGTGATGTGTATGGTTATGGATGGCCGCACAGGATTTTTCTTTTTAACAGAGCTTTTTGTTTGTTTTGTAATTTTTTTTTTTGGGACCTCTGAGGACACAGCCATTTCTTTTGGCAGAAATGAAGGAAGACGTAACTCATGACCTCCCAGACTTAGCGCTTTAGTTTTATGCGATCCTGGCCATTTTGGTGGCCTCGATAAAATATTCATCCCTTTAATCCCCAAGCTGACACAATGGTGTGTGAAGAATCAGGCTATGTTCCATTCCACTGACCATCTGATGGGCAGCCTTCTCTAAAGACCTGGCCACAATGCTAGCGTTTGGCTGGTTCACTCAGAGAAAACAAGAGGTCCAAATCTAGCAGCACTGGGGCTTTGTCAGCAGTGAATAACAAGCAGGCCAATTACAACTCAGTTACCAAAAGAACAGTGGAAAGGGCTGTGAGTAGCAGCAACTCCCAAACGGTGAGAGAAAACTAGGTTTATGGAACAGATGATGTAGAAGATAAAAGAATTTGTTGAATAACCTGGTGGGCCAATATTTCAGGCGAGGGATGCGGAAAAAGGCCTCTAATTTTTGTGTTTATACATAATAAGTAGGATAAATTGAGCTTGGGAGTTTTAACAAGTACGGCACTGATAACCTTCTGTAGTCCTTGGCATTCATAGCCGTGTATCCGTGATCTCCAAGGTCTCATATTAACTTTTGGATGGAAATCTGTCTCGAATGAGTTATGATGCAAAAATAATCCCAGGGGTTTGTAATCAGTAATTTTGTTTACTTTAGCCGATCACAGGGCCCCAGATCCAGGCTGTGATGTGGCCCTTTTTCTGCCAGGATCTGAAGACTTGAAAAGATATGTAAATTATATTAGTTTCTCTATTATACCTCTTAGTTTTGTTTCTTTTGTTTTTTTTCCAAAGAATTATAATAGGACAAGATGCATGATTGATTACATGTATTTATCTAAATTTAACTATCTGAAGAGCTCATTTCCTCAGAGGGAAATTGCAACTCAATCAATAAAGTTTTTTTTTTTTTTTTTAATAAAAGAAAGAAAGAAAGAAAGAAAGAAAGAAAGAAAGAAAGAAAGAAAGAAAAAGAAAAATGTGTATGAACTCAATTGGATTGGAACATCTGGTGTTCTATAATGTATAAACTCTTTTGACGTGATATGCTAATCAAATTATTAGTCAAAAAAGAAAAAGCACTCAAAAGAGTTGTGGGACAGTCCCAGCACATGTTCTCGGATCCTGCTTTTCCTTTCTATTGACGTTTTAAAGAGAGAGGGGCATTCAGTCAGCCCATCCCTCGAAACGTTATTTGTGTCATTTTCGTTTTTAACCCTGAGATCAACAAAAATAGCATGGAATGAGTGAATAATTTATTTAGTTCTGCTTCTAGTGGCTGGGTTAATGGGAAGCGGTTTGGTCACAAAGGCATACATTTGTAAATGAGGCAGATAAACCTTTGGGTAGACAAGGAGCGTTTTGTTTGACACAGGAATTCTGTTGTTGGCTGTTTTGGTTGTCAAGTACTCTGGGAAGGCAGGATGTGTACTGGGCCTACAATGGGCCTTTCAGCTAAGCATCTCAGATGCACGGCGATGCTGTCCCGCCTCCTTTCACAGTGCCCTAATCTCTTTATCAGGCAGCCACAATGGCGGATTCAGTCTTCAGCCTTGCCGGCGAGATCAAGACCAGGAGGCAGACGCTTCAAACTGACCAGCGTCTAACCTCAACCAGCCTCAGAGCACAAAGTTTTCACAAGTAGTGCTCAAGGGTTATAGACGCATTGAGAAAATTAAGAAGATATGGAAATCATGCCAACAACAGCCCGCTCTATTAATAAGTATAATATTTGAAATATCAGTTAAAATGATTTATTTTTTATTTTTTCATCTTAATTTGTATACATTTGTGTCTAAAACATTTACATAATGTTATTAAATCAGTACTAAACATTACTTTTTTTTCTACATGACAACATGTACAGATAAATTAAGTGCATGATCTGAGTTCAAATAAAAATAAAGAAACTGTAATAACCATTAATTATTTGTATGCAAGAAAATTAATCCTGCTTATATGTAAATCTGCAGACGATTTACAAATTGTCTTCTTCAACTTTCAATTTTAACTTTTAAAATGTAGCTCCAGCAAATGTTACATTTCATACTTAGTGATTTATGAATATAATAAGAAATATAAGATTCATAAGATGACTTTAGTAGGATATGGTTCTCTTTGTATAACTTTATAAATGCTAAGGGAAACCTTTTCTTGCTTTCTGATCATTTTAAACCTGTAAAATAAATTATATTTTTCATGGATTATTCAACTAATATGTACTCACTCATCTTAATATATTTGATAAGATTTGATTGCCAGTTATTTGTATTATTTGTATGTTTTCTGTAAAACTAACCAAAAATATATTAAATTATAAATATCAAAGAAAAAATCAAAACAAAACATAAAAACCGAATGCACCAGAAAGGGAGCGTTTGTCCCTCCATTTTTGTTTAGTGCCTGTCAATGTGTGTTTGCATCAGTAAACTCATTCACATTCCTGGAGCCAGCAGCACCCTCAGGAATCCGCTAACGTTGCAGTGCTACCTCTGTAGTGCAGACATTGTCATTCCATTTGTGGGGCTTTGTCTTTGATGCAACAGTCTTTCCATCACGTATATCCTTTCTGAATCATTTTTCACTCTTGAATTAGGAAAACGCATTAAGGCATTTTAGGTTTGGCTGGATCACTGTAATGCCAAATTGCACTTAATTTCACACTCCTGTAAATTCTGTTGTGTCAGGAAAACTCTTTTTAGACCTCTTTCTGTCACGGACAAGCTCTCTAGTAAATAGTTTGGGGCCTCAGGGACTCGTCCAGCCTGAGGTTTTAATTGTTATAATTTAATGCAGGGGTGTCCACATCCTGTTGACCCCTGTTTGCTGGGCTTTGTAGGTTACAGTAAGGCAGAAATTATTTCCAGCTGCCTGACATTGTGGGTGGCCCATGGGTGGACAGTCTTTTAAGGAAAGCAAACGCTTCCCTTTCTAATTAGGCTGTTGAACATTAGCACTACAACTGTTGGAGGAGAAGAGAAGTAATGGCCTTTTCAGTGAGAACGGTAAAAGGTTGTACACTGCTTGTCACTCCCACAAGGACACAGGGCTCGTGAAGGCCAGCAAGGCATTCATTAACATGACAGTTATCCTGGCATCGTAAAACCGAACCGGCTTGTAATGGGGGAGCCCGGCCCCTGCTGAGCGTCCAGGACAGTGCAGTGTACGGGGGTGGGGGGGGGCTATAAACTAGAGACCACCCTCCATACAAATCCCACCATTCCCATGAAGAGCAAACAAGCTGTACTTCCTACAACTGTCATGTAAAACACTGTCTTTCATTTTATTCCAGAAAGACCTGTTCCCATCCACTCAGTCCTTTTCTTCTTTTGCCATTCGCCCATTCGCCTTCTGTATGCACCTCTTACCCCAGAGCAAACCATCTTTCCTTTGATGCCCACTTGCGTGATTGTTGACCTGACAGCTGTCTGTGTTTGAATGGCTCTGCTTGGTAACAGTCAGGAATGTGCGTATGGTAGTGCTAACGCACTGACTGTGCTGCCTAGAGAGTATAATATCTGTTGCTTATGAATTACATCATGTTCTTGATAATATGTCAGTTGTTGCATGCCGTACGTATATATACTAAAGTAATTCGACTCAACTTATTTCTTTATTCTGCTTCTCTCATCCATGATGTTGAAATTTAGGAGCCAAAGAATTCACTTTGCTTTTAGTGCAGAACTCACAGTCACACTTATACAGGGCAGTTCAGGGTGAGCCAGTGTGCCTTGTTTCTTAGAAGTGCCTTAACACAGAATAGAGGCAATGTGCGTCACCAAATGGGGGATTTCAAAAGCACTGCTCCGAGCAGCATTTGAAGTAACGGAAATGTGAGATTTTGTGTGACATGAAAGCTGACAATTCTATAAGTTCTTAACTTGGAGCTGTTTTTCTGCTTCTGAGGGTTATTTGGGACACAGTGTATTGTCACTGGAAGTTGGAGATTGATAGAGAAGGCAGTAACTGTTGGTTGCAGATGTTTTTTTTGTTTGTTAGTTTCCTTTGACCTGAATTTTAGGTCGAGTCAAGATAAGCATTATTTGTGCAGTGTCTTAAACAATGTGTGTGGTTTCAAAGCAGCTTCACAGAAAATGTTTAGACCTGGTATTATAATCAGTGATAAATGGTAATCCTGGTCTAAAACATATTCTTATCTGATCACTCCATAAACGCTAATCTTTCCTGAAGCGACATGATAAACCATTAAAAAAGGGTTTTAAATGCTGCCATGTTTATAAGTTATTGAAATCTTAAGACATATATTTGTAGGCAGCTTTTATTTTTTTAAATTCTCTTATGCAAATCTATTTTGGTTTTAACTATTTTCTTGTTCTCTGTGTAAGCACCTTGAGTCCACTTTAAAGGTGCTATATAAAAATAGCATTATTATATTTATAGTATCGTTAAGGATGCACTAAATTGATCAAAAAATTACATTAAAGATGTGTTGATGTTACAAAAGATTTCTAAGTCTAATTGTATCACTGTTTTCACATTAAGTAGCACAACTTTTCAAAATGTATAGTAATAATAATAATAATATTTATTTATTTTTTAAGCAGCAAATTGTCACGATCTGGGTCATTTGTTTTGTCTTGTTAAAGGACTTTTATGTTGAAATGCATTCTAAGTTTCCATTGTGTCTGTGTTCTTTTCCCATTTGGTTTCCATTTCTCTGTGTTGTCATATTAGTCACCTTCATCAGTTCCAGCTGTTGTTCATTATCTACTCATTGTATTGTGTATTTAAGCTCTTGCTTTTCAGTCAGGTTTAGGGGTTGTTCTGTAATGGGTGCATTAAGATGAGACAAGGATGAATCTAAATGCACACAGTTTATTAACAGAAGGCACAGTCACAGATAATCCATTCCAAACCTTGAGTAGGCAAATAGTCCAGACAAGAGTGACATGGGAAAATAATCCAAAAACACAGAGAAAACGTCAAAGCACCTCCTGATCAAACACATGAACACCAACAACGACCCATGAACCTGATTGAAAAGCAAGAGCTTAAATACACAATGGAAACTCAGAATGCATTTCAACATAAAAGTCCTTTAACAAGACAAAACAAAAGAACCAGATCGTGACACAAATCAGCATATTAGAATGATTTCTGAAGGGTCATGTGACACTGAAACATTACATTTTAAAATATATTCATAGAAAACGGTCATCATTAATTGTAATAATATTTCACAATATTACTGTTTTACTGTATTTTTGATCAAATAAATGAAGCCTTGATCAGAAGAGACATCTTTTAAAAACATGTTACTGGCTTACTGATATACGTATAATAGTGTCTGCTAAGCGGATAATTGCAATTTGATAACTGTAACTTAATTGAAATAACAGTCTGTCTCATCTGACTAGTTGTGATCAGGTCATGTGACAGGACCTAAGAAGTTTAGGTAATAAGGGAGAAAACAGTTATGCATTCACAATACTGTTATGAAAGATGTTATGTAGTCTTTTTTTCTTCAAATGTATTTATTTATTTTTTCTTCAATGTGCAGTGTGCACAGCAGTGCCAGCCTCTTCCCAGTGAGCACTTATAAAAGAAATTTCGAAATGCAGGTGGTGAAGAAGGCAGGCAGATGCTATCATTTATCACAACCCTTCTGTATGCAAGCAAAGCAAATCCTGAGGCTAAGAACAGAGAGAGAGGGACGGAAAAGGGAGCGATATCCATGCCTGTTGAGGCCATGCTGACAGATATGGTCGCCTCTGAGATTAAATCAAATTCACAATGAACACATCTGATACTAACACAAAGCTCAGCGAGAGCTACATTATTAACATTGTGATTCATTCAGTCATCCAGTTATTCCACCTCCTATCCAGCCTGAACCGAAAACATTATTGCTTGGATGGAGGGTGCCCAGTGGGTCATTATGGGTCAGTGCAGGTGTCCCTGGAAATTCTGTTGGGTAGCTATTCACACTGACGTGGTAAGACCCATTCGGACCATTTTCCCCCTGTCCTCGTCGTCAGTATGCAGCAAACACAGCCGCTCAGTCCCTCTGTCGGAGGTGGCTTTTCAATTACTGAGCGAGGCTGCGGGGGAAAGGCGCTTGACAAAAGCCATGACATAAACCATTTATAGTGCGGCTCCATCATGGCCCCAATGCCAAACCGGGCTGGACGGTTCATTTAAAAGAGAAATTAATCACACATGGTTTCAGGCACACAATAACAGATTATGACTGGCTAGTGGCACCTCACTGAGTCCAGGGATAAAATTTTAAAAAGACACTTAAATGTGTGGAGAAATGCTAAGGTTTATGTGTGTTACCACATTTCAGGGCTGCAGGTGAAGACTGTATGACAATGAGGGGGAGAGGGGAATAAAAACGTGTATTCAGTGTTAGTCAGTATCTGGTTAAAAGTAGCGATGCTACAAAACTATGTTTTTCAGTAATATGACAGTAGCTTAGCTCTTTTTAAAACACTAACAAGGAACTTTTTCCATTCTGTGTATTGTTAAAAAAACACATCGCTGTATTTTTCATCATATTTTTTTATGCCCACAGCTTTAGAGAAGAATGAGCTTAGGCAAAACTCAAAGAAGCACTGTCCTCTGTTGCATATAGCATTGCAAAGTGTGATTCAGTATAGTGAATCAGTTCATTTAAATGAACCACTGAGCAACAAAATGATTCATTTTAACTTCTGTTTCATCTTTTGGAAGAAATATGCTTGGTTAAATTCACCAAGAGTAGTGTACCCTCTTAAAAATCCACAGTAGTTAGCTACGTTTTGTTAGTAAATCAAAGCTTTTTTTTTTTTTTTTTTAATAAAAAGTTTAGTATATCTACTAATTATAGCCTTGCAATCTACGGTTTCAAAGTAGCTTCCCCAATAGTGTATTATATTTTAGGTTACACACAATGAGTGTTCAGTGTAATATATTCTCTCATTATCACTGACTTTTTACTGTAACTATGGAAGATTACTGTGTCTATACAGTCAGAGTATGCAAATCTAGGCTCACTTTCATTAAACCACTGGAATAATTCATTTTCATGAATTATTCCATATTGTAGTCTGCTTAATAATTGGGCGAATGATTGTGGGACGTGGGAAAAGAATGTCAGGGAGAACCACTGAAAGACCAAAGTCAAAATGAGAGAAAGAGTAAGAAAAGAAAGATGGAGGGTTGCTGGGCAAAATGACCAGGAAGCCATTGAATCTAGCATAGCACAACTAATCAAGCATGATGGAGATTGTACGCATAAAGAACAGAAACCTTTTTAAAGCCGAAAATGACAGATTTAGTCATTAGCCACAGTATGTAGCACACATTGGGAGTTACATCTGCCTCTCCCCCAGGAGTGAGGGGTGTGAGTGCCACTGCCTTGATGAATGAGGCTCAACTGCTGCCGATTAGCGGAGCGTCCATAAGTGGGTGAGATACAGAAGCCAGATCGTCCTCTAAAAACCTCCCTCTCAGCAGCCCAGCCCGCATCCTTTTTCAGTGACTGTTTACAGTTTTGTTGCCTTTTAAAGCTGTGTTTATTGATAATTCAAGCTTATTGATTTCATTCTTGTTTTTTTATGATTGCACTCACAGAAGGTTGGAGGGATTCTGTTCTCCTCAGGCCGTCCGAGCGAATGACTCAAATCCACATTAGGCATTTCAGGATGTGTTTAGTATTCACAAACACAGGCCAGAGCCTCTTTTAATTTGGCGGGCGACAGTGGGTGTATGTCAGCGCCCCTACCTCACCTCTGGCTACTGCGCCCTGAGGTAATGGCTGTTTAAAAGGAGGCGGCGATTATAATGGAAGGATTTTTTTTATGCCCTCTGGAATGGCTGCAGACTGTGGCTCACGTCACTTGATATTCATTGGAGGCTGTCACAACGCATGCAGCTCAGGGCCTACTCTTATCAAGATAACTATTCAGCTGCTCACAGCTTTTGAGCGCTGAAAGAAATAGAGCAAAATAAATAAATAACTCTGTAAATAAATAAAAAAAGTGCATTCTATAGGTCACTTTTCAATGACAAACGGCCAAGGAACGAAGAAAAATAGTACGTTCTTATCATGAGGAAAGGGGTGATGGCTTATCTCTGTGAGATGATGTTTCTCTCGTTTAGCTCCCGGCACCCATAATGCACTGCTAGCATGAAAGTTCAAGTGTTAATTAATCACAAGTTTTATATTGACTGCTACATTATAATCCAAAAAGTTCAGGAATTAAAAACGTGGCAGACTACCTTCGGGCTTATCTCATTACTAATGCTTGTTTCGGCTTGAAGACAGATAGTTTTTCAAGCGTCCTTTACTTATCTCCCAGCCTATCTAAATATTGGTTTATCTCCCATGTATCACTGGGCTCGTGGCATGGCCGTATTTTCTATTAATGATGATTTTATCAGAATGCACCTCGGCTATGCAAACAGGGCATCAATGACGTGTGCATGCACAAAGCCCCATTTAATAGCAATTTACAATTTTCACAGCTTGTTCTCCAGCTCTCTTCATTTCTAAAGATTCCTGTAAATAGATTACTACAATCAAATATGCTGCTGCACAAATCCTATTAGAAAGCACCAGAGTGGAGAAAATCATTTGCAGTTTGATGTGAAGAACTATAGACAAATAATAAAAACCTAATGATTTACAAAATTAGGGTCAGATAGGTGGAACTGCAATAATTCGATGAGCATACCGGGAGAAACATTGCTTTTTTTTTATCAGATATACACAATAGCAAATCTGACACCAGTCCCGCAGAGGCTAAATGCATGTTGAAAGCATATTGAATTCCCCTCAATTGCGGGTTTTCGCACAGGTAATATGATGCACTAGGAGCCTCTTCTTCAAAATAAATGACAGTCAAGGAGGAAAAGTGGAGTGATTTAATTTGGCCTCGAGTTAGGTGATCGCCGGCAACGGAGGGTCAGTGACCTTTTTCGGGGGAAATAAAGGACAGTCATTCTAAAGCACATCTCATAATCTGTGGAATACATATTCAAGAGCTTATCCATAAACATCACCCTCGAGAGAGAAGTGGTGCCAGGAATATCAGCGTTCCATTGACCCATGCTTTTCTTTAAGCTTCTGTGGCTCTCCACTTTTACATATATTACCAATGCAATCACAGTCTTGTTTTTTGACCTCATGTTGTTGTACTCACACACACATAGACATATAAATCCTAACTCACATGCCTGTGCCAAGCATGCTTCTGTAATCTCCTCCTCACCGAGAGGAAAATGCCGGGTAGTTTTTATGCTGTTTGTGATGATTCTTGGGGTTGGAGGCATCAGGGACCAAGTCATTACCTGGACTGAACCCTCACTTGAGGTTCCTCTTGTGGAGGGGGAAAAATGGCCTGGAAAAGAAATGAAAACCCAGAATAGATGACTAGCTGTGAAAAGAGAATATCCATTCATCAGCCACTCATTTCACAACACTGTTGTCTCCCATACAGGAAGCAGAAAATCTAGAATATGGCTTGACAACAGTTCACTGAATATGTAATGTTAGAGGTGAATAGAGGTGAGTCAGACAAGGTGACCTTGCTGTCTGATTTATTTTTTCTCTCTTCTATTGAAACTCTGATGTTTTCATTTCTGAGACAATGTCCTTAGATTACTAATTGAATTGTGTTCATATTTCCCAACAGAAAAGCAGACTAAAGCAGTCTTCTCTCTCACGCAAATGCACGTAAACGGCCAATCAGAAGTGCCGGCTGTGCTTGCGTTTAAGAAGCTTTTGATTGTTCCTCAAGTCTCTGGGAGATTGGGTGATAGATATTGGTTTTTGTGCCGCCTGTATTGGGTGCCATTGTGTTTGAGGATGCTTATTTATGCAGTTTGTTCGCCCTGTCTGGTTTTAAGGTTCTGGAAATCAAGCCCAGACAATTTTGTTAGGATGCAACGCTATAAATGTGTATTTTGTTTCTTTGCAAATCCTTTAAGGTTGCTTTTTATTGTGCCATTTTGAACGTATTTTGACTTTTATATTCAATGACACTGCCGTACACAATGTCCACTTGTTGTGTTTGGGTCCCAGGCACATTTCTGGTCATTGCTATTCAGAACAGACAGTTTTCAAATGGTTGTAACTGGACAGCGGTAATAAAATATGAAACAAAATATGTAAAATTCAGAGGGTGAATAACACAGGTTCCATCTCAAATCTATTTACTCTTTCCTCATAATTCCTGAAAACACAGAGATTTGCGGATGAGTCATTTAGTTCTGTCTAACATCTCTGCCACAAATAACAGTAGTGTCTGGCAGGACTGCTCTATCACGTGTAGCAAAGATGAAGACTGTGGCACCGGCTCTACACAGCTGTGACCTGCATATTTACCCTGTAAACAAGTTTAATCTGTCCACCCATGCTCCATGTTTGCCCAAACCCAATTTCATCCTTTGTCCTGATTTGCTGAGGTGGGACTATACCACACAAGATATTCCACATAAAAATACAGCATATCCATTCAGAACATAGCTGTCAGATACACACACACTGTCTATGCTTAGTAAAAGAGATACCTCTATTTGAAATGTGTACCTCAGTTATTTTTTGGCAGGTCTTCATATTTATGTGAAGGAGAGCTAGAGGTTTCTTTTTTTTTTCTTTCTTTCTTTTTTTTTTTCAAGCTGACGGCTGATCGGAGGTCCTATTCGCTGTAATTACGAGGATAACTTGCTCTGCCAGGCTTTACGACTAGGCTGTTAATTACCCTTCTCATGCCTTAAGATTTGCATTCTTGCAGCTGGGGAACAGCGAAACTCAATGGGCTGTGATTGGATATATATATGCTGGCAGATTTCTTTCTATTTGGATTTGCATGTCTAGACAAACATCTGCATCAAAGCTTTTTTTTTTCCAAATTGAGTTCTGCAGTGATTAATAAAAAACAACATTTCCTTTTAGCTATACACATGGTCACATGGAGAGATTTTCAATTACAATAATCAAATAATGGTCTAATTTGGGTGTTTTCATAGTGAGGTTCATTCATGTTTAAAAATGTATTCTAATAAAAAAAAGTTGATTTAAAAAATTTGGTTAATAGAATGTGGCGTCATCAAGTTTGTAAACCGCCATCATTAAACAATCTATTATTTTATGTTTTATTTTAGTTTTTTTTTTTTTTTTTCCAGACAGGATCATGATCCACAATTTGTTTTCATGTTGGTTTAAAGACTATTTTTCAAGTACAATTTTAACCTTACATGGTAACAGAATAAAAAAAAGAATGACACACCATTTAGGCCAAAGTCGAGGTGGGCAATACCACCATATTATTTTATCTTTATTAAAAATGAGAACAAAAATGCACATTACAAATAATAGGACAAATACAGTATAAGTTACAAATGAAATAAACAATGCACTAATATTTTCAGCTACAGTATATGTATTTACTGTAACAGAAACATTCAAGTAAGAAATTAAACAAATCATAAAATAAAACACTACATAGTCTTCACTGTATGAATTAAATATACACTGCTTCTTAAAGCTACAGACGTCATTCAGTCAAGAGCAGTTTCTCTATGTATTTTGTTGTTTGATTAATATTAATGACAGACAGCAGCAGGTATATTAGGCTGATGTCACTTTAAGATCTATTGCACATATCTAATATACTACTGACATGCATCTGAACTGTTTACATTCACTTAAGATATAAATGACTGTGCTTATGTAAATCCTGTGTGAATTTGACAGTTTAAGCGCAATAAGATACTTAGTTCAGTTATCACGCAGTTTGACAGGCTTTTAGTGTGCATGCGCTTTTGGTGTGCATGCTCAGAAAAGCTTATGTCAGAACAGTATGCAAATAAACATTTTATCTGACAAGGCTTTAAAAAACATTCAAATAATAAACTTTCTGTTTATGTGATGTGAATATAACTCTACCGCTGCATTGCTGAAAATGTGATGTGAATGTATGTCGTGTTGTACAGTATGTTGGGATGATGTTGTACAGCATGTTGGGATCTTCAAATCCACCCCCTTTAAAGCACCACCACTACATACACATACACATATGGACAGCATGTATATTTAAAAAGTCCAACATCTAAAAACACATTCTGTCCCAATCTGCCGTGCTCCATATAGCCAGTATTGAATGTATCTTATGTCAAAAATAATGTGTTCTAATGGTGAATGTGAAACCAGCCTAATTATATAGTCGATTAGTCTAGGCAACCCACCGACAAGTCAATTTTAAAAATAAGTAGTTTTGCACATCCCAAGTTTAAATTTGATTTCACAGAGCGTCTGTTTACAGAATAGTTAGGCCAGTCATATTTCTTGACAATTGCTGATAAGTCTGTTAATTCAAACTCCCTTGTGCCCTTCCTCCAATACTATTTCTCATGTTCTCTCATTACTGCAAAGAATCTGCGGCCATCATTGATATTCAGTGAGTTCAGAGAAGTGACTGTGAGTCTGCCTCCTAGTTCCGAAAGTTGATTTGATGCTAGCGTAGCACTAAATGAAATTCAATATGTCACCAGAAGTCATTTGTGGGCCCAGAGCATATAGCATTTAATAGTTTAAACTTCCTCCATCTTCAACCGCTGTTCTAGCATGTAGCGACGTGTAAGAATGAGGCTATAGTGAGTTTCTCTCAGTGCTTACCCTTCTCTAATTGGCTGAAAGACTGAGAGTTTCTGCAGTTTGTCATAACAAGCACTTACTGTGTGAATTTGTCAGAAAGTTTTCCAGAACAAATTCAGCTGTAATAGTAACAGTAGAACCTGAAAGTACAACTCAATGAAAGAAGTATGTATATATACAGTGCTCAGCGTAAATGGGTACACCCCCTTTGAAAAGTAAAATTTTAAAAAATATCTCAATGAACACAAAAACAATTTCCAAAATGTTGACAAGACTAAGTTTTATATAAAATCTGTTTAACTTATAACATGAAAGTAAGGTTAATAATATAACTTAGAGAACAACATTTTCAGTTTTACTAAGTTTAGGGTGATGCAAAAATGAGTACACCCCACTGAAAGTGTCTGGAGCAAAGCTAAATTTTAGACTACCAATGTCTAATTTAACAAGAATTCAACCACAGGTGAGTCTAATTATTCATTACACAGGTGTCCAGCAGACAGTTGACTATAAAAGGGTGTTAAAACTCCTTCCCATTTCATGCTGTCAGCAATGGCACCACATGGAAGAGTGGTGGCAGTGTCTTATGTGGGGCTGCATGAGTGCCGCTGGTGTCGGGGAGCTGCATTTCATTGATGGCATCATGAATTCACAGATGTACTGCTCTATACTGAAAGAGAAGATGCTGCCATCACTCTGTGCCCTTGGTCATCGTGCACTTTTCCAACATGACAATGATCCTAAACACACATCTAAGGCCACTGTTGGATTGCTGAAGAAGAACAGGGTGAAAGTGATTCATTTGCTCCTGATTTAAATCCAATTGAACACCTATGGGGAATTCTGAAGAGACAAGTTGAGCATCACTCTCCATCCAGCATCCAGTCTCTAAAAGAGGTCATTCTTGAAGAATGGAAAAAGATAGATGTTGCAGAATGTCGCCAACTTATTAATTCCATGCCTACAAGACTTGGTGCTGTCATTAAAAATCATGGAGGCCATACAAAGTACTAGATGTAGTAGTTTTTGTTGTGGGGTGTACTCATTTTTGCAGCACCCTAATTTGAGTAAAACTGAAAAATGTGTAATCTAAGTTCTATTATTAACCTTACTCTCATGTTATAAGTTAAACAGAGGTTATATAAAACTTAGTCTTGTCAACATTTTGGAAATTGTTTTTGCGTTCATTGAGATATTGTTTAAAATGTTACTTTTCAAAGGGGGTGTACTCACTGTATATATACAGTATATATTGTGTATATATAAAAACGCGCCTGTGGCGAAATTTCAGTAAAATGATACTACATTTCAAAAGTGAAATGTCTGGTGATGGCACTAAAAGTGTGTTTTTTTAAGGTCATAACATTATATTGGGCAAGTAACGTAACATATAAATGAATACATCTTTATGTGTGTGAAAAGGAATAAAAGTTATTGGTCTTTTACCGTTGCTAGTGTTTATTTCAGCTGAGAAAGGAAATTAATTGTATGTATTGGTAAAAAGTGGGGGAAATAACAAAAAAAAAAAAGGGTAAAGAAAAACCTAAACAAGAGACCTCATGAATATGAACCTAAATTGCACATACTTAGCAACATTGCCCTCACCACAGTAATTCCTCTGGTTCTGATAGGCACAGCAATTGCAAAAATATGACTTTCTTCTTTATAAGCTTGAAGGCAAACCTGTCCATTTAACTAAATTATTTTTTCGCTTGGGTTGCTAGGATAGAATTGTGCTTTTTTTTTTCCCACAGCATGACCTTTGTGAATCAAACAGCCGCTGTAGAACCCTCACAAAAAAAAAAAAAAAAAAAAAAAAAAAAGGTTTGCCAAAAGGGATTCACACATGCAGAATGTGGAATTCATGGGAGAACTGCTTCCATTACGTGACTGACATTTTTTTCAGTATGCTCTCACTCTCATATTGTCTTGTTCTTTTCATAGACAGGATTTTTATAAATGCCATTTGTCAGTGTGAAGATGACTAATCTAACTTGGGAATAAGCAAAGAAGAATTTCTTGTTTTGGTTGATTTTAGTCATGTTTTTGTACATGACATTGCATTTGGTTTCTTTTGTGTTTGTTTGTTAGTTTATTTATTTATTGGAGATATGATATAAATGCTAGGATATGAATTTCAAGTGGTACAAAAAAAAAAAAAAAAAAAAAGCCATTGTTTGTATAACAATGTACTGTCAGACATTTTATGTCAGCATGGCCTACATTTTGGTTCAGTTTTCCCCATGCATCTTGTAGTTGTTGATTGAATTATTTTGACTGACTGATGTGTGATGCATGTAAATGTCAGGTGGTTAAAGAATGCACATCCTCAAACCAGCGTTCTGAAAATGACTCCTGTGGGTAAGCAAGTGTTCCCCTCCCATTATTTTATTGCATCAAGATGTGACAGACAGCTCTCGTCACAGTTGAAATGAGCACTCTCACAAAGCAACATGCATTAATGTGCACTGACTGTTTTAGCAACCATGTTTTTTATGAAACTCTTTTGCCAGAGCATGAACTGAGAATAATGCATCGGTGTGATTTTGATCGTGGCTCGTAGCCCAGCTTTGCAATATGTCATGATTGTCAGCAGCCACTAATCCTGTCCTGTCCACAATGGGGAAAAAAGGAAAGAAGAGAGATGCCCGATTTATCGAATGTTCTGGGAGTTGGATGCTAATGTCAACATTTGCAGAAGTTAGAACCCCTCTGAGGCCTTAACCCCTGACCCCGGCCCCGGCATAGGATAAATCATTGCACTGATGACATTTATGGAGGAGTTTGTCTCTTCATGTGCAGATGATAATGATTCTGTTGTCTTCAACCACTGACTGAAGGATCAGGCATTAGCTTGACACACATGGTAGGCATCAAAACAAAACACTTAGCCTTCTGGATTTTAAACGGAGATTATAAATTTA
Source organism: Elopichthys bambusa (assembly GCA_037101425.1). Classification (NCBI taxonomy): domain Eukaryota; kingdom Metazoa; phylum Chordata; class Actinopteri; order Cypriniformes; family Xenocyprididae; genus Elopichthys; species Elopichthys bambusa. The sequence continues at coordinate 20,329,358 of CM074432.1, forward strand.
ATTCTAGCCATGCAGGTTAAACGACTAGATTTATTGTCTTGTTGCCATGGTAGAAGACAGATTTCCTCCCACTAGTTTGCAGTTTATTGCTATAAATAGATAAGCAGCCTCCCATCCATCCAGTTCTTCCCCCTAGAAGGATTTTCCTCGATTCTTGATGTGCCACGGGTGTTTTTCAGACCCACTGGAACTATTGATTGCAAGCAAGAGTTTTGATTAAAGATAGAGATACAAAGATGACAAATCAATAGTAGTGCTGTAGTTCAAAGCGATTGCTGATATTTGTGCCACTTTGATGAAATTTGTACGCTCAAATTTGAAACGCACCAGTTAGCTTACAAACACCAGATGCCCTGGCAAAACATAGTCTATGATGTTCACTTCAGAAATTTTTTGAGAAATATTGCATTTAAAAAATAATGACTCCAGGACTTATCCAAGTGATTCAAAAATAGTGATCAAAGCCCTGTCTGTGAAACCAGGCCTGTAAATACTAAGGCTCGGTTTCACAGACAGGGCTTAGCCTAAGCGAGGATTAGGCCGTATTTCAATTAGGATTTTTAAGTAGTTTATAAATGTTCACTAGAAAAAAAAGAAAAAAAAAAAAATTACTGCCGTGCATCTTGAGACAAAACAATGGCACTGACATATTTTAAGGTATGTCGGTACAAGCTGCTTTCAATTAAAACAGCTCAAACATGCATTTTAGTCTAGGACTATCTTAAGCCTTGTCTGTGAAACTGGGGATAAATGTACTAAATAAATACATTTCGATTAGATTAGATTCAACTTTCATTGTGCAGAGTACAGGTAGACAATGGAATAAAGGCCCAGATAAATGAATAATGTACAGTTCCCTTTTGGTGAGATTATAATGGTTCATAAATCCCAGAGGAATCAAACTTAGAGACACAGAAAACAAATGCAAGCCCCAGCGGATTAACAATCTCATTTTCCAACTTGCTAGAATAAAAAGAGGATTGCCCTGCTTCCTTTGATACCATCCAAATTACTATCTTCTTAATTTCTGCTGCTGTACAGTAAGCGTGACGGTGTGCACTGGGGCCTGGGAGCTCCGGTCAGAGTCAACCAGGCAGACGAGCCGCCTTTTGTGCTGCTCTTGAAATGGTGGATTGTGTCAACTGCCGTTGAAAGCCCCATGAGGCACATTCACGTGTATGTCTGGATGTGTGTGCGAGTGTGTGAAAAGGTCATTATGTAAAGGTGAAAAAGCACTGGGTAAGATTTACAGGCAGTAATGCTCAATTCAGTGAAGGATTGATTGGGGAAGATACTCCTCAACAGAAGAGACCTGATGATAAGACGATGTCTTCTGCCTTGCAGCGATTTAAAGGTTATTCTGCTTGGTACAAATATGTGACACAAATTGTCATTTGATGTGGATTTGATATTGTTATGACTGTGTTATGGTATTGAAGAATAGTAATAACATTATTTAACAGTCTTTTTAAAGCTTTTCAGTTATATCAGAGTAGTGTATATTTGTAACTATAGTTAATTATTTGTATTTCCATAGAATAATTACCATTTACATGCAAAGTGGAGCTGAAGGAAATTGGTTCACAACCAGTGGCAAACTGACACAGAGCAAACAAAACCAAAACAAAATGAAACTGTTACAGTATGTGCATTGGTGATTTCCAAAATTAAAGCATCTATAATGATATAATAATAAAAAAAAAAAATTTAAATGATCATTTTTAATAGTTTTTTTTTGTCAAGTGTATTAATTATTTTAATTTTCAAGGCTTGTCATCTATGCAGGCTGTTTAATTGTTACTCTTTAATTAATTTTAGTTTGTATTTATGTGTCCAGTTTATATAAAATATAAATATATCACTTTCCCTAATATTGCTGTCATTATTACCTTTGAGATTTTCCAAAAATAATGAGAAGTGACAGGGAAGCACATCTCTGTCAGGGCAGCAGAGTCACAGTTTAAAGATCTAATTAATTTTGTAATTAATTTTAAGATTTCTACACAATTATATGAGAATAGGTTTTTTAGTCATTACTAAACCAGTCAGTAGTTGAGCATTCTAATTTAGAAACAATTTATTTCTTTTTACTTTTAGGTTTAAAGTTATTTGACCCCTGTAGCTAGCTGTGTTAGCAAGTCCAATGCTAAAAAAAAAAAAAAAAAAAAGTCATCCTTACATCACAAAAAATAACCAAACATCTATATGTCACATAACATACCAAAGATCAACTTGAAGGCCATGACCAGATCTTTATGTTATAAACACAGAGGCTAGTTTGAAGATTTTTCTAGATTTTAAGTTGTAAAAAAGAATTACCCACATATAGACTCATAAAACAAATGTCATGTCATTGCATCCAGAGTTATGGTGGTTCAATAAGTTCAATACATATGTCTTAATAAGTTCACCTAATCTCAAAGTTTCTTGACATGGGTGATGGGTAATTTCCTGAATTGTGGCCCTGACAGACAAGAACTTTTCCAAACTGACTCTGGAATATGACTTATTAAACTGAAGTTGTGCAGTTTCAGATATGCAAGGATATCATTCAATAATAGACATAGGTGGCTGATGGGAAATGTAGTGCTCATTTATAACCTCTGATTTCATCTAGAAAGGTCCTGAGAAGATAGCAAGTTTGATTGTGTTCCCCTGTCTACATTTTCTTTTGTTTACTCCCTGCTGGTCTGCAGATCCAAGGTTTGTGTTATTATCACTGCTTTTTCCCATTTTGAATCATTTACACCTAATCTGTAGCTTGAAGTTGTCTCAAAGGAGCTCTGCTGGTAGGTAGTTGTCACCAGATGTTTTAAGGAAGACAGAGTATCTTTGTTGAGTCAGCGGTGCGTGACAGGGGTGGATTGGGTCGAAGGATTGAGGACAGGCTTCTCCTTGTTTTAACCACCTCTCAAGGTCTCTAAGCCATAGTAAGAGGGAAGCTTGAGCTTCAAATTGCTTGTGTTGAGAGACAGATTTTCTGCATTTTCTCTAATGCCCTTAGAAATGGTCCGAATGGAGCTTCTTTTTTTTTTTTTTTCTCGAGGACAAAATTCTGACTCTGCAGTTTCCGCTATTGTAGTTGTGTTTATTTGTTGGTTTGTTTTATTTTTTTCCTGGTATTAGTATTTTAAGCTCATTTCACAATTATTTATTTATACATCTAAAAGTGTAAAATATTTGCTCTGTCTAGAAACAGGCTGGGAACATGCCATCATTTTTTAGTGCCAGCTTCCCACAGTGCACCTCTCTGTGGAGGGATTAGGGATATAGGTTCAGTGTCACAGCCTTCTGTTCAAATGAGTCTGTCTTCGTCATTGATAAGAGGAAATTGGATGCAGTGAAGTGCTCTCTGACAGTGCTTTATGTTCTCTGCTTTTGATTTCCCTTTGCCCATGTTGTTTACCCTCAACCCTTGCTTCGTCTTCGCGTCTTCTTGCTCATCACCTTGACATCTTCTGTGTTTGTTTAACAACCATAGAGACAGTTTCGGTTCTGCTGCCCGCACCCATGAGTGAAATCTGTTCAGTGGCTATGAAATTGTGAGTTTAACATGTTGCTTTGTACCTTTTCTATGTTAGATCCCCATATATTTTTCTCTTCAACCCTGCTGCAAAGTCATCCTGGCACAAAAAAACTCTCTGCAGCTTTCAATGGGAGATCTTCACTGTGAGACAATTTCAAAGTCACCCATTCCATGTATTCTATCTATATTTATTTATCAGGTAGTAAACAGCCATGATGTGTGCTGACTGGACATGCCTATTGCATTGGCCAATGTCCTGATTCAGTCCGATTCAGATTCACAAGCTGTCCATTCAATTAGATTTTGATTCGATGTGGGAATCTTTTCAACAGGTTGCTTGTGTAGTGTATAGTGTATTCATATTATACATATTTATCCTGTACAGCCTATGTGAATGAGCAAAAGAAGCGAATCAGGGACATCAGTGACAATTTTCACTCATTCCCTGAAAAAGTGGCATATATTTATGAAATCCATTGTGGGATTTAATCTTTTTTTTTTTAAGATTTAATATATATATATATATATATATATATATATATATATATATATATACACACACACTCACACACACACACACGCCTCCATTTCATTCTCAGTTTTATGCAGTTCTGTGCCAGAGCAGCTGGATAATCATTTTCAGTGTCTTTCCTTTTCAGTTGTGCACACTATTGAAATGGCTCTGAGGTTTAATTTCTCTGTTTACCAATTCAATGAATTAACCTCTCCTCACAGGAGATGTTTGGTGAAAAGGTATTAAAAATCGGGTGATGTTTATCAATGCACCATTTGCTTTTCAATCATCTCTGAAAAAGTCAAACAATAAATCTGTCAGTCAAGTAGCTTCAGCATGGGAGTAGCTTGCAGATGCTACTGCTAAAAAGAGGGGTTTTAAATATAAACAACCTGCATAGAAATTCAGAAGAGGGAGCTTTATTGAAATATTCCTAGTGACTTTAAACATCAGAGGTGGCATGGTTCGATAAGTTGTCTGGGCTCCAGAACTTCAAATTGGTCCCTAAATTCACCCAAGTTTGCCTCATTTTGCGCTCACTTCAGTGTCTCTCTGCATTGCATTGTTGAGATCCATGACTTGCCTGCTGTCCCCCAAACCTCAGGAATCCCAAGTATTTTATTTTCCCTTTGCCTCAAATCAATTCCAGACACCGCAGTTTCCTGCTCCCCGGATCCTCTGGGACAGGGCTGTCTGAAAACCCTGACTAGTCCTCCATTTTCCAGGAAATGAAAAGGTTTGGGAATGAGAGGCTTTGGCAGGACCTCACCATTCACCTCTTTGTAATGTAGCTGCTAAAGGAAAAACATGCAAGCACATCTTCCGCAGTGACAGAAATATTCTGCGGCCTTGTGCGTGAGACAAAAGGGAAGACACGGGGCCTTTATTAGCCTTGTACATTTTAATAATGGATGAAGTGTCTTGCGGGTGATTGAAGCTCTGAGGAGATGCAGCTGTCTTTAGTCAGTGTATTTTATAACCTAGTCATTAGTATTCTTGGATATACAGTGAAGCTATGAAGTGCTTATTGCAATAGCATAATAATCGAAGACATAATTAGGATGTTATTGATGTGTAAAGAGGGGGGTGGGGGGGGGGGGGGGGTGGGGGGGGGGAAGAAAAGAACAATTATCTTTAATAATTTGAAACCATGTTAAATGACATCTAAGAAGTCAAGTGAGAAGCTATAGAACTTAGGAAATAATCTTTCATGGCTGAATATTTTAATATCAGTCATGCATGCACTTTTTTCCATAGACCTCAATGACTCCATTTAATACTGTCATATATGCCTCCCATTCTGTCATCTTTTTTTTTTCTTCTTTTCTTTGATAATTTCTCACATACTATTCTTGTATTGCTTTCAGTTTCCATGTCATCATCTACAATAGATGCAGGAGGAAATAAATCATATGTCAGTAAATTAAAGCATCTATTTGTGAAAATTAACACAGTCTGTATTGTAGTGCTGTATTCTTTTTTTTTTTGTTAATTATTATTATTTAATTTGGGGCAGGAAAAACACAGGCTGGCTGGGAGGATTTACAGATTGTTATTAATATGCCCGTATTTGTGCTTACATGAATAAACAAGAGGATAATGTGTTAGCGGAGATGAATAATGAGAGGAATTATCATTACCAGGCATGTGCAAAAGCTGATTCTTATGGTTAACAATTATGGCTAAAGCCGAAATGAGTTTTAGTAGTCTGGTTGAGTGACTTAACACACGTCCACACCAAATGTAGGCCCACCTTGCGTATATATGAACACTCAATGATCCTTACACTGTTTGTGCCATATACATTTTTAGAGTTTGTTATCAGGACATTCTGTTGACGGAAGTTGACGAATATGCCTCGTAGAGTTGATAATCAAGGTATGCGGGGAATACAAGGCACACACTGTTGCCTTTAAGCGTCTAACCTTCATGTTGTTCTAGGTAATATAAGTAGAATGCTGAGCCTTGTTTGCCCTAGTAAGGTGATACTCAGTTCACTTCTCCAAGGGCACGTGCTACAGAACAGACAGTGGTGGAGCCTCGGGCTCTTCTGAAATAACATCATGAGAAAGTGACTTGCAAGACTCCACTATCATTGCTTCAAGTAGCTCACCGGATGTTAGCAGCTATGGTTTTCCACTATCATGCCATGGTGGCGACAGCAGTAGCAGCAATAACATCTCAAACGACAGCAAAAGCAAAGGCGGAATGCGTTCCATCACGTTCCCTCACCTCAGTAACTCAGAACCCTGGCCACAACTGTTAGCATATTCATAATCCAGACCTCTCAGAGGAAGTGCGGGAGGCAGGAAAGGAGAAAAAGGCATGAGCATTAGTCACCTTTTTAGAATACAAATCAGCTCTTTAGCTGTGCACTGCAGTGAGCAAGACTGAGGGATTTTTGTTTGCAAAACACCTCCACCGATTAGTCTCTGTAATTGAACGGCAATTAAGAGTCAGGTTTCGCCCTGTGAGCACAATCGCTGACCAGGGGAAGTACTGCTGGGTAATGAGAAACCAAAAAGCTCTTTTCTCAGTGACAGCATCGGGAAAGGCTTTGATGGCAGAACTTTGAAGTGAATAGATACGCATCTCAATTCCCAGGTCCATCACAAGCATGTGTAGTGTTTAGAGGTTATGACTTCCTGTTACATCGCCACTTTTTAAAAGCCTGCTATTTTCTATGCCTGAAATAGACATTAGCCATTTAAAAATAAAATCTTTTTATTTCTGACTTTTGCTCTCAGAATTATGGTACAAAGTACTAAAAGTTTTGACCTTCATCACACTTTTGTTTAGGGTGAGACCATCACTGTAATGTGGATGTTTGAATTTCACTCTGAGATCCTTGAAATTGCACGTTGCTGGTGCTAAACACCCGTTTTCTTATATGATGTAGCATTATTCAGATCTTTGCGTCTTGAGAGTGGATCTCTGATTGCCTGAGTAAAAAGCGAGGATGGAGGAGTCGAATGAAAGAGGAGCAATCTTCACGAAAGTTCGAAAGTTCACACTGGCTTTGATAATAGAAAGCTAGAAAGAAGCTCTCGCTGTCTGTGGGGAAACACACCCACTTTAAGGTGACGTGTGTAATTGTTTTAATGTTTATACAATATTTTCTCCATTCCCAGAGAAATATGCAGTCACATTAGCAAAATAAAAAAGACTGGATTTTGCCTGCAATAATTTGCCAAAAAATCAGTAAATCATTTGTAGGCTATAGTCTGGGGCAGAACAATCTGTTTGTCCTGTCATTATTTTGAGGTGTTGTATACGCATAGTGCTGTTGCTGGAACCTTTAAACATGCCTGATTTCTCCATCAGACCTAAAATGTACTATTATAAACACTGTGATTCATTAGATTCAGTGGAGGTGAAAAGAGCAATTATCTCTGTTTATGCAGGCTGAAGTCTGAGGTATGGCACTATTACACAGATTTTATCCATGCTGTGGGGTCTGCTGTGTATCCATTAGGGCGGTAGGATGATGGTTAAAAAAAAAAGAAAGAAAAGAAAAGAAAAAAAGGCTACTTACTGTAGATGCTGCTGAAATGACTATACACCAGGGTAGCAGGCACCCAGGGCTCTTCAACACATCTTCAAAGCCAGCCACCAAACAGGCAGGCAGTATTTGAGATCTCTTTCAGGAAACACTTGGAGATATAGATAGGGAGAATATATTCAAATGTACAGTCAAACATGGTTTAAAAGACCAATCCTAACAGACGATCAAAACCAGTGACATTTGCGGAGGCACTGTTAGATCATTTTATATGAAGTACCATGTAGTATACTTTTGAACAACAGTAAAGATACTGTATGAATATGTGAGTGATACAGTATTAATACATATTCTGTTAAATTTATAGTAAAAAAAGAAATTCACAGTAAAAAATACAGTGATAGTGTTTCAGGTATTACGGGATGGCACTATCGTGCCTGCATATTTCACATCTTTATACGTATACATATTATGCTTAACTTTATAAATATTTCAGAACCATATTTCATTAGGTGACATGATGTTAAAGATTCACCAAAAAATAAAAATTTCTGTCATTAAGTACCCACCCTCATGTCTTTCCAAACCTGCAAGACCTTCGTTCATCTTCGGAACACAAATTAAGATATTTTGATGAAATCTGAGAGTTTTTTTTTTTTTAGTTTTTTTTTTTTTTATCTTCCATTTAAAGCAACAAAATTAGTACATTTAGTGTCCAGAAAAGTGCTAAAGAAATAGCAAAAACCATCGAAGTGAGTGTAGTGGTTCAACCTTAATGTTATGAAGCGACGAGAATACTTCTGTCAGGACCATTATCGTCAAATATGATTGATAATTGCATAGAGAGGCGGTATGGTTCTGTTCTGGGCAAGAACTCCCTGCGCATCCATGCAGCCTAGCATGGATAAGAGCAGGGAGAGCAGCAATAACCCCCCTAGGGTAAACAGAACAGAACCAACATATGCAGATATCATTAATGTAAATAATTTAACTATACACATATTTCAAGGCCAAAACCTGACTGACGAGAGAAGGAGCTGGGGATGGAGGAGGGTAATTAGCTCCTGAGAAATACGATAGTTGCTGATAATACTGAGGTGCTTATATATGGATGCTGTGATAGGCGTCAGCTCATTATTGGCCGGCTACTGCGTCAGCATCACACGCATGCCTCATGCTGCTCACGTGATGAGGCATCGGGCAATACTGAGCCGCTGTTCGGACGTAGAAGCTGGAAGCTTCAACGAAAATAGCGTAGCAGAAGAGAGACAAATTTGTTGAATAAAATCATTATTTTTGCTTTGTCTTTGCGCACAAAAAGTATTATCGTTGCTTCAAAACTGTAGTCATTTAGGCTATTTTAACAATGTTTTTACTACTTTTCTGGACATTGAATGTGCTAATTTAGTTGCTTTCAATGTAGGTTAAAAACACCTCATCACCTCATAGGATTTCATCATAACATCTTAATTTGTGTTCTGAAGATGAACGAAGGTCTTACTGGTGTGGAACGACATAAGTAATTAATGACAGAAATTTCATTTTTGGGTGAACTAACCCTTGAAAAATACTACTGAAAACCACATAATAATACAGGTGGTAACCCAGAAGTTTAATCAGAGTTCATCATAAGTGGTCTGTCCATGAAGGCCTATCCATGAATAGAGTGCTCAGGGTCATTCACACAAAGAAAAAACACCATCCTGCTAACACAACACACTAAAATAGCACAAACATTAACTAAATAAAAGAAAAATGTAACACAAAATACCCTAATGTACATCACTGATAACAAAAATGAGAAGAAACAATCATTTATATAAAACATAATCATATTTGATGTCATGCAGGGATTTCTGGGATGTTTGTTTGCCATTTTCACAGTAAATTATACAGCAATTCATAGATTTTACTTGCAAAAACCACATGAACTTGTATTTACATAGTTACATAGTCTATAATTGCATAAAGGCCTGGTTTCACAGACAGGGCTCTGATTAAGCCAGGATTAAGTCTTAGATAAATTAGGACATTTAAGTAACTTTTTTAAAATGTGCCTTAGAAAAAATCATTACTGCTGTGCATCTTGACGGGGGAAAAAATTCCTGGTTTGTGTGACATACTTAAACCTTTATTGAACTTGGTAAAAGTCCCTGAGAGTGTTACATATTCCCTGGCTTTGTGTTTTGTGTGTTTTGTTTAGTGGGCGTTTAGTTTGCATTTTACCCTGTTTTTGTCTGTTTCCTGTCCTGTGTGCCATTTTTGTATTCCTTTGTAGATTTTCTAGTTAATTAGTTCTGTGATCATTCCCAGGTGTGTCTTGTTTGCCTATTACCCCTTGTGTATTTAAACCCAAGTGTTTCTTATGTTCCTTGTTGAGTCTTGTCCTTCATGGCAGTATGTTTGGTGTGTTCATTCTGTTCTTGGTTCTCGTGTTTGATTGGATTATGTTTTTGTTTTTTTTGTTAATAAAATAACTGCATTTAGGTCTCCATTTTCTTTTAGTTCACTAATCATTATGGTTTGTAAGCCTATATTTCTAGAGATGCTCTAGAAGTATAGGCTTACAGCAAAGAGTTTATCTGTTTTACTAACTAGCAATTAGCTATGCAACTAGTGAATAGAGTTAAGCTAACTGTTCATCCATAATACATAAATGGAGTCATATAGATTTCACTGTGTAGGGTGAGGTGCATAGCCAAATATATAAACACACAATATTAGTGTTTTAAGGAAACCGTAAAAAAACAACAGCATCTTGGTCATCTTAATTTCACTTTGCCAGCTAAATAGCAATCCTCCAAGTTGTTAACGGTACACTCAACCCTCATGAAAAAGGAAATCTCTAAATATTTATCCACTTTAATGTAATATCTAACATGTATGTGTGTGAACATATGATCCACTATACAAAATACAGTCTCAGAGGCTTGAGGATGCTGATGATATTACATATACACAGAGATGAATCATATTTATTGCTACACACCACGTCTATCCAGGTGTGCTTTTGCACAATCTTACAACATGGGTGCTTCTGAGAGTTAAAGTAAGTGAAAAAAATGAGTGAAAAATTGAGTACATCTGACCACACCATTTTCACATTAGTGTTTACTCTCAAGGCACTTTTCATTAAATACTACGTTTGTGGTTGGAGATCCAGAGTAGCAGAGTGTGCTCGCAGCTGAATTGCTGTAATTTACTGCTTTCGTTTAGCGATAGCTACTAAAATTTAGAAACCAACAGGGTAAGTGGCTGTTAACTGGAAATACCGTGCAAAGAACAGAATAACTTTCTCTCAGGTCTCAGTCTTCCACTGAAATAGCTTCACTTCTGTTTGAGTTCAAGTGTCATTCCATAACCCTTCCTCTTTTGCTCGCCGTTTCCTTTTCTTGATCCTTCCGCTGTGAGAAAATATGATAGGAAATTAGATTCTTCTCAGACTTCTGAATGCTTGCAATAGGCCATGACAGAGCTTCTGGATCCGGTTTGACATTTCTCCTAAGAATTTTGTAATCTATTCATCTGTCCATTCATCCGTTTATTTGTTTTATATCTTTATGCTGGTTGGGGCAAAGGATCACTTCTAGTGCCTTTCAGACTCTGCAGTTGCTTCATTTCATCCCAGTGACAACTGAGTCCATAGCTCTGCATTATGATTAAGGTCTTGGCATTTTATTGCGCAGAATTCAATATTTAGTTTGAGGCATGTGTAACATATTCTGCTGAATATATCCCACTAAACTAGTAATTATAGGCTGTGAGGCAGGGTGATCATTTGTGGTCCCAAAACATTGAGGCATTTTCTTCCCTTACCATCCATTAAGCGTAACAGTACACGCTAGCAGTTTCTTAGTCTTTGTTTCAGAGTAAAACTAAAACGGCTGCTCTTAAAACACAATATCTGCATTTTATTTCCTTCATCAAATATGTCTTAAGATGCTAGAGATTGAATTCCCTCAGCAGAGATTCACTTGCATGCCTGGCCGATACGAGGGAGTGATAAATAATGGTATCACTTTTACAGATGGTACAGACATTGCAGGGATGGTAAATCACTTCTCTGAGTGACTCTACACTTGGTTTGTTATACAATTGTTTCAGTCAAGACAAGAATAACTCACTCTGGGGTTAGACCATTTACTGGAATTTCTCAATGTTTTTATAAATCATCAAGTGGTTTGGTGTTTGAGACAAAGACCATGTACCCCTGATGAATAAGAAAAAGCCAACTATTCTGAGAGGAATGTTGTTGTAGGACAGTTGAGTGAGAGGACATATTGTGTAAAATGTGTGTTGCCTGCATTGTGACTATTAATCATGATTATTCTCATTTGGGGGGGAAAAAAAGTGATTTGCTTTATGCTTTGTAATTTGTCTTTACATTAGATATTATTTTATGAGAAGCAGTTCAATTGCAAATGAGGCAAACCACAGATTCGCTCCACAAATGCAAATTTACATAGACAGACTGCATTTTTAAAGAAATAGTTTTATACAGCAAAGGATGCATTAAACCAATCATAAAATTATAATAAATAATTTTACATTGTAAAACTGTACAAAAAAGTATTTCAACTAAATTTTGTTCTTGTGACATTTCTATTCATTATTCAACACTGATAATAAGAAATGCTTCTTAAGCACCAAATCAACATATTAGAATGCTTTCTGAGTGACACTAATGGCTGCTAAAAATTCAGCTTTGCCATAACAGGAATTAATTACATTTTAAACTATATTAAAATAGAAAAGTCACTTTAAATTGTAATAATATTTCACAATAAATTTAGCCTTAATTAATGAAATATATAGAAATATATAGGCCTATAATCTTACTGCCCCAAACTTTCGAACAATGTAATGCTCTAGATTATTGGGGCCTCATTTATAAAATGTTGCGCAGAAACCATCCTAAATTTGATCTTACGATCATTTCTCAGTTGTGTGTACATGTGATTCATAGAATGAACGTACACACAGAAAATGAGCATACGCCTCTCTTTCAGATGTAAATTCTATAAATCGCAAATGATCTTGAATTTGTGCGCAGCCGAGTGGTTTCCGTTCTCCGCATTGTAAACAACACCTTATTAATGTCATTTACATATAAAATATCAGCAGTCATCGTACAAATCCTTTCATTTAGAATGGCGAGCTGCAAGAATAGCTTCGATTTCCAAAAACCTGCAGTAACCTGACCAGGAAAAGTGCATACGTCTGCTCAGACCCTGACGTGGCGTCAAGACCGTTTTTATAAATATGAGCGTTGGTTTGGATTTAAGCATACGCACACTCTAAGATCAAATCTGTGCGTATGCACGCTTTATAAATGAGGACCCTGGTGTTCACAAGAAGAACCCCAGAGAGGAAGATTCTAGAGCCTGTAAAACCACTCCAACAGAGCAACCTTACATTTTGGTGGCCAGTCAATAATGAAAAGAAAAGGATAGAATGTCTTCCTTTTCTAGCACCGCTGCCAATTTATAGCCAAGACTGAGAAGATCGTCAAGCAATATAATGTAATTATTATAGGGCCTGACAGTACGGAGGTCTGCCTGAGTTAAGACACCCACTTTCCAGGTTCTCCGCTGAATGCACTTTATTTGGGAAATATTTATGGACTTTACTTTGTAGACTGGCAATTGATTAGGTTTAGTTTTCTGTCCCTCTGGTGCCTTTCACACTCTTACAAACCCCTCCTCCGTATGTGTACGAAGTGAGGATTTGACTATGATTAGGGTAAGGATGACACAGCGTGCGTATGTGTGGGTGCAGCGGGCCACTGTGGCTGTTGTTGTCAGAGCTGAAGGTTGTTAGCGGCTCAGTGAATGAGAAAATACCCGGCGGGCCTCACTCCCATACCACGTCCGCCTACACCCAGACAGAGAGCAATGAGCGGACTTTATGGGATTTCACCCAACACCTCAAGTGGTTAATTACGGGATATGTAACATGACAAGTGTTTACACAGGATAAAGTTCTGAAAAGGGATGTCATTGACAGCTGTTGAAGAACAGGTCTTGTGTTAAACTGATAGGAATTTTATGAGCTATTTATTGAACTTAATATTATATATTAGCTTTTTATAGATTTTAAAATATGTCTCTAATGCTCACCATGGCTGGATTTATTTATATTAATTTATTATTACTATTTAAAATAACTGTCTTCTATCTTGATACATTTTAAAATGGATAAATTCTGCCTTCAGTAGTCATTTCTCAATGATTTGATGCCCAAGAAACATTTTTTTTATTATCAGTTGTTCTGCTTAATATTGTAGTGAAAACTGTGATCCTTTTTTTTTTTTTTTTTTTTCAGTTTTTTACAGTTCTAAAGAACAGCATTTATTTTAAATAAAAATCTTTAGTAACATTATAAATGTCTTGTGATCAATTCAATGTGTCCTTGCTAAATAAAAGTATTCATATCCTTTAAAAAATTCTTACTGACCCCAAACCTATAAATTATATAGAGAGGGGAGTTTTGTGTTCTTCATTTATTTAACAGAAAGTTATTTTTTTATTACATTTTCAAATAATCAGCCATGAGGCCTGCAGAGTCTTGTGATTTATATTCTGAAACATACAGAATAGCTTACCGCAACAATGGTTTACTGGTAGACCGCTGGCTGCGTAATGTCTAATTGAATAGGCACAAATGGGCTTACAACCTCTGATGCTTAATTAGTTCAGGGTACACTGTTACAAAATGAATGAATACATTTCAACACAGTCAGTTTAACTCGATTTCAGGGTGGTCTGACAAAAGTAGTCATGTTGAATATACAGTGGGGTCCAAAAGTCTAAGACCATTTTTTTTCTCATTTAATGAATTGTTTTCAGTACAAATTATATTGTAAGTATAACAGTTTGAGCTAAAAGTTGAAATGAAATAATAACATGAATTTCAGAATGGCTTTTCTATTTGATTTGTCCCCCGAACAGTACTCGAGCTCCATGAACTCCTCAGGTGTGCTTGGAAAGCCCTAATGATCATGTTCACCAGCATGATTCAAGCCAAAGAGCATCTTGTGCTTCAATGGAAGCAAGAGCATCTGACCTTTACAAAGGATTTCACATGATCAATGACACAAATTTTCTTATTTGATTAGTGACCTAGAAATAGTGCAGAGTCTTTCATGTCTTTAATTGTTTTAATATCATAAAATGTTCTGTTTATTTCCAGGTTTAAATTAGATTTTATTTAAAGAATTTAGATCTTTGTACCCTACTTATACTCTCTCATGTGACCAATGATGTCTTTTTTCTTTTTTTTTTCTTTCAGAATCAGAGTGGGATAAAGGAGAAGTAAGAAAAGAGAGGTGAAGTATGACTTTGTGATGCATCTCATCGTGGGAAGTCAAATCCAGTGAGGTGTCCACCTTTCCCCCTAAACCCCTTTAGAGGCCACGCCATCCAGAGGGCACTGTTTCAAGGATTCTCTCTGGACCTTGATACCCACAAGAGGGGTGTGAACAGGAAGGCCCAGAGGAAGTGGACAGTGTGGGCAGGATGTGGGAGGGACTGAGACTGCAGGTGTTCTTCTTGTGTTTAGGGGCTGCACTATGGAGTGCTGCAGCGGCAACGATGTACAGGGGCTCAGGTCCTCGGGAGCGCGGCCACCGCCGCCATCTCTCGTTGCACAGACACTGGGAGAGAGGCAAAGAGGGCCAGGTGCTTCACCGCTCCAAACGAGGATGGGTCTGGAACCAGTTCTTTGTTATTGAGGAGTACACAGGTCCTGATCCCGTCTTAGTAGGTCGGGTAGGTAGAAACAAGCAGCTTCTACATCCATTTCTTGTTGTCCTGCTCCTCGTTCTACATCTCCCTCCCTCTCTTTTTTCTCTTAAGGTTATGCTGTGAAAGAAAGTCATTGGGGTTTTCATTACAGACAGAGTCCTTGCAATATCCTCCATTTGTTCCACAAAAGCAATCAGTGGCCCACTTGATTAAAGGTTATAAATTGGATTTCCTTTTTAATAACGGTGCAGTCCCCTATGGTTCTTGCATAGGGGAAATGGACGATTTATGGGCCTGCCGGATAGTTACATGGCAAACCTGCAGCATGTTGGCCTTTAAATTCCCACCTGAACCCAACTGGAGGTTTAGACTTATTGAGTGGGGATATTCTGTGTCAGGAGTTTAATTTCATTTTAACTAGCATAATCAACATCCCTCGATTCACATCAGCTCTATATGTATAGAGTGCAACTTATAAACACTCATACATCAAGAATATGAGGATCATTCTCATTTTACAATGAAACTATGACATTAGCTCAAGAGTAATGTAGATTTGCACTTAGGGCTGTTTCCCTATGGAATTCGCTGTCAATGCAGCAGCCATCAGGTTGGATATTACTATAAGATATGATACTAGGCTATCATAGGCTGCTGAAGATCAGCCAAAAAGCTTTCTACTTCAAGTCAGCGTTCCTATTTGACCTTCTCTCTTTCTCTCCCTCCAGCTTCATTCGGATGTAGATTCAGGAGATGGAAACATTAAATACATCCTTTCAGGGGAGGGGGCAGGCACTATTTTTGTCATTGATGACAAAACGGGCAACATTCATGCCACAAAGACTCTGGACAGAGAAGAACAGGCCCAGTATACACTGACCGCCCAGGCTGTAGCTCGAGACACCAACAAACCCCTAGAGCCTCCCTCAGAGTTCATTGTCAAGGTGCAGGACATCAATGACAATCCTCCAGAGTTCCTTCACGGCCCTTACTATGCGCGAGTGGCTGAGATGTCCAATGTTGGTGAGTGCGAGCCTCTGGAAAAGCATATTTGTCAGCTTCTTCTCTTTCTCTATGAGCCCACGCCTGACAGCTTGTTCCTCATGAATTATTCAAAAGAGCTGAAATCTGACTCTCAGAAAGTGAGTCGGTAGTCTTGTTGCAACTGTTGTTTTGTGACTGCTGGCTTGTCTGGGTGTGTGTGTGTGTGCCTGCATTTGTTTGTGTGCATGTGTTTGTGTTTACTGCATTTTCACTGTGCAATACATCACCAGTAATGCTCCCCTGTCACGGGGTAACGATCTGTTACCCCGATACCCCCCATTCACAGCTCACATAATACTACTGGGAACCTCGAAAGGCTAGTTTTGTCCAGGTCAATTCCTTATACTTTTAGACAAGTTGGTAAACATGCCGGGTAAATTGATTTTAGTGAGTAAACAGAATCAGATTTCATGGAAATTAGCAGACTGAGGCAAAACGTTGCATGCACAAACCCGAGGCAATGGGTTGTATCGTGTAGCTTTAGACTCTGAAATACTCATGCTGCCTTTAAAAAGGGTTATTCAAGCTCAACTTTACAACCTGAGAAATAGCCAAGTTGCAGAATCTCTCTTATCTTTGCTACCCCAATGGGAGGTATATCTAAGACTGTGCGATCTGGGCAACATCCAAATGTGTTGGATCCCTATCATGGCTGATTGGTGATGTTCTTCCTCTCCAGGTACTTCAGTAATAAAGGTCACAGCTACGGACGCAGATGACCCCACATACGGCAACAGTGCCAGGTTGGTCTACAGCATCCTGCAGGGACAGCCTTATTTTTCTGTGGAGCCGCAGACAGGTACGGTCATCAATAATGATATTTTCACTGGTTCAGTGTTAGTTCTGTGGAGCCAGCCATGCATTCAAAAATGCATCATGTGCAATTTCAAGTCATGTTTGGCTTCAATTCAATTACCACAGTATGAGGATTGGGAATGAAGAGGGTATTCCTTTCACGCTTCACGAGAGCACCGTAGCTTTCTCTGAGCTAAATTAACCCGTGGTCACATTATTTCTACAATGTCCCAGTGGCAGTGGAAACCACTACAGCAGTCAGAGGAGATGGAGCAGATGCTGCTAATAAACTAAAGCTGGATGTTTTTCTTGATCCTGTTCTGTGCGGCTCATCAGCATGGTACTAACAAAGCCATCATACAACTATTCCACATATATTCCCTTTGGACTATGGGGGTATACATTTGTTACATGCATTATGAACCTCAAGAATGAGCAAAATAGCCACAAAAAGATTACTGGAAGAGTAAAGTGTCATTTGAAATTGTGAATTTTATTCTACAGCAGTATCTTGACAGTATGCATTTACTGCTAATTGTAATATATTTACAGATTAAATTAGCTGATATATTGATGTATATTGATGATAATAAAATTAGATGGATAATTAAAATGTTTGAAATGTAATTCATTGATTTCTGAGAAGGGCATCTAACTTTAAGGTTTTTAACTTAAAAATTAATAATAATTACTACTGTAACAAAAACTAAAAAATCACACAAATGAGATGAGATTTTGTGACATCTGTGAACAAAAAGCGCAGATGAATGGTCGGGAGGACATCTTACTCCACCTTTAACTATACGTGTACCTGTGTCTGTAGGAATTATTCGAACAGCCCTTCCCAACATGGACAGGGAGGCCAGGCAGGAATATGATGTCGTCATCCAGGCCAAGGACATGGGTGGACACATGGGCGGTCTGTCAGGAACCACTCAGGTTAAAATCACCCTGACTGATGTCAATGACAACCCTCCAAAGTTCGCTCAGGGTGAGAGAATTTATTCTTCCAGCTGTGAATGTTCTCTCTTTCTCTGTCTTTCTTTCTTTCCCTATCTCTATCTTTATTCCATCCATCATTTTTTTGTCCCCCTCTATCCTTGTCAGGTTTTATTATAGTCACCGTGGCCATGCCTTGCTCTTTGGCTGGCTACACACAACATTACTCTGACCTCTGCTATGCATGCACCACAGGAGGAGAGTTTGCTTTTAGCCAGTGCACAGCTCTTTCTTCTCCACACTTCAATCCTCAAACCACATATTAACATTGACAAGGCCTGAGGGACCAAGTCAGAATTTGCTAATATGAGCTACAGATGTTAACATGAAAATATCACAACTTAATTATTCAAATGTTCTTTAAACGTTCAGCACGAGCACGATGACATCAAGTCTCTCGAGCGTGAAAGACTGGATGAAATATTTACTGTGTTTGCGTACACCGAAGAGAGTGGGAACGGGCTTGTGTGAGTTTGTGCTCATGCATTGCCAATGTGACATTAAACTGCACACTAAGCACATAGATTTTATCTGTCTTTTTGTTCCAGAAATCGTCCCTATAAATCTCCTTCTAGCTTTTGCTTTTTTGTGCGCTCTGAGCCTCGGGCTCAGTAGCAAAGGGCCTTCAAGCTTTTCCCTGACTTAAGCAGAATGCAGCATGGTCCCAGCGCTCCAGCTCCTACATAAGCCCTGTTTTTGGTGCTGGTAGAAACCGTTATTCATAGACCAAAATAAACTGTACATTGCAAGGTTATTGCCCACAATGAGTAGCTTAGGCCAGCAGATCCTTAAATCTACCTCACCGATAGTTTTGAGCCAACTGCATGATGGAACATTTCAGGAGCAAGATAGATATTTTAATGTAGACAGCAGTTTGGCTTAGAGCATAGGTGAGAATCTAAGAATCTATTTAATGTGGTTCTGCTTGTTTCGAAAATGAAGCTTGGTCAGTCAGCTGTCTCTTTCGGGCTTGATAATTGATTCCCAGAGTTGTTTGCCATATCCAAAAAAGACTTTGACACATGACTCACTACAAACTTAGCTCCTGAAAAACGTGTAGATGAAAATGCTTCCTTTCTTTTTTGGTCTGTCGATGGTTGAATTGAAAAAGCAGACCTCTTTGCACACCCTAGCCTTTCTTCACGAGGACTTCCTCCCCATGTGGGAGTTATTTTTGTAAATGCAGCTGAAGCCTTTGGCTCTCAGCAGACAGGGAGTGGAGCCATATGGTCCTTCTGCGAGCTCCAGCCTCAGGCAGGTGTCTGTTATAGTCTTCATACACCCACCCACATACACGTACAGGCTCACTCGAGCACACAAATATAAATTTCACACATGCACTTGTGTTCTCACAAGCTAAGAGCTCACAGGTGCCAGGCAGCTAGCTGAAGGTAGCACTGGTATCATGCAGTGAACCGACTCTCCATTCCCATGTGGGCAGTGTGATCATGATTTTTCTTGCTTGTGATATTACAAATCATATTACCTTCTACCTCTCCTTTCCTGAGAGCTCCCGGGACTCACTCTCCTCCTTTACAGGTGTTTACGCCATGGCGGTCTCAGAGGACAAGGTCCCCGGGGAGGAGGTGGGCCGACTGAAGGCCAGAGATCCTGATCTAGCGGAGAACGGACTGGTGGATTATCGCATCTTGGAGGGAGATGGCATGAACCTCTTCGAGATCACCAAGGACTCAGAGACCCAGGAGGCAGTCGTCAAACTAAAAAAGGTGAAGAGTGTGAGAGTGCAAAAGCGAGCGCCAAAGAAGTATGTGTGAATGCAACCTCTCTTTACATAAGCGAGCTTGTGAATGGAAGCAAGTAATGGAAGCAAGCACATGAGAAAGGGAGGGGTGTTCTTTTCAGATAACTTTCCTCTGAATTTCTGTCCATCCCTTAGTCTGTTCTCTTCTTGAGGAATCATTTGTATTTAGCTTATTTGCTTATCCTATTTGCATGGATGGTCATATATGCAAGGTTGTATGTTCAGGTGTTGGACTACTAGGAAGCTGGAGTAATTTTTCACCATTTTCACTCTGTAATTGCAATGACATTGCCCATCCCTTCTCTATTATATCTGAGATGAGCATTGACTTTCATGGCTGCTTCTCTCTGTCCGTGTGAGGGGAGCTCATCTGGGCCGTGCTGCCCGGGTTATTCCTCCCCTGCTCTGAGGCCCTGGATTATGCAGACAATTACACAGCCACTCGGGTTAGGCTGCTGCCCGTCCGTGCCCCCACCTTCCGTGGACGAGGCAAATTCTCACATTGCCTCGAGGAGCCTGCTCACCACCAACCAGCTTTAGCCTGAGAGCCAAAGAGACCTAGTCTTAAGCCGTAACACTGCCACCTGCTGGTTTTACCCTTCACCCCACATGATCATCCACAAAATGATAACTAGAAAGGGAAGCATATTGAAGAAAGGAAAATGTATGCAATCAAGAATTATTGCTGTCTGAGCTGTGTTATCTGGTGAAGCATCAGCATATTGTAGATGTTGTTGGTGTAAAGGAGGTTTGTATGGTGCAGGAATGATTGGAGGATTTTGTCAGCCTCGCTTGTTTTTGTTTTTTGCCACAGCAGTGCATTTTCAGATTGCCGAGAATGGTGTAAGGAGGGGATGAATCAGGCGTAAGGGTGAGAGAACAGACAATACGGCATGCCAACAACAATCAGCTTGATGCAATGCTGCTTCACTCAATAACACAATGCCTCGCTGATACACCTCTTGGGAAATCATCACCTTTTGCTCTTCAAAGCATGTTGAAAATTAAAGTCGAAATTACTGACGGAATTGCCAGGGTTTTAATCAAGTATTCTGTTTCAACTGCGGGCAGGCGACGCAGGCTGAATATTAAGAGGAGATGTAGCATTATTGCGAATATTATCTGCTTCTGATTAGGTTCAGTCAGGAGTTATTAGGTGCCAAATAAAGGATTTGGGGGACCGCTGTTGTCAGGATAAACAGAGAATAGTTTCCAACCTGTTTGAGGAAAGAACTGGGTCATACTTGTTTCCAGCTTTGGCAGCTCAATTAAAGAGATTAAATAAATAAATAGATAATAATAAAAGAAATTTGGGGGGGAATAGAATGAGGAAACAATAAAAAACAACTTTTAACCAATCGACACACAGCTAGCCGGCATGTGTATGTGTAAGTGTGTGTTTGAGTTGATATGTACCCTTTATGTGTAATTCTCACTTGGTAATTTGTGACCGAGAGGTGTGACGGGTGAGGCAGGCTAATCAGAACATAGGCAGACGTGTGAAAACTGGCTATGCAGGATGACACGGCCAGACCAAGTGACTGGCTGCATTTGACAACAGTTGTTAAATCTTGTTTCATTTGCTTACACCTAAATGGCATGAGAATTGTGCCAGTGGAGAATTGAGAAAAAGTGCAATCTGTTACTGAAATATATCTGCAAGAGTCTTGATATTTGTATGATTTCTCATATGAGCTTCTTTGTGGATTCAGTCTCCTTCCCAAATGTATAACAACAGTGCCCTCTAGTCTGTTTCTTTTAAACTTTGCCATTTTTTAAATTTTTTTATTTTTATTTTATATATATATATATATATATATATAGCTTGATGCTTCACTCAATAACACCCCCCCCCCCCCCCCCCCCCCCTTATTTAATTTCTGTTGATTTATTGGTACTCTATTAATGGTTATTTATTTGCTCAAACTTAGTAATTTAGTAATTCACCTCTGGTTCTCCATGTAGTCCAGAATCAATTGACACAAATGTAATTTTTATCTTTAGACATGTACAGTGATTTTTGTATTGACAGCCTCCATCAAATTGAATAACCGAATTGTGTCCTGACCTCTTGTTTTCAGCCTGTGGACTTTGAGACAAAGCGATCATACACACTCAAGGTAGAAGCTTCCAATCCGCATGTGGACCCCCGTTTCATCGCCTGGGGTCCATATAAAGATACTACCATTGTGAAAATATCAGTAGAAGATGCAGACGAGCCCCCGACCTTCATGGCTCCCAGCTACAACTTTGAAGTGGAGGAGAACGCCCCAGCAGGCACTCTGGTCGGCCGTGTGCATGCCAAAGACACCGACATCATGAACAACCCCATCAGGTAGCGCCTGCTTCCTATAAAAAGAATCATATTACTTTTGCTTTGGATGTTTGGATGGTTTTTTTTTTTGTTTTTTGTCAGTACAGAAGTATGATCAGTGCTTTGTGTTTGATGACAGTCAGTAAGGTTTTGTACTCTTCAGGGAATTTTGATTTATTAGACAAAATTCAAAGAGAGACTGAGAAAGAAAAAAAAAAATTATAGAAAGAGAGAAAACCCCCAAAAGAAAGTTTTCACATTTAATTTTTTTTCTCTTTCATCCCAGATATATGATTCCACGCTACACAGACTTGGAAGAGTTTTTCACCATTAATCACGAGGATGGAATTATTAAGACCACAAGGCCTTTAGATCGGGAAGCACAGGCTTGGCACAATATCTCTGTCAGTGCTACAGAGAATGGTAGGTCACTCATCTCTTTTCCGGGTTTTTAAATAACAGAGTAGCCTTGCATGTTTCTCATTTTTTCCCTAACCAAGCACTCCAGCTCTCCCTCCACCCTGCTCTTATGTGGTTGTAGTGTCGCCAGGCCTCCTGCTTGATTTCAGAAGAGACAGCCACAGATTACCTCTTCAAACTTCAAATGATACCCTCAGCTCAGTGAACAGAGTGTAATTGGTCATAAATGTTATATATTTATTTTTGTATGTATGTGTTTTCCTTGAGGTGCAGTTAGTGTTTGTTTCTTGTTGAATTGAAGGTTTCTGTTTGATACATTTTCCTTTTCATTCCACTGTCTTTGATAATTTCAGCTATCAAAAAAAAAAAAAAAAAAAAAAAAAAAAACATGTCTAAAGATAGAAAACTACATAGATAATATTCTTTTGTTATGTGGAAGATGCTTGTGTCATCAAGGCATTTGCTAAACCTGATAATTTCAGATAGGAGCTGTGAGTGAAGCACAGTCCGGTCGTTTTTAGTCGTCACTCACGTCCTTCCACTAAGGGCTAACTTAAATTTATACAGCACAATGAATATAGATATAATTTGTCTTTTTGTTTATTACTGTTGTTGTTCTAGGTGGCCATCACCAAGATGCAAAAGTACGAGTCAACATAAAAGTAAAAGACGTGAATGACAATGCTCCAGAATTTGCCGCTCAAAACGAAGTGCTTGTCTGTGAGAATGTCAGCCCTGGAAAGGTAAGTAAACTAACTGTTTATACTTGAGAACAGCTGAATATTTGTAGGGCTAATTAAATAATTATCAACTAATTAAATCATCTGTAACACTTTACAGCAAGGTTCATTAGTATTGGTAAATGCATTAGGATTTTTTTTATAATATACTGTAGGATTGTTAGTTCTTTAGTTAGATATTGCATTAATGAAAGTGAAAGTGACACGTGAAAGCCAAGTATGGTAACCCACACTTGGAATTTGTCCTCTGCATTTAACCCATTCAAGTTAGTGCACACACAAACACACCCAGAGCAGTGGGCAGCCTTTATGCTTTGGCGCCCAGGGAGCAATTGGGGGTTAGATGCCTTGCTCAAGGGCACCTCAGTAATTTCCTTCCGGTGCTGGAATCAAACCAGCATGTGTATTAACACATGTGTATTAATGTTTATTAATGTTAACATATACACATCTACATTATCGTTCTAAGTTTTTTTTAAAGATATTAATACTTTTATTCAGCAAAGCCATTAAATTGATCAAAAGTGACAGTAAAGACATCAAATCAGCATATGAAGGATCATGTGAAAATGAAGACTGGAGTAATGATGCTGAAAATAAATTTGAAATTGCAATAATATTTCACAATATTACAGTTTTTACTATTTTTTTTTATTGAACAAATGCAGGGTTTTTTATTTGACTGTACCTTATTTATCTGTACCTGTGAGATGTAAAATAGTGTGCATTTTAAAATGTCTTTAAATAGGTACAAGAAACTGTTAATGAATTAGCTAATTCCTAAAAGAGGTCACAACTTTTAAATGAACACAAAATAGATTATATTGATGTCTAAATTTAATCAATGCCGTTCACTCTCCCTTCGTCGGGCAGTTGGAAGTTTGAGTGAGTGACAGAGAAAAAAGAGAGAGAGAATGAAAGAGAGATAAAAGAGGCATACATTTATTTAAAGGCATGCCCTGATGATTTTAACCAATTTAATATGGCCTGATTTGAACTCTCTGCTCCACAGCTCATTGAGACAGTTAGTGCTACTGATAAGGACGAAATGGCCCACCGCCAGCACTTCCACTTCAGCCTGGCCCCTGAGGTCGCTAACAACCACAGTTTCTCCCTCAAGGACAACAGAGGTGAGTGACACACAAAACACCCCATAATAGAATAATTTCCACTGAAGAACTGCTTCTTTCAAGCTAAGTAAACTGCCTCAGGAAATACGCCAATTGAAACACAAAATATTTTAGTCTCTTTCCAAACCAAATGAGTTTATGCATGCGTAGGAGTGAGTGTGTGCAGTGTCGCCCAACCAACCTCGTGCTGATAATTAGGTCATGATGAGGTGGGCAAACTCAAGTCAACTTCCTCTCTTATTAATTATGGAGGCGTCACTCTAGTTTGAGCTTCTCCATCTGTGGATTGGAAATGTGGGTGAGGCCCAGCTGGTTGGCATCCGTGTTTGTATTTGCTTCTCAGGCACCCTGCTTGGTGCACCAAGAAAACCATCATCACCATACTTTAGTCTAATAGTCTTTGCCCAAACAGTTTTGAAGACCACACTTAATAGCCCTACCTACATTAATGTGAACCTCAATTGCTGGGAAATGAGAAGCCTGAAGTTTAAGTTCACTGAGGAGCGCCATCGTGACTGGGTGGTGCTCAATTTGAGGGGAATTTGCTGCTTTTATATGAACTCATTATATTGTGGCTCTAGGTAGATTACAAGCTGAATTATGTATGTTTCAAAGAAACTGTAAATTGTGTTTACTTTGCTTACAAGGAGCTTTGGTGTTATTTCAGAACGCTCGGTATGACTGCTATGATATGATAATGAATCGTAGTCCATATGCTAACAGACTAAACTGTTTCCCACCTGTTGAGCTGTTGAGTTTGTAGTCGTACATTTGCATTTTCAAACCATGGGTTCAGAAATGTCCAATCTTTTTTCAGAATTACTTTAGATGTTCCAGTTTTGTTTACATAAATTAAACTCAGTCATACCTCAAATGGTGGAAGCTGCTATTTTTTTCATTGCTAATTAAGGACTACAACTATCTCAAGGATGTGAGTTTATGTGCTTAACGAATCAGACAACTGTAGCTCCATGTAATCCATTACCTTATTTTGCTCAAAAATCAAAAATGTTTCTATTCTACACACCCTAAGGCAAAATAGCCTTCCAGGTTGACCTACAAATTGACGTTATTTCTGAACCTTTCTGTTCCAACTGACTAATTTCTGATTGTGCTATATTTCTTTTTGACCACTGATGGATTGGAAATATCATGAAATACAATGAAGGTGTCAGTTGCTGATGCCAGTAACTCACATAATTGTAGCCTGAGTGAGCGGAACATGTGTTAATTGTATTTAAAGTGCAAATGTTTACAATCACATATCCGTTTAGGCTTTTTTTCTTGGTTAATAGAGCAAACCCATGTGAACAGAGAAGATGAGGGAGTGAAAGAGAAATGACTGTCTTTCCCATTTGGTCTGCTTTAATGAGAAAGGAGATGAGGACTTTTTAGCAGGCCATTTCAAAAGCCAACAATATTAGGGAGACAGATTAGGCTACTCAGATTGACTGGCTTTATCAGGAGCCGGAGCCTTTCAAATGGATACAGTTTTCAACAGCTTTGCCCACCCATTTATCTGAAGTTCCATTATGCTCCACTCTCTGCACAGAGGCTCTGACATGACTCCTAATATCAGACGGACACAATGAAGGCCTGCTGATTATATATGTGCATGAACTCTAAGTATTAAGAGTATGGAATATTATCTGTTTAGTGGTAATAATAATAAAAAAAACTGTGCATCAGATCATGGTTATAAATGTGTTCCTTTTACATGCTGTGGCTGTGAGAGTGCCAACTGCATTTTAATGTGGGGATTAATCAACATCCTGCATTTGCTTTTTTTTTTTTTTTTTTTTTTAGTAAATTCTCTTGTTGAGACCAATAAAGGTCTATATAAACTTTCTTTGCAGGTCAATACATAGTATATTACAGTATGATAATAATGGATAGGAAAAAAAAGATATCCTGTTAATTGTATACTGTTAATATTGTCCAGAAAATAATGTACTAATAATTTGTTTTGGCTTTACAACATTTTTTTTTTTTGTCATACATCAAGTAAACAGTGTATCATACGCATTCATGCTTCCTTGAGATTGCTAAGTGTAGAGCATTCTCCAATAAGACAACATCGCAAACAAGGACCCAGGGGAGCTGTCTCTGGTTCAAATGTGGCAAATTGATACTTCACACAGCCCATGGTAATCTCACTGACAGAATATGATATAGAATTATAATGGATAACATTAGATTGATTGAGCCTGTCTGCAGCGTCGCGCTATATGAGCGTTCTGGCCATATCATTAGCGGCCTTCCCTGACAGAGCCACTGAAGGTTGAAGAAAGTGGTGCCAGAGGGAGTGAAAATGACTAAACCCCAGGCCCCTAAATGAACTCACTCCATCTACGCCTTCAGCGTGACCTTGCACTGAGTCAGGGAAATGTGCTGGCACTGATCCATCCCTCCCAGTTGCAAATAAAACCAATACCGCTCCCTCCGCTCTAACTTTGATTACACTTCCAAAAGCTGATAAATGTTCACAATATTAAACATGAATTTAATATTGGAGGATTCACACCTCATTGACTCTCACCGGTGGCTGTGGTTAGTTCTCATGGCACCTAAACTCCAGGGAGGGGAAAACTTTGAAATTCTGTTCAGCACATTTACAGCTCTGTTGTGAATTTACTGAAATCTTGTAACCTCCTCATCAGCTGAACTAAACGTTTTATCAATGTTCCTCTGCTGCTTCTACAGACAGCACTGCTAGCATCTTTGTGATCCGGAAGGGCTTCAGCCGAATGACCCAGGATGTGTACCACCTTCCCATTGAGATCAATGACAACGGCGTACCTCCGATGAGCAGCACCAATACTCTTATAATTCGTGTGTGCAGCTGCGACAGCAAAGACACCATCCTCTCCTGCAATGTGGAACCTTTCATCCTGCCAGCAGGACTGAGCACTGGAGCTCTGATTGCCATCTTGGCCTGTATTGTTATTCTACTGGGTGAGCTTAATTATATTTGTATAAGAATATACAAGCAACCATGTGTAAATAATAGGGGTCTAGCTGATTTTTGTCAATATTTGCATTTCACCTCAAAATGCGCATACACATAAATAAATACAGAAGCTTAAAGTATTTATAGAACAGATACTTTACAGAGAACATATTTATTTACATTGCTTGTCTCTAAAATGTAATCATGGCTTTGTTTCCTAAAAACATTGTGAGCCTGAGTAGGTTGTAAAGACGATAATTTCCAAATGTAATATTTGAAATAGTCAGAGACTATTGTAGAGTGCTAAAATGCATTGTAAGTAGGCAAACTCATGCAGTTACCTGCTGTAACATTGTAGTTATGATTGTTACAATTAATTCAGCATACAACGTGACTTTAATATTTACATATAATACTTGCTTTTTATTTAAGCCAATAAATAAAAAATAATATTAATAACAATGCATAAAATAAAATATGAAAAAAAATGTGAATAGATCAATTATCAAAATAAGTAATTTGAGAAAATGCAAATTTCTATGATTGTGTAAATAGAAGACACTATATGAATAGATTATATTTAGGTGAGTGTATTTTGGGAAAGTTTGTAACTTTGCATATTGAAAACACTCTTAAGAGGGATTCAGAATTTATTCCTGTCAAGCCATATTGAGAAACTGTAAAATTACCCTTCATCATTTCCCAAAATATATTTGCTGTCTAGTTATTTTGACTTGCCAAAGCTGTAAAACATTGCATGTAACGGGAACACTTTATCTTTGTAATGAAGAGATCATGAAGAGAGCAACTACATTTAAGAAAACAGTTTCTGATGTGATTACTTATATACAGAAGCATAAGTGAGAGATGCTGTTAGCATTGGCTTGATATTTGTTTGCATGTCTGCAGCAATCGTGGTGCTGTTTGTGGCCCTGCGGCGCCAGAAGAAGGAGCCTTTAATCGTATTTGAGGAGGAAGACATTCGGGAGAACATTATCACCTATGATGACGAGGGAGGTGGAGAGGAGGACACAGAGGCGTTTGACATCGCTACCTTACAGAACCCAGATGGTGCCAATGGATTCCTGCCCCGTAAGGATATCAAGCCCGAGCTGCAGTATCCAATGCGCCCTGGCCTGAGGCCCATCGGCAACAGCGTGGATGTGGATGATTTCATCAAAACACGGATTTCTGACGCGGACAATGACCCCACAGCGCCCCCGTATGACTCCATTCAGATCTATGGTTATGAAGGTAGAGGCTCTATCGCCGGCTCTCTCAGTTCCTTAGAGTCGGTGACCACAGATTCAGACCTGGACTACGATTACCTCCAAAGCTGGGGGCCGCGCTTCAAGAAACTTGCCGATCTTTACGGCACCAAAGACTCCGCTGATGACAACTCTTAACGTTCGCTCAAATAAGTCCTTTTTCATCTCCCTCCACCCAGCCCTCCTCCACTAACTGTGTGTTTTGTGAAGTTTACTATAAGTATTCCATGAGTTTGTCACTTTATAGTAAACTTTAGCTTGTTTGTAAGTATACGCACAGTATACTAGATGCTGGGAGCGTCATAGGTGCGATCACAATGTGCTATGCGGGAGCCAGAAGGGTGGACATAAAAATTTTACAAAAACAAAACAAAACAAAAAAAAAAAGATAAAAGAGACACATAGACACATCTGTGGTGGACGTGTCTCTGTGGTGTGTATGAAATGAAGAAATACGTGACAATGTTGTTTAAGAACTGAAGAACATTACGTTTCACTTTTGATGTTTGTAGGTTCCCACAGGTTTGAGGTTATGGATGTGGATCACAGAGAGACATGGATTTGTTGATACTGTGAACGAGCTCACGAAGAAATAAAAAACAAAAACAGTTGCCTTATTAAGTAATCGGAGCGAACGTCAGCAAATTAAGGGGCCGTTTACACGACACTGTTTCCAACTAAAAACAGAAAACTTTTTATTCATCCTGGCCTTTCATTTACACGACAACGGCGTTTTGGGGGCTTGAAAAAGCAAACTTTTGAAAATGGGTTTCAAAGTGCAAAGTTTTTGAAAATGATACCGTTACACAAATGTGTGAAAACGTTGATGTCATGTGCATGTGTATTATGTGTTCAGTCTATAGGGGCGTAGTTTTTCTTTACAAAGTGACCTCGCCAACTACTGGCCTGGCATGCATAGTACAGCGTTTTTAATTGTTTTTGCGGATCCGTGTGAGCAGGGATTCTTTTGACAACGTTGTCGTCTGTACACGAAAAATGCAAAGGAAAATTTTTTTTGGGTTTTTAGTACATTGTTGTCGTGTAAACGTACCCTTAGACTTCTGTAACTTCTGTAGCGCCTCCATATTGTCTTTGGAGATATTATCCAAACAGGTCCTTTTTTTTTAATATATATGGAAGCAGATGGATGGATTTCAGCAAAAATAGACTGTTTTTTCTGTCATCTAGAATAAAAAAAAAAAACCTTCAGCCCAGTTCCATCTACGAACAATCACAAAGAAAGACCTGTGAGCTCAAAAATCGCCTTAACTAATGGACACTCTTGCAACGCAGTGCATATTTTGTAACTTGAAAGCTATATCCTAAAGCAAGCTAAAGTCCTTATTACGTATGTACAGTACAATGTGCAAAATATGTCTCTTGAGGATCAATCTTACACCGATCAATTTATGTAAATCTTTCTCTCTTTTTTTCTATTATGATGATATCATTATGACTATCATTTTTTTTTATTTTTTTTCCCCCAGTTTTCTTCATTTCTCATTTTCTTTAATGGCTTATGTTATTCTCCTTGGTGAGAAAATAGCAGTCTGTCCTGTCGCAGTGAGAAATGGCTAATTTCTATGTCAATTTTATGGTAACTATTTGTACAATTTTAAAAGTTCTTATTTTAGTATACATACAAATATCAGTATTTCAACATGTAAGGAAAATATTACAGCATCACACTTATATTTTATGAACATTGTAATGTTGCTTTATTATGTGCTTCAATCTAAGAAGCAAAAACTTTGAAATAAATGCTCTTTTTATAAAAAGTGATTGATGGCGATAATAAATTTGTGTGAACAAAATCTATTAGTGCTAATCGCTGTAGCACAAGTCATGACGGAAACACAAAGGTTGAATGCGAATACAGAGCCTTTAAGTTATGCATCGCATGAATTGCATTCACAGCAGAGACGTGCAGAGCTTTTCACCGGCGGCTTCGGTGCTTTCCAGTGGTAGGTCTCTCCATTGTCTCCCACTAGAGAGGCTTGCATTCTTTCCTCTCCCAGGGTATCCGCACACTGAAAGGTCAATGTGCACTTTGTTAAAAAAAGAAAAAAAGAATGAAAAGAAAAATAGCATTACATAAAACTGAACTTCAGCCCACCTGAATGAGATTGGACACCAATTTCCCTGAAGGGGCTTGGAAATAAACAGAAGAGCACTGCTGCAGGCTCTTCTCGCCCATTCTCCACACATGCTGTAGCCGTGTATGAAGTGAAGCACAGGAAACAGCCGCTGATGACAAACCATACCCTGTGGAACTGTAGTCCTTAGCTATCCTCCATGCTGGGTGTCCTCTTAACAAGCAGCTAAAACACATGCCCTTTAAAAATTATGGTTTTAGTTTACTCCACCGGTGTTATTGTCAGAAAGGATATGGCTATCTGTGATTTTGAGCAGAAGGGTCACTTATGACAGCAGCTCTGCATTTTTCATGTCATGTTGCTAGACATGTTCTGTCAAAGAACTAGATTACGAAGGTGCACTAGCAGTGGGTGGCATCCGCTTGTTAGCTGATTAGTGATTTCAAACCAGTGCTCTACGGATACATGCCATTCGCAATCGCCAGATTTCAACCAACACCGCTGATTGTTTTGCGATTTACTGTTTCTGAAAAAAATGCAGTGTATGAAATTTAGTTCGAAATTTGCTGTCTTATTGATAAACTCAGGAAGCACAAGACAGATAAAGATAAATGTTGCATTTACACACATTTATATATATATATATATATATATATATATATATATATATATATAAAAGTGTAGCCTAATTTAATTTGATGATGGTCAGTATAATAGGCCTCTCAGCTTTTTCTATTTTCTGACTTACCGGTTCATTCAACCAAACCAACTTGCCATTAGCCTGACTGTTCTGGTGATTATCCTGCCACCCTCTGGGCCCTTTGGGTCCTATACTAACAGGGCCTGGGTGATTCCTATAACCTCTGCCTCTCCTCAGTGTCTAGGGAGCACATGGGGAGGGGCAGACTGCAGCTCTGACTCGTATCTCAAGGATCTATACAAAAAGTGTCAGATTCTTCCCTGGGTACTATGAATCAATAGTTCCTTCCTGACACTGGCGCGGCAAGCATTAAGTGTGGTTGGGTGCACTGCGATGTACCTGAGATAGAGAACGGTGGAAAAGAGACCTGCACAAAATGTTCGAAAGTCCTAGAAACCTATCTTTGCATATGACAGAGGAGATCAAAATTAGAGGTGAACTTTCTTTGTAAATGTCAGAAATACAACAGCTAATCAGAGAAAACAACAATGCATACTTATCAAAATCAATTCCAGTGTCAATGAGGGTTCAAGATCAAAATGATTTTATAAGAGGGTCACATTGTCTCATAGCAGCGATGTATTCGTTTCTCTGACTGTGTATGTGGGTGTTTATCTTTCTTAAACTTAGCAGTGCATTATGAACATAAGAGCGAATATTAGTAGTAGTAGTACATTATATATATATATATATATATATATATATATACATACACACATGTGTGTGTGTGTGCACGCATTTATGTGACACAGGTATTACAAGGAGAAGGTGACTTATGAGGACATTACCCCATGTCCCCATTTTTCAAAAGGCTTATAAATCATACAGAATGAGTTTTTTTGAGAAAGTAAAAATGTGCACAGTTTTCTGTGATGGGTAGGTTTAGGGGTAGGGGTAGTGTAGGGCGATAGAAAATGTGGTTTGTACAGTATAAAAACCATTACGCCTATGGAATGTCCCCACAATTCACAAAAACAAACGTGTGTGTGTACTGTTTATACTGTATACATGCACAAATATATAAATTAGTTGCATCATAACCATAACAGTCAGGTTAACATTAATGTTTTAGTTCCAACTAAAATGATCAAGATGCAAAAAGGTTCAAAAACAAAATTATTTATTTATTAAGTAAAACAAGCTCAGGTAATCAACAGGAAAGAAGGCAATGTAACAGCATGTAACATATGACAATACCAGGCAACAGACTGAAAGAAATGAGGAACTTAAATACACAATGATGATGAACTCAAAGACTAACAGGTATGATTGTTAAATGAGTGTCCATGGCAACCAATGACTGGCGGGAATAAAGGAATTACAGGAAACAGGTAACTGAAAGCCCAATATGAAAACAAAACCAAAACAAAGGCAAAATGTGACACGGGCTATATATAGGTGTATAAATATATTTTAATACAAATAATATGCTCATCTTACATATTACAACTAACAATTATTATAAAAGTAAGTAAATAATAAAAATGATTATTAGTGGTAAGTATTAGTAGTCGTAGTATTTAGTACATGTTTTTATTACTTATATAAATCAATTGTTGCATACTTATAATATGCTTGAAATGATGTAGTAACATGATCTGTTATCAAATGAATTATAGAAAATGGCACATTTGTGTATATTACTAAAATAGTTCTTTCTTATGTTAATGTACTCTGCTTTGTGTAGCTGAATAAATCCTGCTTAATATTTTATTTCTATCAGTGGCATAAGCCATTATTCCCTTTGTGTTGTCATTCAGCGCTAAGCCCTCAATTAAGAATTGTAACTGCTCCGACTGATTTTGTCTTATTTGCTTTATAGGATTGCTTTCAACAGGAAATGCAAGAAGATTTACTGTTGTTTGATTGTTACAAGCTGATTTTTAAGCTTGTAAGCCTGAAATACTGAGATACTATTAAAGCAAAGGCAGTTGCCTCAGATGTTTGTGAAGAGAGAGAGAAGGATGGTGGGAGAACATCTTTGACCTTGAGTGAAGAACTAAAGGCTTGTGGAATTATGTCCATGATGACTTTTGCACAGATAACGTGTCAAATGCTTCCACAGGAGTTGCTACTCATCGTTGTAGCTGCAGGAAGGCAAAAAATGAAGGTGTAGAAAAAAGTTCAAACCTGTTCTATGATTTATAGTGTGTCATAGGAAACTAGCAATAGTTTAGCTTCCATAACTCACCACAGGATTCTTGCAAAGCTTCAGGGCCGTATTGCTTTTCTGCTCTATGTCCCTCACCCACAGGAATGCAGGGATAAATTTATCTTTGTGCTCCAACAATAGTGCACACTTTTTGTTGTTCTTCACAAAATACATACAAAACACCTGGGACAGTCACATGGGACCAACATTTACCTCAAAGCACGGTAAGGATACAAGTCCAGATTTATTTTGTTTTTTTGTTTGTTTTTTTAACTCGTCTGACCTCTCAGACTCATGTCTGGCATCAGCTACTTTTTTGTCAAGTTTCAAACTTACACTTACGAGTCTCAGATTTCTTGATTTATTTTCAAAAACAAACAATTGAGCATGCAACAAGGTAATAACACGTTTTCAGGTTTTATTTTATGTATTTATTTATTGTTACTGCCATATGAAGTATGCTGGAGTATTGTCTGATTTAAATGTTACCTGAATATGGTAATCTTTTAGTACCATGGTATTTTTTAATACATTTACTGTACTGTGGTGCTGTAAAACCATATGTGTGAACATCACAGTGCTACCATTTTGGTTTGCCATGAAAATTGTGTTTGTGGATAGAATATTATTAATCCTTTTTAATCTTTTATAAACCAAATGATCAATAACAGTAACTTTTCCACTTTGTTCCAGTTCTTCTGTATGAAATGTCCTGACATTCTTTGTGTTCTCATATCAGAACAGGTAGTGCTACGTTTGACAGCAGCCACTGTGACATGGGAGTTAGCATATTTAGGCCAGCGTATGCTGGATTTGGGAAAAGCTTCTGAGAATTATTTCTGGACTCACAGAGGACCAGCGGTGTGAAAACAATTAAGAATTTTTTTGTGACTTTAATTAACATTTTAGTTAATATAATTGTCTCCCAGGTCTTAATCGCTAGAGGTATGGCTAATTAAAACATATATCCTTCAAACTCTTAATAAGTAGGCACACTATGCATACTGATGTGATAGATCTAAGCTAGCATGTCTTTCCACGCTGTTCCACGATCAGCACTTCTGGAAATGTTCTGGCTTGTCAAATGGGGTTGTTGAGGTCCCTTGTCAACCCCTACACAAGACATGACCTAATATATACGATATCAGGGACTAAAATGATCAGTGAAAAGACGTGATAATCAAGTATAAAATATCAAGTAGCCAATACAAGCTGGAATCTCATTTGTATCTAATTATGCTAATTATTAACCTAATTCTAGTTTGGGCATTTCCAATGTATTATCACAAACTAGGTCAATTAAATCAGTTCTCAAAAGTGAAGTCATTTAAAACTGGACATGTTCACCAAATCAAAAAATGAACTTTAATCAGACCTTTTAATGATAGTTAATAGGAAAAGGTGTTTATTTATTTTTTATTGTACGTCTGACTTACCATACTTTAACCATACTTCCTTATTTCATATAGCTATATGTAAATGCTATTTATATAAAATAAACGCTTATTTATTTAACCCTTGTTTAACACTTGTTTAATGAACTAATACTAATATATTTGTATTAGTGGTATTATTAAATATGGGTTATATACTGTTCACACTCCAAAATGTATAATTGTAACACATTTGGTAATTTTTGTAAATGTAACCTCCCAGTAGCATGGACAAAAAATATATTTCTTTTAAGAATAAATAATTCTCAGTGACTCTTTGAGAATTTAACCTTAATATACAAACGTGGTTCAAGTACGTGCATCTCATAGTTTTATCTGTGATCTTGTCAGCTGACATTGTAGGAATGTCTCAATTAAGGTGTCATTTGTTTAATTAAAAGGAAAGAGATTTGTCCTCAAGAAGTTACTTGAATAGCTAAAGCCATGTATGCAAAGCCATGTGTCCATGTATGCTGGTCAAAATGG
This sequence comes from Elopichthys bambusa, assembly GCA_037101425.1. NCBI lineage: Eukaryota > Metazoa > Chordata > Actinopteri > Cypriniformes > Xenocyprididae > Elopichthys > Elopichthys bambusa. The sequence continues at coordinate 20,364,934 of CM074432.1, forward strand.
TATGTGTGAGCAATACTAAATATAATTTTTTTAATGTTCAGATTTATATATATTGGGGAAAAAAAAGTGATTCATTACAATGACTTAATGAGATTAACTATGTGATTATTTTTAACTTACAAAACAAGCAGTATTTTAAATCATATGCATCTAATTGCATCACACATAAGTAAGACATTTTTGACCCATGTATGCATTTTGGGAGGGAAGTTATCTATGAGTACTGGGGTAAATAAAAACAGGAGGAAAATAAACAGAGTTCAAACACAGGCAAATAAACATATTCAACAGCACCCTCTGTAGTAGAAGCCACATCTCAGTCTGAGCGAGGAGGAAAAAAGAAAAAGAAAAGAAAAACGCAGACCAGCTAGAAAGAGCAAATTCGTATTCTTCTTACACACAATGGCATCAGATCACACCCCAAGGACATGATGAGGTTAAGGCCGACTTTAGTGCTACTTCCATTCCCTCTCACAGTTGCAAATTACCACTTATGCTTTAATCATGCAATGGCGAGATGTGTGTTCATGCGATTTTATGTGATACTGACTTCAGAGAATCTCTGAGCTATGATTATTCTACTTGACAACAAACATTATTGCGATCAGAATCCAGTTAGTTCTCTAGCCAAGTGTTTCATCACAATACAATAAAACGTTCTGTGGCAGAGTGGGATGATGCATGTGTTTAGTGAGCATAAACACTGATTTTAATTTGATCCACAAACAGACCCAGTTTTCCCCCTATGTTTTGAATGTGTTGTAATCTAATGCAGCTCAGTGTTCAGCCATATGCATATTGCAATAAAGCCTTAAATTTATATTCACTATTTGTTTAAGCAAAGTCTGCATGTGGGCTCAGGGGAGATGGTTGGTCTCAGCATGATGATGAGTGTGGGTTTGGGTCTGAGAATTGCTTCAGACAGCCAAGGTGTCGGACAAACTGTCTTTACTTGTGCCAGGCTGTCATGGCAATGAAACAAGTCATTACTAAACTGGCTTCACAATCGACTCCCTGGGCACCAACAACTGATCCACCTCAGATGTTTATCCAGCAAAGCCTAAATGTGTAACTGGATTACACTGCTCACCAAATTACAATCTTTTCATGTGATGACTGCCATCTTTGTCTTTCTCGCTTACAGTTTAGAACAATGTTTTATTCAATTCTGAGTTTAAATCTTTAAAAAAAAAAGTTAAGTACAAATGTCCATCCTTTATCCTTCATTTACAAACTTGTGAAAGAATGAGCTGTAATATTTTGGTTTTCTTTTTAAGTACAGTATTTTGTGTAAAAATAAACCATAAACAATCTAATATGTTTGAATGGTGCTCAAAAAATAACAGTTGTTATGTCAATAGTTGTGCTTGTGCTACTTAATATATATATATATATATATATATATATATTTTTTTTTTTTTTTTTTTTTGTAGAATTATTTGATGAATAAAGTTTAAAGCCTTTATTTGAAATCGATTATTTTTGTAACAATGTAAAACTTTACTTACTCCAAACCTTTTGAACAGTACTGTTTGTTTATATATATATATATATATATATATATATATATATATATATACACACATTATGCGTGTGTGTGTGTGTGTGTGTGTGTAAAACAGTACTGTAAATGGCATATAGACGTTTCATTCTGCAATGGTATTAACAGCATTTTGTGGATGAAGGAACTGTAGTTATGATTGAAAGCCACATCAAACACTTGATGCATTTGAGAAATCTCTAGATAGAGTTCAGATTCAGAAGTGCTGACCTTCTCTGCAAATCCAACCATTCCCTGTTTAATCAGATGTTTTTCCATGTAAATGCAAGATTAGACTGCAGCCTTCATGAACATATTAGATAAGCAAATGGTCTTTATTTTGTTTATTTATGTTTTATTTATTTTTTTAATGACGAAATATTATCTGCGATTTGGAATACTCTTTGTCCTTTGTACTGTTTCTTTCTGTCAAATGTTTTGTTTATTCCAGTCTTTCCAATCGTTTTGATAAGCTTTCCCTTATAGATAAGACTAAATCTTTTCGATTCAGAGGGTCTGGGACTTTGGAGATGTGACGATCACTCTGGACACCTGTGTAGGGCTTTGCTGAATTCTCTACATCCCCCACTGTTTGCCCACATCAAAAACCAATGTAGAGACACATGACACAAAATCTCAGGGGATCTGGTGGACATTAGCTCTGTTTGCTACAGGTAAATCACAGTAAGTCTCTTTTAGGGAAGCAGAGCAGAGAAAGGTTGCCTATGGTCTTTCTGGTCAAAGGTATTGATAGTCTTTATTCCATCACTGTTAAATATGGGCCTCTTATTCCGCTGCCAAGCTTTCTATACTGTCACAGCTCATAGCAACTCTTCCCATTACTTCACTTCATTTTTCATCTGAAAAAAAAAAAAGAGACCTGATTAAATTACTCATATGCTGCTCTTTTATTTGCTATATATGATTATGTCTTAAACCTATAGCACCGGAGGAAAACACAGCACTTGCTAAGTGGGTTTTACAAACACCTCCAGATTGCACAGTTCTTATGGTTGATGTGGAAGGCATGATAGAGATGAAGCAATTTCTCTTCTGAAGAGCTGGAGGCTGAGTGTCACTGCCATTCGTCTTCCTGCAGCATTTAATGACTACTACAACAATAATGAGGATATTTTATGGACTTCTCTCTCCACGGCTCATCTGCTACATGAGAATTAGTGCAGAATATACATTACAAACAATCCTGGTGATGACGGATGAAGCCTATAAGTGTACGCCATATATAATTGGTTGTCCAGTCATAACAATCCTTATGAGAGAAAATGTATGCTATTAGTTACAGAATTTCTGCATATCCCACGGCAGATCCATCATGACAACAACGATTACAGAACAATAGGCTTATGTGCAGTTTTATGTTTACAACTGTTAATCCACATGTCTAAATTAACCCCCCCCCCCCCCTTTTTTTTTCTCATTAATAAGCTTTAGACATAAAGAAATAAATACTACTTCTGTCAGCTATGATTAAAATCATGTACACTCACATGAAGAGTCAACTGACAGTAGCATATACAGTCATAAATGCAGATTTATTCTAAATGGAGATAGATGGGGAATCTTTCTCCATATAGAATAAATCTGCATTTATGATATAGTTTCCAATTTGACCAATTCACTATCATTTATAATTTACAATTAATTACAATTTACTATAAATATAATACAATAATTTACTATAAATAAATATTTTTTTCTGTCACTATCATTCAGTAAGGGATCAGCAAGATTTTTTTTTTAAATAAATTAATAATTTTATTCAGCAAGAATGCAATAAATTGATAAGAAGTGAAAGTACAGACATTTAGAATGTTCCAAAAGATTTCCATTTCAAATGTTTTTTTTTTGTTTTTTTTTACTTTCAATTTATTAAAGAATCTTGAAAACATTTATCACTGTTTCCACAAAAACATTAAGCAGCACAACTGTTTTCAAAATGTTTCTTGTGTCAGTATATTACAATGATTGTAATGGGGTAATGGATGATGAAAATTTTGAATAAATTCGATTTTAAATTATATTATATTAAAATAAAATAAACAATTTTATTTAAATAATTTATTAAAATAAATGCAACCTTCACTGTAAAAAAAGAAAAGTTGAGAAAACTTAAAAATTTAAGACAACAAACTTCAGCAGATTAAACAACTCTTGCATAAACTGAATGCAACAAGTTGAGAATACACAAAAATCTGCTGAAGTTTGTTAATTTTTTACAGTGTTGGTGAGAATAATAGACTTTCAAAAACATTAAAAAACAAAACAAAACAAAAATCTTACTGACCCCATACATTTGAATGGTAGCGTGTATACCAAATGGAATGTTGATGAAATACTACATACTAATGTGGCACAACTGAATTCAACCCGAGTCTTTAAACCTGCAATCTTAATTCTGCTTCATCGTTCATCATTGCTCCAGCACTCTACAGATGAAAAAGCATCACCGTTATAGACTGAACGGTCATGCTCCAAAAGTTCAATTAAGGAAAAAACATTCCACTCAACCTTTATGTGATAGGATTACCAGATACATTTCAAAAGAATGAGGAATTCTATCAAGTCCTCTCGTAAAAATCCTCATCAAAAATCTTGATCATATTTTAACCTCTGAAAAGAAGAATTACAGCATGACAATGAAAATGCAATGCTATGAGAACAATTTAAAAAATATCTGTTTTCCCAATGGCATTAACTTATTTGCTTAACTGAGAACATAAACAACTTCTGCCACAAAGTCATTAAGATGTTTGTTGCGGAAATGTGAATATTCTATTAGCTGGAACAGATGTGATATCAAGATTACTGCATTAATTTTTACTTCTAAACTATAAACATGATGTATACCATCAGTCAAAACTGAATTGAATAAGCTACATCTATCCATCCATCTATCCATCTGGTAAATTTGTCTTGATTATTTTCACAATACTCAAAATTATCCAATTTTCACAAAATTATTCCAATTTGGTTTTGAATTGCGAAAAGGGAAGAGAGCTCATGTGACACACCCTCAATCATGGAGGCACAGGCAGTGAGCCTGAAGCCTGCCTCAGGTACTCGTCCCATCATTCTTTCTCTAAACCCAACTGATGTAATTAGCACCATGGCACCACACTGAGCCTAGTGATGACCAAATTAGTGCAACACAAACAAGAGGGAAAAGGTTAACTACCGCGTGATGCCAGCTTGTTTTGATCGGAAGTTCTTCTGCAGTGCTGAAGTTACGTGAGGAATCTTGCTTGACAATGCTGTCAGATTCCTGGGGCGAAACGAGACACTTTCTACCCCCACACAACCGTCTTAGCTGTTTCATCATTTGTAAATGACACATTATTATTCTGTCTCCCTACTGCATGATTCCCTCCTCTCATTAGGGATTTGATTTATTTATTTATTTTATTTTTTTCCTGAGCACTTTGAGCCCCTTGAGCTGTTTGACAAGTGCAAAGGATGTTGGTGGCAAAATGAGAACAAAAGAAAGGCACAGTTACATTGTTGTGATTTTTTCTCCATTCACTTAAAAAGTTATTTAAATATGCCTGCCATTGGTTGAAATTATTGCCAACATATAAATTATTATTATTATTATTTTTATTATATATATATATATATATATATATAAACCCACACAGAAAACCTCAGGAGATTGCAGGAAAATCATTAATACAACCATTTTAAACTAAGACGATATCGGACGGACAAATGAATTAGGGAAAAACAGGGCTTAAAGTCGCCATTAAATTAAATAATTACATTGAAAAATATTTTTTTTTTTGTTTTTTTTTTGGCTTTTAATAAGAATGTTAGCCTTACTCTTATCCATAAGCTGGTGTTTTCCAAAACAATGACAACATTCGTATTTAGAAGACATAAGCGTTCAAAATTTACAGTCTTTCACTTCAGCCAATATGGATCAATGATTTTGATGACATTATGCTGCACTTCAGCTTCTCATCAGATTTTCTGTCCAATCGAATGCTCTCCAGAATCTAAAGCGTCCCGCCCCTACATTATAAATAGAAGCTGAAGCTGCGGCTAAAATCGGTCACTTGTTCACAAATGTACTATTTTCTAAATGGTGAATGGCACATAGTGCACTATATAGGGGATAGGGAATGATTAAGACATGCTTTTCAACAGTCCAAATCAGAAGTAAAGACAATGAAGGCGCAAAAAAAAAAAAAAAAAAAAAAAAAAAAAAAAAAAAAAATTGCTATGGGCCTCTGCTCACCAAAGAATGGTGTGGTGAAAGCTGTAAGACAGCAGAGAGGCAACAGCAATGAGACAGATGTGGGAGGGGGGGAGAGACAAAGATTGCATCTGCTTACAGACATGTACACAACAAAACAACTGTGCTTTGACAGAGAGCAATGAAAAAATATAATAATAATATTAAGAAGAAGAAGAAGAAGAAGAAGAAGAAGAAGAAGAAGAAAAAGAAATGCTAAACATAAATTTGTACGCTGTACACCTATTGTAGTATAAGACTTTGGAATAAGCAGAGTCTTCATTTAAAACATACAGTATTAAAACATGGTTTGAAAAGAACAAAGCCAGACTGTGTTTTGGAGGTCTCCTAAAATAAATTTACAGGCATCAAAGGTCAAAAACTGCTTTCATTTTTCATAATATACATTGCACATCACCTCATTTCTCAAAGTCTGAAAACAGTTCGATCAAAGATTCAGTTTCTCTAAAACCCTCCTTTTCTCTGCTCTGATTGGTCAAACGGCCCAGTGTGTTGCGATTGGTCTACAGCCTACAGCGTGTGAAACGAAACGCCCATAACCATATCTGAATTTCAGCTCTGGAGGCTTCCTCAGCGCTTGATATACAGTGATACAAACAGTAACAGTGGTGTTGTTTTTTTTTTCCATATCAATTCCTGCTTTGAATGAAGTGTATGGGAAGTGGATTCACAGCGCTGAAAACACCATCTTCTCGACATGTTGACAACCAAACCCAACTCTTCCAGGCTTCAGCTACAACTGCAGTGTCTGAGGGCAGGTCAAAGTAGACGTTGCTCATGGGCAGCTCGCATTATGCAAATGTGTTACAATCGTTATGACAGTCCAGAATCAATTCTTTCTTTTAGGAGACAACTTTATCTGTCGTGCACTTTAAAATTTTGCAGATCTTTTGCATTTATAAACAACTATATTACAGACTGCATGAAAGGTAATATTTAAAATTTAAGTAAAGTACCATTACCACATATTGTTTTTTTTTGCAGAATTTATATAATATTGCTCTTGGTTAGGTTAATCCAATGTACAAAGCATTACACAAAATTCTTTCATTGACATTCAGCACACTTATCCATGTTTTAACAATGGTGCAGACAAAGTCACACATAAACACACACACACATAAAAGACAGACTGCTACAACCCTGTAAATGACCTGAAGTCCACCACAATCCCGAAAAAATGTCCTTGTATGGATTTTTATCCATGTCATATGAGTAAATACCTCATGCCTGCTCAGAAGCGGCAGGTTAATCCACTGTCATCCAAAGCCCCAGCGATTAATCAGCCACAGTCAATCCATTATTATTCTTGTTTACTCTTTGATGAAAAAAAAAAAAAAAAAATTAACTGAAGGTCCCACAATAAGCTTAGGTGGAATTACATGTGCAAACCAAAAATAAGATTCAGAAATGATTTACAATGAGGTCCAAAAAAACTGTGCATGCATCTAATATTTAGAGAGATTAAATCTTATCAGACAGGGTTATATGAAATTAAATATCAGGACAGATCGGTAAATGGCCTAGTACTTCAAAATAACCCTCACAAAGTACACCAGAGTTGTAATATAATCCAGCTCACAAGGGCCCACTATAGGTTTAGCTAAGGTATAATGATTATAAGATAGTCGCAAATTACTTTGTTTCATTGAACAGCGTCTAGAGTTCATTTCTCTTGGTTCTAAATGAAGTAGAACATAGTGGCTGCCCTTTTCACTCTGACTAATAACATCTAGTAGAGGAAGCAAGAGTTTCTGGCTGATTAGAGCTAGTAATATATTTATTAGCATTTGCAGGACAAAGTCAATCCATCATAGATAAGGTATACAGGATAAAAGAGAAGAGTGATTGATTTTGGCTTAACTCAGCTGATCCGAACAATGAATCAAAGATGCAGTGTGGCACGGTAAAATGACTGAGACGCAACCTCCCTTTTCAACTTCCTCTGCATCGATCCTCTTCATTCTTCTCCCTCACATTAATAATGTTTTCGAAAATAATAGTCTGAAATATTTAAACACTGAGGTATGTACAAATCTTCAAACTTTCAAATGAGGTGCGTTCAATTCTCCCATCTTATAAAGTGCAGAGGTTGGAGTTGATCCTGAAGAAATTATGTTCTGTTGACTTTTAGATTTATCAACATTACATCATCTCTTTCACGCAGCTGTCTTACAGATAATTAAAATAAATCACACTTTAAGGATAATACCATAGACTGTAAAAAAAGATGGACGACGCACATTCACTCTCTTCCATTGTAGTAAGTGAAGCCGCCAGTGTGCCAATATGGTGCTGACATCTTGAGTCTCGAGTCTGCGCATAGTGAACTTGAAGCCCGATTCGGTGCAGTAGTGAGCACGAAGTGGAGCCATGATATCAAGGTCCCGCCCACACTCCAGCAGAATCGGTTAATACTGCAGAACAGCTCATTATGTCTGTGTGAAATAAATAGTTCTTGAAATGTAGAAATTAAAGTTAAAGCTCCAATCTCCACCTGACGACCCAGAAAAAAGTCTGTTGGTACTTCACTCAGAGAAGCTGTCAATCTCAGCTGTCAATCATGACATCATTTTTATAGCATTAAATAACTAACTAAAAACAAACTTATTTAAAGAATGAACACTTTAACTAACATCAGCGTGATAAAAACTGCCTAAAATTACAGAAACCGTCTTTGGAAAAAACATATTTGACATGTAATTTGACTGTTTAGTTTGTCTCATGTCCCATTACATTACATGGAGAGGGCGGGGTTTATAATCTATACTGCATCCAGACACCTGGGGGTGATCGAGATGCTTTGGTTTGACTTTTCATGACTCGTACGGCACGCTCAGATAATACTAGTTGCTCTCAATTATCAGTGCAACCTTACAGAGTTGCTATTATAAATATAATACATCCTCAGGCACTCTCTTTGTTTTCTGCTTGTCTTATGGTCTAAATGGAAAATCCTGCCAAACTACATAATATAATCAAATTAAATTGCCCTGTACGGAAATTTTTCATCTGTATTTGTCATTAGGTATGACATAGTATTGACAACCCCGACTACATGCATATTATCTTACAAGAGGGATTTATTTTACTTTATTTCATGCTGTAATGACGTCTCCACACTTAATTGGTTTGCTAGCCTATAGCATTATACCACCGAGACGAAGATAATCAAGATTAAAAGCAAATAAAAGTGTTTCTTTTACAAATGGCTCAAGGGGTTTTCGAATTCTGAGTTGGACTTGAAAATCCCTTAGTAGAGATGCACATCAGCCTAGAGCCTTCTCAAGATTCTGGTCATTTGCTGTTTTTTTCTCCCCTGTGGTGAATAAAATGGAAAGATTGGAACCTTCAAAGAAACATCTAAAGTGTAAGCACATTGAATTAGAGCTAGTTCGAAGTTTTAAAGATTAGTTTGCCGATGCAAGAAAGCTTGTGCTGCACTTTGTATTGGATTTCAAGAACTTATTCTAAAAAGAGGGCAGACTCCCAGCTGAAGTGGCAGGCTTTTTTTTTGTTAGTGTGCAATGAATATTAGGCATCTACTTTAGCCATTGTAGAAGCAAACAGTTCTTCCTCAGTTGCTTTCCAACAATTTGATATGCTTGTCAAATGACTGAGTACATTTCAAATGTCTAAATGGGATCTGGAAAAGTTGGCAACCATGTCCTCTTTCCTGAGATCATTCCACCAGATATACAGCCAGTAGTGTGGATCACATACAGGATTAAGTAAGTGTACCTCTCATGGAAAGGTGGGCTTCTCTCTGAATCTGTCACCTGCTTGAGTTCTGCATTAGTGGCAAATTGATTTCTTGGTGCAGTGAAGGCGCAGCCTGTGGGGATGCGGGCTCAAACCCAGAGGGGACTGCCATCTGTGGACACTCAATCGATGTGAGATTGTGGAGTGGAGAGAAAGATTGACAGCATCAGAAATAACAAAATAGGGCAAGAATGTGAGCCATGTGATATGGCTTAAACTTATAGGTGGAAAGTTACAGAGCTGGGTTCAATCCACAGTCATTTGTTATGGGCTTCAAAGGCATTTAGATGACAAACATTTGCACAGTAAAATAATCAGTAAAGTAAAACTCTTCTCACCTGCCTGCTGAAAAGAGTTGGATTCAAAACATATAATAGGTTACAGGATATTGGACAAGAGATTTCAGCAGTTAGAACATACTGAAATCATTTTCTGCCTAAATGACTTTCACAAGGGTAGAGAATTTTGCTAATTACTATATACTGGTTCTAGTGACCTTCTTTTGTCAAAGAAAAGAATTAAAAGGAGAGATGTGGGCCCTTAAAACCCACTTTTAGCTCAGTGAAGGTCAGAACAAAGTGGCTGTGTCCCCTCCCAAGACTATCAATAATTTATACATTTGTAAAGGTATGTCTCAGTTTTAATACCCACACCAATTTAGAGCTGGATCTATTCACATGAGGCATGCAGATATATCCAGCCTTGAGGGGTGCACAGATTTAACCCATGGCTTGACAAGAAAGAAGACTTTACAAGCGAGAAACAGACACTGACACGTTTGAAAATCACGTTTGAAATCCTTTGTCAAATATTATTGATTTCTATTTGTATATTAAAACCATGGAGAAAAGGAAACTTCAAAGGATTAACTGGACCTAAAGTGTACTTTTTAAAACTAAATCAAAGCTTTGAACCATTCTTAAAAAGAGATTTGTATTCAGGCATCTTAAATTGTAAAAAGTATGCAGTTGCACTGAACAACCAATGACTAATTGGCTGTAAACGGTTTTATTCAGTGTTTGAATAACTGACTCTGAAGTTGAAAAACATATGGGAAAAATATTAAACCTTCAGTACAGGACTACCTAATCATCAACTTAATTTCACAATTTCATAGACATGTTTGTTCAAGGGTGAAAAACTGTAATATAAAAAAAAGACAACGTGTGGATCTGTGTTTGTATTGACACATAAGCAGTCCAGAAAACCAAACTCAATGTCTGCATTGCCAATATGTTAAAGCATATCTATAAAGTTGTTGGCTGTCATGTATCTTAATTTTCTCAGTCTATCTTCTTAAGCTTTCCCTTTGCTCTATCTAACTAACAATCAGTTTATCACCAGCAACCTAAAAAGAGAACTATAGTCATCTCCCCCCAAAAAAGTAATTAATTTTTTATGTTGCTTTCAAAGGGGTTACAGATGAGGATAGGATTATAGGGGAGTTGGGTTGGAGTTGCCTCATTCTTTGAAACAATTTTTATGCTTACAAATTATTATGCACTGAATTGTCACACATATAGGCTACTGTATGTACAATCAGAAAAATAAATGAATTACTTGATGACAGAAGCAGTATAAACTGAAACATCTCCACTTAAATCTTTGGGTTTTTACTTCTATTTCCATGAATTAAACACTTTTTATGTTTATACCACTCCAACTCAGTCACATAGTGATGGCATTATAAAGTCCTATTGAAATGTCTGACAAAACGACCACCCTTACTGAATGGAATTTCAGAGGTCTTTTGATAAAAATCCTGAGATTCTGATACAGGTCATTAGACTTCAGCTGGCTGGGATCAGACAAAGTGACCGTAAGTCATCAGACTAATCAGATGATAGTGATGTGACAGGGTAGCCATTGTGACATTCCTTTTCTCACTTCCATTCCACAGAAGATGAATATATCACCAGTGTTTCCCATTAGCAGGGGCCATGAGCTCATTTCTGTATTCACGCTGTCATTCACCCTTCTTTCTTTCTGAGGTTAAAACAATTTGTACTTTCACTCAGAGCAGCTGAAGGCTTCTTATCCAGCATTTAATTGGAATTCAGTGGTCTATTAGTGATGAGCCTAGCCTTTATCTTTCTGTACTAAAACTGTAGTATCATGAAACAATATTGCTATAAATGTCACGTGTATGTTCTGTTTTGGTTTTGTTCTAGTTAGTGTACCAGTTGCAATCACAAAATAAATAAATAAATAAATAAAAAAACTGCAAAACACTGCCCATTTTAATATCAGTGTCAGGTAAAAATAAGATGATTGTCTAGATTTCGCTGCTCACTTATGCAAGTTTATTGTAACCAACCACTTCTATAAACTTGCAAAGTTTACAGAAATTTTTTATAATAAATTTAAATTATATTAAGTGCACGCAAGCATAGCGCAGCACATGACCCTCTGTAACTCTGTGACATGACCATGTCTACTCGCTCCCACCTCTGTAATAAACACAGAGGTGTTAATCCTGTCCGAATCGGTACATGAAATCACAGACGTCGAGTGATAAAAAAAATAGTAATAGTAAAATAGTAAAATGTAATTCAAACGTCATTTGGAAAACTAGTCCCGTCCGAATAGGGCTATAGTGACTCCGGTTGCAGTTCAGTGTTGCCTATTTAGCTATAAGCTGTTATGTTTTCTTCTACTCCTGAGTTGGCTTCATATTTGCATTACTGTCTTTGTTTTTGGTTTGTTAATAATGGCTGGAATTATATATACACATCTCCTTCCTTCATCACCAACCTTTGATGTGACAATAAATAAATGTGTACATAAACACATCCATGTTAAAATTTAATTGGAATTTATTTTCACTTTTAAAATGAAAATGCTATAAAACTATGAATTCTTTGCAGCTGGGTGCTATGTTGGTAAAAGCTAAAGAAAGCTGTTCGCAGAAATTGTCCATAATACTTTGTCCTTTACTGGACATGATTCTATTCAAAACGTAATGGGATAATTGGAGAGAAAATGCTTCAAAACAACTGGGAGAGATGGGAAGAGAGAGAGAAGAACGAAAAAAAAAAAAATTATGGTCCGATTGCTTTGATGATTCAGAGCTGACTTATGCTTAGGTGGCACTAGAGGAATATAATTCATTCAGGCTTAATGTCTTGAATTTCAACTCTGCACCTGCTATGAAGACTTTTTGAATCTCATTTTGATTTCATAGACTTAGGGCTGTTCCAACAGGACATGTTGTTTTCAAAAAACAGCTAGACGCATGGGAACAGAACAGTGTGTGTGGTTTAAATGTGCATGTATGCATGTATGCATGCTTTCATTCGTTTATTTGTTCATTCATTCAATTAGACTTCTTTTAAGTTCAGAAAATGTCTTTGAAATACAGCATTGCACAATGCTGTGAATAAAACAGTGAGGTGTGTCACAATAGTCAAAGATCCCTGTATAATTACATACAAATACAACCTTATTTTTTTCGGTGGTAATTTAAGCACATATTCTTTACATTTAATAAAACAATTATTAGAATAAAATTAAGACTTTATTCCAGATATCATCTTTAAAGCTAACTTGCTTATGATGCACTTACTCAAGCTTTCCTGAAAAAATGTAATGTATGTAATAAAATAAAAATGCAATTAATATAATAAAACAAATCTTTCTTTATTTAGTTTTCAGTATGTATTATATTATTTTAATTTGTATGGTTTTACAGAGTTAATTTAGGATTCATAAATCGAATAAAAATATTAGAATAAAATTAAAACATTATAAAATATACACTGTATACCTTGGAGGTTAATGTTAAAGTAGAACATGTTCCTGGATCAACATCCTTGGTGATCCTGGAACAACATTCCAATCAAACAATCAGATTTGAGGGATAGTTTTTTTTTTTTTTTTTTTTTTTAGTTAATGTCAAGCTTAGACTTACAACAAGGGTTAGGGGCTTCTACACCATTCTTATTCAGATAACATTTTCCTCTGATTTTTGGAATGCAGTATGGGTAAGGTTTAGGGGTAGGGGTAGGGATAGGGTTAGGGTTTTTCCAGGATCAACAATAGATGTTGATCCAAGAGCATGTCTTACTTGGCAAAATCACGGTGTTCATGCAGTTGAAGCTGATTTTAGTTGTCAAATTAATTCATATATATATTCAACATATAACAAGCCATGACATAAGCAGGAAATGGAGTGTTTCAAAGATATACAGTGTGCACAGTGTTCATTTCACAATGTAAATAAATATGTAAGGTAAAGCAAAGACCATCATCTCTGGACACTTGAATGCCATATCGTATGCATATGCAAAGCGGTCTGAAAATTCTTTTTAATGGGCCATTTCCTTAAGCTTTCTAAATATTTAATTATGACTGATTGTGTCCTCTGCTTTGCCTACAGTCAATAAAGAACATTTATCTTCTTGGAGGTTTGACAGATTCCCAGACTTGTGTGACACTGTTACAGTATGTGTTGTGGTTGGTGGGGCGATGGGGCGATGGGGGGTCTGTTTTTGTGTTTTTTGTCCTCTGCTTTGCTTTGATTTCTGATGCTTTGGTTTAAAGAACCCCTGCATGGGCACAAATGGTCACACTATTTAATATGTTGACATAAAAGAGGAATTACTTTATTCTAACACTATAGACAAACAACTGAAATGGTTTTCACTGTAAAGAAAAAGGATGATCGATAGAAGAGGGCCCATCTTGAGCCAGTCGCTATGTGTTTGATCTGACTCCAGTGATCATTAACTAATCCCTTCCAGGTGTCCAGTTTGCACACAGACTTTTGCAGAGTAGCAATCCACAGTGTTTGACTCTCCTAGGAGAAAGGGAGAGAGAACTTTAACGGCTTTGTGGCATTCAATTTGCTTCTAGCGCTGACAGGGAATGGGAGGATGTTTTGAACACGCTTCACCTCCGGATATGTCTTTGTGTTCTTACTTGCAATGGCTTGGACTTAACACATGGGAGGTCTTGTGCCCTGGTTTTTCAATTCAAAAATAGTCTGCTCCTTTTTTAGAAGCAATTTTGACAAATTACTCCAAAGCCGAAAACCCCTGGCCACAGAATTGCTTTTTAGTTAAATCTTGGATGTGACCTACAGCTCAAGGGAATTCCCACTGAAATTAATATCATTACATTTATGCATTTGGCAGACACTTTTATCCAAAGCGACTTACTTTGCATTGCATTTAAGGTATACATTTTATCACCTCTCATTTTCCCTGGGAATCAAAACCAGTGACCTGGTGTTGTTAGTGTCATGCTCTACTGATGAAAAAAAAATATAAATCCAAAAATAAGTAAAATTGAAAATGAAACTGCAAAGAGAACCAGAATGACAGTTACGTTAAGATGATAACACCATTGACAGAGATACATTGCCATTATATCCACATAGGTTTAAGACCGACTACGTTAGAGCAGTAGCTTCATAAAGAGCATTAAAACAAGTCTGTGCCCTCAGGAAGTGACCTGTCAGAAGGAATAATGGCTGCCCGCAGCTTCTCCAGCAGAGATACGTGTTATTTGTCACCTGGATGTACTTCCTTGGCTCCTCTCCAACTCCCACGTTAACTTAAGCAAGTCTCTTTATTCTTGCCATGATTTGACTTCAAACTAAGCAATAACTGGCTCCAGTCGTCCCTCACTCGACACACTTTATGTACAGTCTAACGGTTTCATTTTTTTTTTTCCCTGTCCACTTCTGTGTATATCAAACCATCCCTGAACAAGTCATCAGATCTATAGTATGGCAAATCCTGTAGACACAGTGATCACTGCATATTGTACATCAATAAAGAATTGCCTCTTATTGCAAAGGTAATGGATCATTTGGGTAATCAAAAGTGGCTTGTCTCGTTTTAGGATGATAATGGGATGGGTGTGGATGGCAATATTGTGAGCTGTCAGCTCTGATGGATGGCAAGGTTTGCTGTCAATATTTCCTCATGGCAAAAGATGAATGATGCATTTAGCTATAGATAAACTATTAGCCTGTGATCTTTGGTGTTTGCGGTGACAGCAGGGCTAATTTGATACCTGAAATAAGTTATTGAAGATAAAACAAAGCCTTTGAGGTCCTATTAGACCTAGGTTGAGGGTAATACTTCATTAAATATATGGCAGCAGTATTTTATGAACAGAACAAAGCAAAAGAAAAAAATCTTCATATAATTTACCTTGCAATCATCTAAGTATTCATGCACAGCCTGTACTTAGACCACACACTATTGAGCTTTATCTCTACTGGAATACAACTTATATGCATTATTCAACAGGAATAGACTACACCCTCGTGTTTATCAATTAGCTGCGATTAGCTGGTTCCAAGTGAATCTCCATTTTTAATGCATGACGGATAGATTCATGTTATACAGTATTTGGCACAAATGCAGGATAGTGAATATAAAATAAAGTGCTTAAACATGGTCCAGTTCCAGTCATGCAAAAGG
Organism: Elopichthys bambusa; assembly: GCA_037101425.1. Classification (NCBI taxonomy): domain Eukaryota; kingdom Metazoa; phylum Chordata; class Actinopteri; order Cypriniformes; family Xenocyprididae; genus Elopichthys; species Elopichthys bambusa. The sequence goes on from CM074432.1 coordinate 20,380,943, forward strand.
CTACAACCATGAATAGAGTGGCCGGCTGGATTTGGACAAGCTAGGCTATAAGCATCTATTTAGCTTTAAATGGAGACAGATGGGCTTTAGTGCAGTATCAAGCAATTCCCTGTCTTACTGCACAGAGTACAATCTTTCTTCAACCCAACCCCCAAAACCAGGCTCTGAGTATATCACACACACACACACACACACACACACACACTCACACAAAAAAAACGGTCCCCTTTATTTACTTATCATATATATATATATATATATATATATATATATATATATATATATATATATATATATATATATATATATATATATATATATATATATATTTATTTATTTTTTAATACTTATCTTAGTTTATAATATCCATAGCCTACCTTTTAAAATCAGAAGGAAATTATTATTTATAATGAAGATGTCCCCTTAAAACATCATTATAAATAATTAATAAAATAAATAAATAAATAGCGCATCAACATCCTACCACACACTAGTGTGATTTGTCTCTCAACACTGCACAGTGAAAGCACTCGGCCACTTTTTAATCGACATCTTTGGTGTGGAGGGACCCTGGTGCAATAATGGCAACATAATGCATGCACCATGTTCCAACGGCTCAAGGCACCAGCCATATGCCAGCCTTTATCCCAGGAGTGAGGCAGAGAGTGTGATCGATAGGGCATATCTCACTCAGGGGAAATAAGTACCTTTGGTTTCCTGCTGGAGCTACCGTGCATTGAAAATCATGCTGAAGTCCACAACTTCCATCCCAGCCCCCTACCCCCACCATAGAAGAGCAGTGTGGAAACGTACAGGATTCCCCTGATCGCTCATAATTGCCATCCTGACCTAATTAGTTGAAATGACTAGTCCATCTCACTGGATGCATTCACTTATGGACCTTCTGTATATTTGCATGAAATCACTTGAAGATCACTTCTGGGTTTCTCTTTAAAAACTCTGGTTTGAACTGGAGATTGCATAGGTAATTTGATTAGATCTAACCTTTTAGTAATGAAGGTTCACTGATCCAAATTAAAAAGCCTTAAAGTTCACCCAAAAAAAAAAAATTATGTCATAATTTACTCATCATCATGTCATTTTGTAGCTGCATTTTTTTTTTTTTTACAAAAAACATACAATGAAAGTCAGTCTGGACTTGCATTATATTGATAAAAGCAGCTCTTTAAAAATGTTATGTTGTGTTTCACAGAATACATAAGGGTAAGTAAATGAGAGAATGAGTGTAAGTAAAAAAAAAGATAGATAACTTTCATTAGAAGTATCATGCTCTCAGAAGCAACAAGTCTTTAAATAGGTTAAAACATTAAAGTGGGATAGGTCACTAGTGCTGAACTTGTCTAACTCGACAACATTTGTGTTAAACGTGTGCAAATGAAACATTAGCCCAGAGGACACAGGTTTGGCCCTTCAGAGCTTTTGGAAACTCGGGCGGCACAATGCCTAATTTGCATTACAAGGACGCAGCTCCCCCCAGGCCAGAAAGATGGCAGAGTTATGCTCCACACCCACACTGTTTTGATGAATAAATAATATTTCTCCACCTCACATCTGAATGATCAGAGTTTAAGTTCTTCAGGATGTAAATAGCCACGTAATGGAGTGACATCTTACAGTAAGTATTTCTCTGTCAAGGGAAGAGGGTTGGGTCAGGTTGATAACAATAGTGGGAGGTTTGGGAAATCAGCGGAAGTGATCCTTAAGGTTTCCCCCTTAAGGCATCACTGAAAGTAAGACATGTCTCTTGAGTGTAAAATAATATGATGTGTATCAAAATGGAAATGGTGCAGGTGAGAAGTATGAGTTTGTTGAACTTTTAAGCAGTGTGCAAAAAGTGTTCAGACACTTTGCCTCTAAGTGTATGTCAATATTCAGGTCTCAAGTGATTTCATGCATTTTTACATTGTACGTTTAAGCTTAAAAAACAGTTGCGTTAGTGTAGTTGAGTGGGTGAGTATTATCCCTGTAAATAGTTGCATCCATTTCCACTGGCTAATCTGAGGACAGAATGTAAGCATTATAGGCAGGAATTATGTCAGAGACATGGTCAGCTAATCACAAAGCCTTTTTTGTGGTAACCTTTTTCAAATTGTCCTCTGAGAAAACGACCCTCTGTGAAAACTTTTCCAATCGCAGAGAACAAAAATTAAGGCATAATTAATTCATTGGCAAGTTATTACTCACTATAAAGCACTTCAAAGTTATAACAAATGGTCTACAGCCAAGATTGTAATGAAGTTTTTGTGGTCATGTGCAAAAAACAAACAAACAAACAAAAAAAGGCTGTGTATGTGTGTATATACACAGAAAGTCAGTCCATCTAAGAAAACACTAGATTTTTTTTTTTTGACAGTGTTATTAACTAACTGTACAAGCATATTATAATGACTGACCACTGTACTCTTCATAAAGTATTTCCCAAGTGTGTGTGTGTGTGTGTGTGTGTGTCTGTACTTACCTTTTGAATGAAGATGTGTGAAGGAATCACGTGGCTTTCATAACTGAGGAGAATTCACTAAACAGTTTTGTGCTGAATTTAGTGCAAAACCCTGCAAACTGTATTCAGCACAATTTTTGGGGGCATGTTTGTTGCATTACCTGATTTGCATAATTCCTTTTAGTGAATCTGTTACTAAAACAATGCAGACAGCACGTGCAAATAAATGACTCATAGTTCAGTGGGGCACAATTTATTCTGAATTCCCCCCTACAGAAACTACTTTTTCAAATGTTCATTCTAGTTTTAACAATTACTGAGCAGTTTTGAATATTGATTCTTGGAATTTAATTGGCCTATTTTCATTGTCAATCTCCCAGGTCCTCAAACTGTTATTTCCCTGTAGCCCAGTATGTTATTGAAAACAAATCTCAAGAAAATACCCTAGAGAAAGGGCTACAGAGGTCAAAGCTTCACATCACTGTCATCTATTAAAGATAGCTGCTCTAGCCAATTGGATAAACAACACCTACTGTTTCTGTGGGTTTCAATTTTCATTGTTACTGTACCTTACTATAGACAATTTATTGACAAAGACTATAGTTTACACAGAATGTGTTTTTGTAAGTTAAATGATGCAGATGCTGTAGATGTGGATGCTGTAAGTTAAACAAATCTCGCATTCTTTCCCATTCCTCCATTTCTTTACATTTTAAATGCAAAGTCATGTTATGTGGCGAATGGTCTTGAATCTCTTTGGTGGTCACAATAAATCAAGATGATCAATTATGATTCTAAAAAGGTAATTAAATTCTTGTCCTTCTGTATTGCTCAATACTAAAACTCTTCCTAGGTATCATCCATCAAAAACACTACCTCTACCTACAATATAAAGATGTCTTGTTGTGTTTTATCCAAGATTATCCAAAGCTAGAGTGCGCACTGCAGCTTATGCGCTGCGTTTATGTCACTTCCTCGACACAAACGAGCACATGAAAAAAAGTGTAGGCCTATATGCTCTTAGCAAAACTCTGATAATGTATGAAAGTAAAACATGACAACAAGTGCTGTTCATCCATTTGCCTCTCTGCATCATCCCAACCGACAGTCATAATAACAGAGTTCTTTGTTTTGCAGATGATGCAGTCGGTATCTCAGGTGAGCCGGACAGGTAGTTAGGCTGTAAGCATTGGGTATCAACAACGAGACCAAAAAACTGAAGTGTGGAAAGTGACTGCTTATAAAGGGAGTGCTGGTGATTGGATTCAGGTGCAGAGAGTTAGTAATCAGGTGATTCTGAACAACGCAGGGTGGAGCTTTGTGATCCGGTGTGTGCTGAGTGGCTCTGTTAAGAATGTCTTTTCTGTTTTGTATGTTTGGGGTCCCATAGTGTAAAAATGTAATAGTAATTATGAAATTATATATATATACAGTTGCAAGAAAAAGTATGTAAACCACTTGCAGAATCTGTGAAAATGTTAATAATTTTAACAAAATAAGGGAAATAATACAAAATGCATGTTTTTATTTAGTACTGTCCTGAGTAAGATATTTTACATAAAAGATGTTTACATATAATCCACAAGACAAAAAAAAAAAAAAGCTGAATTTATTAAAATAACCCTATTTGTCCTCCATGTGAAAAGATGGATCTCAAAATCATTCAGTCACTGTTGTAAAGGGTTCAAATATGCAGGAGATGGTGGAAAACTGAAGAATCTGCAGGACCTGAAGAATTTTTTTAAAGAACAGAGCTCAGTTTAACTGCTCAGGACAAACAAGAGACTCATGAACAACCATCACAAAACAAACAAACAGTCGTAGATCATCCAGGTAACTACACACAGTATTAAGAATCAGTGGTTCACATACTTATGAATGGGGTCATTTGAATAAATTCAGCTATTTTTTTGTCTTATGGATTATATGTAAACATCTTTTATGTAAAATATCTTACTCAGGACAGTACTAAATAAAAAAATAACATGCATTTTGTATGATCTCTCTTATTTTGTTAAAATTTTGCACATTTTCACAGATTCTGCAAGTGGTTCACATACTTTTTCTTGCAACTGTATATAATCCAAACCCAGTATACAGATATTATTTAAGCTTTACATACCTCATTGATTTTTCTGTGACTTTTCCTATCACTTATAGCAACACTGCTTCTGCTTAACAGTTTATATAAGGGGACTCTAAAACGACATATTTCTTATTAAAGTAATAAAGTTACAACCTGATACTGCAAAATGTATTTTAGGTCAATTTATTTAATTTATTTTGATGGTCCTTTACACACTCTTCTAACTGTAAGTAATGTGTCAACTAACTCTTATTAGAGTATTGGTAGACTTCTTAGACTGTTAGGTTAGGGTTTGGTGTTAGGGTTTGGGTTAGGGTTAGTAGAAAACTGACAGTTGCAAAGTTACTTTTAGGCTAGTCAGTAGAATGTCTGTTGGGGGAGCATCAAAATAAAGTGTTAGCAGATATTAAGCAGACAGTCTACAGAGTAGCAGACATGTTTATGCAAGGTTTAGCTCCAATACCTGAATCAGCTAACTAGGGGCCTGTACCATGAAGCCAAATTAGCTGGCTAGCCAAGTAAGTTTCAGATTAGTTTGCGCCAATCCTGGGTTTTAGGTACCATGAAATTGACTTGGCTTGTAGCGGTGTTCATCACCATAGTAACTTACGCTCCATAGCTAACCTGCTCCAGGGGAGGTTTTGTTTGGTAAGAGATCTCAAATTGGACCAATCAGATATGAGCAAAGTGACACTGACACGTCCAAGTCACTCCCCCAGTTTCTCTTCCTCCAAATTAAAGGTCACCAAGTAGTAAAAACAAATATTTAATAATGAAATTGTCTGGCTTTAATGATAATTAGAATTATTTTATGATTTATATATGATTTATATATTTATTACATGAATTTATATTATTATTAATCCATTACACACAAGCAAGTTTAGTTTAATGGTTTAATGGTCATTTAGTTTAAATGAGTATTAATATATACAGATCATATGTACAGGGGTGCACATAAGTGGTGCACAGGTGCGCATGTGTGGTAAAAATAAACAATGCGCACCAGAAAGCGTGGAGGGAATCGCATTTGAGTATCAACATTTTTGGGGGACCAGTTCACAGGGACACGTTTACTTACTGGAGTAGGATATTTCTCCATCTCTGGTAAGATAGCAATCATGATTACAAGTGTGTTCTTTAATTATTAGGGGTGCAACGGACCACAGTTAATCCCTGATCCGTACGGATAAGGCCCAACGGTTCTGCATGTATGTGATTCGCAGATTAACTGCTAAGTTTAACCATCATAGACTGAAAGTTTATCATTTGGATGTGTTTTGTCTCACCAATTAAAGGGATAGTTCACCCAAAAATGAAAATTTGATGTTTTCTGCTTACCCCCAGGGCATCCGAGATGTAGGTGACTTTGTTTCTTCAGTAGAACACAAATGATAATTTTTTAACTCCATCCGTTGCAGCCTGTCAGTTGTATAATGCATGGCAATGGTAACAAAATCTATGAGAGTAAAAAAAAACATGCACAGACAAATCCAAATTAAACCCTGCGGCTCGTGACAACACATTGATGTCCTAAGACATGAAACGATCGGTTTGTGCGAGAAACCGAACAGTATTTATATAATTTTTTTACCTCTAATACACCACTATGTCCAACTGCCTTGAGCGCGAGCACGGCATCCGGTGCGTGAGGTATGTTCGTGCTCTAGCATAGTTTAAACTGGACCTCCAGGAGTGGGATTGGACACCTCTGGTATTTTACTGTAGATGTAAAATGGGTCAAACCCTGTTGTAAATATGCTCTGTTGTTTTATCTTTAGTATGGTAAATAGTTTTTTAGAAGAGATGGCTCTTGCTGCTGTGCCCTTTCTGTTGTCTACAAGGTCGCTGTAATTATGTATCACAAGGGATTGTTATTATTCATATTTGCTGCCATGAAAAATTGCTTCAGAACCACTTTTCGACCGAATGCAACGAGCGGCACAAATGAGTTAGTGCCTATCATCCCTACCATCGTCAAACACTCCAGAGGATTCTCTGCCTATCTTCACCCAAAAGAAGGTCAACACATAATAATTGTGCACTCCAAATGGCCTTTTTTCTGACATCTGAAAGTTAAGGGTGTATGGCATTTGAGTTAAAACAATAAGTGATAGATTTATTGTGAGCTTCACGGACTTTACTGCTCAAATAACACTCACTGGAGTGGAGACTGTGTGAGCCGTAAACTGACACACATTATTGTGCTGATTTTTAGAAGCCCTTGATAGGGAGCGCTCCTTTAGGTGGACAAAAGCCTGCCATCAATGAGCAATGCTAACTGCCTGAAGGCTTCTCTCTAAGACACAGCAGCATTATGCTAAGTCTGCTTTGGGGGAAAAAAGGAAAGGGAAAGAGAAAGGAGACGAAGAGGAGATTACAATTCTGCTCTGCAGCTGCGCAGAATTAATGCACTCGCGATTGGTTTCAGTTGAGTCAAAGAAGAAAGCCCTTCACCGGGGCTTTGCTCGTATTTCATGTTGTCTCCCTTTGTGGCTGACATCAGTGAAAATGAACGTATTCAGAGATGTCCTGAGTGCTTAGCAAGTGATTGATAAGATGATGCAGCTGAGGAGGTTTAAATGCTACTCAGGGAACAACTGTAATCCCAAGCACGTAACTTTCATTCCCTCTCTTTTCTGCCCCTCTTTTAAGGGATTAAATGGATGTTATTTATTCCCACTGCATTTCAGTTACTGCACTGGCTGGTGATAATTCTTGCATTAGCGATCCTGCAGTTTATTTATTTTATTTGTGGTTAGGCCGGTCTAAATGTGTAAACGTAAGGCTGTGTTCTGTGAGACCTCTTGCATACGGACTGCTTCCGTTCAGAATGGCAGAATTTGTTTACATCCTGGTGTTAATTGCATGCACACTGTAAAAGTTTTCGTGGTGAGTAAATCAGGGGCAGCAGCTCGATCCTGGCTTGTTTTGATACCTGTGTGTTTGGGTTGTATTGATTGCTAGGTCAGCTTTTAGCGGTGGGAAGATAAATGACCGCAAGCATTGTGGCCTGCGGGTGCTTTAGCCACTGACGTGAATGATGCAGATTTTTGCTGATCAATACTAAATCTATGTGTTTCTGCCCGATGACCCTGTCAATAACAATTACGTTTTAAAATCTGACCCATGTACACTGGCAGATAATAGATCATAGTTCAGGATATAGAGCTCAAAAGCATGACCTACTATATGTTTGAGTACGAAAACAAAATAAGGTATGCTCTCCATGCCTGCAAAGACAACAGGGACATGAAAATGAATATAAATGCGAGTTGTTTTGATGGCTCTCTAAAAATCATTCTCATGCAAACTCTCAGTTTTGAGTGTGGACAGGTGTGAGAGTGACCTCTGCTCTCATGTTTAAAACACAAGAGCTCTCCTCTGCACATAAACACTTTAACAGCTTTTGTTAATCGTTTGCCAGATTCACACTTCACTTTTCACCATGTTACTGTTTCTCTTGCAAATTTATCCTAGAGTTCTGTTTAATTTGTTACTGTAATTTTATTAGATTATAAGAAAAGCTTTTATTAATTTCCAGTATAGTAATTAATTAATATCAATAACGTTTGTGTCTAGTTGTTGCTAAAGGGAAGCAAAATAAAATAATATAATATACTAATATATAATATACTATAATAATATACTGCTCAAGATAATGAGCAGTCTCAAAATGTGCACATAAGTATAGCATGTCATGTGCATTGTCAAAAATATGCTTTTCATCAGACACATATAATTTTATTATTATATTGCTGATTGAACACTTAAATTTAAATTTGATTCTGTTAAACTGTTAAAATTGGATTCTTTTAACTTTGTTTATTCTGTTCTATTATTATGTTATTAGAAACGTCCACTTTTGGTATGGCAAGATGTCTTAAAATATATTTCTTTTTCTAACATTTAAACTTAGACCACATTATTAGATTACCCTTTGATTTTATGAATACACATAAATGACAGCTTAATGATTTTGTGTGTGTGTGTGTGTGTGTGTGTGTGCATTTATTTAAAAACCGCATGTACCATTTTTTTTTTTTTTTTGTCACGTTACCATACTTCTATGGCAATTTTAAACGTTTTTATGTAATATTTCTCAATTTTTTCAGCACATGCAGTCAGAGTTGCAGAAAAATAATGATAATGCAAAAAATAAGGAGATTGTGTTTTTTTTGTTGTTGTTGTTTTTATCAGTGTGATCGAATTATGTTAGTTCATTTGCACAACCATCTATTTGCTATAACAATGAAAATATTTTTTTTTAAAAAGTTCTAAACAAGTAATGATGCAATCCTTTAAATCTTAATTATTGAGTGTAGCAGAATTCAATGGATGTAAAATTATCATGTCACATATGACACATTGTATCTAATGTGACAGACAAAAAACAGTAACACCAATGACACAATGAATCACCAGTGACGTATAAATAAAACCAAAGATTCTTATTCTTCAACTATAATTAAGTAGATGGGACTACATTTTTACATTTGGTATACAATTAAAGACTTATCATTGACACTTAGTGAAAGCAGTCAGTAAAAGATCATAAACAACATTTTAAAAATGTCTGTAAAATTCGCTGTCTGTAAAGTCGCTGCTTCTCAGCCGCACTTAATTTAGCCATATACCCTCAATTTAGCCATACCCGACCAAAGGAGGATTAACAATGAGAAAGAAAAGTTAGAATCACGTAATCTTAGTGCTATTTTATGAAAAGAACTAAATGAATAGCTTTGAATAAAGTTTATCTATAAACGGGTAACACCAGTGACAATTTTCATGAAAAATGCATTTTACAAAATGGTTGCTGCAAGGTATCAAACCACATGTTGTCAATCATGGTATACTCACTAAATTAAGTAGTTTAATTCATTTGTATTCTAGTTTTTTAAAAATTCCCTAACAATAAAGTAGGTCATACCAGTGACTAAAGTCAACTAAAGGCTTCATATGAAATGACGATTTTCTAATTAAAATTTCTGATAACTGAAAAGAGATAGTGGACTTTCCATTGGCCTTTTTTCATTGATCTTCAGGAAATAGGAAAAAGGAAGTCAAGTGATGTCATCTGTGTCATTTTTTATTTAAAAATAAGAGATTTTTGTTAAAGGTAACACCAGTGACACAACTCCAGGGGACAACTACATTCATTATATATTTTATAATATTTATTCAGCATTTAGTTTTTTTTATGTCATTTACATAATATATTTGAGAGTTATGTATAATTATTGTATTTTAAATGGTAGAAAAAAAAACTGTTTCTGAACTCAAAATAAAGCATTTTCCCTCTAGACATGACTGTGGGGACAAGCGTGTAATATTGGATATTGGATGTAATATTTCTGTAAAGGCTAGGGACAGAAAAGTAGACGTTTCTGTAGAATGACCCCTATATTGATTATATAAATGCTGTATAGCCAAATAACTCTGCCTTGTTTGATCTGCCTTATTAACAATAATTAAATGATTAATAAATAATTCAAAAATGTAGGCAAGGTATTTTTTTTTTCCTTAAAGGATGGCGAAAAGAAATTGAAAGATAGCTAATCCCCTTATGTATGGTGATCACGGTTTCCTTTTCGTATATATGTAAAACTCTCCAAAGACTTGGACAGAGGTGCATATGAGAATAACATGCACATATGCATATGCAAATGATCCACGAATGCAGAGCTTATGAAATGCTAACTACTCCCACCTCGTCATGGTGATGGATATGATCCCGCTGGAGTGTTTGAGTCATATCAGCTTCCTTTCTTTTGTTCTTATCTGCAGTTCCTGTGCATGTCTGTCTTTTAGGGTGTGCTATGTAAAAGAGCTATCATAAATGAGTGGGTTGAAAGTAGGGGGCTAAATCTCTCATGATATGTAGCTTGTTCTTATCGTCAATTATAGAACTGAACCTAGCTGAAGCTGTACATCTAAAAAAGTGTTGTTTTGTTTATGTGTCAAATGAACAAATGCCAGAGTGGATCTTCCTCACCATGCCCTTTGAGTATAACAAAGTAAAGGGCATTAGTGGAAGGACACATTCATTTCAGGGACGGAATAACAAGGTTATGAATGCCACTGCGTCTTCAGAACACTGCAACTCTCTTCAGTAAATGTGTTTCTTTGTAGAGCCTATTCAGCTTGGTTCAGAAAACCAACGGCATCGTAGCAACAGGCCTATGGATGGCAGATGAGAGGAAAGGGAACAATCAATGGCAGACACAAAGCAAGGTGCATAGACTAAGTTTGCTTTTCAGAGGCAGCCTGTCAGCAGAGAGTGTGAGGTTAGCGGGGACCTGTTATGAAAAAAATAATCCATCCAGGTGTCTTTCTGTGAATGTCAAAGACAAGATATTTTAATACATCACGGTTTGTGCTCAGCTTTGTTAGAATTGAACTGGTGTGCGTTTCCCGTACAACAACGTAACTCATTGCTTTACTACTATAGTACAATGCAGCGCTGAACAAACCAACTAGCTAGTCACGACTGTTTTCCGAAACCATATTGTCGCAAACCTGTCGTTCAACCAATGATGTTATGCAGGTGGTGGAGTAATAACTTCTTTAAATGAATCCGTTTGTACAGAGCCCCGCACATGACATGCAAGAAAAAAAATTCAATTGTGCGCACGATTTACTAATTCGTTCCCTTGATTTACTACATGCGCATGATTTATAAATCGAGGGAACGAAATAGTAAATCGTGCGCACGTTTTAGTAAATCGAGGAAACTAATTAATAAATCGTGCACACTATTTAGTAAATCGAGGGAACGAATTAATAAATCATGCGCACGATTTAGCCTACTATTTTTTTCCTGCATGTCATGTACGTTTGAGATTGATTTAAAGCTTTTTTTTTTTTTTGCTATAAATTACGGACATGGCATCTGAGGACAAATTTTTCTCTGTTATTTCCTTCATTTCCAGATTCAATCATAGGCTTGTTCTTATGTACTAGAGCACGTACGCACATGCGCACTCTTCAAAAACGGTGAGTAACAGCACATCTTGATAATTTATGTGATTAGCCCCTCTTTTCAAGGAAGAATAGTCTTAATGATGTGAGCTTATTGTATTGTATATAAAGAAGTGCCAGTTTCACCTCACAAACATAGCTGCTTTTAGAAACCCTTTTCAGGAATTATGAGTCAAAATGGACCCTCTAGCACTACACTACAGGCACTACAAGCGCATAACAGTTCTCTTCAGCTGTTACCCAGCAACAGGGAAGATAAGAGCACACTGTCCATTTAGAATGACTGAACAGAATATACACTGTTATTGATAATTCATGTAACCCTTTGGCATATATGCTGAAACTGTTGCTCCCAGAGGAGCGCCGTTGTTGTAAAGCACAACGGCTCAAACGAGAGCTCTTGACACAGCCCCGGGATTTGTTGTAAGCCATTGCATATTCACAGAATCAACTCAAGGTTTTTATCCATCCTCATATAAAGTCTGGGTAACAAAGGCAGACTGAGCCACCCGGCTTTGAAGCCTGTTTCATTTAGTGCCATTCTTCAGCCGCCGCACGCGTCGTCCATTTAAATGCACTGGTATTGTTCTCTACAATGTCAGCTGCATTTTGATCAGGGTCATGATGCAAAATATTTTTTCATCTGAAAGCTGCCCAATAGGTGAAACAAACAAAACAGAGAGTAAAAAATGAGTAGACGGTTGCTGTCGTGTTGTGCAACCTCATGCTAGGGCCTGTTTTGCATTTTAATTAGTTTTTTTTTTTTTTTAATTTGCACTATGTGAGCTAATTTCTTAGTACTACAATACATTTTCAGCATGGCACATTATGACATTGCACATGTCCTCCTCAAACTTTTAAGTGTTATCTTTATAATTTGGGATTGTGGTGTGTTTTTGAATTGTGAATTCCCAATCGGCTTTTCATTCTTTGATTATAATACTATGAAAACCATTAGTCAAATGATTGGTAGAGCCACAAATGATTTCTCTTCATGCCCCATTCCATTCTTTCAGACCAGTGGGCGCCTAACTGTACCTAGAACTCTCCACAAGAGATAAATTTCTCCCACTGAGTGCTGAGGTTGTGCCAGCATAATTAGTCCCCCATGCACTCTCCTCCAGCTTGAGTGAGACACACAAGAGACTTTCTTTGTTGCTTATAGTGGCTAAGCATTAGCCCTGGAAAAGAATGCAACAAAGGCTTAATTTATGTATTTGTTTATTTATTTATTTAGCAAGATATGTTTTAAAGTAGATGAAGCGTGCTTGTTGGATTTAGGAAAAACTGATTCAAGTTTCCGGTACTAAAAGATGGAGCTGGTGAGTAAAGCAATTCCATCCTCATGGATGTCTCCCCTTCAACTTGGCAAATCTCCAGTCCAGTTAGTCTTGCACTGTCCTATAAAAATTAATGATTTTCATGCTGTGCATATTCTACTTTTGTTTCTGCATAGTTGGTGCAACAAAAGCCAGTTCTGCAAAATTTCACTTTGATTACTCTTTTTATTTAAACGCATTTACATTAATTAGAAAAAAGAGCAGTGCTTGTAAACAGAATGAAAACCCAGTCTCCAGGCTTCTCTTTGATTTATTTTACTGATATGACAGACTTAAAAACAAAGCAGTGTTGTTTTTCAGTCTTTGTTTTTGAAACTACAATAAATAAATATCTAATCTAAAATAAATTGCTTTAACAAGGTAAGATGTTTAAAATGCTTCATTACCATTTTTAATGCAAAACTCTTATAAGTGACAATATGACAGCAGTCCATATCATCATCATGAACATCATTTCTGTCACCTATCATCAGCGCTGTTATCATCATCATTACCGTACATTGTTAATGTTATATGTGAAAAGACTAGTGATATAGTGGCCGTTAAGCATGTGTGCAAGGGTGTCTTCCTGTGAAAAGGGATATGATGTGACCCGCGGTGTGTCTGCATGAGAATGGATTTGAGTATATGATATTGGATGGCAGCTCTCAGGTGCTTAGATATAGTCTGTCAGCCTTGATGAATGAGACCGTATATTCCTCTTGGAAAAGCCTGAAACTCTAGACCAGATTACCAGATTACTAGCAGTCTGTTTCAGGTCTGTTTTCCCACCTGCTGCTAAAACCATCACGGATATCTGGTGGTTTTGCACCATTGTACTGATGATGAACATCCAGACTGTGTTTTAGTGTTTGTCTTTACGAACACATTTGTGTGACACTTGCAGTGCCATCTGCGATACTCAAAATGAATCTATGATTCTCAAAAAAAAATCTATGATTCTCTACACATAACGTGCAATGAATCGGGCGCACAATTTATAATTTCATTCCCTCGATTTACTAAAACGTGCGTGCGATTTACTATTTTGTTCCCTCGATTTATAAATCGTGCGCACGATTTAGCCTACTATTTTTTTCCTGCATGTCATGTCCCGGGCTCTGTAAGTCTCTAGCTACCACTCAAAGTAAAACTCTCAAAGACTGTTTAGTTTCTAGACAATATGCAACCCATAGTGGAATAAAAGACAGGGGAATCTGAGTCCTTTTTGATGGGACACAGATTTAAAGGTTTTGAAAAACTACAACTGTAATGTCCACCTATCTTTTAATGTGTTATTAATTACCTTAAGTGACTCATACACACTTAAAATCTCACATATTCCCAAATAAAAGGATTAATGTGTTTCTGGGAAGCTGTGAGTCTGGTTGATAAAATCGTCTGGATCCAAAGTTAGTCCAATAGTGACTCACATATGTGGAAATACCAGAATGGATAGCCACAATGGACGTCCAGATGGCCAACAAAACACATTCAGCATGTTCTAAGCATCAAACCTATGTTTCCCTTCTGTTGTGTGTTGTATAATTTCCAGTCTTTCTTGCCTGCCACTGTCTTTTTTTTTCTTCCTACCATGTCTATACAAATACATCTGTAACTACTCCACCTTGTGATCCCATATTCAGAAATGACTTTGCATAGCCAAAATTGTTTGAAATGTGTGTGATCTTCAGTCTTTAATATGCATTTAAGGGCCCTGAATACAGTGTAGGAAATAAACTATTCAATCCTATTACTTGGTTTCCCCTTCATTGAAAAAAAAAAAAAAATTGATTAGTATCTTGACAGCTGGGGATGGATTTGCCATCTAACATCAAAAAAATAGATTAGGCATACTTCCCTCTCAAATTACATTCACATATTTCAAATATGTATGAGGAACATTATGCCTCACAAGATTATTTTTCACACTGACCTCATTGCCTTTGCTCACACCCAATCTCATTTAGACTGAAAAGTGAAATTGAGTTGTTGGATGAATCAGCCTCATTGTGGGACACACAATGGCTGATTTTGGGCAACATCAAAATGCCAAATCAATCCACAAAACATCTTGGAAGGTTTGTCTTGAATTATGGCAGCCGGCACAAAGAATACCGAGCAAGCAGACAGATATTCCAGTGTAGTTTAATAGTTATTACTTTAAAAAGCTGTTTATTGCAGGCCGAATGTATCATTTCTGTTGTCTGACCCAGAGAAATATACGTCATCAGCTTGCAGGTAAAGTCTGAGTTGCTGGTTAGAGGTCAGTCTATAGACTTAACGTCTTTGAGCAAATGTGTACTCATGTAAAGATAGATAGAGTCCCCAGAGACCCGGAAGCCTCTTAGCTGGATGCTCCTGACAGCACAGTCCTCTCCTGTAACCTTGTTCTCTCATCTGCACTGAAGCGAGCCGCCATGGCAGAAGAGTTTTAATGACCCATGCCACTTCAGAGGCCGCACTGCCCGCTATAGGGTGCAGATCAAAAGGCCAGGGTTTACCTGTTTCTCCCCCTCTCTCCTTTGTTGTGGGATGAAAATTTCGACAGATATCAGAACCAGATCAAAGCATCTCTGTCTGCTCATTTACTTTGGTTGAATTTTGAGCGTATGAGAGAGAGCAGCATTGTAAATGGTGCTCAAAGGCAACTGCTGGGAAGTGAAATCCCTGCGCTCCTGAAACAAAATCAAACCTGTATGCAATGCCAGATTGTTTTTTAATCATGAACAGCATTTTTCATCTGTGCGCCCTATTAATACCTGTAGTACTGACTCAATTTTTAACAGAAATGTTGACCTCTTTTGAATATGTACACAACCATTCAAAAGTTTGGGGTCGATACTATTTATTTTTTTAAATGTTAACATATCCTATGTTCACCAAGGTTGCATTTATTTTATATAATAAAATAGTAATATTGTGAAATATTAAATATATAGTGAAATATTATTACAATTTACATTTTCTGTTTTAATATATTATAATATATAATATGTAAAATATAATATATAATTCCTGCAAAGCTGAATTTTAAGCAGCCATTATTTCAGTCTTTATATTGTGTGATCCTTCAGAAATCATTCTGATTTGCTGCTCAAGAAACATTTCCTATTAATATCTTATTGTCAATGTTGAAAACATTTTTTTTTTTTTCCCCCACAAAATATTTTGGTGGAAACCATGTTGCATTTTTTGATGAATAGGAAGTTGAAAAGAGCAGCATTTATTTGAAATGTATATGTTACCGGCAATGTGTGAAATCCGGCATTGTATCGAATGCCTAAGGGAACAGAATGCCTGAAGTTTGTAGGCTAAGTATGAAATGGTTTATATTTCACACATTTCCTAGGCATTCTATACAATGTCAAAGGGCCAGCCGGCTTGTATGCATAATCATAAAAACCAGACATTTCATACTTTGCCTACAAACTTCATGCATTCTATATATTCCCTAGGCATTCTATACAATACCTGCTTTTCACACATTGCCGGTAACCTACATTTTTTGTATTATTTTTTGTATTTATTGTTACTTTTGATCAATTTAATCGATCTCTTCTGAATTAAAATGATTAATTATTACTTTTAAAAAAAATCTTACTGAGGCCAAACTTTTAAACGGTAGTGTGTATCACGCTCATGTTTGTATTTAAGCAAAGAGGTGAAGAGTTACATGCATAATCATTTGCCTTTTGCCTTCACCTATTACGAAACTTTAAAACAGTTTTAATTACAGTTTTAACAGTTTCACAATTGGATTGCAATTGTGAAAATGAAATTTCGGGAAAATGCCCTAATTCAAGTTTGTACAATAACAGCATCTACAGTCAAACCAATACAATATATATTTTACTTATGAAAAAAAAAAAAAAAAAAAAAAAAAAAAAATGTATTTACAACTAGATAAAATTTTATTATTGGCAGTTTGTGTATTGGTTCTTTGGTTGCATTTGTATTAATGTTCCTTTTGGACCTTGACATATCCTTACATTTACTGGCTAAATTGTATCAAAAGCAACTGCATTTTCTTTGAGCTTTTTAGGCATGTGTAGCTAAGGATTTAATGGGTGTTGTGTATTAATGTTCTTGTTGTAGTATCAGAGATATTGGGTAACTACGATCATTACTTTTGAGTTTCATGTCCAGGTTACATGTTGTATTGTTTGTCTCTTCAGGCAATATTATCTAGTCTGTAGTTTAAAATCTCTACAGGCCACAAAGCAGCATGAGCAAACTGTTAATATTTTCATATCACAGTTTTGAGCTGATCTGCAGCAGATAGTCTTTTTTTATTATTTAGCTTTAGGCCAAATTTTTTAGAAGGTGAAAATTATTAGTGTTCCATCTCTCTTGTGACATCGGTAGCTCCTAATCAGATGACACACACGCACCAGTCTTCTAGTGTTAAAACGAATCCCCTAAAAGTGGTGAGGAAACTCATTAGCACTGGGCTTCTGTAAGATTACATGAGAAAGATAACGCAGTCTGGACTTCATTAGCTTTAAGAATAGAGGGAGACTTTCTCTTTTTCTTTCTGGTATCTCTTTATCCTGTTTCATAGAAGAGCCTCTTCAAAAACAAAACAAACAACAAAACAACTGTTTTTAAAAAGTAGCATACTTTTTTTTCTGTTTGTTCATTGTGATTTTTTCCTCGGAATGTGTCTCCTCAGTTTGAATGCACAGGGCGCTTTTGACTGTACATTTTCACATGGATCTATATGTAAATATAGATATTTTTCAACATTTTTTAAATATTACTCTGAAATATTGAAGTGCTACCACTGACTATTATAAGATTGACAAGCAGTTAAAGCAAATTAAATCATGTACCAATATTTTTAAATCACATGTACCGACATTTTTAAATCCAAATAATAAATCAGTTTGCAGCTGCTTAATATGTTCTTAATCATCAAAAGCAGGAGGTGTAGACTTTAGAATTATTTTCGGTAACACTTTAGTATAGGGAACATGTATTCACTATTAACTATAACTTTTCCCTCAATAAACTCCTAATTTACTGCTTATTAATAGTTAGTAAGGTAGTTGTTAAGTTTAGGTATTGGATAGGATTAAGAATGTAGGATAAGGTCATGCAGAATAAGGCATTAATATGGGCTTAATAAGTATTAATAAACAGCTAATATTCTTGTAATACGCATGCTAATAAGCAACTAGTTAAAAAAACCCTAAAATAAAGTGTTACCTTATTTTCTTCTCTTGCATGTAATTATTTATAACTTTTTTTTCTTTTGCTCTGTTGAATCTAATTTTATTTTATTCATTTTTTTAGGGTCAGGCTCTTATAAATGGTGCTGTGCAGTTTATTTTGTGATCATATAATATATTATGTTTAACATTATGTGAACGTACAGCATATAGAGCGGATATAGATTTTTATTTGTCACAATTCAAGCATGGCATGAATCCAGCTCAAGTTTAACAGCATCCACAGTTTGACTTCTCAAGGTTGCAACCAATTTCTTTCCATCAGTATTCTAATGACCTGGGGGTACTTCCTCTAACATCTTTGTTACAGTCACTGTGATCCCAGCCAACTGCTCATCAATTTGTCTTATCTCTCTCTTCCTGCTTCCATTCCTTGCCAGTGCTCAGTAGGTGGAATAAATTACTACCAGTCAACATAAACTATGAAATAGCACAAACATCTTTTCCTTGGTGCTACTGAATGATAACAGAGGCGAAAAAAGAGAATTGACCAAGATAGAGATCCAGGCTGAACATTTTCACTGAAAGTTCTCTATTACTCTCCTTCATACTAGTAATGACACCTTGTAATTCCTTGCAGATAATTGCTGTAGGTTCCCTACATGTAATGTTATTCTTCACAGGAAAAGAATGACACACGGTCCAAATGTTTCAGCTGAATGACAGCAAAATTGGAAGTAACCAGAAAAGTTCAGAAGTTCTGATATAGTCAGTATGTTTTACCAGGGGAAATCTGGAAAAGTATTTAGTAGCTTAATAACACAATATTGTATTATTCAGAATAGTGACTGCTGGTGCGATTTGTGATGGTTTTTTTTTTTTTTCTGCCAAGAAACTTGACATTTTCAAACTGTAGTTATAGAAAAAAAGGATAAGGTGGTAAGTTCACCAATCCCAAAAGAAGTTAAAATTATTAATAAATTGCATGAAAAATAAATAAATGCATAATAAACTAAAATAGGATAGATCTGGAGAAAGACACACACACATACTTGTTTCCATGTTTTATGGGGACTTTCCATAAAGGTAATGATTTTTATACTGTACAAACTGTATATACTAAATACCACGTGCACACACACACACACACACACACACACACAGGTTTGTTTGCTATCTTAATGGGGACATTCCACATTTTATAGGCGTAATGGTTTTTATACTGTACAAGCTTTACATTCAATCCCCCTACACTACCTCTAACCCTAAACCTACCGGAAAACATTCTGCATTTTTACATTTTTAATAAAACACTGTTTAGTATGTTTTTAAAGCTATTTTAAATATGAGGACTCATGAAATGTCTTCATATTTCATGTTTACGTCGTAATACCAGTGTAATACAAAATCATTATACAAATTTGTGTGTTTTTTTGTGATTTATGAGGACACACACACAAAAATAAAATTCTTGTAGCATTTATAGTCTCATCTAATGAGCAGTAATTATTCTGTACTTGGAGCACATTTGACTGTCATAGTGTGTGTGTGTGTTTCAAGAAGACACTGTTTTCTGAACGCTTTAAACAGCTTATCTAGTGTGCTTTTAAGATGGATTACAGTTGTGTGTTAGGGCTGATTTCCTTCTCCTGTGTGACTCCAGGGTTTCAGCCTGGCTGTGAAATAGAGAGACACGAGAGTGTCCGCAGAAGCCTTTCTTACTGCACTCAATGCAGATGAGGTGCTTTAAGAAATAGAAGGGCTGGTAATTTGGAGTGAAAATAAATGCAAGAACAGGCTATGTGTATAAATGAGATCTCTCTCTTTATTCTCCAGATACTTCTCTTGCCATCAGCGCTATAAACACTGATGGTGTCACTGAAGCAAGGCAGTCATTAAAATGTTCAAAATAAGGGTGAAGGTTAAGTGGATGCCTATGTTATCTCAGTCATTGAATTTTAATTCTCAGCACAAAATTATAGACCAGCCAATTAAACGTGCAATGAGGACAAATATTATAAAGGCTTGAGCTTTGGGGGGCTAATTTGAATAACTGCTGGCCATTGAGATCACCTCTTCCTGGAATTATTTCTTTTTTTTTTTCTTCTTCTTCTTTCTTGAGACATCAGTGGGAAAAGATGCTTGTTAATGTCATCAGCATTATTTCATTTGTGTAGTGTGTGTGTGTGTGTGTGTGTATTTGGGGGGTGGGGGGGAGAACAAATGTTACATCATGGGGACAAATGTAAAAAAAATGGATATACTATTATTACTATTATTTATAGCAAAGTTGTCTCTGTGGCTATGCTGACATTTGTGAATTGCAATGGTAAACATGTTCTAGGTCTGTGTTTTCTGTCAATTGCACACTGCTTTTAACTTTAGCCTGCTGTCACTTAGAAGAGAACACATGGGACTGCCATTGGCAATAGTGAGATATTGTCAACGGAAATACAATATCAAAAAAAAAAAAAAAAAAAAAAAAAACACAACGCAAAGTCTGTGGTAGTCTGTCAGACACTGTGTGCATAAATCATTCTAATATACTGATTTGGTGCTTAAGAATCATTTCTTATTATCAATATTGAAAACAGATTAACAAACTGTGATATCATTCAAATGTTTAGGTATGTTTAAGTAAGATTAAAAATAATAATAATAAATACATTTTCAGCATGATGACAGTAAAGACATTTAATGTTACAAAAGATTTCTATATCAAATAAATACTGTTCATTGAACTTTCTATTTATCAAAAAATCCTGAACAAAATTTATCACTGTTTCCACAAAAATATTAAACTGTTTTCAACACTGATAATTATTTTTAATATTTGAGCACCATTAATAATTGATCATAACTGAGCACCAAATGAGCACATTAAAATGGTTTCTGAAAGATCATGTGACACTGAAGACTAGAGTAATGGCTGCTGAAAATTCAGCTTCATCATCATATGAATACTTTAAATTTTTAAATATATTCCAAAAAAAAAAAAAAAAAAAAAAAAAAAACAGTTTATAAAATCTCATTTAAATCAAAGTCTCATTTTAATTCAGCGTTCAGTGTAAGTGTAAATACTTCGCTCACAGACAACGGTCATCAGTCCATCATGCACTGTCTGCACCATATCACAGTTCAGCAAAAGCGTTGACAGTATCATGGGAGATCTCACTTTGCCAGCCATTAGTGAAAATGGAGAATTACAGGAAAGCAGCCAAGGCAACCAAGCATGAGTGCCATTACTCAAAGTTTTAAATCCTTCCACTAACTGTAACTGCATATTCAAAAATCTGTCATAATCAAGAGAGTACAAGGGAGCAAAATATACATTTATAGGATAATCTCTCACCATAAGAGGCTTTAAAAAACACATTTATCATTTTTATTCATTTTTCACTAGGGTTATTTGCAAGAAAAGAATACCACATACCGATTAAGGCACTTAAAACAAGGTCAAAAAGAGAGAAATTGCTAGACTGAAGGATAAACAACAACTATATTCATAAAGAAATTGAATAGTCTAAGATTATGCATGAATGTGCATTTGACTGTTGTATAGTTTGAGATTATGCATGAATGCATATTCTTCTGTGATTCGTCGGTGATGCAACAAGAGTCCACTAAAGGTGAGTTGTTAAGGTGAATTAGTGATGGTGATCTGTGAACTTATAAATCATGTAGATTCACTGAGATAGCTCCCAGCAGCAAACCACTGAACAAGTGTCTATGGTTTTTACCTGATCTCTCATCAGTTTTATACATTTGTAGACATTTTAATGATACATTAGTATAATTAAAAAGAATAACAGTAGTTAATAGTCACTTATTGGCCTGTTTAGCTGAGCCATCCATGGAACAAACAAAACAAGCCCTGAAAATTGATAAAAGAACATATATTATACAGACATTTGACATTTAATCTTATTTTGTTGCATTTACACTGTTTTGACCAGCAGGGGCCACCAGCGTATGGCGTTTCGAATGCTTCGAAACAGTGAATAATTTTTCGAAGCAATTGTTTCAGTTGATTCAAAGCTTTGAAAAGCTTAATTTCTCCCATCATTAAGCTAAACCCATGTGCAGTTTATTAATCCAATCATTAACAAATTAAAGAAAAGACTACACTTAACTAAACTAAACTTGACCATGGACAGAAACAGTGGTTACACGAACAAAGCTAAACAAGATACAGCGGAAACCAGAAGGCTATAGGCTTGTTCAAGATGCATCGGCTCTAGGAGGACAGATCGGTGTATGACATCAAAGTCCCACGAGAGCATTTCAAAAGCATTAAGGAGTCATATGCTCTCCAATCGCTCTCACGGTACTTTGATGTCATACCGAACAAGCCTTTTATATACACAAGGACTAATCACTAAACAAGAAACACCTGTGAACAATCAAACAATGAACCAATGAGAACACAGGACAAAGGACTGCCAGACCAACCAATGGGAACATAACATTTTTTAATGTTTAATGTTTAAAGTTGCAAAACGTTTTTTAAACGGGAACGGTGGTGAGTTGAACACCCTGTTCTGATGACGCAAGAGTTGCAACTATGGCAGCTGAGAAGGCCATTCTTTGTGTTCTTTTTGAAGAATTTTCAAAGCCTGATGAAATCAGTATAAATATGTGTTTAATACTGCAAAACACGCTCGATGTTACAGTCAGTGTCCTTGCCATCCAGAATCAAAGAGAACATCCCAAACGAGTGAAGGGATTTGTGGAAACTGTGGTTCCTAATTATTGTGATCCAACATTTGCCTCGCATTTCAGGATAAAAAGACAAACATTTCAGATGAAGGATAATCCACTTCTTACCTCCAAGGCTGTGTTATGATCTATATGATCTTATTATTTTTATTGTGAGTATTAGGCTTATCATTATTGATGATCACTATTGTTGTGCTATGGTATTGTAATATTTACCATTATATAATCAAAGGAGAATAGAAAAGTTTCTGAAAGTGTCAAAATACAATAGCAAAATATATAAATATGTATATGTTACATTCATACCCATTGTGCCAGCTGTCTCTTTAATACCACATGGTTTATATACATGTTGTTGCTGATTGGGCTGACATTTTTGACACACCCAGGAAACCGCAGCAAAACGTTGCACATGGTTTGAGCTTGAACGTGCCCCTGGACAAGGGGAGCACATGACAGGATAACAAAAGGAGCAAGAGAAGCACATTACAAACAGGAAGCATGACAGTGAGAATAAAAAAAAAAATATATATATATATAATTAGATAATATAATATAAACATGAAACAACCCTAAAACAACGTGACAGGAGATTTGGCTCTTTTTTTATTTATTTAGCGTAGTGTGAAATGCCCTATAAGTTTGACCACTGCTATCATTCAATGCAAACTGTAATATTCAAAAACAAAGTGAAAGAGAGGGGGAGAGAAAAGAGTGGGGTGTTAAAAGGGGGTATTTCATCACATCAGAACTGAAGAAAAAGAAAACACAACAACAGAGGATTAAGTGCCACTGTGAACGGAATAAAGAGAGAGCTCTCTATCGGCATGCAGATTGGTTACCAGTGGGGCTCTTTCCACTTTAATCTTGGTTTCTCTTTTTAAAAGTGACCGCCCATATTCCAAAGGCGAGTGCCGTCAATTGTAGAGTGAGCTAATGACCTTTTTTTTGTGTTTCTAGTAGCTTAAGATCTCTACTTTTGACGAGCACTGGCACCTGGGGCTTTGATAAACAGATCCTCTAGCTGCTCCTATGCATGTGGGAGTCAAATGTTTCAAGGTTGAAATCATTGGCCTCATTTTTTTCAACATTAAATGGCTTAGGCTGTTGACATGTACTGTGTAGTTTTCTAAATTCTTGCAGTGATTATAAAACCCCCCGTTCTGAATGAAATACATTCTTCCCTCATGTGTTTCTCTCTCCCACTCAGCACGAGTGGGGACGGTTGCAACATGGCATATCCCTTCAATCAGGAATGAGCTAGAGTGATGATACTCATACTACACATGCTCAGTTAACCCTCTCCTCCTTTCTGGAAAAAAAAGCAGCCACATGTGACCATTCCTTCAACAAATTTTTTTTTTTCATGCTCAGAATTTTTGTCATACTGTCTAAGCTGTTTGCGTGAAGAATTATACAGTTATATCATTTTAATCTGTTTTCTTAGCTTCTAAAAGGTATAGCTATCATGTGTCAAGGCCATTGTGTCAAGCATGCTGTAGCAACTGTCCCCAATGATGACATGAATGTAAAAGCTTGTCATAACCAGTATTGTGTAAGTTACTCTAAAAAGTAATTATTTACTAACTTCTAATTACATCTTTCAATAGCCAAGTATCTCCCTTTTTTAAATAAACACTGTCAGTCTAGGCCACAATGTATCCTGCTTTTAATGTTGTTTTCTGTTCAGTCAGACACACACACACACACACACACACACACACACATAAACACACACAGGTCAGAGAAGTACACAACAGTTTTTCAGTGAATTTCAAAGTCTGTCTGTGCACAAATAAAAAAAAAAAAAAAGAAAGAAGCAAAATAATGTTAAAGAATGATTTTAATTACATTTTAATGAATGTTGCAACTGTCACTGTGGACTGTTGCAGCCTTATGGGGTCATTTGCAACATTTGACTTTGTCTATTCAAGTATAAATTTTATGTATATGTATACCATATGTATTGTATACCATATGTACGCATGTTACACCAGTGTGGATGGGTAGCTGACAGATGTGGGTTTACTGTATTAAAAATTTGGCTTTCAAATACAAACAATCTCTAAGAAATTGAAGGAAATGCAAAAAGTGTTGCAACCGTCCCCACTCTCCCCTACTTCTGCCATATGGTGTCACACTCACATATAGCATTCATAAAATTTCTGCTACCAGAACTCCCTGAAATGTTTAGGTGAGATGTTTTGCTAACAAATTAACACATTTAAAATATAGAAAAAGATTTTGACCCTTCAACATGCAGATGAAAGAATAATCTTTCTAGTTTTCCTTATCTTATTTCTATTTTTAGTTATATCTTTGGATAGTAATTAATCCTTGGTGTCAGTGTCAAACTAAATATATTATAACATTCTTATCTGCTTGTTTGAGGTTACATCAATTATAGAAATACAGCATGCTACCTTTTTTTATTTCATTTTTTCTTGTCCATCTTTGGAAATGCTGCCACATAAATTCTTGATTATAAAATATATTAAGAACATACAGCAGCAATATAGTTTCTCTTCATCACTCAGATTTTTTTTTTTTTTTGCTCAGACACTGACACTAAACAGCATGAAAGTTTCTGTGACTGTACACAAATCATGAATTTTTAATGAGGCAAATACAGAGGCAGTTTTATTGGTTGTGTGTTGCTAAACAACTTGCATTTTAATACTCCACATTTTTTCACACTTCACACTTTCGCACTACAATTAGATGGCAAAAGTTCTGCTCTTCAAAAACCTGACTCTGGATTAAAATGGGTCTTTACCAGGGAGTTTAAAAAGACGTTAACCTGTGATTAAATGTAGTGTGAAAAGCACTTTAGATTTTATATATATAAGTTTACTGATAAAATGTCTCAAGCTGCTTATTTTTGTTATGAGGCAGTACTAACTGTCAACCTGACATTTTCACTAGAATTTGAACCTAGAATATTGTGTGGTGCTGTCTCTTGAGCACATTTCATATAATGATAGGTAAGCATTACTGGAACAGCCTTCAGATGTCATTCTAACCATGACCAATAAACCAAGTAAATTATTCCATAATGTACTACTTCCTTGGGTGTTATTCTGACATGTTCCCTGCTGGTATCCAATATCTGGCCAAGGACAAGCATTACTTTAGCTAGCCATGTAAATATGTCCAAAGAGTAACAATAATTAGTTAGGAACGCAGTTGTTGATCAGTCATCAAATAATAGCGAATCAAATCTTGATGTTACAGTTAGCAGGGTAGAGGGTAAACAATAGGTATATGGCAAAATATAAGAGAAAACACTTGTATGCCATAATTTTCTAAAATTATGTGTTGCCGTGTGGCTGATATCTGTAAAGGGTGAAAATATTACAGGCTGAAGTGTGACAATAGGGGAATTTGAGAGTGGATCATGAATATGTCTATGGGATATTGCCCTCAAGCAGACAAAATGAAAATAATAATTGCATTTAAAATACAGTTTTATAAATGTTACTCAACACAAACATTCGTGCAGTATTTTATTTTTCTTACTGTAGTGGAAATTAACTTATTAGGTAATGAAAAGTGCATGTTACATATCAGAATGATGCCAGCAAAAAAGTAGGAGACTAGTATGTCTGTATTCTACAGTGGCCGAGAGAACTCAACGTGTTGCAACCGAAGAAAACACATGCAAATAGATAAAATACCAGCAAATTAAGAAAACATCTTCATGCATTTTCTTCAGTTGCAGCACATTGAGCTTTCTGTATCTGGTTGTGCTGTGAGTATTTGCAGTGCACGTGTTGTCAAACTGATGAAGATATTTTCTTAATTTGCTGGTGTTTTTTCTATTTGCATGTGTTTTCTTCAGTTGCAGTGTGTTGAGCTCTCTCGGCCACCATACTATTCACTTTATGCAAGTGAATAGTAAGATTTTGAAGTGCGCATAGAAAGGACACTTTACTATCCCATTAAGCCAAAGAGAGAGAGTTCATAAATGGCGTGGAAGCAACATAAATTACATTGTAGGTCACATTACAATGTCAACATGGCAGATGTATGTTCAGATTGCATTCATACATAGAACATACTTTTTTTTGTTGGTCGTGAAGTAAGTTCTTCAATAGTTGTACCTACTTTGTCAGTATGTACAACTAGTAAGAGAAATACCAACATAGAAGAAGACTATTATGCTAACAGCGATAGTGTTGAGTTTGTGTAGCTTGTATTTGTGTTCACTTACCTAGTGTGTCAGAAAGATTGAATTTATTTACAATGTCGTTAATACGAGTAGGAAGCTCGGGATTTTCTTTAAGCCCTGATGCTTACGAGTTGCTGCAGTGTCAGTAAGAAACATGGCGGAATACCACAATACTTAAAGGTATTTAGCAGTGATGTCAGGCTTTTATATCAACAAAGTAAGCTCAATGCCTGCACAAAATAATGTAATGTAACAATATAATATGTAACGATGAAGTTTACAGTGGCTTCATAAATTAATTAAAAACATAAAAAAGCAAAACACACCTGAAGCACATTCTTTGCTCCTCTTTAAAAAAAAAAAAAACCTTGGTGTTTTTTTTTTGTGTAGTTAAGAAATGGTACACCGCCATCTTACTCTGATGAAAGTGACATGAACGCAACTTCCTACGAGGACTTGAACATACAATATGTTTTAACACGCTCCCTCAAAATTTGCGACATCTGTGGCATTGTGCTGTGTGATAAAACTACACATTTTAAAGTGGCCTTTTATTGTGGCCAGCCTAAGGCACACCTGTGCAATAATCATGCTGTCTAATCAGCATCTTGATATGCCACACCTGTGAGGTGGATGGATTATCTCAGTGAAGGAGAAGTGCTCACTAACACAGATTTAGACACAAATAGGCCTTTTGGGTACATAGAAAAAGTCTCAGATCTTTGAGTTCAGGTCATGAAAAATGGGGGCAAAAACAAAAGTGTTGCATTTATAATTTTGTTCAGTGTATATTAGGGTCGAAAGTTAAAGGGTTAAAATCAATGTTAAAAAAATCTAGCTTCATTTTTTAATAGCAAAATACCTTTACTTGACAGAATATATAGCCCTTGATGCGATGGCAGCCATATTGCGCCAGAACGCCCACCACACACCAGATTAAATCTAGCTTCTTCTTTTCTTTTTTTTTTCACATTTAGATCTATTCATTGTGATTATACAGCTAAAAACATATGTCGGCTGTTCAAATACATCCAGAAGGTCACCCTATTGAAAACATCATAAGGCACAGTAATATTGTGTATTGGAGAATTAGGTTCGCCAAACTTTAGTATAGGGAACACATATTCACTATTAACTACGACTTTTCCCTCAATAAACTCCTAGTTTACTTCTTATTAATAGTTAGTAAGATATTTGTTAAGTTTAGTTATTGGGTAGGATTAAGAATATAGAATAAGGTCATGCAGAATAAGGCATTAATATGTGCTTAATATGTATTAATAAATAGCCAATATTCTAGTAATATCCATGCTAATAAGCAACTACTTAAAAGACCCTAAAATAAAGTGTTACAGAGAATTACAATATTTATTACAATGTTACATAATGCTAAAAATTCTGTAAGATGGTGGGGATGACAATAATGACTTAATAATAAACATAACTAAGTGGTTTCATAAACAAACCGATCAATCAATCAATCTGGCAAACCCATATAAATTCCATTTGTTAATGGGGACATTTGAATGTCATCCTCTTGAATTTGACCTTATAGTTTAAAGTCAATATTTAGAAATCACAAAGGTGTTGCCCCCTTTGACAGTGAATGTTTCCCTTGCAGGATTAAAGAAATTTGTAAAGCTACCATCTGCTGTCAGAAATGTCATCCCCGTTCTGGATCAAACATGAGAAGCGCTCAGTCTGGCATTCCTCTCAGCGCCCATAGAATCCTAAAGTGCCTCTTTCAGGCCTGTCATAAAGGCCACTTCAAGGTCAATGGACATGTATTGTGCATAACAGAGCCTTTGAGGTGGTAGACAAAGGCTGGCATTAGGGAGACAATCACCAAACTAAAGCATTTTAACAGTAGATTTGCAGACATTTAGTGCATGTGGATTGATTCTGAAGAAATTACTAAAGCGCTTACAGAACCATCTATTCAGGGCTGGCGACTATTTAAAAATAGACTATTCAAAAATCACAATTGCCAAGTGCATAGGCTTTCTAGCATTAATATTAGGCTACTATTGCAAAATTTGGATAAGGACAGTGTTTCTTAACATCACATTTTGAATGGTACATTTGACACATAACCTACAAACTTCCCATGGCCACAAAGAATGCAGCTCTACTGAGTATGCTAAAGGTATGATTTTTTTTTTCCTATTTAGAGGGCTAGATCATTGGCCGTAGTTGGATAATTATTTCACTGTATTGTTATTGTTTGTCACCAGTTGCAATCCATGCTTCTGTCCAAGTTACCGTAAAATATGCATCTGTTAAACGCGTCGCAATGAGAGTGTGTGACATTAGTGAAGCATTCGCAACAGTGTGTGTTTTATAATAAAGCAGAAACAATTATTTACTTTTGGTGGTGGTGTCTGTATTCATGGTAAAACCACTGAAATTGTGTATCTAAGATGTATTTCTATCTGGTTGTTGTTTATTTCATGAAATGGATGAGTTGAATTTTTGAATATATTGGCAATTTTCCTTTTTGTTTTATGTAGTGATATTATTCAATGCTCTGTATTTGCTCAGTAGCTTTTAGTTTCATAGCCCAGTTGTAGTAGCGACAGGTTTGTTTACTGTTTCGACAAATACGTGAATGGGACACTTTTTTTCTTTTTTTTTTTTCTAGCTGGGGATACTGCATTACATCATCGTCCCCTTTCATTAATTTAGACGCCCTCTCTTCAGTGCTCCGCTGCAGGCTCTGCATCTATTGTCGTACACAGCTGGGGGAAAAAAGGTACAAACATTGCACCAAGAGGTCAAGGTTTGACTAGATAGCATGTTCGAGTGAGCCCCTGCTGGTAAGTGCTGTGGCTGTTTTGATGGCCATTCAAATCTGTGTATTATGACAATTATTATTTTTATTATTTATAATTATCTAAAACCAAAATATAAAATGTTTTGTCATTACATACATTTTATTATTATTTTTTATTTATGTATTGTAATTTAATTTTTTTTTATAGCTTTATCTATGTATTATGGACATCCTTACATTGGACACAGAACAATAATATTTTTGTTGACATGGAACATGTGTTCAAATGCAAACACATCCTATTTCTATGCTCTTCAAGAATCTCAGATGAATAACATGGAGAGAATATCCGCTTACATGGAATTAATCCAAATACAATAAAATTATCCGCAACTAAACTACTAGAGCTGTTTCTGACACATAGCTACAGTATAGAAATGTTCTATCAAAGGATAGAAATGGTGGCTGAATGGACATAAAGCTGTTTTGAAGAAACATTACCATAGCAAATATGCCATGTCCTCAAAATGCTTCAGTCGAATGAAAAAAGAGTATTCCATAAAAAAATAAAATAAAATAAAATAAAAAAGGAATGTTTTAGTAGAATCATTTGATTATTTGCATTCAATAGTGTTTAGCCTCAATGGTCGACAGTGTTAGAAAAGGATTATTGTTGTTATGTCAAAAAAAAAAAAAAAAAAATATATATATATATATATATATATATATATGTCAAACAGATGGCCAACTGCAGTGACATTTTCATTTGGCATTAAGACCTCTCTTATCCTCAAAAGCCCTTATTTTACAGCATCTTAAACACAAAGCTAGACCTTTCATTACATTATATGATTTTCATACACAACTTTGTGTTGTCTTTATGAGCATACAGGCTCAGCATATCCTTTCATTTTATCTGAGGCAAATGATCTTTTAAGTCAATACGTTTTTGTTTTGTTTTTTTTCCTCCAGAAGAGGAGTCAGATATTAAAAAACGGGATGTTTGGTGGATTATATGAGATGTGTCAGACTAATCCATAGATTCAGCTGGCACTGAACATATTAAGAATATGCTGTGGGGAATATATCAGTGGGGTAAGCCTAAGCAAAGTCCCTTTCAAGGAAAGTCTGTTCACTCAGCGGCCATATTTGCAATAGTGATGGGAAGTTCGGTTCTTTTCCGCGAACCGGTTCTTTCGGACAGTTCGTTTCAATAAACTGGTTGAAAAAAACGCTTCACCGGTTCTTTTACGCATCCGTGATGACGCAATGACGTCGTCTATCGCGGGCCGGGATGAAAAAACACTTAACACATTCAAATATATAAAGTCAGTAATCATAACATCAGTCAACTAAAACGTAATGTATAATCTGAAACGTTTCTTATAATTTAGTTTTGCATCTAAAGCATCCAAACACACAGGCAGTGATGTGCAAACAAAGTTTTACAGTTATAAAGTGAATAAATTAGTCTTCATCAGCTATACATAAACCATTAGAATTTATTTGTAATTAAATAAACTTACGTTTCGCCAGCGCCCGTCATTCGAGTCCTCTCATAGCATCAGTTGTCTTACTAGTTCGGTTAAGACTACGGTGCTGTGACAGATCACACGCTGAAACACGCATGATCAGTATCATCATCTCGTCGGTTCTCAAATCGGACATGTCCGAAAGAAGCAGTTCTGGTGATCCGAAAACTACTCATTTTGTTCTACTCGAGAACAAGACGAGATTCGAGAACCGCAAGAGCGATTCAAAAGGAGTCACTTTTTGCTCTCGCTGTAGTTTGATTACGTCATTTTTTTATCTTTAGGCTATATCACCTTGTTTAGAAGGTAAATAAGCTGTCCATGGATTATTTATGAAACAAATACATGTTTAGTTTGATAGTTTTGTAAACAATTAATTCCAATCTTTTGAATAATAATAATAAAAAAAAAAATATCATGAAAGCACAACTGCACAACTTTTACTGTAATGCTTTTTAAATGACATTAATATAGAAAAAGATATTTGTAGAACTATTTCTGAATATTTAATCTGTGTACAAAATATTTATGTTGCATGTAGTTTCTTATGTACAGTATATATTTTGTATGCTATTAATCTGTTATAGTGTATTTGGAAAAGCACAATAAACTTTTTGCATTTTGAATTAAGTCATAATCATATTTCCAGTATGTTTTATATTATCACACTTTCAGATGTTCAATTAAAACTTGACTAATGTGCTTTTCATTCTCTTGAAAAATTACATGCATGCGCAGTATCATCAGCTCATCGGTTCTCAAATCAGACATGTCTGAAAGAAGCAGTTCTCGGTTGTGTACTGGTGATCCGAAAACCGTTGCAACCGGTTTCAACCGATTCTTGACTCCAGAACGAGAATGGTGACAGGCCGTGTACGTTCGTTCGTGTACGCCGCGCATGCACACTCAGTATATCAGCTGCTCGTGCTCATCATCATCAGTTCTCTCACAACAGGTTAAGTCAGTGTACTGTTGGAGTAACTAAATAACTTCAGGATGTTGGTTTATTTTAAGTCAGAGGGAGTGTCAGGCATGTCAAAAAGTGAGAAAATTTAGTAATTTGTGGATTGGTGTTTGCTTACTGGAGACGGAAATGTTTCGAACGATTTGGTGAACTG
This sequence comes from Elopichthys bambusa, assembly GCA_037101425.1. Classification (NCBI taxonomy): domain Eukaryota; kingdom Metazoa; phylum Chordata; class Actinopteri; order Cypriniformes; family Xenocyprididae; genus Elopichthys; species Elopichthys bambusa. The sequence continues at coordinate 20,413,274 of CM074432.1, forward strand.
GTTCGACCGGTTCACTAAAAAGAACTGGTTCAAAATAATGATTCATTCGTGAACTGGACATCACTAACTTGCAACACCTCCGGGTAGCTATTTTGGGCATCCAAGACCAAGTCCTATCTGTTTGAATGAGAGAAACCTGAAATCTCAAAAACTGCTTGCCGAACTCACAATTAAAAACATATTTCAAATCGGCAACAAAATTGACATGAACTGTCCCATAAATGTTGTTTCTTATGCTCAAATACATTTTTCAGGCTAGATGCGCCAATGCGCATGTGGCCAACAACTGCTTGTGCATAAAATGTGAACTATGGACAATGGCCAGCATTATGTCCAAAAGCAGCAAAATAAGCAGCATACAATTCTGGACATTGATAAGCAGTGGGGGCAAATAAGGCCCACAGTAATACTGGGTGGGGAGGTGGCCAAAAAGGTCACAGAGACATCTGGATCAAAAATCTGTTTCCTTTCTCCAACCTGTCCAACCTCCAGGCCCAGAGAGGGAGAGCCAAGACCGCTCGTCTGCTTCTGTTTGTGACTGGTAACTACATTCCCTTGAAAAAACAACATCCTGCTATGTCTGGCAATATTGTCCTGAGTTCAAAGGTGTTGTTCAAAGGGAAGGCTGTTCTGGGTCACTCAGCCTTGACCACAACCCCACCTGCCATTTGTTATTAAATGTATGCGACATGACAGGTCCACTCTGGAGTTTTTCTTGATGACCCCATTACTGAAGGGCTTGACTCTCCATCTGTCAGGTCCTCCTGATGTGCTCTTCTTAAAGGTTCCTTCCATTAAGTTTGAGTACACAGACAATTAGAACAGGATATTCATGGGGCATACTTGATATTGTATGTTTTGTTGAATTGTAATTCAGCTACTGAGTTTTGTGAGGAAATTTGCTGTTTCATAAAGACTTCTTTTCATAAAGTTCTTATATATATACACTGAGGATAAGTATAAAATACAAAGTTCCCTTGAACTCACGCTGTGTTGATGATGCTTTGGGAACGCCTTTGCGTGATTGCATCTGAAGCACTTATGTCAACCAGTCCAATGATGTCACGACCAGGACAGCATAAAAGCACCAGCGCTGTCTCTCTGGGATCAGAAGCCCATGCCAAACAGTTTCTGAGACTGTTGGGTCTGATGGCAGCTGCGTCCAACTTGAATTTTTTGGCTTGCTTTACATGAGACCCCTGCAGTGGTGGCTCAAGACCAAGGGGGTTTTCCCCGAGGGGGAACCCACTCTGCATGATCAAGGTCTTTGCACCTAGATGATATGGAGGAAGCCTTGGTTATTGTCACAAGGTCCCGTGTTAAGAGCCCATTGTCATCGCTTTATGCTCACGACAAATGCTACCCTCACGGGCTGGGGAGCAAATATGGAATGCCGCTCAGCTCAGGGTCTTTGGAGGAGTCATTATCTCTCGTGGCACATAAATTGCCTGGAAATGATGGCTGTCTTCACAGTGTTGAAGCATTTCCTCCCAGACCTGAGAGGCCATCATGTGCTTGTTCGCATAGACAACACATCAGTGGTCTCCTATATAAAGCTTCAGGGGATCTGTGTCCGTGCCCACTATGCAAACTGGTACACCAGATCCTCCTGTGGTCCTAAGGAAAACAGCTCTCCCTGAGAGCAGTATACATTCCAGGGTACCAAAATTTAGGAGCAGACATTCTGTTGAGGCAGGGGCTGAGGCCTGGGGAATGGAAACTTCACCCTGAGGTGGTGAAGCGTATATGGGAAATTTTTCGGCCAAGCGGAAGTGGTTCTGTCCGCGTCTCAGGATACGACACACTGTCCACTTTAGTTCTCCCTCCCTTGGGCTGGGCGGTACAGACATGGCCGAGGCTACGTCTGTACATTTTTCCCCTGATTGCTCTGTTCCCTGGAGTTCTGGAGAAGGTTCACCAGGATGGAATTGCACTGGCCGAGCCAACTATGGTTCTCGGACCTGGTGTTCCTCCTTGACGGCTCTCCCTTAGATATTCTGGTTAGGAGGGTCCTTCTGGGTTTGGCCTCTGAGGGGGCCCAACTCATAGACTTTGGTCTTTCAACCGAGGCTGTGGAGACCATACTTCACTCCAGAGCTCCTTCCACGAGGAAACGCTATGCATTGAAGTGTTTCACTTCATGGTGCGGACCTTGACTGTGGGACCCAGTTAACTGCCCCACTGGTACAGTGCTGGAGTTACTGCAGGTTTGTTTTTCCGCAGGGTTATCCCCTTCCACACTGAAGGTGTACGTGGTGGCCTTAGCTGCCTACCATGTCCCTTTAGGTGGTGTATCCCTGGGGAGAAACCCGTTGGTGACACGTTTCCTCTGTGGTGCTTTTAGGCCAGGACAGGAGTGCGGCTTAGAAAGCCTTATTATATAAGGAGGTATCACTACAGGATGTGGTTTGCGGAAGGCTGGTCCTCTCCGCTCAGTTTTGTAAGGTTTTACAACCTGGACCTGGATATTGCTCCAGGTTCACAAGTGCTCATGTCTTAGTTGTGCAATTCCTATGCACTCAATTGGTGACTCTCAAACAGCGTGCCCTATTTAAATGCAGCTTCAGTCTGCCTGCTTGGCTGCTTCGACTGCACACTGCTTTGCAACACAACTGCTCCCTAGCTCCTTCTTTAACTTGTGTTTAACTGAACAATGTCATTCTGTTGTCATCGTTGCATGCTCTCTTTTTAATGTGGGGATTTTTTGCTCCTCTCCCAGTTAAAAAATGGGAGGTTGTCCCCAGAAGCTGCTGCTGTTCCCTGTCTTAGCTTTTCATGGAACTCATGAAAAGGACGGGGAAATTAGAGCCATACTGCCAAATGTAACTTTAGCAAAACATCCCAATAAAAGCTGACTAAAAGAATTGTCTATGGTATTTTTTTTTTACTTAAGTGGTCCTGACTGAACTATAGATAAATTCTTTCTGATGTTTCATAATATACATTTCAATTACAAAATTATTTTTTTTCATTCAACATAATTTTTTATGACTATAAAACTGTTATAAATATGTTAAATATGAATTATTATTATTTTATTTTTATTTTTTTTGTGTGTGTTCCACAGAAGACAGAACATCATAAGTTTGGAATGACATGAGGGTGAGTAAATGATGACACCATTTTCATTTTTGTATGAATTATACCTTTTGTAGAGAGTAATCTGTTGTATTTTGATATTTTTGGAAGCCTGAAATAAATTGTGTGTGTGGGGGGGGGGGGGGGGGGGGGGGGGGGGGGGAGTTGGTTTGGTTTTGACACATAAAATAAAACAAAAATATGATTCATCATTCTGAAATAAGTTAATATTATGACTGAGATGGACTGACTGATTATTTAAGTAATTTAAAAAAATCTGAAACCATTATAAAGGGAAATTGGTTGAAATTAATAATACATCATATATTAATAATTAATTAAAATTCATGTCACACAAATGTTTAGTGGTGTGAGTTTGGTGTAGAATTAAAACATTTGTATTCTGTACTTTTTTTTCCTTCCCTCTAAAAATACATACTTTAACAGTGTGCCAACCTGCCAACCAAACATAACAGAGATGCACAACAACATATTTTGACATCTATAGCATATGTTTTAAAGCTTTTTTTTTTCTGTTTGCTCCACCAGAGATATTCAACAAAGAGTTGACAAGAATGCTACAAATTTAATGGTAGCAAAAACAGAGCAGTATGATGGAATGTAAACATTTTAAAAGGAGATCACATGGGAGAAGAGAATATTGAATGTTTTATGTCAGAAGTCTCTTCCCCTAGGTATCAATTCATAATTGCTTTAGATAATAGGGATTCAATCATTTATGTTCCATTTAGGTCTTGGGAGAATTGTCAGGAAAGTACTATATGTCTTAATCTAATTAAGGTGTGAGTCAGACCGGGAGGTAGATGGGGGAAATCAAGGGAAAAGGGGAGAGTGGAAAAGAGAGCAGGCACAGACTGGTTAGAGAGATGTGTTCTTGATGACAGTGGTAAGAAGCTATAACTGCTTTCTCTCGTATGCAAATAATCCTGTTTACTTCAATGAATTTCTGTGATTTACATAATATCACAGTTATATAATATATAACCTTTTTGTACTCTGATTTCCACTGAATGTATTTTTGTTTGGTACAGAGATATAAGAACAACTTTAGATGTAGTCTAAGAAGACACTCCACCTTATGACTTCCCCAGAGTGATCTCTTCACCAACAGAAAACATACGATAAATATAAGTTATAGCCTCTTACCATCCTACTGAGACAGACTGTCACCAAAACCCCATTTACATCTTGATGTATATGAAACTTCAGTTTGTGATGACAGCAATTTCAGAAGGGAAATTACCTTGTAACAAAAGAGACTGGTGCTGTACTCTGATGATGTGGTAAAGAATGACAGAACTTGGAAACAGATTGTGATTGACAGCATACTTGAATACGTAACAATGGCAAATAAATCTCTGTATAGGATTTGAAGATGTATGTTAGTGAAATCTCAGAAAAGATTTTTGCTTTTGAGAGGACTGAGATTATTTTGAGAGACTTTTTTTACCGCCCACATTGGCCTTCAGTAACTTTGATTTGCCTATAGCTAAAAACTAAAAGCAGTTTGTGTTATCAAGTCTCAGCAGTGCACAAGTCAGGTTTTGGACTGAGGGAATTGAGTGAATTTCTTGAATTTAAAACTTTTCCATTTCTGGTTTGTGTGTGTAATGTTTCTTTATTTGTGGACTGGCATAGCACTAGATTAGTCCAATGTACATTATCACTCACTGACAGATTGAGGTCACAGAACAAAACAGTTGTATTATAGAAGGTTAACACACAGTTTAGGGCTGATAGTTTGGTTTTACTCCTGTTCTCAAACAGAAATCTTCAATATCCAACATGATCTAGGTTTGTGTTTAAAAAGTGTGGCTCGTACACATACATTCTGTATGTGTGTATTTTGTATGTCTAATATGGAAGCATTTTATATTTGAACAACCTTAAAGATGTACAAATGTTTACAAATGCTTTTAGTTTTTGTCCTTAAAACATAATTTCTTATGCATTTTATCCCAAGCCTCCATTGCTAATTCCAAAATATCATTTTAGGGCTAGTAACAGAGGCTTGAGCCATTGATAGCAGACTGCAATTATTAACACAGTTATGAGAGAGAGAGAGAGAGAGAGAGAGAGAGAATAAGCATATGTGAATTAACCTTCCTGAGTCTGTACGTCTTTCAACAGTGTTTGGCAGCATTGTCTCTACTAATAGCAAACTGTAAGTTTATCTAGAACCACACCGTTATTACCTCGCTGGTAAGAAATGTCATGTATCTTTTAAGTTGCTAAACTATTTTACTGATTAATTCATCAAAGCAGTGCTAACAACACATTTCTGTGCGAGTGTGTGTCCATACTATATGTGTGTGTTTGAGTGAGAGAGAGAGAGCGGGAGAAAGCGTATGACCTTTCAGGACACAATAAAAAGTATTTTGTGGCAAAAACCATGACAATAATTTGTTGTTTTATGTTAACTGTCATTGTGGGTTTTGTTTCTTTTGTTGTTGTAGGCTTTAAGAACCTTCTGGCTTTAAAATCATTTGGCAAAGTGATATGTAACTGTAATCTATCGTTCATGCTAGGAACTAGTCCTTACTTGATCTCCCCTGTCCATATCATAAAGGATTCTAACAAACTCCTATTTAAATTTAAAGTAAGTATTCTGCAATGAATGTGAACATGGCAAACTCAAGGGTGCTCAAGAGGTCTGAAAAGAAGGGATTGAAATTATAATGATGTGCTCAAATCAGACAGAATCAATAAAAATAATTATTATGTAGAAAAATAATTACTAGGGCTGTCAATAGATTATTATTTTTTTAAATCGTGATTAATCGCATACCCTTAATCGCGATTAATCGCACACTTATCGTAAAATTAAGCATACACATGATTTATCTTGTTTAACACGCCCATTTTGCCATCATTGCCTATATCCAGCAAAGTAAACCAGCAGATTGAAGTGTGATTTTCACAAAACTGTATTTTTCAGCTTTTTTTTAGATTTAGGACACCAAATAACAAAATGATATGATTTCATATAATTCATACATTTATGTAGGCTACAACAAAGCACCCATAAAAAAATCACAGCAAAAAAAAAAAAAAAAAAGTTTCAGAATTCACAGCAAAGAGCTTGTTTACATTTTAGACAAGTCAAGTTGCGATACTGAACAGGACCACATGGAGATGCCAAAAAAATATATATACATATATACTAAAGTACACAGCAACATACACAGGACAAATACAAACAGTATCCTTAATGTGTGTGAAAACAATGTGAATGTACTGAAATGTGTCTGTGCAAAAATACAACGTGCGATCAGTGCGTCGAAAGCACTCATACATGATTTGTTTGTGCATCAATATAAGACTCACACGTGCTTCTGTACGTCACCGCAATCGTCTTTACTTTGATTGCAATCCTCATCCATCAAAACTTTCATAGCAAGAAGCTGGTTTGCATTATCCAGTCGAGAAACATAATTTTCATATCATCTGGCCATACAGCAGTGGGATGCTACAACGTTCTCCAGGTGGAAAAATGTTGATCAGCAGTTGTACAGGGCCGTTTTCTATGTGTGCAGGCGATGGAAAAGCCTTGTTGAGGGAACTCACAGCAGACTTTATCAGAGCGGAGAGGAACACTGCAGTAGCTGCCCTCAGCATGTACATCATGCCTCCTCTTTTTGACAGCACCATTACTGCCTCACTGATTTGAGGATAATGACTTTCTAAATGCTGGGCTCTTTATTTCTTTATCACACACCTTGCTAAATATAGTCTTTCTTTGTTCTTTCTAGTCCTCATTTTTATGTGTGTATTGCCATGACTATTTGTATTCCACATGTTACATGACACATGCAGGTAAACTATCTCTGCAAATGATGCTTAAATGGAAACTGACAGTAAAAATAAAATATACTAATTAATATTGATTCACAGTTTGCAAACAGTGTTTTATTTTTTGGAAAGGGTAATGGAAAATGCCTTATTTCATTTTTACTGTGGCTGGCTGGCTGTTTTGGTACTGTTTTTGTGGTTGATTTTAATATTTATCTTTCCAGAAAATTGCCCCAAGGATGTTGGTTACTGGTTGTTGAGGCTTCTTCACCATTTGCTGTGGTTTGCACTTGATTATTGGTTCACTAATTTTGCAGTGTGTGTACTAGCATGCACATTATAAGTGTTGTATTTTGAGCAACGTCCCTGAACTGTATGTCTCTGGTGATTATCCCTGGCCTTCTTGTTCAAGTTTATTAATGCTATTTATTCCTCTATTGTGGCATGTAACTTATTTTACTACCTTGATTATTGCACATGGTCCACTAGACTAACACCCCATGGCTCTGTTTCATTAATACTGAAGCTTTTAATGCATGTTTCATATTACAACTGTCAAAGGTGGTTATATGCAAGAAGAGCATAATAATTAATAAATCAGGAAACAGTCTTTAGTTTAAACACTCAAGTCTCAATTTGATTTTTTCTAGTATAATTAGTGCACACATATTCAATGACATACAGTATAATGACCACTGTGCACATTTTTTTTTCTGTGATTTATTATAGAAGCATCAGAATATCAATCTAGTTTTTTTTTATTTTGTATTCTTTTTTTCTTTTTTTTAGCTCGAGGCATTTAAATATCTCATCCTGAAATGTATTTTTATATATATATTTATTTTTGCACATATTTGGTGTTTCTCCCTCTTGCCAAACCCTGGGTTGCAATTTTTGGATGCTAACACAAAAAAATAAGCCATCATAAAACAATAGTCCATATGTTATCCATGTGAGAAAAGCATATTAAAAAGCTCTGTAAATGTTCTTGCAGCAGAATTTAAAGTAAAATTTTAAATCTAATAAGTAGCTGTTAAACATACATGTGGATACCTTTATCCATCTGTACACAGAGACATACAAGTAGTGGGACACACACCAAACAAAAATGAAATGGGATTGGATATAAATTATGCCATTTCAGAAAGAGATCTTAAAGTGCTTACATAAATGCCTGTTTTTGATTGTTAAATGGGTACAAGATTTTGCTGTAGTAAAGGGTGTGATTTGTAGCCTCAAAATTGTTTCAAATTCAAGTACTTTTCCTCAGAATCTTTTGCTTCACACAGCGTTTGAGTGCTTTCCTGAGCTTTAGCGCTGAGACGCAATCAACTTCAAGTGGACTCAGATGAACCCAGAAGACCCAGAACAGACATGTGATGATAACCTGACATGAGTGGGAGGCTGTCATTTGTTTAAACTCAAGTAGCATTAAGTAGTCTTGGTTATGTCATTATTATTATTATTATTATTTATTTATTTATTTATTTATTTATTTATTTTTATGTGAACAAAAAAGATTTAATTATAAACATTATTAAAAAGAGATGTTTATATTTCATTATAAACATAGTAAACCCTTTGGGTTATGGTTGGGGTTTGATATCAGAAATTATGTTCATGCTCTGATATATCAGTCATAAAACATGAAGACAAGAGAACGCACTTCATGTCAGAGGAATGTTAATTTGGTTCTGACACTGAGAATTCTTGCTCGATGTGGAGCTCAACTTGTTAAGATCCTTGAAAACATAAAGCCTGAATATTGTCAAAAGAGAAATGCCAGTATACTCTTGAAAAGAGTTGCCATTATTTTGAGGAAAGGAGTCTTCTGCTATAACAAAACTCTTTAATCAAGTGACAGACAATAGAGCACATGTCAATGAATGAGTTCACAGCCTATTTAACATGCAGTTTCCTTTTTTTTTTTCTACTGCCAATTGTCAAAAATAAAGGGGCAATTTCTCCTGTTTTCAAATGGTCTGAATAAAAACAAATAAACTGCACTTTTGTTGTCCTTCTAACAACAATACTTAATATTATTATTAAAGGCACAATATAAAATATCAATAACCATTAGAACAGTGTTATATATTTTGTTGATTGGTGTACTTACATTATCCCAAATGTTTCCAGCAATGTTTGTACCATGCCTCAGAGACAATGCGTTTTTTGTCAAGTGGCTAACATAGCATAATCAGAAAGAGCTTTATTTGTAGTAACAGTAGAATAGCTTTATTTCCACCATACAATATATTTTAAAATTAATTGCATGACATTTACCAATGCACCCAGCTTTTATATTAATATGATATTCTAATATCGATCTAGCTTACTGCAATGTGCTACAAGTGTCTCATACCAGCCACCGAGCGAACGCACAGAGTAACGTTGTAATATAACTTTCAACACACAAACATATTTTAGTATGATTGTTTTGACCAAGTAAAACAGCGCTGCGTTCATCAGATAAAATGACTTGTATACTATAATAATTCAACACTTGCAGCTGTTTCATCAGAATGAAATAAAATAAAGTGAATTTAAGTGATCAAATGTAACTGTAAGTTCAAGTTCAGGGACGAAGGAGGCGGATGTTAATTGTAAATTTAAATTATAAAATATGCATAAACAAAAAAGCGAAAGGAGCAGCAGCGGTCAGCTGTGGCATAAGCATAATAAAAACAGCAACATAAAATGTCCGGGGCTCTCGGTCCCGTCCTGCTTCTTACTACAGTAACGTTGATAACACAACCCATTTTTATGAACCCAAAAAAGTCACCATGAAATGTTTTTTTTTTTTTTGCCTTTTAGTATGAATATGTTAGCCTCACTGTTATCTATAAGCTAGTTTGCTCCAAAAAAATTACAAATTTCATATTTAGAAAATATAAACATTCAAAATGTACAGTCTCTCACTTCTGCCAATATGGATCAATGATTTTGAAGACATCATGCTGCACCTCAGCATCTCATCGGATTTTCTGTCTAATCAAATGCTCTCTAGAATCTAAAGCATCACGTTCCGTACATTATAAAAAAGCTGCAGCTATAATCGGTCGTTTGTTCACACATGTACTATTTTCTACATGGTGAATGGCACATAGTGCACTATATAGGGGATAGGGAATGATTAAAACAGTGTAAATATGTTTCCATTAAGGAGAATGAATGAAATGGTTTCACATTAGTGTCACATGAACCGCCGCAGCGCGCACACACTCTCAAATATACAAAACTCGCACACTCACATATACAGTGGTTTCATGGCTCTGCTCTCACTGAGATATTGCATATGCACGCTCAAACTTTGTCCTGCGCAAATCTCTACATGCTCTTGAGTTAAGTGCTTATTGTAAACACGTATTTATTAAATTATTTTATTTAGTGAACTGATTTAGTAAACTGATCATCAGGTAGGCCTATATCAACGAGAGAGCTATATATTTTAATATATAAAGCTATTGATTCTCTTCAGAAAATCTGGACTTAACCATTCAATTCATATGGATTAGTTTTACAATCTCTTTATGAACTTTTTGAAGTGTCTACAGAGGGACAGAAAGCTCTCAGATTTCATCAAAAAGATCTTCATTTGTGTTTGAAGATGAACAAAAGTCTTACGGGTTTGGAAGACATGAGGGTGAGTAATTAATGAGACAATTTTAATTTTTCGGTGAACTAAGCCTTTAACTTCCTACAAGAATGTATTGATCATGTAATAATGTGCTTAAAAGAGACTTTAGCTGTTTAGAAAATGCTGACATTTTCCAGTAAAGATAAAAATGCAATGCTTCAATAATTGGAAATGTAGGCCTTCATACATTGACATTGCTGTTGTTGTTTTCTGTTTTCTGTTTGCTACAAACTGAAGTCACCTGTAGAACAAAAACAAAACAAAACAAAAAAAAGTGCCCCAAATCCGTGCCCTCAATTTATAAACCGTACTCACAGATTCGTAAATTGTTCCCTCGATTTATCAAATCATGCCCACAGATTAATAACCCTTACCCATAAATTTCCAATACTTGCGCTCAGATTTGTAAACCATACCTTCGGCTTTTCAATCCGTACCCACAAATTCATAATGTGTGCACACATTTTCGCGATCCATTCTGTACCATACTCACGGATTTGTGGCCTGTCCCTCATTTTAGAAATCTGTAGTCTATCGACACAAGAAGAGGACAAAGCTCCCGTTCTGTTAACAAATCATTTTGTATATTATTTTATTGTGTATCATTATTATCGTTATTTCGACATAATAAAGTTTCATAAAAGACGCGCACAATTCAAAGTCTTCAGTGGCGCAACAGTCGCGTGTCTCAGCCATGTGTCCACCAAAGCATGTTTCCCAGTGGCTAGCATACTTTTCCAATAGTTTTCAATGGGAGTGCTACGTTTTTTAAACGCCAGGAGCGTAACGAGGCGCTGAGCATCTTTTTCACGCTCAAGCATCTTCTTCACACTCAAGCGCTGAGAGCTTGCCGTTTTTTACTGGTCGCCTCGAGTTGAAGAATGTTCAACTTTGAGTAAAACGCTGCGCTCATCACTGTCACTTTTTAGCCAGCCGTCCAATCAGAGTGGAGGAGGGGCGGGACAAATACAACAACGGCCAACTGTCACAACATTCTTGCTGTACAACAACATCAACAAGCAGAGAACGGAACAAAATGGATGAAAAATTCATATTTCTGGTCTCCGAACATACATAGCAAGTATTCCACATTGTGTCGACATTTTTACGCTGCATTCACACAGGGTGTGTCTGACGCTTGTGTTGACGCAACCGTTATAGTGCTCATTGCGAAGTCTTGATCAGCCACGGTTATCATTTCTGTGCGTTTATTCCTGTTTGTTTGCCTGTTACTGATTGGATTGTTATTCTAGACTGTGATTCTTGCTGCCTGCCTATTTGACTGCCTGCCATTGTTTAGCCACCTGCCACGACCTCTTATCTGTCTCTGTTTACCCTGCCTGCTGTCTGCCTTGACCATCTGCCTGTTACCTGGTTTATGATTCCTGTACTGCCCTTATTGTTGAATAAACTGCAAATGGATTAACACACTTCTAAGTTGTTACAGAAGACTTCGCCCAGAAGCGATCCAGCAGCCATTGCTCAACTATCCTCTGAGCTATTTGCCCAGGCCAGTCAGCTGGCGGTACATCAGCATCAACTCACTCGTTTGACTAATCTAACGGAGGAATTAGTGAAATCAATGCAAGGCCTCGCTCCTCAGCCAGCCGCGCCGCCACCAGCCACCCTCCAGAGCAGCCCGCCAACACCGTGAGTCCCCGACTGGTTTTTCCTGAGAAATTCGACGGTGCTTCTGACAGATTGCTTCTTACTTCAATGCTCATTGTTCATCAGCCAACAACCTGCATTGTACACCACCGATACAAGTAAGATTGCTCTTGTCTCTTCACTTCTGACTGGGAAGGCGTTGGAATGGATTACTGCCGTTTGACAGGTCTAGTTTTCACTCCTTTGATCACTTCATGCGACGCTTCCGAGAAGTATTTGAACGCTCCAGTACTGGTCGCAGCGTGGGCGAAAAACTGCTTGCTTTAACCCAGGGCACCAACACCGCCGCAGAGTTCACACTATCCTTTCTCACACTGGCCGCTCAAACTGACTGGGTGGAGGACACACTCAAGCTCCTCTACCGCCGTGATTTAACCCCAGCTCTCCAGATTGAAATAGCTTGCCGCGACGAGGGTTGTTCTCTGAATGAATTCCTGGAACTTACTATTCAAATAGATAACTTAGTGCGATCTCGGCGTCCCACGAGTCGCGGCTTCTCCAGCACTTCCTTTCACAGGGAATCCTGAACCCATGCAGCTCTGCTACACCCATCTGACACCTGGGGAACGAGAACGGCGGGCACAACATTTCTGCATGTACTGTGGGCAGTCTGGTCACTACAAGTTGTCATGCCCCGTGAGACCCACCTCAAGCAGCAACAAAGCGGTGAGTGAGCCGATTCAGGCCGTACATTGTGTTAAAGTACCAGTTAAAATGATCAGTGGCAGTAAGAAGATCATCGTGGACGGACTGTTAGACTCAAGAGCAGCTGGCAATTTCATCTCCAAAGAATTCGCAGACAAACACAAACTTGCTCTAACACCCTGTACTTCTCGCTTGGCAGTGGAGGCGCTAGACGGATGGCCGATTGGAGAGGGCCGAATCACACACATCACCGAACACCTACTGATGCAAACCGGCTTACTTCATCAAGAAACCCTCCGATTCTATGTCATCAACTCACCCACTCATTCACTTATCCTGGGCCTGCCCTGGTTACGATGTCACGATCCCAGTATTTCCTGGAGAAGTGGAGAGATTGTTCAGTGGAGCACGTCCTGTCATCAGAGCTGCATCCTGCCCAAATCTCTCATCCCTGTCCGTAAAATCTCTCACACCACCCAAACCCGAGGTTCCTGGACTTCCTAATGAATATGCCGATCTCTATGAGGTGTTCAGCAAGGCCAAAGCATCGCAATTACTTCCGCATCGCTCCTGGGACTGCGCCACTGAACTCCTCCCTGGCTCTACACCACCTAAGGGCCGAATCTTTCCATTCTCTCAACCTGAGTCCACAGCCATGAGGAAGTACATAGAGGAGGAATTGGCCAAAGGGTTCATTCGTTCATCCACATCACCAGCATCTGCCGGGTTCTTCTTCGTCAAGAAGGACGGAAGTCTCTGACCTTGTATAGACTATCGCGCTCAACAACATCACAGTAAAGTTCAGGTACCCCCTTCCACTAGTCCCAGCAGCCCTGGAACAGCTCTGCCAAGCAAGATACTCTACTAAACTGGATTTGTGCTCAGCCTACAACCTGATTCGCATCAGAGAGGGGGATGAGTGGAAAACCGCCTTCTCTACATCTTTTGGGCACTAGGAATACTCTGTTATGCCGTTCGGCCTGTCCAATAGTCCTTCTGTATTCCAATCAATGATGTGTTCCAAGACATGCTGGACCGATGGGTGGTGGTATATAATATCGATGATATCCTGGTCTACTTGAGTTCCATGGAGGAACACATCAACATGTCCGTGCCGTGTTACGCCACCTCATCCAGTACCAGCTGTACGCAAAGGCAGAGAAGTGTGAGTTCCACCAGACAAAGACATCATTCCTGGGGTACGTGATCAGTCAGGAGGGAGTGGCAATGGACAATTAAAAGGTCAGAGCAGTGCTGAATTGGCCGAGGCCCCAGACTCTTAAAGAACTTCAACGCTTCCTGGGGTTCGCAAACTTCTATCGGCGTTTCATCCGAAGCTTCAGCATCGTGGCGGCACCCTTAACTTTCATGACCCGTCGAAATTTGCCTACACTCACATGGATCCCTGAGGCTTGTCAAGCATTTCAGGAACTCAAGCACCGCTTCACCATTGCCCCCATTCTTCACCATCCAGGCCCCAACCAGATTTTCATCGTGGAGGTGGATGCCTCTAGCACAGGCATTGGGGCAGTACTTTCACAGCGACACGAACCCTCTAACAAGATGTTCCCCTGTGCTTACTTCTCAAGAAAACTCTCACCTGCAGAACATAACTACGACATGGGAAATCGTGAGCTGCTCGCCATGAAAGCCACCATGGAGGAGTGGCGTCACTGGCTCGAGGGTGCTCAGCTACCGTTCGTTGTCTTAACCGACCACAATAATCTGGAATATTTGAAGTCTGCCAAACGCCTGAATCATAGCCAGGCCAGATAGGCCCTCTTCTTCACACGCTTCCATTTCACGGTCACGTATTGTCCCGGTTCCAAGAATACCAAAGCAGACGCTCTCTCCAGAATCCACGAGGGTAACGAACAGCCCCATTACCAGGAAACCATCCCCACCAATCTGCTGGTGGCACCGGTCCAGTGGGACATCTCCACTGAGATCGACTTATCTAACACACAAACACCACCACCACCAGAATGCCTGCCAGAACTCATATGTTCCTGACCAACACCGAGACAAGCTACTACATCACGTTCACGACAGCCCAAGCTCCGGTCACCCAGGGATCACTGCCACACTCCACCTGCTCAAGAACAAGTATTGGTGGTCCTCCATGTCTGAGAATACAGCTCGCTTCATGTCTCACTGCATAACCTGCAATACAACCAAGCCCTCTCATCAAGTGCCATCCGGCTTGCTCCAACCACTACCCATTCCTCTTTGACCCTGGTCACACATAGCTATAGACATTGTCACAGATCTTCCCAACTCTCAGGGGAACACTACCCACCGCCATGGAGACTGTCGAAACTCTGTAACTTCGCCTTTCTATTTGTATGGCCTGCCAGAGGACATGGAGTCAGACAGGGGCCCACAGTTCACCTCCAGAGTCTGGTCAACCTTCTTCCACCTACTCAGCGTTAACATCAGCCTCACCTCCGGCTATCATCCTCAGTCGAATGGTCAAACGGAGAGACTAAACCAGGAACTTGCTCGCTTCATCAGGGCTTACTGCCACAGCCACCAATCCGACTGGAGTCTATCTCATGTGGGCTGAGTATGCTCAGAACTCCTTACAGAAACCCGCCACAGGTCTCAGCCCCTTCAAATGTGTGCTCGGCTTTCAGCCTCCGTCGTTCCCGTGGTCGGGAGAGCTCTCTGAACTGCCAGCTGTCAATGAGTGGCTACAACGGAGCGAGGAGACGTGGAACCGTGCCCACCTTCATCTGCAACGAGCCATACGACAACAAGAGATCCAGGCCAACCGCCACCGGCGTCCAACACCTGAATACTGTCCACCCGGGATCTCAGATTCGTCAACCATGCAAAAAGCTCAGTCCCAGGTATGTGGGTCCATTCAAAATAATTACACAAATTACTCCAGTTTCATTCTGTTTACAACTCCCTGCTAACTATCGTATTTCTCCTACATTTCATGTCTCGTTGCTGAAACCCGCTGTCTGTCCGGGAGAGGGTCAGGGGAGCATGGCGGCCAAGGACCAGAGACCCCCACCGTTGCTGATTGATGATGAGGTGGTATACCTGGTAGACTAGGAGGGTTATGGTCCAGAGGAGCGATCCTGGGTCAGTGCCAAGGACATTCTTTACCCCTCTCTCACTGAGTTTCATAGGACATATCCGGAGAAACCGGCCCCCAGACCCAGAGGGAGACCCCGACATCGGTTGCCTCCTCGCGTCAGGAGCCGCTCGCAGGGTGGGGGCTCTGTCACGATTGAAGCTCCTGCACCAGATCTCCCGAGCTGCCAGGGGGAGCCCTCTCCCAAGTACTAGTATCAGTTGGACTACATTTCCCTTACACCCACATTCCTGGGACTGATCGCGCACGCACCTGACAGCCATTTTCCCATTAACCTCGCACTATAATACACACTCACATGCAGCTCTTTGCAAAGTCTTGATCAGCCACGGTTATCATTTCTGAGCGTTTATTCATTTTTGTTTGCTTGTTACCAATTGGATTGTTGTTCTGGACTGATTCTTGCTGCCTGCCTATTTGACTGCCTGCCATTGTTTATCCCTGTCTGCCGCCTGCCATGACCTCTTGCCTGTTACTTGGTATGATTCCTGTACTGCTTTTATTGTTGAATAAACTGCAAATGGATCAACACACTTCTGAGTCGTTACAATATCATTCTGTGTTCCCAGCTTTTTAGCTGTAATGAAAACAACACTGACTATCACCTCAGATATTGAAAATGAATAAATGGGCACAAGAATGTTCAAACTGTCAACTCACTGTGAACAAACAAGTGTATTCTTTGACTGTGGTTTGTGATTTTATCACTTCTCATTGTTGCATCGTGTCTAGTGTAGACAGTCAAATTGCTCGTCGCTGGAATCTTATGTCTGGTTAGGATACGTGTATTGTGTAAGTGACAATGGCAGCATTTTAACAATATCCTATTTACACTAAGTGAAAACAGCACCATATTCTATTTACACCATGTAAAAGTAGCAGTTCTTTGCAAGAAGTGTAAATAGTAATTAGATGCTGTACATTGTATTGGCAGATACTATTTGCACCTCAGTATTGTTCATTAACAGGATGCAGTAATAACAGAGTGTAAATGATATAATTTATTAAAATTATTAAATGGATGCTGCCTTATTGGGAATATAAAAATCCTCCCTACACTGATGCGTACGATCACACCGGTGTGATCACTCTTGGCTGGTCACTGGAGCGAACTATCACACCAGTGTGATTAGAACGTTCAGTGCATCACGTATTTCATGTATTTCGGGAGAAGTGGATGAATTAGCGCATTGTAGATCCAACAGATCCAATTCTCAGTGCGGTGGGTAGGACAATCTGACGGGTAGGATGAAATGTCAGGACAGCGGCGCCCATCGCGGGTATAGCTCAACTAACTCGATCGTTATAAAGGCAATGACACGTCACCATGGAAACAATAAAGCAATATGTTCTAAATAACGGTCGCCTTGAAAAACTCACGCTGGGGGCTCAGCCAGAATAATTTAAACTTAAGTGTGAAAGGGTTAACCCTACCTAATAAACACTTTTAATACTATTAAACACTTGTTCACAGTTTATTTCCACTCCGTTATAGGCTTGTGAAAAGTTAACAGATGAAGCTGGCTGAAAGAGCAATACTGGCAATTAGCACAAAATATAGCTATGTAATTGCTAAATAAATAAATTATTAGGCCACATATTAGAAGTATGGATTAGTAGAAAAGTATAAATTAGTAGAATATCCAGTGTTATGAAAACTACATAGAATAAACGCCTATATATATATTTATGACAAAGTTTTACCGTAATATGTAACATTTATGGGCTACATAAATTTAACCCCAGTAAAGGTTAGCCTGGAATGAATGCATACCTGGCATGAACGCAAATTCCCACGATAAACCTCTGGGATTTTTGGAGCACCAGTTTATAACAGTAGGTCAACATAACTACAATGCGTTCTTTAATTGATTCCTTGTCTTATTATGCCCTCTAGTGGCTAATATTGAAAGAGAACATGCTGCTAACCCTTACCCAATAAATACTTTTAATATTATTAAATACTTGTTAGACAGGTTTATTTCCACTTTTAGAACATTATTTTCATTTTTATTGAAAATAAATGCCTTTCTGATGTGATATGTGATGGGAAAATAGACAAGAGCGAGCTCGGCAAAAGGCAGATTCGATGAGGTGATCGCAGTAAAGGCTGAAAATGCGAGCTGACACGCTACTGTTGCGCCACTGAAGACGTTGGATATGTGCATCTTTTACGAGACTTGATATACAATAACAAGTTATGTCAAAATAACGACTTATGTTGAAATAACGAAATATGTCGAAATAACTACTTAATATCTTAAAATAACAAGATATTATGTCAAAATAACGGCTTAATATCTTGAAATAATGTGATATTATGTCGTAATAATGAAATAACCACTCAATATCTCTAAATAACGACTTCTGTCGAAATGACTTAATATCTCAAAATAATGACTTAATATCTCGAAATAACAAGATATGTTGAAAGAACGACTTAATATCTCGAAATAACGAGATATGTCGTAATAACAAAATAAGTTTTCTTCTTTTTTTCCCTCCCCACCAAGTTTTCTTTTTCTTTTTTTCACCATGTGGTTCAGGGCTTCCGTACTACATGCCTGTCAAAGTATGTTTTTTTTGTTTTTTTTACATACCCTCATGCACCCTGTTTGTGCAGACATCATATGTCATCAGTGCGTTTCATGCTATGTTTATACAGACAGACCTCAGTCACGGAGCACAGCAAACATCAATTTCCCATGTGGGATCCATAAAATACCTACCAAACAGCAGCCACCTTTTACAGTTCCTACCGATTCAAAACAACAAGCTTATGCTGTGTTCAAGCTCTAACTACCGTCATTAAAGGTCCACTGAAGTGCCTTGGGACGCGCAGCATTATTCAATGTGTTGACGTAATTTCCACTGAAACAGGAAGATAGGGCATGGACTTATCAATTAGCTCCTCCCCTTTTTAAAAAATAGCCAATAGCATTTAGTTCATATCACAGCTCGGAGAGACGTTGAGCTCGATAAAGCATCAGTTTCCTTCTAATCTCTAACCATTTCTCCACCCAATCTCCTCCATATCACTTTTTGTACGCGTATCGATGTCAACAGTATCAACACCGAAATAAATCTGCAGCAGTCAGGAACAAGCTCTCTAAGTTGATTTTTGTTCATTATTATTGTAATGTTATTTGCTTTGAGACATAAGGTAGTTTAACGCAGTCTCTTGTGATGCTTTGGTGAGAGCAGCTGTGTCTGTGTGTGTGTGTGTGTGTGTGTGTGTTTGCGCGTTTTTGTGACATCAGGACACAAATTTGTATAATGACATGGGTATGACATAGGTATTACAACGAGAGGGTGACTTATGAGAACATTACCCCATGTCCCCATTTTTCAAAAGGCTTATAAATCATACAGAATGAGTTTTTTTTTGAGAAAGTAAAAATGTGCACAGTTTTCTGTGATGGGTAGGTTTAGGTATAGGGTTGGTGTAGGGCGATAGAAAATATGGTTTGTACAGTATAAAAACCATTACGCCTATGGAATGTCTCCACAATTCACAAAAACAAACCTGTGTGTGTGCGCATTCCTGTGTTTTGGAGCAGGCATGGCTTTGGACAGCGATTTGCAGGGAGGATAGGATCGTATGCTTTCAATGCTAACAGGCTAACATTAGCATTTCCCAGATCACACCTTTAACAAATATCTGTTTATGCATGTATTGTACTGAAGGAATAGCAGCCAGCATAAATTAACTCATTCAAAACTGATAAAAACACCAGGAAAACATTTGTAATTGTGGAAAGCTGTTATCCAGGCAAAGCGTGGGTATTAATTTTATTTATTTTTGGTTGTCAGACTTGGCTGAACACAAGGGAAAGGTATGGAATAGATTTTCCCCTCAGTGTTCATTAGAGTGGTATAGCAGAAAAAGGAAGAGGCTGACTTGGCCCTTTCATTTGGGCATTTTGTCTGATTGCCAGCCCTTGCTTTCCATGTGGGTGCAGAACCTTTTTACTTTAATTAATAAAGCAGCAACACAAGGTTTCTTCCTTTTTATTTTAATACCTTGTCAGCCTAACTCTGGCACAACATAAGTGTTGTACATGGTCCCTGTTAAATAAATGAAAAAAACTAAACTAAACATGTCCTTCTCAAAATTTAAATTATACACACAAAGCAATCCATTATTTAAATGAAACTGACTGTAGAGGCAAATTAAAAATGTAAATTTAAATAAAAAATGTTCACAATCTCTTTAAAGAAGAAGGTGCCTGGTATCAGTTTACTTAAAACAAAGTGGTTTTATGCACAATTGGCTGTAAAACATGTGAAACCTCAAGGTGAGTTATTAATGCCAACTTAATGTTTTGCACACATAATGCTATAATATTTAAATCAATAAACCTTGCTTAGTTAATGTCATGTGAATTTGCAATAAAATAGTTTTTGAGGTTTCATTTTTTTTTTTTTTTTAAAGACACCGTCATTTTCACCTTGTCATCAAGTTTCAGATTCAGACCTCATGTTTCAGTAATGAGCTTTCGTTGCTCTATCCAAGAGAGGGGGACAGTGCTCACAGGCAGGTAATACAGTGAAGTGTCTCATCTTCTGTCTACAACCTGTAATAATTATCTGAGAATCACAGGGGAAATAACGCAGACTAAAGACAGAATATTTCCTCAGCAGGGCTTAATATAAATATAATATAATTATAAGATTAATATAAGGGCTAGGAGGGACAGGCTCCAAACATGTGGGGTGCCCACCATTGGCTGCAATGATTGGAGCTGAACTTATTTAGCACCTTCATTGATAAGTGATATGTTGATTAGTTCACACATGGTTGTTCTGTATCTAACACATGATAAAAATAGATTATGGGAGAAATATTCTGATTCTTCATTGAAGATCAAAAAATAAATAATAAAAATAAAAAATTGTTACCTATCTGTCAGTCACTTCGACACTAGGGGTCACTCTTGGGAGCCCCAAACACCTCTGACGTATTTAGAAAAGCCCAATGAAATTGGCAAGTGGAATTTGCATGCCAGCCATACCCCCAGACATACGGGTATAAAAGGAGTGCTCCACTCTTTCTGCTTTGTTCTTCGGAGCCGAAGAATTGTGTCATATGCAAAGAGAAGCGAATCTATTCACCTCCACATGTTGCTGGATCAAAGAACACATTTTAGTCTCTCTCTCGAGTGCACAGATAAGTGTAAGGAGTTCCCCTGGGTGCTTCAGCGGCGGTCTGAAGAGGCAATTTCCTTGCAAAAAGAGCAAATTCCTCTGAAAGAGCTACACAGCGGATCACGTCTTTTTAAAGATGCTGTTCTGTACATGTGATCTTTCTCTCCCTCAGATGGCCATGATGGCTGTCTTGATTGCCTGGGCTGTGCTCACGCTGAGACAGCATTTGTGGATGGTTAATGCTCTCACTGTGAGAGCATGGCCATGGGAATGTTGCGGTCATGACTCTCATATTTTTTCAAAAGGTATAGAGTCAACTCAGCTGCTTACCGTCCTGTTCCTTCTACCTCCAGGTACAAGGCCTTGGTGGTGAGCACTAAAGGCTATCTGGGGGTTACATGGGAGAGCTTCAACCTCGTGAATCCCCGCGGGCCTCTCGTTCCTCAGCAAGCCCGTGCCCCTCGGTTGAGTTTCTGGATCACCTGAGGGTGAATTTAATTTCTCATTTGGAGATCAAGAGGATGATGAGCTGTCAGTCACAGCATCAGAGGGTGGGCTAATTCCTACCGAGGTAGATGACTTGCCTGGGCTTCAACCCTAGGGTGTGACAGCCTAATCTGAGGCTGATGCTAAGTTGGCAGCTGTGCTTGCCTGGGCGGCTACGAGCATTGGGCTTGAATGGACTCCTCCGCCACCTGGAGGAATCATCCAAGGCTTCCGTCCAGAATATTTAAGTTTACCTTGTCTCTGACAGTGAGGGCTTACAACATTGCTGGCCAGGCCACCTCTGCCTTGCGTGTGATGGCCATCATGTAAGTCCACACTTGTGTCCACACCAGTAGGCCACCAAGAACCCTCATAAGGCTTCGAAGTGGCCCTGAGATGGGTGACCCAGAGAAGGAGGAGAGATTGCTGACCTGTCCTGTCAGGAGAATTTTCATTTCCATCCTCAGCCACGGTGACGCCACTCAGGTTGATGCATATGAGACCGCTCCAGCACTGGCTTTAGGCTCGAGTCTAGATATGTACAGTGTCATAGCACACATCACCTATTATCTGAGCAGCTTGTCTGCTTCGGAGTTCAGCAGAAGGAGAAGACTGTCTCCAAACAGAGAATGGTCCATTGGATTGTGGATGCCATTCTTCTGGCTTACTAAGCCCAAGGCATACCATGCTCACTCTACCAAGGGCATCACATCCTCTTCTGTTTTAGCAAATGGTACCTTGTTGGCAGACATCTGTAGAGATGCTGGCTGGGCTACAACCAGTTTCGTCTCGAGTCTTGTGTAAAATTTGGACAACTGGCCGGGTGTAGTGCTTGCATTTAATGCCTTTCCCCTCTCTAAGGTGATAATGAGCTTTTGTTGTTATAGCTGTTGTGGTGGTGTTGTTTTTTTAAGGTATATTCACTATGTCTGGTGAAACCAGGACACCTTTTCCAGTCTACATCAGTCAACGGAAGAACTCGCTACCAGGCCCAGTACTTGTGGTATGCCCCTTTCCAGGTGAGTCCTTGTACTTGGGTTAAGTATTCCATATGTGCTGATTATGTAATACATAATACTCCCCATCAGGCAAGTCTATCGGACATACTCTCCACATACTAACCTCCCCTTTGGATAGGATCTGGTCTCTGAAGTGCTCTGGGAACTCTTCCCAAACATAAACAAGCAAGTGTGCTCAGCTGTAAGGAACAAAGAAAGAAAGGTCATCTATGGCTGAAGTGACCTATTCCCACTGTGAGGACAACTTTATTATGATTCAGGCAGCTATCATAAGTCCGATTGGGATCGCAACAGTCAAAGTATTTATTCCAGTTCCATCCAGTTGAAGATCGTATTCATCAAGCCGGTGTGGATGGTTTGTTGAGGAACTGTGCCACTGACTGTTGTGTCGATGTCGTGCCTTCACAGTGGATGATCTAGTTGACTCAATCTCTGCTGACACTTCAGGGCTGTGCTGTGGTCGTGTAAAGGCGCAGGTCCTTGATCTCACCTGGATACGGTCCGGATCCAGCTGACTACGGTAAATCTCGGGATAAACAGAGAGACTAATATTAGCGTAGATGCCATTCTTCTTCTGATGTAACGAGTACATCTGGTGTTATACAGTAATCTAGCCTTGAGGTAATGAACGCATGAACTAATTGTTCTGCATTTGTCATTGAGAGCATATGTCGTAGTTTAGATATATTTTTAAGATGGAGGAATGCGGTTTTACAGATGCTAGAAACATGGCTTTCAAATGAAAGACTGGTATCAAAGTGCGCACCCAGGTTCCTAACTGACAACGAAGACTTAACAGAGCAGCCAAATAAGTGTTAGACAGTATTCTAGGTTATTACGTGAAGAAGTGTTTGGTTCAAAAATTTGAATCTCAGTTTTTTTCTGAATTTAGTAGTAGGAAATTACTGGTCATCCAAATTTTTTTATCAGCTATGCATTCCGTTAATTTTGTGAATTGGTAAGTTTCGTCAGGGCGCGTGGAAATATAGAGCTGAGTATCATCAGCGTAACAGTGAAAACTAACATCATGCTTCCTAATGATATCTCCCAAGGGTAGCATGTACAGAGTGAAAAGCAACGGTCCTAGTACTGAGCCTTGCGGTACTCCATATTGAACTTGTGATCGATATGACATCTCTTCGTTTACTACTACAAACTGATAACGGTCAGATAAGTATGATTTGAACCATGACAATGCAATTCCACTAATGCCAACATCATTTTCGAGTCTATTTAAAAGAATGTTGTGATCGATAGTGTCAAATGCAGCACTAAGATTGAGTAACACTAATAGAGAGATACAACCACGATCTAATGATACGAGCAGATCATTTGTAACTCTAATTAGAGCAGTTTCAGTACTATGGTAGGGTCTAAATCCTGACTGGAAATCCTCACAGATAACATTTCTTTCTAAAAAGGAAATAGTTGTGATGATACTGCCTTTTCTAGTATTTTTGACAGAAAAGGAAGTTTTGAGATCGGCCTGTAAATTACTAATTCTCTAGCATCAACTTGTGATTTTTTAACCCTTTCACACATAAGTTTAAAATATTCTGGCTGAACCCCCAGCATGAGTTTTTCAAGGCGACCGTTATTTATGGTGACACATCGTTGCTTGTTACGTGACACACCGAGGCCACAAGAGCGCTGTATGACTGATGATCTGCTTTTATTACAATTCTCCTTTATTATTTGAAATATTCACAAATTTCTTAACTATAGCATGAAAGATTTGATATTCTGATTGACAAATTTGTGCATGTGGATGTGTTTTGCTGTTTAAATACCTTTATTACGATCACGTTAGTTGAGCTATACACGCGATGGGCGCCGCATGTTAGTTTGCGCAGCAGTACAGAGAATCGGATCTGTTGGATTTACAACACGCAAATTCATCCACTTCTCCCGAAGTACATGAAAGTAAGTGAGCCGGGGAACTGGGAGAATAGAGTAAACTTTAAAGTTACATACACAATGTGTATCTGATATGAATAAAACGTGTCGTCTAATTATTATGGAAATGATTGTTATTGCCGCTTCCATAGACATCAGTGTGTATTTTACAAACTAGTACTTAGTACTTATGTGTATTTAAATGTCTGAAACCTAAAATAAACATTATGTGGTTGAAAACAC
The DNA here is from genome assembly GCA_037101425.1 of Elopichthys bambusa. Lineage (NCBI taxonomy): Eukaryota > Metazoa > Chordata > Actinopteri > Cypriniformes > Xenocyprididae > Elopichthys > Elopichthys bambusa. Next base: position 20,438,013 of record CM074432.1, read on the forward strand.
TGCATATTTGTGATATATGAAAAGTGCTGCGCGTGTCCGTCTCTGGTTTAGCGCCAGCCAAAGCGTGCACGCACATTTGAATTTGGCAGTTGATCACGTGATGCACTGAACGTTCTAATCACACCCGTGTGATCGTACTCTTCAGGGACCAGCCAAGACTGATCACACCAGTGTGATCGTACGCGTCAAAGGGTTAATGAGAGGTTTAACAAATAGCCAGCTTAAAAGTTTTTGGTACGTATCCTAATCATAAAGGTGAATTAACGATATTAAGAAGAGGATCTATGACCTCTGGAAGCATCTCTTTCAATAGCTTAGTCGGTATAGGGTCTAACATACATGTTGTTGATTTTGATGATTTAACAAGTTTAGACAATTCTTCCTCTCCTAAAGCAACAAATTATTTGAATTTTTTTTCTCAGGGATACTACAATGCACTATCTGACGCAATACTGTAGTAGACAGTTGCATGGTTATAATTTTCTCTCTAATATTGTAAATCTTGAAAGTTCATAAAGTCATTACTGCTGTGCTGTTTGGAAACATCAGAAGTTGAAGCTTTATTTCTAAATTTCTTTATTTCTTTATTTCTTCTAAAAGATTTGAAAAATAAGCAGATCTAGCAGTTTTTAAGTTCTTTCAGTACTCAGTCATTCTCTCTCTCCACAAAATACAAAAAAACTCTAGTTTTTAATTTCCTTAATCTTTTTTAAGCGCAAAGGAGCAACTGAGTCTAATGTGCTGGAAAAGAGAGAGTCAATAGTTTCTGTTGCAACATTGAGTTATATCAAGAATTTCAACGGTATCAGTATCGATTCCATGTGACAATATTAGATCTAAAGTATGATTACGACAATGAATGGGTCCACGTGTTGTCCAACTCCAACAGAGTTTAGAATGTCTGTAATTGCCAATCCCAAAGCATGAATATTAAAATCACCAACAACAAGGACTTTATCTGCAGCTAGTACTAACTCCGATAGAAAATCAGCAAATTCTTTGATAAAGTCTGTATGGTGTCCTGGTGGCCTGTATACAGTAGTCAGCACAAATGTCAACTTACATAACATTACATAAAGCACCATCACTTTCGAAGGAATTATATTTGAAAGACTATTGAGTAATACTGTAGATATTACTATAAATTACAGCAACACCTCCCTCTTTGCCTTTCTGACGAGGATTGTGTCGATAATTGTAACCTTGAGGGCTAGACTTATTTAAAGTAATGTAACCGTCTGGTTTTAGCCAGATTTCAGTCAAACACAGCACATCTAGATTATTGTCTGTGATAATATCATTTACAATAAGTGCTTTTGAAGAAAGGAATTTAATATTCAGCAACCCAAGCTTTATCATTTGTTTATCAGTATTGTCTCTGTTTTTTATTTGTTGAACATCAATTACATTTTTACCCTGAAATGGGTTTGGAAGTTTTTTGTTTTTACTAATTCGGGGTACAGACACAGTCTCTATGTGATAATATCTAGGTGAAAGAGTTTCTATGTGTTGGGATTTACCTGACTTCTGTGACATGAGACAGCTAGCAGACGGTCGGTTTAGCCGGTCTGTCTGCTTCGTGAACTGGGCCCCAGTTTGTCATGTTTCAGCTCTAAGACTATGTGCCATATTACTAGAGAGAAGAGCAGCACCATCCCAGGAGGGATGGATACCATCTCTTTTCAACAGGTCAGGTCTGCCCCAAAAACCTTTTTAATTGTCTATGAAACCTATATTATTCTGCGGACACCACTTAGACAGCCAGCCATTGAGTGATGATAATCTGCTAACTATCTCATCACTCCGACGAACAGGAAGGGGACCAGAGCAAATTATTGTTTCTGACATTGTACTTGCGAGTTCACACACCTCTTTAATGTTAATTTTAGTGATCTCCGACTGGCAAAGTCGAACATCATTAGTGCCGACGTGAATAATAATCTTAGAATATTTACGATTAGCATTAGCCAGCACTTTTAAATTTGCTTTGATGTCAGGTGCTCTGGCTCCCGGCAAACATGTGACTATGGTGGCTGGTGTCTCTATTTTCACATTCTGTGTAATAGAATCGCCAATAACTAGGGCACTTTCAACAGGATTCTCAGTGGGTGCGTCACTGTGGGGAGAACCTGTTTGATGTTCTTATCGGAACGGAAGAGTGGTGTTTTCCGCAACTATGCCGTCTCACCATTACCCAATTGCCCTGCTGCACGGGCTCTACAGCCGGAACTGAACAATGTAAAGAGTTCACTAAGTTAGTTGCATCCAAAACGGTATCTAAAGCCCTTGCATTCTTGCTATCCTCAATTAAAGTTAGGATACGTATCTCTAATTCTGAGATTTTCTCTGTCAGCCTGACTATTTTCCTACATTTATGAATGTAAATCCCTCATCGCTGACAGAGAAAGCTATACTGAACATGTGACAGGCAGAGCAAGTAACAATAGAAGGAGAGGATGACATGACTTACCATGTTTGTATACTGATCCGACTTACCACAGCTGTTTGATGAACGCGTAGAAAGAGGAGCGCGTGAGAGACTGATGACAAGTTAACAAGCTAGTGGAATGCTAACGCGTTGTGATAGTGATTTAGGTTAAAAGATTAAAAGCTAGCGACGTCAGATTAATGTGATTGGCAATATTAGATATATGGTAATGACAATATAAACAACAATGAATGATAGTAAGAGAGTTTAAGCTATATAGAGTTACAGACGCAAACCACTCTGAGCAGCGAGGCAGACAGGAGGCTGTCATGAGGGTGTCATGGAAACTGTCATGGAACTGAGATAGATCTGCTGTATATATACCTCGTATCTCGCTAATTGAGTTGATTAACTGAATGTGCTCCTCCCGTGTTAATTAGGTTATCTAAATGTGCTCCTCCCGAAATTTGTTACACGTTACATGTACTTACTATAGTCATAACAGTAAATTATGCATAATAAGCAATTAAACCAAATCCTAACCCTAACCTTAACCCTATAGTACATACATGTAGGTAATTAAAATTACTCAGTACTTTTTTTGTGTGTAATTTAACTGTAACAACATCATCTTAAAATAAAGATTTTCATACAATCTTCTTACACCCCAGTAATGGGTATGTTTAGGGGTGGGGTTAGGGGTGGACCTTCCTGCTTTCTTTTTTTTTTTTTTAATAATCGTAAAAAAACATCATATGAATTAATGAAATCGCCACCTTGTAACAAAGTTACGTTCTCCCTGAGAGGTTGAATGGTATGACACTTTCAAATATATAATGATGTTGCTGCTGTGCCAGAAAGCAGGGTTGTCATGCATCTATTTTTGTGAGGGAGCACACAGACAGACAGAGACATGCATATGAACACACATACAGTATATGCAAGGAAGGATAGAGACATTCTAACATTTCTACCAGCCTCCAAAATGCATCTCTTACTGTTTCAAGTTATAGCAGACATCCGATCTCTAATGCTTTATGAAAGTTGGTGGTCAACGTTGATAAGATTTAAAACCACTGAGTTTAAAACCATTGGATACACTTACACTCTAAGCATAAAATACTATACATCAGAAATCCATTACAAAATATTCAAATATATGAAATGACTGAAAGTGTAGAGAAACTATTCGATTTATGTAATTTGTAATGCTTTATATAAGTCAATGTTGTGGCGATTCCTATTTCCATAGTAACAGCATCTTTTGTGATTTATGGATCTTACATGTCCCCCTTCAGTTTGAATGAGCATGACACTTCTGGCAGAAAGCTCATTTGTGTGTGTGCTTTTTGAAAATAAGTCTGAACAAAAAAATTCTGTGATATATTGGAGCCATGACACAGTAGGTAGTGCATGTGGTTATGACACATAAAGAGCCTCTGTTGTCACAGATATGCAATTTGGCCTGCATAACATCCTGATCCCATTCCTCATCCTCTTTCCTGTCTCTCTCAGCTGTCTTATAAAATAAAAGGGAAAAACCCCAAATAAAAGAAAACACTCTATGGAGGGTGGCCTTGGGGTTGCCATAGCCCCAGGGTGTTGTATCCTCATAATATAGACTTGCCCGTTCATAGATATGCATTTCAAAACCATTCATCTCAGTTCCAGAAAAAAAAAAGTCATTTTTGTCCAACTCTAATACATTACCTGAAGGATAAAATTGGGCTTTTAATTTGTACAAATTGTATTATATACTTGCAGTACCTGCTATGCGATTGTGTATACTCTAAAAAATGAATCTAACAAGTGACTTTGTCATGAACAGAATTTCAATACAGCAAAATCAGTTTGTAAAATTCACTTTAATCAATTTATTTATCTTGTTGATTTGTTTTTCTCAGTGTATGGTTTGTCTGATTTTATCTATAATTTGTGTTTAAAGCATTCGCCATGCATTAACACTCCACATCATCCTCATGTTCATTCCACTGGTGTTTGTGGTTCTGAGCTGTGCTTTCCCCTCTTTGCGTTCTTGCAGTGTAGTGCACTTAGTCTGGTCTGCAATTATGTGTCTGGCACATTGCTGGTGGTCCACATTCTCTCTATGTATGACTCCCTAAGTCATCTGAGAGCTTTAGTGTGGTTGTACTGGAAATCTATCATGTGGACAGTAAAAAGGAAGTGAGCCAGGACAGATCCCTGGGGTACCCTAGTGCTGCTTAGCATCATCTCCAATATGGAGACTTCATAAATACAACCCATCAGTATGGTAGTCCATGTTCCTGGAGACTCATTGACAAACATTTGCACCATCCAGAGTTTGCAAAATAAAATGAATTGAATTCATAAAATGAATGAATGACTTGTTGAAAGAAAGTATAGCGGTACAGTACATGTACATTACAGTACATTAAGTTTAGCTCTGGATGCAGTTTTGTAGTAATAGTTTGAGTAAAGTATGTGCAAATAGCCCCAAACCTTACTGGTTTTAAATAACATAAACCAATTACAAAGCCATCAGACAAAACAAGCCTTGGGGGGCAAAGGTAATGCAGGATTGTGACATCAAATTGGTATATGGAGACTCTAACATGACCTATGTTAATTTTATATATATATATATATATATATATATATATATATATATATATATATATATATATATATATATATATATATATATTGCTTTACTCAGATTAAAAGTCAAACCTGCACTTTTGTGTTTTTGTGATGTGACAGAAACATTTTTTAAATTGTTCTTGCTGATTACTTGGAGCCTGTTATCTCAGCAAATGTCCAACATTGTCAAAACACCAATTCCTATTACCAAGTAATATTCTGCAGTGACAAATTAAATCTTATAACATGACCATTAATCATAATCTGCTGGACATGGAATGAGTGCAGATTGTTTTGCACTGTGAAATGGTAAACAATCATCTGGTTTCATTCAGAGACAGGGGTTTGAGATCCTTTTAGCTCAACCAGCAGAACATGACCATCTGTGAAGAGTAATCAAGGGAAATTGTGAACTGGCTAACCACTACGTAGGATTTATAACTTATGAAATTAGCTTTAGATTTACCATGAAAGATCTGTTCATTAAAAATGCATTAAATGTGAACAGGATCAGTTGATGCTAAATGGAATAGCCCAAAAGTCATTAATTCGAGCTTTCCCTCTTTCTCTCTTAGACATCAGTCAGGCTGTTGCTGCCCCTATATATATATATATATATATATATATATATATATATACACACACATATATACAGGTGCTGGTCATATAATTAGAATATCATCAAAAAGTTGATTTATTTCACTAATTCCATTCAAAAAGTGAAACTTGTATATTATATTCATTCATTACACACAGACTGTTTATTTCTTTTAATTTTGATGATTATAACTGAAAATCCCAAATTCAGTATCTCAGAAAATAGAATATTACTTAAGACCAATACAAAGAAAGGATTTTTAGAAATCTTGGCCAACTGAAAAGTATGAACATGAAAAGTATGAGCATGTACAGCACTCAATACTTAGTTGGGGCTCCTTTTGCCTGAATTACTGCAGCAATGCGGTGTGGCATGGAGTCGATCAGTCTGTGGCACTGCTCAGGTGTTATAAGAGCCCAGGTTGCTCTGCTAGTGGCCTTCAGCTCTTCTGCATTGTTGGGTCTGGCATATTGCATCTTTCTCTTCACAATACCCCATAGATTTTCTATGGGGTTAAGGTCAGGCGAGTTTGCTGGCCAATTAAGAACAGGGATACCATGGTCCTTAAACCAGGTACTGGTAGCTTTGGCACTGTGTGCAGGTGCCAAGTCCTGCTGGAAAATGAAATCTGCATCTCCATAAAGTTGGTCAGCAGCAGGAAGCATGAAGTGCTCTACAACTTCCTGGTATACAGCTGCGTTGACCTTGGACCTCATAAAACACAGTGGACCAACACCAGCAGATGACATGGCACCCCAAACCATCACTGACTGTGGAAACTTTACACTGGACCTCAAGCAACGTGGATTGTGTGCCTCTCCTCTCTTCCTCCAGACTCTGGGACCCTGATTTCCAAAGGAAATGCAAAATTTACTTTCATCAGAGAACATAACTTTGGACCACTCAGCAGCAGACCAGTCCTTTTTGTCTTTAGGCCAGGCGAGACGCTTCTGACGCTGTCAGAGTGGCTTGACAAAAGGAATGCGACAGCTGAAACTCATGTCTTGCATACGTCTGTGCGTAGTGGTTCTTGAAGCACTGACTCCAGCTGCAGTCCACTCTTTGTGAATCTCCCCCACATTTTTGAATGGGTTTTGTTTCACAATCCTCTCCAGGGTGCGGTTATCCCTATTGCTTGTACACTTTTTTTCTACCACATCTTTTCCTTCCCTTCGCCTCTCTATTAATGTGCTTGGACACAGAGCTCTGTGAACAGCCAGCCTCTTTTGCAATGACCTTTTGTGTCTTGCCCTCCTTGTGCAAGGTGTCAATGGACGTCTTTTGGACAACTGTCAAGTAACGTTTTGAGTTAATTAGCTGATTAGACTGTGGCACCAATATTGAACCTTTTCACAATATTCTAATTTTCTGAGATACTGAATTTGGGATTTTCCTTAGTTGTCAGTTATAATCATCAAAATTAAAATAAATAAACATTTGAAATATATCACTCTGTGTAATGAATGAATATAATATACAAGTTTCACTTTTTTAATGGAATTAGTGAAATAAATCAACTTTTTGATGATATTCTAATTATATGACCAGCACCTGTATATTATATATATATATATATAGCGAGAGAAGATGGCACTACAGCCACTGTAGTGTGACATATGTGGGAGACAAAGACACTCTCATTCAAATAAATAATTAAAACAGACTAAAGACTTTGCCACTGGGCTGCACATGCAGTCAGTTGATAAATGGCTCTTATGAGAAACAGCTAGCATCAAATCAAAGTTAAAAGTGCTGGTTAATGCTAAATGTAAATACTAATAAAAAGATTATTATTCACATCGGCACTAATGATGTCCGACTTCACCAGTCGGAGATCACTAAAAATAACATTAAAGAGAACTCACAAGTACAATGTCAGACACTGTAATATGCTCTGGCCCCCTCCATGTTGGCCAGAGTGACAAGATACATAGAAGACTGTTGTCACTCAGTGGATGGCTGTCGAATTGGTGTCTGCAGGATAACACAGGGTTCATAGACAATTGGAAAAGTTTTTGGGGCAGACCAGAGACGGTATCTCTCTAGTAATATAGCACATAGTCTTAAGGTCCTTGCACACTGAGTCTGAAATTTTCATATGAATTTCTCGTAGTCGTCATCCTAAAAACAGAAACCTTGCACACTGAGTCCAAAGCGTATTAATTAATCCGATGAGAACAAATTTGCAAAACAATACAAAATGGAATCTTCAATCAGTGAGGATGATTTTGTTGTCCTCTTTCTTCTTAAAAAGAGAAAAATAAAGAGGAAATATTGGGTCTATTCAATCCTGATATTGCGTAGAGAGGAGAGTCTCTTTGTATTCTGCACTTTGTCATATAGTGTTTTGCTCTACAAGACGAAGTGGATCAACTTGTCAGACACCATTCTGGATTTTGGTGTTTTCTTGCACGGTGGCTCTGAATTGTCAAAACATCTCTCAGAATGCTTGCTACTGATGTGAAAAACGCAGAAAATTGAACCCGATCCAATTTTAATTTTTATGTTTTTATGACAGACGAACAAAAGTCACAGAAGTCAGATCAATCCCAACACAAAGAAATACCTTCACCTAGATATTATCATATAGAGACTGTCTGTTCCCCAAACTAGTAAATACAAATAATGAAATGGTAAACATTTAAATGATGTTTAACAAATAAAGCTTGTGTTCTTATATATTAGATCCCTTTCTTCAAAAGCACTTATTGTAAATGATATGATCACAGATCATAACCTAAATATGCTGTGTTCTACAGAATGTGATGTGTTCGACCTGGCTAAAACCAGATGATTCTACTGAGTCTACTACCCAAGATTACTGTTATAAACATGAGCCTTATCGTAAAGGCTGTCATTTATAGTAAGAGGTCTAATTTCAAATACAATTATTTTGAAGTGATGGTGCTTTATGCCATGCTATCTAGTGTAAGTGATAAATCCTGCTTGACATTTATGCTGGCTATTGTATACAGGTCACCTGGGCACCATACAGACTTTATCAAAGAATTTGCTGATTCTGTCAGAGTTAGGACTAGCTGCAGACAAATTCCTAATTGTTGGTGATTTTAATATTCCATTCATTCTTTGCTATAGGAGAGGAAGAAGTGTCTAAACTCCTTAAATCATCAAAATAAACAAGTTTGTTAGACCGTATACCAACTAAGCTACTGAAAGAGATGCTTCAAGAAGTCATAGATCCTCTTCTTAATATTATTAATTTATAATTGTCTTTAGGATACTTATACCGAAAACTTTTAAGCTGGCTATTATTAAATCTCTTATTTAAAAAATGCAACTTGATCCAAGAGAACTTAGTGAATTACAGGCCAATATCGAATCTACCTTTTCTGTCAAAAATATTACAAAAGGCAGTATCCTCACAACTATGTTCCTTTTCAGAAAGAAATGGTATCTGCAAGGATTTCCAGTCAGGATTTAGACCGTATCATAGTACTGAGACTGCTCTCATTAGAGTAACAAATGTTTTTCTCTTATCATCCGATCATGGCCGTATCTCTCTATTAGTGTTACTGGACTTTAGTGCTGCATTTCATACTATCGACCACAACATTCTTTTGAATAGACTGGAAAATTGCATTGGCATTAGTGGAATTGCATTGGCATGGTCATACTTATCTATTAGTTTGTAGCAGTAAATGAAGAGATGTCATACTGATCACGGGACCATTGCTGTTCACCTTGTGCATGCTACTATTGGGAGATATCATTAAAAAGCATGGTGTTAGTTTTATTAGCTGATAAAAAAAAAAACTGGATGACTAGTAATTTCCTACTACTTAATTCTAATGGGAAAAAAAAAAACAAAAAAAAACCTCCCCACGTAATATCACACAGTCTTTATTCTTTTACAAGATTTCAAAGACAGTCGGTTTTGTTTAGTCATGAGATCTCAATGACAGTAGATTTTCAGTGTCAGTCGGTTTTGTTCTGTGATGAGATTTCAAAGACAGTTGGTTTTATTTGGTTACGAGATTTCAATGACGGTCAGTTTTGCTGGGTTAGGGGATCTCGGTGACGGTAGGTTTTCAGTATTAATCGGTTTTGTTCTGTTATGGAAATTTCAATAACAATCGGTTTTGCTGGATTACAAGATGTCAATGAAAGTCAGTTTTGTTCGGTTATGAGATCTTAATTTCGGTAGGTTTTCAGTATCATTTGGTTTTGTTCTTTTACGAGATTTCAAAGATAATCGGTTTTGTTTCATTACAAAACCGCAACAACAGTAAATTTTGTTTCGTTACGCAATTTCAATGATGGTCGGTCTTATTCGGTTACGAGATTTCAACCACAATCAGTTTTGCTGGGTTACAAAATCTCAACAGTGTTAAACTTTCAGTGTCAATCGGTTTTACTCGGTTACGAGATTTCAATGATGGTCGGTTTTGTTTTTGTTAGGAGATCTCAATGACGGTAGGTTTTCAGTATCAGTCAGTTTTGTTCTGTCATGAGATTTCAAAAACGGTTGGTTTTATTCAGTTACGAGATTTCAATATCAGTCGTTTTTGGTGAGTAATGAGATTTCAAAGTCAGTCGGTTTTGTTCTTTTGTTATTTTACGAGATTTCAAAGTTATTCGGTTTTGTTTTATTACAAGATTTTAACGACAATCGGTTTTGTTCGGTTAAGAGATTTCAATAACGGTCGGTTTTGCTGGGTTATGAGATCTCAATGATGGTATGTTTTCTGTATTAGTTGGTTTTGTTCTTTTATTCTTTTACGAGATTTCAAAGACAGTCGGTTTTGTTTAGTCATGAGATCAACCGTTTTTGAGGTTTTATTCGGTTACAAGATTTCAATGACGGTCAGTGTTGCTGGTTTATGGGATCTCGGTGACGGTAGGTTTTCAGTATCAATTGGTTTTGTTCTGTTATGAAATTTCAATAACGATCGGTTTTGCTGGATTACGAGATGTCAATGAAAGTCGGTTTTGCTGGGTTATGAGATCTCAATTATGGTAGGTTTTCAGTATCAGTTGGTTTTGTTCTTTTATTCATTTACGAGATTTCAAAGACAGTCAGTTTTGTTTCATTACGAGATCTCAATGACAGTAGATTTTGTTTCGTTATGAAATCTCAACGGTGTTAGATTTTCAGTGTCAATCGGTTTTGTTCTGTTCCAGGATTTCAATGACAGTCGGTTTTATTTGGTCATGAGATTTCAATGACGGTCGGTTTTGTTTGGTTAGGAGATCTCAATGATGGTAGGTTTTCAATATCAGTTAATTTTGTTCTTTTATTCATTTACGAGATTTCAAAGACAGTCGGTTTTGTTTGGTCACGAAATCTCAATGACAGTAGGTTTTCATTGTCAGTCAGTTTTGTTCTGAGATGAGATTTTAAAGACGGTTGGTTGTGCTTGGTTACGAGATTTCAATGACAGTCAGTCTTGCTGAGATATGAGATTTCAACGATGGGTGGTTTTGTTCTGTTAAGAGATTTCAATGATGGTCGGTCTTGTTCGGTTATGAGATTTCAACCACGGTCAGTTTTGCTGGGTTACGAAATCTCAACAGTTTTAGACTTTCAGTGTCAATCGGTTTTGTTCTGTTATGAAATTTCAATAACGATCGGTTTTGCTGGATTACGAGATGTCAAAGAAAGTCGGTTTTGCTGGTTTATGAAATCTCAATTATGGTAGGTTTTCAGTATCAGTTGGTTTTGTTCTTTTATTCTTTTACGAGATTTCAAAGACAGTCAGTTTTGTTTCATTACGAGATCTCAATGACAGTAGGTTTTGTGTTGTTACGAAATCTCAACGGTGTTAGATTTTCAGTGTCAATCGGTTTTGTTCTGTTCCGGGATTTCAATGATAGTCGGTTTTATTTGGTCACGAGATTTCAATGACGGTCGGTTTTGTTTGGTTAGGAGATCTCAATGACTGTACGTTTTCAGTATCAGTTGGTTTTGTTCTTTTATTATTTACGAGATTTCAAAGACAGTCGGTTTTGTTTCATTACGAGATCTCAATGACAGTAGGTTTTGTTTCGTTACGAAATCTCAACGGTGTTAGATTTTCAGTGTCAATCGGTTTTGTTCTGTTCCGGGATTTCAGTGATAGTCGGTTTTATTTGGTCACAAGATTTCAATGACGGTCGGTTTTGTTTGGTCAGGAGATCTCAATGAGGGTAGGTTTTCAATATCAGTTGGTTTTGTTCTTTTAATCTTTAACGAGATTTCAAAGACAGTCAGTTTTGTTTGGTCACGAAACCTCAATGACAGTAGGTTTTCAGTGTCAGTCAGTTTTGTTCTGAGATGAGATTTTAAAGACGGTTGGTTGTGCTTGGTTACGAGATTTCAATGACAGTCAGTTTTGCTGAGATTTGAAATTTCAACGATGGGTGGTTTTGTTCTGTTAAGAGATTTCAATGACGGTCAGTTTTGCTGGGTTACGGGATCTCGGTGACGGTAGGTTTTCAGTATCAATTGGTTTTGTTCTGTTATGAAATTTCAATAACGATCGGTTTTGTTGGATTACGAGATGTCAATGAAAGTCGGTTTTGCTGGTTTACACAATCTCAATGACAGTTGGTTTTGTTTCGTTACGAAATTTCAATGATGGTCGGTCTTATTCGGTTACGAGATTTCAACCACGGTCAGTTTTGATGTGTTACGAAATCTCAACGGTGTTAAACTTTCAGTGTCAATCAGTTTTATCCGGTAACGAGATTTCAATGACGCTCGGTTTTGTTTTTGTTAGGAAATCTCAATGACGGTAGGTTTTCAGTATCAGTCAGTTTTGTTCAGTGATGAGATTTCAAAAACAGCTGGTTTTATTCGGTTACAAGATTTCAATGACAGTCCGTTTTGCTGAGTAATGAGATTTCAATGATATTTGGTTGTGTTCGGTTACAAGATTTCAATGAGAGTCGGTTTTGTTTGGTTAGGAGATTTCTATGATGGTCAGTTTTGATTGGTTACGAGATTTCAATGACAGTCGGTTTTGCTGAGATATGAGATTTCAATGACGGGTGGTTTTGTTCTGTTAAAAGATTTCAATGACGGACAGTTTTGCTGGGTTACGGGATCTCGGTGACGGTAGGTTTTCAGTATCAATTGGTTTTGTTCTGTTATGAAATTTCAATAACGATCGGTTTTGTTGGATTACGAGATGTCAATGAAAGTCGGTTTTGCTGGTTTACACGATCTCAATGACAGTTGGTTTTGTTTCGTTACGAAATTTCAATGATGGTCGGTCTTGGTCGGTCTTGTTCGGTTACGAGATTTCAACCACGGTCAGTTTTGCTGGGTTACGAAATCTCAACAGTGTTAGACTTTCAGTGTCAATCGGTTTTATCCGGTTACGAGATTTCAATGATGGTCAGTTTTGTTTTTGTTAGGAAATCTCAATGACGGTAGGTTTTCGGTATCAGTCAGTTTTGTTTTGTGATGAGATTTCAAAAACAGTTGATTTTATTTGGTTACAAGATTTCAATGACAGTCCATTTTGCTGAGTAATGAGATTTCATTGATATTTGGTTGTGCTCAGTTACGAGATTTCAATGATGGTCGGTTTTGTTTGGTTAGGTGATTTCTATGATGGTCAGTTTTGATTGGTTACGAGATTTCAATGACAGGCGGTTTTGCTGAATTATGAGATTTTAACGATGGGATCTCAATTATGGTAGGTTTTCAGTATCAGTTGGATTTGTTCTTTTATTCTTTTACGAGTTTTCAAAGACAGTCGGTTTTGTTTCATTACGAGATCTCAATGACAGTAGGTTTTGTTTCGTTACGAAATCTCAACGGTGTTAGATTTACAGTGTCAATCGGTTTTGTTCTGTTCCGGGATTTCAATGATAGTCGGTTTTATTTGGTCACGAGATCTCAATGACAGTTGGTTTTGTTTCGTTACGAAATTTCAATGATGGTCGGTCTTGTTCGGTTACGAGATTTCAACCAAGGCCAGTTTTGCTGGGTTACAAAATCTCAACAGTGTTAGACTTTCAGTGTTAATCGGTTTTATCCGGTTACGAGATTTCAATGACGGTCGGTTTTGTTTTTGTTAGGAAATCTCAATGACGGTAGGTTTTCAATATCAGTCAGTTTTGTTCTGTGATGAGATTTCAATAACGATCGGTTTTATTCGGTTACAAGATTTCAATGATAGTCCGTTTTGTTGAGTAATGAGATTTCAATGATATTTGGTTGTGCTCGGTTACGAGATTTCAATGATGGTCGGTTTTGTTTGGATACGAGATTTCAATGACAGTCGGCTTTGCTGATTTATGAGATTTCAACGATGGGTGGTTTTGTTCTGTTAAGAGATTTCAATGACGCTCAGTTTTGCTGGGTTACGGGATCTCGGTGACGGTAGGTTTTCAGTATCAATCGGTTTTGTTCTGTTATGAAATTTCAATAAAGATCGGTTTTACTGGATTACGAGATGTCAGTGAAAGTCGGTTTTGCTGGGTTATGAAATCTCAATTATGGTAGGTTTTCAGTATCAGTTGGTTTTGTTCTTTTATTCTTTTACGAGATTTCAAAGACAGTCGGTTTTGTTTCATTACGAGATCTCAATGACAGTAGGTTTTGTTTCGTTACGAAATCTCAACGGTGTTAGATTTTCAGCATCAATCGGTTTTGTTCTGTTCCGGGATTTCAATGATAGTCGGTTTTATTTGGTCACGAGATTTCAATGACGGTCGGTTTTGTTTGGTTAGGAGATCTCAATGACGGCAGGTTTTCAATATCAGTTAATTTTGTTCCTTTATTCATTTACGAGATTCCAAAGACAGTCGGTTTTGTTTGGTCACGAAATCTCAATGACAGTAGGTTTTCAGTGTCAGTCAGTTTTGTTCTGAGATGAGATTTTAAAGACGTTTGGTTGTGCTTGGTTACGAGATTTCAATGACAGTCAGTTTTGCTGAGATTTGAAATTTCAACGATGGGTGGTTTTGTTCTGTTAAGAGATTTCAATGACGGTCAGTTTTGCTGGGTTACGGGATCTCAGTGACGGTAGGTTTTCAGTATTAATCGGTTTTGTTCTGTTATGAAATTTCAATAACGATCAGTTTTGCTGGATTACGAGACGTCAAAGAAAGTCGGTTTTGCTGGGTTATGGGATCTCAATTATGGTAGGTTTTCAGTATCAGTTGGTTTTGTTCTTTTATTCTTTTACGAGATTTCAAAGACAGTCGGTTTTGTTTCATTACGAGATCTCAATGACAGTAGGTTTTGTTTTGTTACAAAATCTCAATGGTGTTAGATTTTCAGTCTCACTCAGTTTTGATCTGTGATGAGATTTCAAAAACGGTTGGTTTTATTCGGTTACGCAATTTCAATGACAGTCGGTTTTGTTCTTTTATTATTTTACGAGATTTCAAAAATATTCGATTTTGTTTTATTACAAGATTTCAACGACAACCGGTTTTGTTCTGTTAAGAGATTTCAATAACGATCGGTTTTGCTAGATTACGAGATGTCAATGAAAGTCGGTTTTGCTGGGTTTTGAGATCTCAATTATGGTAGGTTTTCAGTATCAGTTGGTTTTGTTCTGTGATGAGATTTCAAAAACGGTTGGTTTTATTCGGTTACGAGATTTCAATGACAGTCGGTTTTGTTGTTTTGTTATTTTACGAGATTTCAAAGATATTCGGTTTTGTTTTATTACAAGATTTCAACGACAATCGGTTTTGTTCGGTTAAGAGATTTCAATAACGATCGGTTTTACTGGATTACGAGATGTCAATGACAGTTGGTTTGGCTGGGTTATGAGATCTCAATTATGGTAGGTTTTCAGTATCAGTTGGTTTTGTTCTTTTATTATTTACGAGATTTCAAAGACAGTCGGTTTTGTTTCATTACGAGATCTCAATGACAGTAGGTTTTGTTTCGTTACGAAATCTCAATGACAGTAGGTTTTCAGTGTCAGTCAGTTTTGTTCTGAGATGAGATTTTAAAGACGGTTGGTTGTGCTTGGTTACGAGATTTCAATGACAGTCAGTTTTGCTGAGATATGAGATTTCAACGATGGGTGGTTTTGTTCTGTTAAGAGATTTCAATGACGCTCAGTTTTGCTGGTTTACGGGATCTCAGTGACAGTAGGTTTTCAGTATCAATCGGTTTTGTTCTGTTATGAAATTTCAATAACGATCGGATTTGCTGGATTAAGAGATGTCAATGAAAGTCGGTTTTGCTGGGTTATGAGATCTCAATTATGGTAGGTTTTCAATATCAGTTGGTTTTGTTCTTTTAATCTTTAACGAGATTTCAAAGACAGTCGGTTTTGTTTGGTCACGAAATCTCAACGACAGTAGGTTTTCAGTATCAATCGGTATTGTTCTGTTATGAAATTTCAATAACAATCTGTTTTGCTGGATTACGAGATGTCAATGAAAGTCGGTTTTGCTGGGTTATGAGATCTCAATTATGGTAGGTTTTCAGTATCAGTTGGTTTTGTTCTTTTATTCTTTTACGAGATTTCAATGACGGTCAGTTTTGCTGGGTTACGGGATCTCGGTGACGGTAGGTTTTCAGTATCAATTGGTTTTGTTCTGTTATGAAATTTCAATAACGATCGGTTTTGTTGGATTACGAGATGTCAATGAAAGTCGGTTTTGCTGGTTTACACGATCTCAATGACAGTTGGTTTTGTTTCGTTACAAAATGTCAATGATGGTCGGTCTTGGTCGGTCTTGTTCGGTTACGAGATTTCAATGACAGTCAGTTTTGCTGGGTTACGAAATCTCAACAACGTTAGACTTTCAGTGTTAATCGGTTTTATCCGGTTACGAGATTTCAATGACGGTCAGTTTTGTTTTTGTTAGGAAATCTCAATGACGGTAGGTTTTCGGTATCAGTCAGTTTTGTTCTGTGATGAGATTTCAAAAACAGTTGGTTTTATTCGGTTACAAGATTTCAATGACAGTCCGTTTTGCTGAGTAATGAGATTTCATTGATATTTGGTTGTGCTCAGTTACAAAATTTCAATGATGGTCGGTTTTGTTTGGTTAGGAGATTTCTATGATGGTCAGTTTTGATTGGTTATGAAATTTCAATGACAGTCAGTTTTGCTGAGATATGAGATTTTAACGATGGGATCTCAATTATGGTAGGTTTTCAGTATCAGTTGGTTTTGTTGTTTTATTCTTTTACGAGATTTCAAAGACAGTCGGTTTTGTTTCATTACGAGATCTCAATGACAGTAGGTTTTGTTTCGTTACGAAATCTCAACGGTGTTAGATTTTCAGTGTCAATCGGTTTTGTTCTGTTCCGGGATTTCAATGATAGTCGGTATTATTTGGTCACGAGATCTCAATGACAGTTGGTTTTGTTTCGTTACGAAATTTCAATGATGGTCGGTCTTGTTCGGTTACGAGATTTCAACCACGGCCAGTTTTGCTGGGTTACAAAATCTCAACGGTGTTAGACTTTCAGTGTTAATCGGTTTTATCCAGTTACGAGATTTCAATGACGGTCGGTTTTGTTTTTGTTAGGAAATCTCAATGACGGTAGGTTTTCAGTATCAGTCAGTTTTGTTCTGTGATGAGATTTCAAAAACGGTTGGTTGTATTCGGTTACAAGATTTAAATGACAGTCCGTTTTGCTGAGTAATGAGATTTCAATGATATTTGGTTGTGTTAGGTTACGAGATTTCAATGATGGTCGGTTTTGTTTGGTTACGAGATTTCAATGACAGTCGGTTTTTTTTTGTTAGGAGATCTCAATGACGGTAGGTTTTCAATATCAGTTAATTTTGTTCTTTTATTCATTTACGAGATTTCAAAGACAGTCGGTTATGTTTTGTTACGAAATCTCAACGGTGTTAGATTTTCAGTGTCAATCGGTTTTGTTCTGTTCCGGGATTTCAATGATAGTCGGTTTTATTTGGTCATGAGATTTCAATGACGGTCGGTTTTGCTGGGTTATGAGATCTCAATTATGGTAGGTTTTCAGTATCAGTTGGTTTTGTTCTTTTATTCTTTTACGAGATTTCAAAGACAGTCGGTTTTGTTTAGTCATGAGATTTTAACGATGGTTGGTTTTGTTCTGTTAAGAGATTTCAATGACGGTCAGTTTTGCTGGGTTACGGGATCTCTGTGACGGTAGGTTTTCAGTATCAATCGGTTTTGTTCTGTTATGAAATTTCAATAACGATCGGTATTGCTGGATTACGAGATGTCAGTGAAAGTCAGTTTTGCTGGGTTATGAGATCTCAATTATGGTAGGTTTTCAGTATCAGTTGGTTTTGTTCTGTGATGAGATTTCAAAAACGGTTGGTTTTATTCGGTTACGAGATTTCAATGACAGTCGGTTTTGTTCTTTTGTTATTTTACGAGATTTCAAAGATATTCGGTTTTGTTTTATTACAAGATTTCAACGACAATCGGTTTTGTTCGGTTAAGAGATTTCAATAACGATCGGTTTTGCTGGATTACGAGATGTCAATGAAAGTTGGTTTGGCTGGGTTATGAGATCTCAATTATGGTAGGTTTTCAGTATCAGTTGGTTTTGTTCTATTATTATTTATGAGATTTCAAAGACAGTCGGTTTTGTTTGGCCACGAAATCTCAATGACAGTAGGGTTTCAGTATCACTCAGTTTTGTTCTGTGATGAGATTTCAAAAACGGTTGGTTTTGTTCGGTTAAGAGATTTCAATAACGGTTGGTTTTGTTGGGTTATGACATCTCAATTATGGTAGGTTTTCAGTATCAGTTGGCTTTGTTTTTTTATTCTTTTACGAGATTTCAAAGACAGTCGGTTTTGTTTAGTCATGAGATCTCAAAGACGGTTGGTTTTATTTGGTTACAAGATTTCAATGACGGTCAGTTTTGCTGGGTTACGGGATCTCGGTGACGGTAGGTTTTCAGTATCAATTGGTTTTGTTCTGTTATGAAATTTCAATAACGATCGGTTTTGCTGGATTACGAGATGTCAATGAAAGTCGGTTTTGCTGGGTTATGAGATCTCAATTATGGTAGGTTTTCAGTATCAGTTGGTTTTGTTCTTTAATGCTTTTACGAGATTTCAAAGACAGTCGGTTTTGTTTCATTACGAGATCTCAATGACAGTAGGTTTTGTTTTGTTACGAAATCTCAAGGGTGTTAGATTTTCAGTGTTAATCGGTTTTGTTCTGTTCCGGGATTTCAATGATAGTCGGTTTTATTTGGTCACGAGATTTCAATGACGGTCGGTTTTGTTTGGTTAGGAGATCTCAATGATGGTAGGTTTTCAGTAACAGTCAGTTTTGTTCTGTGATGAGATTTCAAAAACGGTTGGTTTTATTCGGTTACGAGATTTCATTGACAGTCGGTTTTGCTGAGTAATGAGATTTCAAAGTCGGTCTGTTTTGTTTTATTACAAGATTTCAACGACAATCGGTTTTGTTCGGTTAAGAGATTTCAATAACGGTCGGTTTTGCTGGGTTATGAGATCTCAATTATGGTAGGTTTTCAGTATCAGTTGGTTTTGTTCTTTTATTCTTTTACGAGATTTCAAAGACAGTCGGTTTTGTTTAGTCATGAGATTTTAACGATGGTTGGTTTTGTTCTGTTAAGAGATTTCAATGACGGTCAGTTTTGCTGGGTTACGGGATTTCGGTGACGGTAGGTTTTCAGTATCAATCGGTTTTGTTCTGTTATGAAATTTCAATCACGATCGGTTTTGCTGGATTACGAGATGTCAATGAAAGTCGGTTTTGCTGGGTTATGAGATCTCAATTATGGTAGGTTTTCAGTATCAGTTGGTTTTGTTCTGTGATGAGATTTCAAAAACGGTTGGTTTTATTCGGTTACGAGATTTCAATGACAGTCGGTTTTGTTCTTTTGTTATTTCACGATATTTCAAAGATATTCGGTTTTGTTTTATTACAAGATTTCAACGACAATCGGTTTTGTTCGATTAAGAGATTTCAATAACGATCGGTTTTGCTGGATTACGAGATGTCAATGAAAGTCGGTTTTGCTGGGTTATGAGATCTCAATTATGGTAGGTTTTCAGTATCAGTTGGTTTTGTTCTGTGATGAGATTTCAAAAACGGTTGGTTTTATTCGGTTACGAGATTTCAATGACAGTCGGTTTTGTTCTTTTGTTATTTCACGATATTTCAAAGATATTCGGTTTTGTTTTATTACAAGATTTCAACGACAATCGGTTTTGTTCGATTAAGAGATTTCAATAACGATCGGTTTTGCTGGATTACAAGATGTCAATGAAAGTTGGTTTGGCTGGGTTATGAGATCTCAATTATGGTAGGTTTTCAGTATCAGTTGGTTTTGTTCTTTTATTCTTTTACGAGATTTCAAAGACAGTCGGTTTTGTTTCATTACGAGATCTCAATGACAGTAGGCTTTGTTTTGTTACGAAATCTCAACGGTGTTAGATTTTCAGTGTCAATCGGTTTTGTTCTGTTCCGGGATTTCAATGATAGTCGGTTTTATTTGGTCATGAGATTTCAATGACGGTCGGTTTTGTTTGGTTAGGAGATCTCAATGATGGTAGGTTTTCAGTATCAGTCAGTTTTGTTCTGTGATGAGATTTCAAAAACGGTTGGTTTTATTCGGTTACGAGATTTCAATGACAGTCGGTTTTGCTGAGTAATGAGATTTCAAAGTCGGTCGGTTTTGTTCTTTTGTTATTTTACGAGATTTCAAAGACAGTCGGTTTTGTTTTATTACAAGATTTCAACGACAATCGGTTTTGTTCGGTTAAGAAATTTCAATAACGGTTGGTTTTGTTGGGTTATGAGATCTCAATTATGGTAGGTTTTCAGTATCAGTTGGTTTTGTTCTTTTATTCTTTTACGATATTTCAAAGACAGTCGGTTTTGTTTAGTCATGAGACCTCAAAGACGGTTGGTTTTATTCGGTTACAACATTTCAATGACGGTCAGTTTTGCTGGGTTACGGGATCTCGGTGACGGTAGGTTTTCAGTATCAATTGGTTTTGTTCTGTTATGAAATTTCCATAACGATCGGTTTTGTTGGATTACGAGATGTCAATGAAAGTCGGTTTTGCTGGGTTACACAATCTCAATAACAGTTGGTTTTGTTTCGTTACGAAATTTCAATGATGGTCGGTCTTGTTCGGTTACGAGATTTCAACCATGGTCAGTTTTGCTGGGTTACGAAATCTCAACGGTGTCAGACTTTCAGTGTCAATCGGTTTTATCCGGTTGCGAGATTTCAATTACTGTCGGTTTTGGTTTTGTTAGGAAATCTCAATGATGGTAGGTTTGCAGTATCAATCGGTTTTGTTCTGTCATGACATTTCAATAACGATCGGTTTTGCTGGATTACGAGATGTCAATGAAAGTCGGTTTTGCTGGGTTATGAGATCTCAATTATGGTAGGTTTTCAGTATCAGTTGGTTTTGTTCTATTATTCTTTTAAGAGATTTCAAAGACAGTCGGTTTTGTTTCATTACGAGATCTCAATGACAGTAGGTTTTGTTTTGTTACGAAATCTCAACGGTGTTAGATTTTCAGTGTCAATCGGTTTTGTTCTGTTCCGGGATTTCAATGATAGTCGGTTTTATTTGGTCACGAGATTTCAATGACGGTCGGTTTTGTTTTTGTTAGGAAATCTCAATGACGGTAGGTTTTCAGTAACACTCAGTTTTGTTCTGTGATGAGATTTCAAAAACGGTTGGTTTTATTCGGTTACGAGATTTCAACGACAGTCGGTTTTGCTGAATAGTGAGATTTCAATAACAGTCGGTTTTGCTGGGTTATGAGATCTCAATTATGGTAGGTTTTCTGTATTAGTTGGTTTTGTTCTTTTATTCTTTTACGAGATTTTAAAGACAGTCGGTTTTGTTTGGTTAAGAGATTTCAATAATGATCGGTTTTGCTGGATTACGAGATCTCAATGACAGTTGGTTTTGTTTCGTTACGAAATCTCAACGGTGTTAGATTTTCAGTGTCAATCGGTTTTGTTCTGTTCCAGGATTTCAATGATAGTCGGTTTTATTTGGTCACGAGATTTCAACGACAGTCGGTTTTGTTTGGTTAGGAGATCTCAATGATGGTAGGTTTTCAGTATCAGTCAGTTTTGTTCTGTGATGAGATTTCAAAAACGGTTGTTTTTATTCGGTTACGAGATTTCAATGACAGTCAGTTTTGCTGAGTAATGAGATTTCAAAGTCGGCCGGTTTTGTTCTTTTGTTATTTTACGAGATTTCAAAGATATTCGGTTTTGTTTTATTACAAGATTTCAACGACAATCGGTTTTGTTTGGTTAAGAGATTTCAATAACGATCAGTTTTGCTGGGTTATGAGATCTCAATTATGGTAGGTTTTCAGTTTCAATTGGTTTTGTTCTGTTATGAAATTTCAATAACGATCGGTTTTGTTGGATTACGAGATGTCAATGAACGTCGGTTTTGCTGGGTTACACAATCTCAATGACAGTAGGTTTTGTTTCGTTACAAAATCTCAACGGTGTTAGATTTTCAGTGTCAATCGGTTTTGTTCTGTTCCAGGATTTCAATGATAGTCGGTTTTATTTGGTCACGAGATTTCAACGACAGTCGGTTTTGTTTGGTTAGGAGATCTCAATGATGGTAGGTTTTCAGTATCAGTCAGTTTTGTTCTGTGATGAAATTTCAAAAACGGTTGGTTTTATTCGGTTACGAGATTTCAATGACAGTCGGTTTTGCTGGTTTACAGGATCTCGTTGACGGTAGGTTTTCAGTATCAATCGGTTTTGTTCTGTTATGACATTTCAATAACGATCGGTTTTGCTGGATTACGAGATGTCAATGAAAATCGGTTTTGCTGGGTTATGAGATCACAATTATGGTAGGTTTTCAATATCAGTTGGTTTTGTTCATTTATTCTTTTATGAGATTTCAAAGACAGTCGGTTTTGTTTGGTCACGAAATCTCAATGACAGTAGGTTTCCAGTGTCAGTCAGTTTTGTTCTGAGATGAGTTTTTAAAGACGGTTGGTTGTGCTTGGCTACGAGATTTCAATGACGCTCAGTTTTGCTGGGTTACAGGATCTCGGTCACGGTAGGTTTTCAGTATCAATCGGTCTTGTTCTGTTATGAAATTTCAATAACGATCGGTTTTGCTGGATTAGGAGATGTCAATGAAAGTCGGTTTTGCTGGGTTATGAGATCTCAATTATGGTAGGTTTTTAGTATCAGTTGGTTTTGTTCTTTTATTCTTTTACGAGATTTCAAAGACAGTCGGTTTTGTTTCATTACGAGATCTCAGTGACAGTAGGTTTTGTTTCGTTACGAAATCTCAACGGTGTTAGATTTTCAGTGTCAATCAGTTTTGTTCTGTTCTGGGATTTCAATGATAGTCGGTTTTATTTGGTCACGAGATTTCAATGACGGTCGGTTTTGTTTGGTTAGGAGATCTCAATGATGGTAGGTTTTCAGTATCAGTCAGTTTTGTTCCGTGATGAGATTTCAAAAACGGTTGGTTTTATTCGGTTACGAGATTTCAATGACAGTCGGTTTTGCTGAGTAATGAGATTTCAAAGTCGGTCGGTTTTCTTCTTTTGTTATTTTACGAGATTTCAAAGATATTCGGTTTTGTTTTATTACAAGATTTCAACGACAATCGGTTTTGTTTGGATAAGAGATTTCAATAACAGTCGGTTTTGCTGGGTTATGAGATTCAATTATGGTAGGTTTTCTGTATTAGTTGGTTTTGTTCTTTTATTCTTTTACGAGATTTTAAAGACAGTCGGTTTTGTTTGGTTAAGAGATTTCAATAATGATCGGTTTTGCTGGATTACGAGATCTCAATGACAGTTGGTTTTGTTTCGTTACGAAATCTCAACGGTGTTAGATTTTCAGTGTCAATCGGTTTTGTTCTGTTCCAGGATTTCAATGATAGTCGGTTTTATTTGGTCACGAGATTTCAACGACAGTCGGTTTTGTTTGGTTAGGAGATCTCAATGATGGTAGGTTTTCAGTATCAGTCAGTTTTGTTCTGTGATGAGATTTCAAAAACGGTTGTTTTTATTCGGTTACGAGATTTCAATGACAGTCAGTTTTGCTGATTAATGAGATTTCAAAGTCGGCCGGTTTTGTTCTTTTGTTATTTTACGAGATTTCAAAGATATTCGGTTTTGTTTTATTACAAGATTTCAACGACAATCGGTTTTGTTTGGTTAAGAGATTTCAATAACGATCAGTTTTGCTGGGTTATGAGATCTCAATTATGGTAGGTTTTCAATATCAGTTGGTTTTGTTCATTTATTCTTTTATGAGATTTCAAAGACAGTCGGTTTTGTTTCATTACGAGATCTCAGTGACAGTAGGTTTTGTTTCGTTACGAAATCTCAACGGTGTTAGATTTTCAGTGTCAATCAGTTTTGTTCTGTTCTGGGATTTCAATGATAGTCGGTTTTATTTGGTCACGAGATTTCAACGACAGTCGGTTTTGTTTGGTTAGGAGATCTCAATGATGGTAGGTTTTCAGTATCAGTCAGTTTTGTTCTGTGATGATATTTCAAAAACGGTTGGTTTTATTCGGTTACGAGATTTCAATGACAGTCGGTTTTGCTGGGTTATGAGATCTCAATTATGGTAGGTTTTCAGTATCAGTTGGTTTTGTTCTTTTATTCTTTTACGAGATTTCAAAGACAGTCGGTTTTGTTTAGTCATGAGATTTTAACGATGGTTGGTTTTGTTCTGTTAAGAGATTTCAATGACGGTCAGTTTTGCTGGGTTACGGGATTTCGGTGACGGTAGGTTTTCAGTATCAATCGGTTTTGTTCTGTTATGAAATTTCAATCACGATCGGTTTTGCTGGATTACGAGATGTCAATGAAAGTCGGTTTTGCTGGGTTATGAGATCTCAATTATGGTAGGTTTTCAGTATCAGTTGGTTTTGTTCTGTGATGAGATTTCAAAAACGGTTGGTTTTATTCGGTTACGAGATTTCAATGACAGTCGGTTTTGTTCTTTTGTTATTTCACGATATTTCAAAGATATTCGGTTTTGTTTTATTACAAGATTTCAACGACAATCGGTTTTGTTCGATTAAGAGATTTCAATAACGATCGGTTTTGCTGGATTACAAGATGTCAATGAAAGTTGGTTTTGCTGGGTTATGAGATCTCAATTATGGTAGGTTTTCAGTATCAGTTGGTTTTGTTCTATTATTCTTTTAAGAGATTTCAAAGACAGTCGGTTTTGTTTCATTACGAGATCTCAATGACAGTAGGTTTTGTTTTGTTACGAAATCTCAACGGTGTTAGATTTTCAGTGTCAATCGGTTTTGTTCTGTTCCGGGATTTCAATGATAGTCGGTTTTATTTGGTCACGAGATTTCAATGACGGTCGGTTTTGTTTTTGTTAGGAAATCTCAATGACGGTAGGTTTTCAGTAACACTCAGTTTTGTTCTGTGATGAGATTTCAAAAACGGTTGGTTTTATTCGGTTACGAGATTTCAACGACAGTCGGTTTTGCTGAATAGTGAGATTTCAATAACAGTCGGTTTTGCTGGGTTATGAGATCTCAATTATGGTAGGTTTTCTGTATTAGTTGGTTTTGTTCTTTTATTCTTTTACGAGATTTTAAAGACAGTCGGTTTTGTTTGGTTAAGAGATTTCAATAATGATCGGTTTTGCTGGATTACGAGATCTCAATGACAGTTGGTTTTGTTTCGTTACGAAATCTCAACGGTGTTAGATTTTCAGTGTCAATCGGTTTTGTTCTGTTCCAGGATTTCAATGATAGTCGGTTTTATTTGGTCACGAGATTTCAACGACAGTCGGTTTTGTTTGGTTAGGAGATCTCAATGATGGTAGGTTTTCAGTATCAGTCAGTTTTGTTCTGTGATGAGATTTCAAAAATGGTTGTTTTTATTCGGTTACGAGATTTCAATGACAGTCAGTTTTGCTGAGTAATGAGATTTCAAAGTCGGCCGGTTTTGTTCTTTTGTTATTTTACGAGATTTCAAAGATATTCGGTTTTGTTTTATTACAAGATTTTAACGACAATCGGTTTTGTTTGGTTAAGAGATTTCAATAACGATCAGTTTTGCTGGGTTATGAGATCTCAATTATGGTAGGTTTTCAGTTTCAATTGGTTTTGTTCTGTTATGAAATTTCAATAACGATCGGTTTTGTTGGATTACGAGATATCAATGGAAGTCGGTTTTGCTGGGTTACACAATCTCAATGACAGTAGGTTTTGTTTCGTTACAAAATCTCAACGGTGTTAGATTTTCAGTGTCAATCGGTTTTGTTCTGTTCCAGGATTTCAATGATAGTCGGTTTTATTTGGTCACGAGATTTCAACAACAGTCGGTTTTGTTTGGTTAGGAGATCTCAATGATGGTAGGTTTTCAGTATCAGTCAGTTTTGTTCTGTGATGAAATTTCAAAAACGGTTGGTTTTATTCGGTTACGAGATTTCAATGACAGTCGGTTTTGCTGGTTTACAGGATCTCGTTGACGGTAGGTTTTCAGTATCAATCGGTTTTGTTCTGTTATGACATTTCAATAACGATCGGTTTTGCTGGATTACGAGATGTCAATGAAAATCGGTTTTGCTGGGTTATGAGATCACAATTATGGTAGGTTTTCAATATCAGTTGGTTTTGTTCATTTATTCTTTTATGAGATTTCAAAGACAGTCGGTTTTGTTTGGTCACGAAATCTCAATGAAAGTAGGTTTCCAGTGTCAGTCAGTTTTGTTCTGAGATGAGTTTTTAAAGACGGTTGGTTGTGCTTGGCTACGAGATTTCAATGACGCTCAGTTTTGCTGGGTTACAGGATCTCGATCACGGTAGGTTTTCAGTATCAATCGGTCTTGTTCTGTTATGAAATTTCAATAACGATCGGTTTTGCTGGATTAGGAGATGTCAATGAAAGTCGGTTTTGCTGGGTTATGAGATCTCAATTATGGTAGGTTTTTAGTATCAGTTGGTTTTGTTCTTTTATTCTTTTACGAGATTTCAAAGACAGTCGGTTTTGTTTCATTACGAGATCTCAGTGACAGTAGGTTTTGTTTCGTTACGAAATCTCAACGGTGTTAGATTTTCAGTGTCAATCAGTTTTGTTCTGTTCTGGGATTTCAATGATAGTCGGTTTTATTTGGTCACGAGATTTCAACGACAGTCGGTTTTGTTTGGTTAGGAGATCTCAATGATGGTAGGTTTTCAGTATCAGTCAGTTTTGTTCTGTGATGAGATTTCAAAAACGGTTGGTTTTATTCGGTTACGAGATTTCAATGACAGTCGGTTTTGCTGGTTTACAGGATCTCGTTGACGGTAGGTTTTCAGTATCAATCGGTTTTGTTCTGTTATGACATTTCAATAACGATCGGTTTTGCTGGATTACGAGATGTCAATGAAAATCGGTTTTGCTGGGTTATGAGATCACAATTATGGTAGGTTTTCAATATCAGTTGGTTTTGTTCATTTATTCTTTTATGAGATTTCAAAGACAGTCGGTTTTGTTTGGTCACGAAATCTCAATGACAGTAGGTTTCCAGTGTCAGTCAGTTTTGTTCTGAGATGAGTTTTTAAAGACGGTTGGTTGTGCTTGGCTACGAGATTTCAATGACGCTCAGTTTTGCTGGGTTACAGGATCTCGGTCACGGTAGGTTTTCAGTATCAATCGGTCTTGTTCTGTTATGAAATTTCAATAACGATCGGTTTTGCTGGATTAGGAGATGTCAATGAAAGTCGGTTTTGCTGGGTTATGAGATCTCAATTATGGTAGGTTTTTAGTATCAGTTGGTTTTGTTCTTTTATTCTTTTACGAGATTTCAAAGACAGTCGGTTTTGTTTCATTACGAGATCTCAGTGACAGTAGGTTTTGTTTCGTTATGAAATCTCAACGGTGTTAGATTTTCAGTGTCAATCAGTTTTGTTCTGTTCTGGGATTTCAATGATAGTCGGTTTTATTTGGTCACGAGATTTCAATGACGGTCGGTTTTGTTTGGTTAGGAGATCTCAATGATGGTAGGTTTTCAGTATCAGTCAGTTTTGTTCCGTGATGAGATTTCAAAAACGGTTGGTTTTATTCGGTTACGAGATTTCAATGACAGTCGGTTTTGCTGAGTAATGAGATTTCAAAGTCGGTCGGTTTTCTTCTTTTGTTATTTTACGAGATTTCAAAGATATTCGGTTTTGTTTTATTACAAGATTTCAACGACAATCGGTTTTGTTTGGATAAGAGATTTCAATAACAGTCGGTTTTGCTGGGTTATGAGATCTCAATTATGGTAGGTTTTTAGTATCAGTTGGTTTTGTTCTTTTATTCTTTTACGAGATTTCAAAGACAGTCGGTTTTGTTTCATTACGAGATCTCAATGACAGTTGGTTTTGTTTCGTTACGAAATCTCAACGGTGTTAGATTTTCAGTGTCAATCGGTTTTGTTCTGTTCCAGGATTTCAATGATAGTCGGTTTTATTTGGTCACGAGATTTCAACGACAGTCGGTTTTGTTTGGTTAGGAGATCTCAATGATGGTAGGTTTTCAGTATCAGTCAGTTTTGTTCTGTGATGAGATTTCAAAAACGGTTGTTTTTATTCGGTTACGAGATTTCAATGACAGTCAGTTTTGCTGATTAATGAGATTTCAAAGTCGGCCGGTTTTGTTCTTTTGTTATTTTACGAGATTTCAAAGATATTCGGTTTTGTTTTATTACAAGATTTCAACGACAATCGGTTTTGTTTGGTTAAGAGATTTCAATAACGATCAGTTTTGCTGGGTTATGAGATCTCAATTATGGTAGGTTTTCAGTTTCAATTGGTTTTGTTCTGTTATGAAATTTAAATAACGATCGGTTTTGTTGGATTACGAGATGTCAATGGAAGTCGGTTTTGCTGGGTTACACAATCTCAATGACGGTCGGTTTTGTTTGGTTAGGAGATCACAATGATGGTAGGTTTTCAGTATCAGTCAGTTTTGTTCTGTGATGAGATTTCAAAAAAGGTTGGTTTTATTCGGTTACGAGATTTCAATGACAGTCGGTTTTGCTGGTTTACAGGATCTCGTTGACGGTAGGTTTTCAGTATCAATCGGTTTTGTTCTGTTATGACATTTCAATAACGATCGGTTTTGCTGGATTACGAGATGTCAATGAAAATCGGTTTTGCTGGGTTATGAGATCACAATTATGGTAGGTTTTCAATATCAGTTAGTTTTGTTCTTTGATTCTTTTACGAGATTTCAAAGACAGTCGGTTTTGTTTAGTCATGAGATCTCAAAGACGGTTGGTTTTATTCGGTTACAAGATTTCAATGACGGTCAGTTTTGCTGGGTTATGAGATCTCAATTATGGTAGGTTTTCAGTTTCAATTGGTTTTGTTCTGTTATGAAATTTCAATAACGATCGGTTTTGTTGGATTACGAGATGTCAATGGAAGTCGGTTTTGCTGGGTTACACAATCTCAATGACAGTTGGTTTTGTTTCGTTACGAAATTTCAATGATGGTCGGTCTTGTTCAGTTACGAGATTTCAACCACGGTCAGTTTTGTTGGGTTACGAAATCTCAACGGTGTCAGACTTTCAGTGTCAATCGGTTTTATCCGGTTACGAGATTTCAATGATGGTCGGTTATGCTGAGTTATGGGATTTCAATGATGGGTGGTTGTACTCAGTTACAAGATTTCAATGACAGGCAGTTTTGTTTCGTTACGAGATTTCTATGATGGTCAGTTTTGATTGGTTACGAGATTTCAATGACAGTCGGTTTTGCTGATTTATGAGATTTCAACGATGGGTGGTTTTGTTCTGTTATGAGATTTCAATGACGGTCAGTTTTGCTGGGTTACGGGATCTCTGTGACGGTAGGTTGTCAGTATCAATCGGTTTTGTTCTGTCATGAAATTTCAATAACGATCGGTTTTGCTGGATTAAGAGATGTCAATGAAAGTCGGTTTTGCTGGGTTATGAGATCTCAATTATGGTAGGTTTTCAGTATCAGTTGGTTTTGTTCTTTTATTCTTTTACGAGATTTCAAAGACAGTTGGTTTTGTTTCATTACGAGATCTCAATGACAGTAGGTTTTGTTTCGTTACGAAATCTCAACGGTGTTAGATTTTCAGTGTCAATCGGTTTTGTTTTGTTCCGGGATGTCAATGATAGTCGGTTTTATTTGGTCACGAGATTTCAATGACGGTCAGTTTTGTTTGGTTAGGAGATCTCAATGACGGTAGGTTTTCAATATCAGTTGGTTTTGTTCTTTTATTCTTTTATGAGATTTCAAAGACAGTCGGTTTTGTTTGGTCACAAAATCTCAATGACAGTAGGTTTCCAGTGTCAGTCAGTTTTGTTCTGAGATGAGTTTTTAAAGACGGTTGGTTGTGCTTGGTTACGAGATTTCAATGACACTCAGTTTTGCTGGGTTACAGGATCTCGGTCACGGTAGGTTTTCAGTATCAATCGGTTTTGTTCTGTTATGAAATTTCAATAACGATCGGTTTTGCTGGATTAGGAGATGTCAATGAAAGTCGGTTTTGGTGGGTTATGAGATCTCAATTATGGTAGGTTTTTAGTATCAGTTGGTTTTGTTCTTTTATTCTTTTACGAGATTTCAAAGACAGTCGGTTTTGTTTCATTACGAGATCTCAGTGACAGTAGGTTTTGTTTCGTTACGAAATCTCAACGGTGTTAGATTTTCAGTGTCAATCAGTTTTGTTCTGTTCTGGGATTTCAATGATAGTCGGTTTTATTTGGTCACGAGATTTCAATGACGGTCGGTTTTGTTTGGTTAGGAGATCTCAATGATGGTAGGTTTTCAGTATCAGTCAGTTTTGTTCTGTGATGAGATTTCAAAAACGGTTGGTTTTATTCGGTTACGAGATTTCAATGACAGTCGGTTTTGCTGAGTAATGAGATTTCAAAGTCGGTCGGTTTTCTTCTTTTGTTATTTTACGAGATTTCAAAGATATTCGGTTTTGTTTTATTACAAGATTTCAACGACAATCGGTTTTGTTCGGTTAAGAGATTTCAATGACGGTCAGTTTTGCTGGGTTACGGGATCTCGGTGATGGTAGGTTTTCAGTATCAATTGGTTTTGTTCTGTTATGAAATTTCAATAACAATCGGTTTTGTTGGATTACGAGATGTCAATGAAAGTCGGTTTTGCTGGGTTACACAATTTCAATGACAGCTGGTTTTGTTTCGTTAGGAAATTTCAGTGTCCATCGGTTTTATCCGGTTACGAGATTTCAATGACGGTCGGTTTTGTTTTTGTTAGGAAATCTCAATGACGGTAGGTTTTCAGTATCAGTCAGTTTTGTTCTGTGATGAGAATTCAAAAACGGTTGGTTTTATTCGGTTACAAGATTTCAATGACAGTCCGTTTTGCTGAGTAATGACATTTCAATGATATTTGGTTGTGCTCGGTTACAAGATTTCAATGATGGTCGGTTTTGTTTGGTTAGGAGATTTCTATGTTGGTCAGTTTTGATTGGTTACGAGATTTCAATGACAGTCGGTTATGCTGAGTTATGAGATTTCAACGATGGGTGGTTGTGCTCAGTTACAAGATTTCAATGACAGGCGGTTTTGTTTCGTTACGAGATTTCTATGATGGTCAGTTTTGATTGGTTACAAGATTTCAATGACAGTCAGTTTTGCTGATTTATGAGAGTTCAACGATGGGTGGTTTTGTTCTGTTAAGAGATTTCAATGACGGTCAGTTTTGCTGGGTTACGGGATCTCGGTGACTGTAGGTTTTCAGTATCAATCGGTTTTGTTCTGTCATGAAATTTCAATAACGATCGGTTTTGCTGGATTATGAGATGTCAATGAAAGTCGGTTTTGCTGGGTTATGAGATCTCAATTATGGTAGGTTTTCAGTATCAGTTGGTTTTGTTCTTTTATTCTTTTACGAGATTTCAAAGACAGTCGGTTTTGTTTCATTACGAGATCTCAATGACAGTAGGTTTTGTTTCATTACGAAATCTCAACAGTGTTAGATTTTCAGCGTCAATCGGTTTTGTTCTGTTCCGGGATGTCAATGATAGTCGGTTTTATTTGGTCACAAGATTTCAATGACGGTCGGTTTTGTTTGGTTAGGAGATCTCAATGACGGTAGGTTTTCAATATCAGTTGGTTTTGTTCTTTTACGAGATTTCAAAGACAGTCGGTTTTGTTTGGTCACGAAATCTCAATGACAGTAGGTTTTCAGTGTCAGTCAGTTTTGTTCTGAGATTTTAAAGATGGTTGGTTGTGCTTGGTTACAAGATTTCAATGACAGTCAGTTTTGCTTAGATATGAGATTTCAACGATGGGTGGTTTTGTTCTGTTAAGAGATTTCAATGACGCTCAGTTTTGCTGGGTTACGGGATCTCGGTGACGGTAGGTTTTCAGTATCAATCGGTTTTGTTCTGTTATGAAATTTCAATAACGATTGGTTTTGTTGGATTACGGATGTCAATGAAAGTCGGTTTTGCTGGTTTACACGATCTCAATGACAGTTGGTTTTGTTTCGTTATGAAATTTCAATGATGGTCGGTCTTGTTCGGTTACGAGATTTCAACCACGGTCAGTTTTGCTGGGTTACGAAATCTCAACGGTGTTAGACTTTCAGTGTCAATCGGTTTTATCCGGTTACGAGATTTCAATGATGGTCGGTTTTGTTTGGTTAGGAGATTTCTATAATGGTCAGTTTTGATTGGTTACGCGATTTCAATGACAGTCGGTTATGCTGAGTTATGAGATTTCAACGATGGGTGCTTGTGTTCAGTTACAAGATTTCAATGACAGACAGTTTTGTTTTGTTACGAGATTTCTATGATGGTCAGTTTTGATTGGTTACGAGATTTCAATGACAGGCGGTTTTGCTGAATTATGAGATTTCAATGATGGGTGGTTTTGTTCTGTTAAGAGATTTCAATGACGGTCATTTTTGCTGGGTTACGGGATCTCGTTGACGGTAGGTTTTCAGTATCAATCGGTTTTGTTCTGTTATGAAATTTCAATAACGATCAGTTTTGCTGGATCTTAATGAAAGTCGGTTTTGCTGAGTAATGAGATTTCAATGATGGTCGGGTGTGTTCGGTTACGAGATTTCAATGACAGTTGGTTGTGTTCCGTTATGAGATTTCTATGATGGTCAGTTTTGTTCTTTTGTTATTTTACGAGATTTCAAAGATATTCGGTTTTGTTTTATTACAAGATTTCAACGATGATCGGTTTTGTTCGGTTAAGAGATTTCAATAACGGTCGGTTTTGCTGGGTTATGAGATCTCAATGATGGTATGTTTTCTGTATCAGTTGTTTTTTTTTCTTTTATTCTTTTACGAGATTTCAAATGCAGTTGGTTTTGTTTGGTTACGAGATCTCAATGACAGTAGGTTTTCAGTAGGTCTAAAGACTGATGGCTGCTCTGGCAAATCTTCATCATTAGTTAGGAACCTGGGTGTGTTCTCTGATGCCAATTTTTAATTCGAAAGCCAGATTTCTAGCATCTGTAAAACTGCATTCTTCAGCGGTATGAAAAGTGATTCAATAGAACTAATGCTTGGTCTGAAAAAAAAAAAAAAAAAAACATTTTAAAGCATGCATGTTTTTAAAACATTTACTTAGAGCAAATGTATGAATACAAATAAGAAGACTTCAGATGCAAAAGCCTCTAAGTCGTATGACATTTTTCTTTGAAATTATTATTATTATTTTTATCAGACTCCTATGTATAGGTTTCTATATAAATACCAGTACTTCTGAATGGGATAAGGCTGGGATTTAGCATGTCTGAAGAGAAAGTATTTGATGAACGTGTAGTATGTGCGGAGAGCATTCACTCAATATCATTATCTAATTTTTGACAGATATGGCTTTTAAAGGCTTTTGCATCAGAAGTCTTGGAATGTTAAATAACAACAATAGAGAGGATATTTGAAAAACATAACATTCTATGTCTCATTTTATTAATTCAAAAATGGCCAACTTTTATTCAAAACTATTAAAACCAGTATCATATGTGAGCACAAATACACACACACAAGCACACACACCCTCGAATGCAATCATGCACACATATCCCTGTCCTCGTATATGCTTACACTTTTCTATGACCTAATAAATAAATATAGACTGTATAGGCCTAAGCATTGAAATAAGACTATTTAATATTGCTGTTTAATTCAAGTGTAAATTATATCATAATGTTAACTAAAACAAACAAATAAGGAGGAACTCATAGGCCAAATAGGCATAATATACACTTTGGTGCATGACGTCTGGTGATGTATATTCTGTCACAAAAAAAAAAAAAAAAAAAAAAAAAAAATTGTACAAGAAAAATATTGTTAAAAAGGTATTTCTTACATCCTATTTAGCTGAAACATATTTTTTTGTACCTGTCTGGTTTTCTGAGAATAAAAGGATTTAACACTTATTCCTGAGGTACTTGGTGCATCTCCTCTTCCCTCCACCTTTTTGATTATATAATGTAATATCTCAAAACAACAAAGAGATACAAATACACTAATTAAATGGAATTGTAGACAAGGCTTAGGGTATTCACCACTTGGTGGTTGGGACATGGTACTACAACCTA
This sequence comes from Elopichthys bambusa, assembly GCA_037101425.1. Taxonomy (NCBI): domain Eukaryota; kingdom Metazoa; phylum Chordata; class Actinopteri; order Cypriniformes; family Xenocyprididae; genus Elopichthys; species Elopichthys bambusa. The sequence goes on from CM074432.1 coordinate 20,472,112, forward strand.
AATGGTTCAAAATGGCTTCCAAATATCTGTCCACTGTAGTGGACACCATGAATGAAAGGGTTAAATGCATACATTTTCAGTGTTTGTATTCCCCTGTGTGTTTCTATTAATTACTGCATTTATTTAGTTCAAGTATGATGACTAAAGAGCATCCGTTGCATAAATCATCATCTGTCTGGTGTCTATAAGCAGCACAAACAGTATTTTACTATGGTTAAAAAAACAACAACAACAACAAAAAAACACTTAGCTATATTAAACTGTTTGGGTTAACAACAGTTAAAAATGTAAATCACAATATTTATGCGCAGGATTGAGAAAATAGGCTACAATTTATCTCTATTAATACTATCACAGAGAAAACTAGTGAATGTTTACAATGCATTTTACGCAAACAACTCTAATCATAGTTGCAACTATATTTACAGTAGGCATTATTGTCATTATATATGCACCATGCAGATTCATTAATCTAACCCATGCATGCATGCGTTTAAATGCCATTGGCTCATGTGATAGTAATATCTTAGTAGTATTTTAAGTGATATAATAGCTTCTATAAATAACTAACTCTGCACCAGTGTAAAGTGAAGCCGGAAGTGTCTATGTGCACACTCGCTGATCGGAAATCCAACATGGCGGGGACGTTTTGACTGATGAAACACAAAGACAATAAACACACGACTGGATATATTTGTTTTTATCTGTGTTCTTCAAGCCATCTCAGGGATTTTTATAAGAATGATATATATAATGCAACTGTAATCGACAATTTTATAACATAGCCATATGTTACCACAGAATTTATTTCAAACACTACAGACGTATATACAGGTGCTGGTCATGTAATTACATGCTCATACTTTTCAGTTGGCCAAGATTTCTAAAAATCCTTTCTTTGTATTGGTCTTAAGTAATGTTCTAATTTTCTGAGATACTGAATTTGGGATTTTCCTTAGTTGTCAGTTATAATCATCAAAATTAAAAGAAATAAACATTTGAAATATATCAGTCTGTGTCTGGGCCGCAGACACAACTTAAAATTAATTTAAATATATTAATATAATTCATTAATTTAATTACTAATACGTTACATTAAAAAAAGCTAAATTAAATTAATAAAAAAAAACAACAACATTTAAAACAAGGCACCATCTCTCTCATACGAATTATGTGATTGTTTCAGATCAGTCCAGGTCAGCGTTTCCCAAAATCATGGTAAGCAGAGGTGGACTTAACCATTAGGCAAAGATAGGCGACAGCCTTGGGCCCAGAAAGCCAAATGTGGCCTCCTAAAATGCTTTTTATATACGAGATGCGCGTTCAGCGCGGACACACAAGCGGTTGCTGTGGTGTTCATTACCTCGACAGCCATCTGCGCGTCAGCGTTGAACGTGCTTTTTGTCGAAAATGTATAGGGACCTATGATAGGGCCCACGGACGGAATCGTGGAATCTATTCACAAAAACCAAATTTAAATGTCATGGAATGAATGAATGACGCAGACATTTTACTTTGTTTACTGAAGCACGCGCGTCGTTGAGACATCCAGCTGCAGACCCGCAGCCATAGAACGGTAGTGAGGGGCGGGGCTTAACAGTCATATTTGCGCTACCCATACATGTCATTTTCTTTTGTTAAATATAAGTTGTTTTTACATGGATTTTGATCGGATCGATATCTACAATATTTAACAAGCATCAGCAGGAAGAATGGGTACATTTTGGGATCCTGACACTCAGTATGCTTCAGTAAGCCTACGTGTGCAGTAAACATTTTGTCACTGTTAAGTCAAATATCCAAATGTCAGTTTTATATATTATATTTCCTGCCGCAGACGCGAGGCTTTGTTTACCGCGTTTCATCATATCATAAACACACAGAAAAGGTCTTCAAGGCAACCCGTCAAAATAAAAGTACCAGATACTGGCATACTTTATTTTTGGTTTAATTAATCCTTAAGCATGTAAATGTATAATTTCCTTTGTAATTAAAATATAAAAAAAGTATTTTAAAGTTTAGAATTAGACAGTCTTGCATTGTGTAGACAAATGTGCAGTGAAAATTACCCCAAAGCACCAACCTACTCTACAGTTATAACCTATTTACACATGAACAAGGGGTCTACAACAGGAAAGAAAGCCGTTATTTATAACATGTACATGAAAGATATAAAACATTGGACACAACTATGGGACACGGTCATGCAGCAGCAAGCATCACAACAGTGAAAGGAACCTCAGGTAAATGTTTGCAATTATATAAGGCCCCATTCCTGTATTTTGCCTGGGGCCCCAAAATCACTAAATCCGCTCCTGATCGTAAGCCTAAGTTGATCATAGCTCCATTTGTGGCAATGGACCTACGATCAACTTAGGCTTACAATGCTTTTGGGAAACGCTACCCAGGCCGTTTCTCATCGTGCTGTGTGAAATACAGGCTGAAACAGTGGCTCAAAACGCAAACTCTTGGCAGAAAAAAAAGTTGGGAACCACTGGACTATATAGTGATTTTGGAGCAAAACATGATATTACTCTTAAAAATGATCATGTTTGACACTATGCTAAGCAAACGTACAGTATAACTGTATTGTTAAAGAATGCAAACTTTACCATTCAACTGAACTGTGTACATCCATTTAGACACTTACATTGTTCTCACTCCGTCCATGCAATAACTGCATCCTTGTATGAGCCGAGTTTTCTATTCACTTCAACTGCTCAGTGCTCTGGTGATATCAATGGTATGACCCATTTCAGGAGCGGCCAAAATTACAATTTAAAATCAGATTATGAGCATAGCTCACTTACATTCACTAAAATACTGAATTATTTGAGTCAGCTATACTGATTCAAAATGCTGAATGTCAAAGTGAGGATTGAACGCCCCGCCCCCCAGCTGAATTGGAAGTTTTGATTGGTTTTGCACCCTAGTCAGACCTGTCAGTTATTGCCTGAAGTGCAAGGCTCCACCCCAGTAGTCTGAAAAGTGCCTGTCAAATGCCAGCTTGCCCTGCTTCTCCGTCGGCACCTTGTCAAAGTACTTTGTACTTTTGGTGAAAAATAAATGTAGCTAATTTGAATACTTTTTATTCAACTTGATTTAATTATACTCAAGAAAATAGTAAAAAAAAAAAAATAAAAGAAAAATGTACTTAAGTATTGTAACTAAAGTATTTGTAATTAGTCCTCTGACTGCAGCTGGTAGATCCTTTTCCTATTTAGCACCCAAACTCTGAATAGTCTTCCTGGCATTGTTCAGGAAGCAGACACACTCTGTCAGTTTAAATCTAGACCAAAAACACATCTCTTTAACCTGGCATACACATAACACATTATTGTCCAAATACCCACACTTGTGGTCTTGGCCACTTGAGAGCTTGTGCACGCGACAGGAAGTAAGTGCGCAAGACTGTCCCACATCCTAAAAAAGCCCAAGTGCAGTGCCCTTAATGCACAGTAAACACACACTATCTTGAATACCGCTTCGGAGCGCTATTCGAGGCTAAGCATATCCCATCATGCATTATGTTCGGGAACTCACATATCCTTAAATCGCGAGATGTAAAGGAAAACATTCGACTGTAAGTTAAATTAATTATATATTACATATAATTTAGTAGTAAAATATAAAGTGTTGCACATTTTATTGATGCAAAGATGAGTAGGCTATGTGTATTTTATACAACAATTGCAACTGCTTTTTATCACTTAAAGAAGCACCCCAATTTTAAAATTGTTTTCTGTTAGTTACATAGCGACCACTGAACAGACATTTAGAAGTGTATTTTAAAATGCAGAGTACTGAAAATAATAATTAAAACAAAAAAGCTGTAAACACTTGCATTTTTTTTGCAAGACTATAAGTGTGTCCCTAAATAAAGAAGACTAAATAAGGTAACCTGTGTCAAGGATAATGTGTCCAGTGTCATATACAGGTGCATCTCAATAAATTAGAATATCATGAAAGTTTTTTTTTTTCTTTCTGTAAATTAATTCAAAAAGTAAAACTTAAATATATTCTAGATTTATTAGACATAAAGTAAAATATTTCCAGACTTTTTTGTTTTCATTTTGTTGATTACAGCTTGCTGCTCATCAAAGTAAAAAAAAACAGTATCCCAAATTATTAGAATATTTAATTTCAAGTTCTATTAAATTACCATTCTCAGGGTATAAATACTGGGTTTAGGTCAGTAATCCCAACAGCAGTCATGGGGAAGTCAGCTAACTTAACAGTTGTCCAGAAGACGATCATCAAGACCCTCTACAATGAGGGTAAGCCACAGAGGGTCATTGCTGAAAGAGCTGGCTGTTCACAGAGTGCTGTGCCAAAGCATATTCATGGAAAGTTGACTGGAAGGAAAAAGTGTGGTAGGAAAAGGTGTACAAGTGAAAGGAATGACAACAGTCTTGAGAAAATTGTCAGGCGAAGCTGATTTAAGAACTTAGGAGAGCTTCAAAAAGAGTGGACTGAAGCTGGAGTCAGTGCATCAAGAGCCACCACACACAGACGTCTTCAGGAAAATGGGCTACAACTGTCACATTCCATGTACCAAGCCACTTCTGAACCAAAGACAACGTCAGAAATGTATTACCTGGGCTAAGGAGAAAAAGAACTGGACTGTTGCTCAGTGGTCCAAAGTGCTCTTTTCAGATGAAAGTACATTTTGCATTTCATTTGGAAATCAAGGTCCCAGAGTCTGGAGGAAGAGTGGAGAGGCACAGAAACCATGTTGCTTTAAGTCCATTGTGAAGTTTCCACAGTCAGTGATGATTTGGGCTGCCATGTCCACTGTGTTTTCTGAAGTCCACAGTCAACGCAGCCATCTACCAGGACATTTTAGAGCACTTCATGCTTCCTTCTGATGACAAGCTTTATGGAGATGCTGATTTCATTTTCCAGCAGGAATTGGCACCTGCCCACACTGCCAAAGGTACCAAAAGCTGGTTAAATGACCATGGTGTTACTGTGCTTGACTGGCCAGCAAACTCGCCTGACCTGAACCCCATAGAGAATCTATGGGATATTGTCAAGAGGAAGATGAGAGACACCAGACCCAACAATGCAGATAATCTGAAGGCTGCTACCAAAGCAACCTGGGCTTCCAGTACACCTGAGCAGTGCCACAGGCTGATTGCCTCCATGCTACGCCGCATTGATGCAGTAATTCATGCAAAAGGAGCCCCAACCAAGTATTGAGTGCATAGAAATGAACATACTTTTCAGAAGCCTGACATTTCTGTTTAAAATATCATTTTTTTTTTAATTGATCTGATGAAGTATTGTAATTTATTTAGATAGTGAATTGGTGGGTTTTTATTAAATGTGAGCCAAAATCATCACAATTAAAAGAACCAAAGACTTAAAGTACTTCAGTCTGTGTGCATTGAATTTATTTAATACACGAGTTCCACAATTTGAGTTAAATTACTGAAATTAACTTTTCCACTACATAATTTATTAAGATGCACCTGTATATGAGTAAATGTTTGCACAATGAGAAATATTATTGATTTTGAAAACCGACACTAGTAGAGTGGAAATAGCATTCGGTATGTAATGAGTTCAGAGTGTTCCCGATCAAATCTGTGTTTTTCATATTTCTTACAGAAATAAATATGTTGCACCAAGGATGAGTACCACCTCATTTTTAAAAAGAGTAACATTTGCTTTGTTCCAGGCCCTGTCCACACGAACATGGATATTTTCAAAACCGCAGCTTTTTCTATGCAGTTTGGCCATTCATCCACACGCAAATGCAGTATCAGGTCACTTAAACCAAACTTATTTTCAAACTTCTGCCAGGGTGAAGATTTTCAGAAATTCCGGTTGCGGTGTTTACGTGTAGCCGGCAAAACTGGAGATTTTGGCTTGTGACGTCGGAGTGCACGCTGTTATTTCCTTTGTTTGACATCAGATTGTGCGCCGCTATCTCCTTTGTTTACATGAGACAAGTCCGTGCAACGGTGGACATAGCCAAAATATTGCTGCTAATAACCTTTTTTTAAGGTTTCTGATTGGCCACTTGTTTGTTTGGCATGCTCTTGACAGCACTTCAAAGATGTTTTTTTAAACCGTGCTTGTGTGGACGAGATTTGTTTTTTAAACGAAGAAGGAAAAACTTTGTTTACAAGTATATGTGTGGACTAGGCCTCAGTTTGCCTGTATTCCTGATCATTAGTTAATTAGTTCACACCGGTTCTGTTTTTCCCTTGATTACCTCTAGTGTTTATAAGTCTAGTGTTCTTTCAGTTTTTTGTCCAATCTCTTTTGAGTTTGAGTGGAGTGTGGACTGTTGTAACAGCATTCCCTTTTTCATGTGTATCTTTATCCAGCCACCATGTTACAAAAACATAAAATCACAATTAACAATAATTAACAAGAAAAAAAATTCCTATGACTCATACTTATTGCTATTTCTGTAGCCATTTCTCCACTGTCATGTGACCATTTACGTGATTACCTGACCAGTTAGATAAGTGAAGTCATTCAAATTAATGCTTACTGTTGAAAGCCTGTCTGTTGTTTATGCTTTAGAAATAATTATGAAAAGTTCAGTGGATGGCGGAAACAGCTAATCACTATCTTTTGTTAAACATCAAAGAGGGTTAGACATATTGTTAATGTTCTAGATGCCGAAAAATAGCCAGGTAGATGTCTAGGCACCATTACTCAGCTAATGAGCTGAGATATATATATATATATATACACATACAGGTGCATCTCAATAAATTAGAATGTTGTGAAAAAGGTAATTTATTTCAGTAATTCAACTCAAATTGTGGAACTCGTGTATGAAATAAATTCAATGCACACAGACTGAAGTACTTTAAATCTTTGGTTCCTTATTTGTGATGATTTTGGCTCACATTTAACAAAAACCCAAAAAATTAGAATAAATCATAAGATCAATAAAAAAATGATATTTTAAACGGAATTGTCAGGAAATGTCAGGCTTCTGAAAAGTATGTTCATTTCTAATACTTGGTTGGGGCTCCTTTTGCATGAATTACTGCATCAATGCGGCGTGGCATGGAGGCAATCAGCCTGTGGCACTGCTCAGGTGTACTGGAAGCCCAGGTTGCTTTGATAGCGGCCTTCAGGTCATCTGCATTGTTGGGTCTGGTGTCTCTCATCTTCCTCTTGACAATATCCATAGATTCTCTATGGGGTTCAGGTCTGGTGAGTTTTATGGCCAGTCAAGCACAATAACACCATGGTCATTGAACCAGCTTTTGGTACCTTTGGCAGTGTGGGCAGGTGCCAATTCCTGCTGGAAAATGAAATCAACATCTCCATAAAGCTTGTCATCAGAAGGAAGCATGAAGTGCTCTAAAATGTCCTGGTAGATGGCTGCGTTGACTGTGGACTTCAGAAAACACAGTGGACATGGCAGCCCAAATCATCACTGACTGGGGAAACTTCACAATGGACTTCAAGCAACATGGTTTCTGTGCCTCTCCACTCTTCCTCCAGACTTTGGGACCTTTATTTCCAAATGAAATGCAAAATGTACTTTCATCTGAAAAGAGCACTTTGGACCACTGAGCAACAGTCCAGTTCTTTTTGTCCTTAGCCCGGGTAAGACGCTTCTGACGTTGTCTTTGGTTCAGTGATAATTTTTGTAGCCTCCCAGGTGAAAAAACACTATAGTAATTTATAGTATAGTAGTAGTATAGTGTCTTTGAACCATACTATAGTAAAGTACTTGAATTCATTTGTAATATATAGTTATATAGTTGATGTGGTAATATAACAACTATAGTAATATAAACTAATTACGTTACCCAATACTACTAAGTTTTCTTTAATCTATAGGGTATATTATACTACAATACACTACAGTTTACTTTAGTAAAAACTTAAATATACTACAGTATTTATTACAGTTGATCAGTTCACTATAATTAATATTACAGTATGCTGTAGCATTCATTAATAAATAAATAAATAAGCAAACAAAAAACGGAGTAATCTTTAATATATATATATATATATATATATATATATATATATAATTGCATAAATCATATATTTCGCCATAAGCTACAGGTCTTGTATAATAGTTGATACTCTTCAAAATATGTGAATATATTATAGTAAAATGTTTCCATATATCTACGCAGGCACTCAGGGAAAACGCATAGTTTCCCTGTTACGGAAGTCAAGCATGCAGCATTATTTTATTTATTTATTTCTCATTATCTTGACATAAGTTGTTTCTCATGATCAAAACATTAAAAAAGTAGTTGTGATCATGAGATAACAAGAAAAAAAATTCAACGAGAAGACCTCAACGGACGGCAACCGATCAATGGCTAAGGTACGATTGTCATTCTACACTTGAGCGATATTTTATATCACGTTGCTGCAAGTTTGTGCTGTTGATAGTTTCGAAGCTAATGTTAACACTTCTAAATGGTGTTCAGTCATATAACTCGGAGTAAAACACTAAGAATTGCAGCAGGTGTCGTTCAGTTTCCATATGTTTTAAACCAAGAAAGATTAGTTATTTATAACAAAGTCCGTTCAAGTGTATATGAGGTCTTCGTTCATATGTGCTAGTACCGCAATTATTATATCTCTTTTGAAACGTTGAACACTCTAACATGGCTAACGTTAACTAGACAGTGATCGAATTCAGTAGTCAGCCTGTAGGCCTAAGTACTCCTTATTGATGATGATGATACTGTATAGCTCTATACAGGAAAGCTGATGATACTAGAATATAACCAACATAATAAATTGCATATTCTGAGGGCATCTGCTTGCAAACAAGTATAGCATGCATATATTAAGCCTTATAATTTTTTTATTTATTTTTTTTAATATATTTTTTTCTTTCAAAAAGCTCATCTTTGGTGGCCTGAGTAAACTGTCATTATATATTGAATCATAGGATACACTGGATAGTTGGTTTCGATCCAGTTGAATGGACAGTTACACCCCTAGATAGTAATATGGTGCAAGTAATTAATATAATAAAAATCACATGGCAGTCAAAAACATAACTGTTATCCTTTCCTGCTCAGCTTCCAGATCACACTAGGTTGAGGTTTTGCATTGTCTCAGTAAAACATATGCTGCATTTTTTGATTTAATGTAATAGGCTAAATTGTGTTTATTTTTGTGATTTCAGGTCACGTGGAAAGACTGTGGAGATCTACAGCAGATGATAATTGCAGTCCAGGTGTGAAAAGAGTGCACTGTTCTTCTCACACAACAATCATGCAGCTGTTTTGTACAATATTTTTAATGTAATGGTAACTAGAATCATTCAGAAACATGTTTTTTCCTATCACTGACACACATCTCTACCTTTCATTCCAGCTGGATGATTAGCCGGTAGCTGCTCGCATCTCAGCCTGCTACATGGAAATTTCTGACCTTCACCTGGATGACCTTTACCTTCAACTCAACCTTGCCAAGACAGAAGTGCTTGTGGTTTCAGCCAACCCCTCCTTTGTGTTATAATTGATCAGTTAAACTTCACACACCACATTGCTAGAACTGCCTGATCTTGCAGATTTGCCATTGGGAAGATCAGGTCATTCCTATCTAAACATGCTACACAACTTGTTATTCAAGCTCTTGTTCAATCCAGACTGGACTATTGTAATGCTCTCTTGGCCGCTTGCATCAAAGTCAAGGCACTGATGTTTGCTTACAGAACAATAACTGGCTCTACACCCCTGTACCTAAACTCGCTGTTTCAGACTTAAACACCCTCCTGAAGCTTGTGTTCTGAAGGTGAAATGTCTATGCATACTGTGCTACACTAGCTGAAAATTATCACTGCACTTATTGTTGCTTCCATTGTACTCCAAATTTGTAAGTCGCTTTGGATAAAATGTCATTGTATATGTATAAAATAATAACAGCAATATTACAGTATAAAGGAATCCAGCAACTGTCTTTTAATGTAGATATTTTTGCATGTTCTAAAATGATATAGTAAGCTTGCATTTCCTATAATTCAAGTAACTTGACATACAAAGTGTTATGATTAATACTGTAAATGTGCATGTTTGTTCCTTTCATTAAATGTATTCTGTACTATGTTTTGTTAATTTAGCAGAATTGGCTTTAAAGGTTGATATTTGTATGTATTTCCAAGTACTTAATTTAGAGGTTGAGTGAAGTTGTGAATGGTTCTGTAAAAATAAAGATTATTACTGTAAATATGCAAATATTTGTTTTTGAATTTGTGCTAATTGCATTTTTATAAATATTTTTTTAGTTATTGTACATGTAATATCTATATTTCAAAAGTAAATTACTGTGGACAGAGCAGCTTTATAAAATAACTCATAAAAACCTTAAATTCATAGAGATTAACCTGCAAATGTATTAGTTTTTCCACGGTTTAATAAATGATTATCAACAGTAATATACTGTAATTTAATGAATTTTGAATGTAAAGTCTTGAATGTGTATATATATATATATATATATACAAATCAGGTCTGTAGGTGAAGGGATGGAAACAGCAGCCAGTCTGAGATAGTTCTATTTTGCAGTAATCCTGCATGGTTTAGAATGGCAGCTACCCAGTGAAAGCAACATGAAGCTGACCCCATGGAGTAGAGTGAGCGGGCGATTATGCAAATCAACAGACCTCTCTCACACAGCCCTAAAAAAGTGCCTGATTGCTTTTGGCAAACCTTCACTATAGTCTGAGCAGATGTTTCACCTCTGTCTACCAAACCTCTTGGTGAGGTGCACGTGCTGGATTTCCTAAGCAACATGTGCATGGAAATTATGACTGTCACAGATGAGCAGTAAGGTATATTTGCTGAATCAAATACTGTATAATTTAAAGAGGGGTTAACTTAAAAGATTGATAGCTGATAAAAAGGAGAAAAAAGTGCACAGGCTATATATAAAATATATAAAACAGTTCATAAGCTACTTGGTGTCACAAAATGATCAACGATTGACGAATTGTCCATTTCCTCTGTCAAGATACATTTGTTATACAAGATACATGTGCCATAAAACCACATATATACATTATTGCTCTTGTACTAGCCAAGTCTTAAGGTGTTTCTAATGAATCACACTTTTGACAGCACATCAACAAACAGGTAAATTCCCATCACACAATAATGGAATTCAAATAATGGATGGCCATCTTAGTGCTTTGATAATGCCCATTAAAGTAATAGGCTGGTGCCAAGTTCAGGGAGCGTTTGATGGCAGCTGTCAGTCACGTATCATTCTTACTTACCATTTTGCTTTCTCATATCACTCTAGGTCAAACCTAATTTTCCTCCATGTCATGTGATGAAAAGAATTGTTTTGCACTGTGCATTTGAATTAGTGCTGAGAGTAAAGTGGGATATATCTCATTTAGTGGATCAGGACAAAATTAAAGGGGCACAGAGCAATTTGTTTAAAATTATATACATAGCCTAAAAAAAGTAGTTGGAATGGGTCGCCCCTCAAGGGGGACGCTATGTTGATGTCACATGACCAACTGTAAAAATGCTGTCATCATTCCCCTTACGAAAAAGTTTATTCAAGTGTGCTATTAGTATACTTCTTTTAAACTAAAAAATTAGAAAGTATTCTTTGTCTACTTTTTATGTACTTCTCAGTAATACACTTTATGTAATTTTCAAAAATATACTTAAAATTGTTACGACGAGAATACTTTTTGTGCGCAAAAAACAAAACAAAAATAACGACTTTATTCACATTAAGTATTCTTGTCGCTTCATAACATTAAGGTTGAACCACTGTATGTTTTTATTACTTTTCTATATATTAAATGACGGTAATTATATTGCTTTCTATGGGAGAAAAAAAAAACCTCTAGGATTTCATCAAAAATAGCGTAATTTGTGTTCCAAAAGATGAACAAAGGTCTTACGGGTGTGGAACGACATCAGAGTGAGTAATTAATGACAGAAATTACATTTTTGGGTGAACTAACCCTTAAGGTACTTGACTTCTACACGTCTTTTGATCGAGATATACTTAAAAGTATAATTAAGTATTCTAAGTATACTTGGCTTGTAGTTGTGTTTAATCTTTTCATTGAATAGCCTATTAAATATTTTTCACATAGTTTTACATGCTGTCTTATAAACTTACATTGTTTGAAAATATTGATTTATAAAGAAAACAGATATGTTTTCGTCTGAATTTTTACATAGGAATTTACTTCAAATCTACTTAACCCCAACTTTTACAATTTTTGTCATTTTTACAAATGACAAAAATGTGATTCCCTTTCGATACTTCACTCATACTGCATGTGGGGAAAAACTCGATACTGAAGCCTTTTTCAATAACTCAGTGTAACTGCACGGCCATTGGTTCAAACTGAAAAACTTTTTGAACCAATTACGGCGCGGCGGAGCAGCGCGAGCCTACGGCGATGCAGCACGCCAAAGCCCGCCAAAATGGGTGGGGTGTCTGGCTATATAAGCGAGCATTTCAGCATAGGATTTCAGATCTTTATCTTTCGGCGACGACGATGCTTCTCTTCGCTGAACTTTGAGACTGAACGCCTTCACCTTCTTTCGCCTGCTTGGAACAGCTTGCTTTTCGCCATTGAAGAGGCAACGCAGCGGATCAGCTGAGATTCAGACTTCTTAGCGTTTCCCCTGCCGCCGTCCGGCGGGCTTAAAAAGAGCTATTTCCAGCTTTCTTCACGAGCCTGCGAGGAAGAAACAGCGGGGCAAAGGGGTCCAGCGCTCGGAGACGAGTGAGCTCACACCGGCTCCCGTCCCGTCCTGTTCTCCCGCCCAGACCTGCGTCCCACAGCTGTAACAAGCGACCTGGTTTCTTTTGGCGGGTCTGAGGATGAGCCGCTCGATGACAGAATGTCATTGGCGGCTTCTGAAACGGAGGAATGGGCTGGTGACTCTGAAGACCCTGTCCCCCTGCCGTCTCTCGCCCATTGATGCCAGGGCAGGTATGGACGCCGAGTTATTCCACGTCCTCTCCAAGGCAGTCGAGGAGCTGGACCTCGAAAGGCCGCCCCCTGAAAAGCCAACGCGCAGCCGACTGAACGAGTGGTTCCTGCCGGGACACCGCCAGGCCCCTCGCCAGCGCTCTGCCCTGTTCTTCCCAGAAGTCCATGATGAACTGACCAAGTCGTGGCACGCCCCCTACTCGGCCCGCCGACGTACTACGCCTTTCCTGAGACGTCAGGGACCCCGGCCTAGGATCACGCTGGACCCCACACCTCCAAAGTCTTCCTGATCTGTCAGGAAGGAAGAGGAGGGGGAAAAGTCTCGCTGCGGCCGGACAAAGCTGCCTCATTTAGTTCCCCCGCCACCCCATTCAGTTCCGGGTGTAGGGGACAAAATGTTTGTTCTGCGCCCTGGGCCCACTGTTGCTGCACCTGCGCCAAACGATGTTCTCATGGCGAACAAATTTTAAAAACATACATTTTCAAAAAGAGCAAACTTCCTCTTCCGCCCTCCTCGGTGCACAGGCCCCAACACAGCGGCCTGTCAACCAACTTAATCCAACCCCTTGTCACGTGGGCCGAGGCCTGGCAGGCCATCCCCAGAGTGTGAAGCTGGGTGTTGGGGATAATAAATCGAGATTACTCACAGCAGTTCGCCCGAAGACCCCCGCCTTTCAGCGGAGTGGTTCCCACTATGGTAAAAGCGGACGACGCACATGTCCTTCGCACCGAAGTGATGGCTTTGTTGGAAAAGGGAGCCATATAGGTGGTTCCTCCCTCAGAGAGTGAATCAGGTTTTTACAGCCGATATTTCCTTGTCCCCAAAATGGATGGTGGTCTCAGACCCATCCTCGACTTCAGACTCCTGAACCGCTACCTCATAAGACGGAAGTTCAGGATGTTAACATTGAAGCAGATCCTCGCGCAGATTTGCCCAGGGGACTGGTTCTTCTCACTGGACCTGAAAGACGCTTACTTTCACATCCAAATAGCCCCCCATCACAGATGATTCTTGAGATTCGCATTCAAGGGAGTGGCTTGCCAATATACAATCCTTCCCTTCGGGCTGTCCCTAGCTCCTCACACTTTTACAAAGTGCATGGACGTGGCACTTTCCCCTCTGAGACAGATGGAAATCCGTGTTTTGAATTACCTAGATGACTTGCTCATATTGGCCCAGTCACAGGACAAGCTAGCACACCACAGATCCATGCTCCTCAGCCACCTGGAGTGCCTGGGACTCAGGGTCAATTTCGCCAAGAGCTCACTGCTCCCCAGCCAACGAATCTCGTTCCTGGGTGCAGTTTTCGACTCAGCCTAAATGAGGGCAACAGTCTCCCCAGAGGCCATTCAGCAGCTTACGGCTTCAGTCAGGATCAGGTCTCGTCTTCCTCTGAAGTTTTTCCAGAGGATGCTAGGGCTGATGGCTTCTGCCTCCTCGGTCTTGCAGCTCAGCCTCTTGCGAATGCGGCCTCTGCAGTACTGGCTAAAACTTTGGGTCCTGTATAATACAACTAGGATAAAAAGTAGGATTTGAGTATGAGATGTTTTTTCAGACTTGACTCGGACTCCAGATAAATGACTCGTGAACATCTCTGTTGTGTGGACACGTAATCGTTGTCATAAAACTCTGACAGCAATTCAAGGACACATGACTACATTGCTAGCTGCTAGTGGAAACCCTAAGCACGTAAAAATTATTATTCTTACTCTTGACATAAAGAGTTTGCATTTAAAGTTATTACAGCATTTTTGTATGTTTATAAAAGCTACTTAAATGTCCTAATTGAACTAAGGCCTAATCCTGGCTTGGTCTAAGTCCTGTCTGTGAAACCAGGCCTTAAATGTATACTTTTATATACTAATAAGTGGGCCAATTTACTGTAGTCCCAAGCATTATTGAAATAGTACACTTACAAGTTTACTACTACATTGATATTAGAATACTTACTTCATAAAGCATACTGAAAATATACTTGAACATTACTATATTTTATAAAATGAACTTGATTTCCGCAAGGGTCACTTACCCTCACATAAATGACTGAAAATAAATAAATAAATAATATTAACAAATATAACCATTTGAAGACCTAAATATAATACTAATAGATATTCTTGTTTATGCTATATCGAGAGTTTGACACTAACATGATGTATATGGCAAGATTAAACATTCATTATATCAAACCTGCATGTCTCTTCTCTTATTTCCATTATTCATAGTGATTCTAGAAAAGTTGATGAAAAAGAAGAAAAGGCTTTTTTAACAATGTATATACAAATGTATAGTGAATGTGTAAAGGTTAAATTGTCTGTGAAATTTTCAGAAATGTATTTGTGCCATTTGGATCTCCCTGAAGTGATGGATATTGAAGTGAAGCATCAGCATGTGAGAAATAGCACAGAACTTTGTGCTGGTGAAGGAGTATGGTGATGTTCACAGTCTGATAGCTTGCAGTGACATGACACAATGCTCAACACATTTTTTTACCACTATTTTGTGGAGGAATAGTTTGTAGGACTAGATGGATCTTTGGCCATTTGTCACACTGAGAGATGTTAATGGCAAACATGCCGGTGCACAGTCTGGGGGAAACTGATTTTAAGTTAAAACAAATTGGGCATCTGTTGCTTGCAAATCAATTTTCTTTTTAAATAAATGATTACTTTTTGTTATTTTGTACATTTACAAAGTCCTACACAGTTTAAAATTGTAGCTATTGGCAACTGGCTGAAGGATATTCAGACAGACATGGCCAGCACAAACTACAGTCTATGATACAGCCATGACATCTCTGCCCAAATTGTACAGTGTGTTGCATTCGTTCGACCCTTTCCTTTTACTCCATCTTTCCTTTATACTGTATGAACTTCTTAATTCTGCTCTCTTTGTTCAATTTGCATTAGTAATTTGGTTAGATTTCTATTATAAATGACTGCATCTTCATTTAAAGATGCTCAACTTTACTAAAAGTTGACATTTTGGATGAAAGCAGTCATTTTGAAACTATATGCCAACATGAGCAGAAGATAAGAGATACAACAAAGCATAATCAAATCAAGTTCTGTAATCATTTATGTGATTACAGTTCTCGGAATATGTTGAATATCATGTTAGAGTCAGCAGCTACTTTGAAGTCTATTATTTGCACAGATAGTGCAAGTTGGTGCTTATTTATGGAGTCAATATAATGCCACATAGATTTGCAAAAGAATAAAGTATTGCAAAAGAAAAATTAAAGATTTGAGGAAAAAAAAAAAAAAGGTTGTTTTGCAAACAAAAATAAACAATTGCAAAATAAAATGATCTCTAACTTAAGAAAACACTGTTAAGACACATTCAGTTAACAAAACAAAACATTTTAATGCTGTGTGTAATGTGTAAAAAACTAAGAGAACATAAAATGAATTACGATCAAATGCAAGAGAGAAGAGATGAGTCTTTAAATGAGATTTAAATGCATCAAGGTTGGCACAAGATCTAACATGGGTTAAACTGTTCCATAAACGAGGAGCAACAGAAAAGGCCCTGTCTCCTTTTTGTTTTAGTTGAGACTTAGGAATGGTTAACTGAAACCTTTGTACAGACCTTAAAGGCCTAGAGGATGTATGTTGCTGAAGAAGTTAATTAATGTAACTTGGTGTCCATTTAAGTCCTTAAAACAAATAATAACATATTTTACTTAATCCTAAAATTGACTGGAAGCCAATGGAGGGATGCTAGTACAGGTGTTATACTTGCATATTTCCTAGTCCTGGTTAAAAGCATAGCACCAGCATTTTGAACCAACTGCAGACATGAAAGTGATGCATGAGAAACACCATAATACAATGAATTACAGTAATAAACACCACATTAACATGATCTCTAACTTAAGCAAACGCTGTTAAAGTGTTAGTCCACCCAAAAATGAAAAAAAAAATAAAAAAATAAATTAAATTAAAAAAAAAAATCTGTCATTAACCCTCTGGGCTCTGAGGGGATTCTGGGGCCCTGGAGAAGTTTTGACATGCCCTGACATTTGTGTTTTTTTCAGTTGCTTATAAACATATTTATGGTAAAAGTGTCATTACACTGTATTCAGCACAAATTAGGCTACCATAATATGTGAGCAACATGTATGTACATGTTTGTACTTTTAAGAGAATAACGTTTATGCATGGTTATTGAAAAAAAAATAAAAATAAAATGTAAGTCACTGAAATAAGGCTACAAAACACATACTGAATATTACTTTTTTTTTTGCATCAAAATGATTACTCATCAAAATGATTCATTCACATAAAACAATATATTGATTTAAATTTTGTTTGACATTTTTATTTGTTTAGAAAGACAGTATATGTGGAAGTGTGAATAATACTGAATAATGCTGTGATTCACATTTGAGGAGACAATGACCCGCATAATGAACCTTTCAGTCAGGTATGTGAGAGAGAACTACAAGAAAGAACATGAGGACAAAGTAATCTATTTTGTATTTTATTTATAATATAGTTAACAATATAAATGAGAGTCAACGGCACATTTTGAATACAGTTATTCCTAAAAAAAAATAAATCCTATCCAAAGATATAAGTGAACATCACTTACCTGGCATTTCCAAAGTGTTTAGTGTTTTTATGCACTGGAAAAAACCTTTCCTGTCAGTGATCTCACCATCATATTCATGCAGGATGTCTAATGTGGGCATGGTCCAATCTGGTCACTATGATTCTCAAATCTGTGAGATAAAAGAAAAAACCCTATGTGAGCATGCTGATAACAGGATCATATCAACTATTAATGTTAATATACTGCCCACTCTTAACAGAAAACGGGATTTTTTTAATCTCATGCATGCACGTCATGTGAAGAAAATTTTGTATAGGCCTATTATATTTTAAATTATATATAGTACCTGTCAGAAGATTGGACACATTATTATTTTTAATGTTTTTGAAAGAAGTCTTATGCCCATCAAGCCTGCATTTATTTGATCAAAAATTATTACAAAAAAAAAAAAAAAAAAAAAAAACCCAGCAATATTGTGAAATATTATTACAATTTAAAATAATGGTTTTCTATTTTAATATACTTTAAAATAATGGTAACACTTTAGTATAGGGAACATGTATTCACTATTAACTATGACTTTTCCCTCAATAAACTCCTAATTTACTGCTTATTAATAGTTAGTAAGGTAGTTGTTAAGTTTAGGTATTGGATAGGATTAAGAATGTAGAAGGTCATGCAGAATAAGACATTAATATGTACTTAATAAGTACTAATAAACAGCTAATATTCTTGTAATATGCATGCTAATAAGCAACTAGTTAAAAAACCCTAAAATAAAGTGTTACCAAAATAATTCATTTCTGTGATGCAAAGCTGAATTTTCATCAGTAATTGCGAACAAAAGCATAATTAATGTGGCACTAGGCTATTTCACAGTAAACACTTCATAATCTGTCCAAACCTTGTCTAAACATACATATTACTACATATTACCTCAATTATATTTTATGTATCATATTTGTTATATTATAGAGCCTATAAATGTTAAAGTGCAGTTTAATACGTTGCTAACACATTTTATTTCAGTATTTACTACGTATTTCAGTCAATTTCACTCATCTCAGTATAGCAATATATTTTGGGAAAAGCCACTATGGCATGTTTACTAATCTAAGTTTATGTGTAGTAGCCTAAACGAAACCTTGTGTCTGTGCCATTTATTCACACAGAGACACACAGAACATGCAGGATTCACATTTAAACAGTCTTTTTGGGTTTAATATTGAATTAGAATAAAGAACTTAAAAAATAAAAAATGTACCATTCACAATCATCAGCTTGATCAAGTTGATCCTCAAAATGAAACTGAAAGTCACGCACTTCCTCTGAGGTAAATTCTTCCAGAATGTACATGAATCTGACTAAGCTTGATACATTTCTTCGAGTTGATGCGGGCGTTGACTCTGTTGCATGGATCGCCTCAGAATTTGCCTTTGAATAGTGCGCGCTCTCCTTGGTTGTGGTCTTATTAGCGTATAATGAGTTGACTCGCAAATTACTGACATCTCTCTCTTTTCAAACAGATTACATAAACAGAGAATATTTGAAAAAAAAAAAAAAAAAAGGTGAAAGCACAGAAATATGTAGGAAAACCCTGTTTGGCAGTAGTGACAGCAATGTGACCTTGTCAGATGGTCTCTGAAACTAATTGCATTGGTCTCAATCTAGCCTCGAAATGTGTCATGTCTGTTATGAGTTTTGTGGTGACACAATTCTAGTTTCAAGTCCAAGTCCAAGTTATACATGAATAAAAACGATTTTGCATGCATTCTACATGTCAACCAGGATATAAATGACTAAACGAAATGTCACGTTCTCTCATCATAGCAATCATGGAGCATCCTCAGTGCTAGTGCTGTCCAAACTGTGATGATTTTACTGCATCACACAAATAGAGTGTGAAATCCATAAGGGAAAATAAAACTGAAATCAAAAATGTTCTATGTACAGAAGAGCTTAATTTATATTTCTCTTAAATGTTGAAAACATTAAACACTCCAGATTAATGTGTGTGTGATAGAGAGTAGATAGCCTACATTTGAACATTTTTATTTTCCTTGAGTCCTTGAGTTTCGGTGTCAGATACAAGCCCTCTTGAGTACCTGAACAGATTTCTTCCTTCAAATAGGACATTTAAGAAGTCCTCCAAGCTGAAAGAGCGTGATTAAATATGTGGAAGCTGTTTTAAAACGAAATATGAACTATTCACTGTTCAGTCCACTGATTCTTTGTTGTACTGCCCCATCTTCTCCAAGAAAAAAAGCATTTTAATAGATCCCCCTACCCACCCAAAAAAAAAAAAAAAAAAAAAAAAAAATTCTGGGCCTCCTCTTATGCTATTGGTAAATGTTTCATGCCAAACCTAATGAAATCAAAATTCTCATACTGACATCTAGTGTTAGCCTATGGAATGGACATCATCTTAGACTATAACCATAGAACCACATATAACCAAGTTGTCCTGACCTTTCTTGCAATGATCTGTCATACAAGGATTCAGTGTTTGTGTAAATAAATTAGTATAAATGAATAAACACCATTACTACAAATACAACCACCACTACTACTACTACAGTATGTAACTGCAACCACTATGCTGCTTCTGCTACTACTACTAATTTACTTCATATCATACTTCATCAATTTACTGCATTCATATTCAGTTATGCCTTAAAAATATTTAGTCTTTAGACTAAAACTGTAAGGCTGTTTTCCTTTGAAATATTAAACCCAACAGCATTTAATGATTACAAATGAGTCAACAGTCCTATAACTAATCATAAAACCTTAGTGTGACGTGTCTAAAGCATATCGGTCAAAAGTGTCTGGCATTGAGGTGTTCAGTCATGCTTTCTGTTTTCCATTTTCAAGATAAATGAGCACAGTAAGGGTTTAAGAGATTTGCCCTATAGGCTATAGCTTTCAGTCCGTTGATTTACCTAGTATTACTATGGAACATATCATCATTACTCAGACGAGCAGTCTGATATACAACACTATACTGTGGACTATTGCGGATATTAGGAAATATCTGACTACTGAATACCACGATTGACCAATAAGAATCAATTATTGCTTTAAAGTCAGTTGCTTTGTGTCCTTACTGAACTGCAGAGTATCTTTATTGCATGCTTGTGCACCTCCTGTTGAATCTCATGGGAAGCGATTACACATGACACCATGCTGTGGCACACCAATCCTGATACTAGCTCTTACCCTCAGTATATGCACACTTCAGACATGCACCCTGAAGGCTTTGCTGGCTGTTAGTTGGATCCAGATGATATGCAATCTTGCTCTGATGTGAATGAGTTTTACTTCTAAAGCAACCTATTCCCAGTGTTTGCTTTCTCTCCCTAGATACACAACAGTTATGCTTTGCCTTTATTAGGACTACGTCAATACATCTGCTGTGACTATATTGCCTAAAATTTTATGAAACTACGATGTGAAAGAGTGCTATCGTCAAGTTGCCAAACATGGCAGTTGTCGGCTAGAATAAATTACTCAGAAGCACAGGGATGCAACTCTGATGACTGATAAAAAGCACTTTCTTGTATATGCACCAAACAGCCTAGTCTACTGTACATGTAATCTGCTGTTCCACCTCCCTCATTATTGTTTAAAGGTTTCTGGTGTGTATTTGTGTGTTTTATGTTTTATGACTTTTCAGATGACTGACAAAAGCTTAAAAAAAATTAGAAAATGTGAATAGTTCATTAGGAGGAATTTCATAGCACAAGACACATTTCGTACAATGATAAAATCAAAAGTTTGGGGCCACATATTTTTTATTATTATAATTATTATTGAACAATCGTGAAAGCGAAGACATTTATAATGTTACGAAAATGTATATTACAATTCAGTGCTGTTCTTTCTGTTAACAAATGTTTGACTGTTTAAAAAAAAAAAAAAAACTGTTTACAACACTTATAATAATAATAAATGTATCTTGAGTATCAAGGGAGTAATGGCTCCTGAAAATTCAGCTTCACCATCACAGAAATAATTTACATTTTAAAATATAATAACATATAAAACAGTTATTTCAAATTGTAATAATATTCACAATATTACTGTTTTTACTGTAATTTATCAAAAAATAAAAAAAATAAAAAATGCAGCCTTGGGTAGCATAAGAGACTTCTTTTAAAAACATAATCAATCTTACTAACTCCAAACTTTTGAATAGTAGTTTTATTTATATTATAATTATATTATATTATAACTTATATTATAACTCTAAAACTTACTTTGTAGTGAGAGCAATGACAGTGGGATTAATCTTGTTGAATGTATGATGTGTTGAATCTAAGCTTGAATCTAAATAGTTTTTATTTATTTAGTTTTTACCTGTGAGGAACTATTTTTTTTGTGCTATAGTATAGTATAGTATACAGTGTTTGAGAGTGGCATTTCAAGGATACTGGGTAATTACCTTTTCTTCTCACAATAATTAGATAAAAAGAAAAATGAAATTTGTCTATATGAAATAGTCACAGGAGAGTGTCTTCATTATGCAATACTTCCTCAATACTTCACATGAAAGAAAGAAAAAAAAAAGAAAAAGATTTTTCTCTGTTAGAAAATGTATTGACTGAGAAAGAGAACTTTTATTATGCATTATGTTTTATTTTCTTCGTCACTCTTGAAATCTCTGTCCTGGGAATTGTTCCCCCATAGTGCTTCTTCAGGGCCTGAGGCAGCAATGGATAGATCTCATTTTGAGCTTTATAAGGCAACTGCCTAATCTACAATCGCATGAAAAAGTAAAGTGGATTTTAGCACTTCAAAGAGGTATTTTATCCCGAAGATTTCAGCAACCATTTGTTAATATTGGGTTTAACCTTTCATCCCCTCTATTTCTTGTTTACTCTGTCAATTTTTCCAACATTTTCTCATTGATACTTATGTTCAGTGTCTGAACTGAATAAAAAGATAAGAGATTATTGTACTGAAATGCTGAAATGAGGACCAGACTATTTGGGTAAGGAATAAGCTACTGCAATAGCTCACAAATTGTGCTTGACAAAATTAAAACTTATGTATCTTGAACACAATCAGCCAGAGGGGTTGAATGAAACTGAAGGAATGTGCCATTATTGCAGGAATTGCTGCACTGTATCATGAGGTTTGACACCTGAGGGGGCTAGAAACTATTAGTCAACTGACACAACCATAGAACATGTTTATTAGGCAAATCAAATAACAGCAAACAGCATTTTTTTTTTTTTTTTTTTTTTTAAACAAATAAAACATTTTACAACTCTAGGCCTTTGTGTAAATCCATCTCTTTTGATAATTGGAAGACAACATTTAGCAGGTCCCAATTATGGGATTTCACAAAAAACTCTTCTGGCTCATTAAAACTGAAATAAATTAGCTAACCTGAAATAAATGCTATAAAATTCCATCCTAAATTGTAATAATTCATTGCTCTGTGACACTTTCCATTACGCTCCAGGTTAATCAAATATCACACACATTTTATCAAATGCTAATATGCTGGCAAGCTTGAGAAAACAAACAGCGAGTAATGACTATCGCAACATTTACAAAGGTTTTAATAAAGTCATATCCAATATTTGCATTGTGTAAATTAAATGGCACAAATTGGAATTGTGGGAGTTTGATTTATGATACATTGCTGGCATGTCTTACATTTAAAAGCTGGTAAATTAATTGCTTCTCATATGTCTAATTATAGGTGTCCTCCTCAAATTACATGAATTAATATCTATAGGCTACTGGATATAGCAACCAGAACTAATCAATTACATTTGCCTGCCTAGTCTCTTAAATGATCGTATTTATCAGGATATCACTGGCTTATACAACCATGGAACACAGAATAAAGACCTTACACTGTAAGCTTTTTTAGCATGTGACATTCAGATATGCCAAGATATCATTATTGAGATCTAGAGGAGACACGCGAGATTCGGCTTGAGAAACCTTTTACTCTTTATGTAATGTCATTGGCGTAGAGAATAAATGTCTTCTTTTTGATTTAAATTAGTTTTATTATATCATTCAGTAACCTTTCAGATTAAGTAATAGTATACATTCCTTTAACAACAACAAAAAAAACCTCCTTCTTAATGCATCATCTGACTAGGATGTGAACCAGTTTGTCTTTTTTTCTTTTCCAGATGAAAGTGCTATTCCAGGACTGGCTGTACCTGCATTTCCACTGAGACCTCAGTCTCCTTGACCACTTCACCTTGTGTTTGTAGGCATTAATTTCTGTGTGACATGAGCTGGTGCCTGATCATAGCAATCAGGTGTCCCAAGAGCGCCTTTCTAGTGGTCAGAATAACAACTGTAGAGTCCTTTAGCCACCAGCAGATGGCAGTCTTGATCTATTTTGACTAGCACCAACCTTAAACCTTTGCGCCATAACATCTTGACTCAGTTTTCACTTTTGAATGTTCAGACATGCTATCGACACATGAAAGGTACATTTGTTGAAAAATCTGTCCTAGTAGCAGCCGCAGCAAAACATAATCCAATATAAAATAATCTGATCAAATCCGAGTACATCTCAGAAATTGTTTTTTGCTATCAGATACAAGCAGATACAACAGTGTAGAGCTATCCATGCAAGATTTTCTTTGTATATATGTATTTATTATTAATTTAAACTGTTATTGTTATTTTTCCATTTTCACCTCAAAGCTTATTCCATTCGAACACTCACACTTTTGTTCTACTTCTTAAGGCACTGAGCCAGGTTTCTAGTATAACGCCTGGAGTAAACAAAGTCCCCTTTTTGTGACGCACACTGGGCAAGTGACCCATTTTCACCACACATTACTGAAAAAAGAAAGTAATCTGTGCATGAAAAAAAAAAAAAAAACTCATGCATAGATGTTATTCTGCAACATGGATATGTTCAGCTACATCTTATTCAAATCAACAGATGAACTCAATTTCTCAATGACCTTGTCCCTCCTATGATTTCACACTTTTTTATGGAATATGTAGCGCTGTCAGAAAACCAATCTCCAGTTGTTTTTCACCTATTTATAAATGTGCGATGAGGGGTCATGACTGGCATTAATCAGAACAGATGCAGATCTAGGTAAGTGCCAATGGAGAGTCCCTGGAGTTTATTCATATCTGCAACACACCGCTGCTTCTCACACTTTGACTCGGGGCGAAAGCGCAGAGTAGAGGAGACCAGACGTCAGGTGGAACTTTCTAACCCAGCGCTGTCATCAGCACCCACACCGGGCCCGTTACAATTAATTTACCATTGCCAAAAGGCCCTGACACTTCAAAAAGCTTCTCATCCACCTCCATCAGGCACCAAAACATGCTTGCTGTGATGTTAAATCAGGAACTGCAGCACAACACCTTACATCCACCAGGAATGCAACTGCTGAATGATGGCAACATTTAAGATTTGGCCCAAGCCGATTATATCAGCATATCTCAAATCAGCAGGTCAGTGGCATATTAATCACTTCACTTTCATTCTTGTCATTCTAGTCATCAAAACATGACCTTGTATACACCACCAGCGGCTCTTAATGACACTATAAACTGGCTTTCAATATTAGGAAAAAAATTACTTTTTTCCCCTCTCTGCTTGAAGTCTGAAAAACACAAAGAAAAAGGAAGCAGGTATAAACTTCACCCAGACAGGCCGGTCCTTTATCTAAATGGAATCAGTCACCCAGCATTATTAAACAGTGAATGGACACCACAATTGTGCGCTTTGTGGCACTGTGGCAGAAATAGCCTGCTAGCGTGCCTTAGCGAGCCGTGCTTGTATTTATTTATTCTGCTCAACCCTCTGATGCACCTGGGCAGTGGCCTCTTCCTGCTATCAAAGGCCATTCCCCAATGCAGTTCAAAAGATGGATGGTCTCGGGGGTGGGGTCGTCATGAAAGGTAAGATCAAAAACACAATGGGCCGTCCAGCTGCCCAGCCAGGCCTCGAGAGGAAGAGGAAGGACTGCTGATCTTTGTGGGGGGAAAGTTGACAGGCTTCATTTGTCAGATCTGCCCTGCCCTGGCACTCCAGACGTCTCTTTGCTGGGAGAGTGCCTTTAGAGGATTCAGATATACCAAATTCCATTTATATAGGAGGATAAAATATTTGTAATTTTTAATCATGACATGACATTGAAGCTGCGACATTGAATATGTGATATAAAGCTTGGAATGTGATCAGTAAATTTACAGCTTTGCCATTATGGGAATATATTACATTTTAAAATATATTCAAATAAGAAATAATTATTTATATATATATAAAATATTATATATTGCTGTTGTTTTTTTGTTGTTGTTGTTGTTGTTGTTTTTACTGTATTTTTGATAAATAAATGCAGCCTTGGTGAGCATAAGGCATAAGATACTTCTTTCAAAAATCTTTAAAAAAATGACCCCAAACTTTTGAATGGTAGTGTATGTGCTTGTCTACAGTCTACAAACACAATGGTATGAAAACTCTGAGGATCTGAATATGAAACATTATTTAAGATTGTGTCACTTGAATTTTGAATTTGGAAGACTTCCAGCAGGGCAACTAATATCCATTTACATATTCTATGTAAATACAAATGCTTTGGCTTTTACCCTTATATTTTCATGTACAGTTGGTTTATACAATCCATAATTCATTGTTTTCTTTTTTTTTTTTTTTGAATGCAAGTTATCTAAACCCTGAGGCTTCAAAGCTGCCTCAAGCTACGACACACCCACTGTGTTTCCAGAATTGAGTTTTTGTTGGAAAAGAGTTTTGAAAAGTTGCTTGGTGCCAATTCTATAACTGTCCCTCTGGCAAAGGTGCCTTGATGAAACATTTTTTTTTTTTTTTTTTGTAATGCTGACATCAGCCAAAGAAAAAGATATCTGAAGATACTTTGTCATAGGGATTGTATGTGACCTTTTGTTATATTGGCCGGTCAATTTACTTCATTTGCACACTTAGTTAACTGTGTAGGTACATGACAGACAGGGCTTCATGAGTATTAATGGTTCTGTCTTCTGAACTGTTAATATTCATGAAGGAATCTCTTTTGATCAGGGCATGATTTATTTCATAAGCTTGTGTCATCCATAGCATACTCAGAAGCTTATGTTCATTTTTACAAGGACTTTTTAACTCACAAAAGACTGCCATCATACATTGATTGGAGTATCTGATGCAAATTACAGTCTTCATAGAGCAGACTAACCTATAGTTTGCATTCCTTTCCATTAAGAACTATGCATGTTAAATTAATGTCTTCAATAAAGACATGGATATATGTGGGTATTTTGCCTTTTGTATAGTCTGTATAATTAATTCAGAACAAAGATAAGCATACATTTTATGTCAAGTTAATGTAGCACCAAGGGATTCACAGACCAGGAGTAAACTAAAAATAAGGCTTTACAGTCTGATCCCATAGGATAACATTTTAAGTTCCTGTGATGCCATAAGGGAACTGATTTAAATTTTATGGGTCTTTAAAAAACTATAGCCTACTTGTGCTTCAATGAAACCCAGGACAGCATCACTTTTCCTTAGTAGAATGAATTTGCCTGAAGAACATGTAAGGTAACCGCAAAATGTTTTCTTCTCCAAAGAACAATACAGTCAACTAGAGAACAGCAAGAAGCGGTTTTTGATAAGAACCACTGAAGAACCAACAAATCTACCAAACGTACCGAATGTGATCTATCACACAAACAGCACACATTCAGAAAAATGTTAGCATAAACGCACTTCTCATTTCTTTGAGGTCAAGGAGAAACTGAAGGACTCCCTTTTCCTGTGTTTCTCTTTCCTCATAAATATGCATGTGCCTGGGCTATGGGGATGCCATTGAATATCCTTGTTTTCTGACCTCTTTAGCAAGTGTTAATCCACGAAAAGTCTAGACCCATTTCACAAAGGTGTACAAGCCCTGCCCATCTCCCTAGAGCTTCAACCAAGATCGATAATTTGTGGAAGTTAAGTACCAAGAATGGCTGCCTTCATGCTCTGTACTGATAAAGTACAGAGCATCAAGCTATGAAGGTTACACAAACATGATTTATGAATGAGTTTTCATTGCTTAAATTGTCTTTCCTCACTTTCCTATTTTTTTTTTTTTTTTTTTTTACAAACTCCAGGTTTTCCCAGAACTATTGGTTTACATAACAGAGGACAATTGTCACTGTGCATGTGCAAACCGAATTTCTATAAATAAATACCTATATTTATACAACATTTTCTTCCAGTCCTGAATTCCAGTTCCCAGAGTGCTGATGTAACAGTCCAAAACTACTGGGACTTAATTTTTCATCGCTCGTCTGTGTTTGCGAGTTCCAGACAGACAGGTCAGTCTGTGCGTTAGTGGTGGGGATTTTTTAGTGATTTCCTCTTTATGAGTTTATGAATCATTCGCTCAACCGATTTGTTAAAAAAAAATTATAGCTCTGGGAACACTACTGTGTGTTGTTAGGAGATGTGCAACGTTCAACATTCTGCTGTGGTTTCGTTTTGAACCTTTTTTCATTGGCGGAGCAAAAACAGAAAATTCAACCTCAATATCATATTGAAAATACAAACTTCTTGTTTACTGAACTGTTGCATTAAAGCAATATTACTATCACACATGCACAATTGCAAGAGTGATATTATTAAGTTAATCGGTTACAATTTAGAATAATGGTCCGTCATTAATAAGTAGCTATGCAGGAAGTAATGCAGGACTAATGAGTAGTACTACATTAACACTTCAGCTACTACTATTAACTAATATAGAAACAAGCTTAACTAATCGGTAAGTAATATCAAATTTAGAGGATAGTTCCTTATTAGCTAATCAATAATTACCTTTTGAGATTGCCATCATTAATAACTATTAACTAAAAAACATCTTTTTCACTTTAAAATAATGGTCCTGATCACTAGTAGTTCCTGCATAGTGAGTAGGTAACACTTGAGTAATTAATGATGCATTTTATGCATTTTATGACCACGCTGAGAGTAAAAAAAGACAATTGTTCACATCTCAGACACTTTAATGTTGTGATTAGCAATTAATTAGTAATTATTATAAATTTTTCATAGTTACCTATTAGTTCTAAATGATGCCAGTCTCATTCTCTAATTATTGATTAGCTAATAAGGAACTATCTTAGTCCTAAATTTGATATTACTTACTGATTATTTAAGCTTGTTTCTATATTAGTTAATAGTAGTAGCTGAAGTGTTAATGTAGTACTACTCATTAGTCCTGCATTACTTTCTGCATAGTTACTTATTAATGGCGGACCATTATTCTAAAGTGTTACCAGTTAATCTAGATCAATGTATGTGTGTTGAAGGCTAAGGTCCATAACATCTTTTTGAGTCATGCAGCTGCTCACTGAGCAATGTTAAAAACCTTTAATTTCATTTCTAGGTAGGTTATGGGGGAAAACAGCCATAGCAGTTGAACTGCTTGTGCAAATTGATAGTGCAACACTTAAAGTCACAACAGATTAGAGACAAATAAATATGAATGGCCATGGAAATAAAGACTGTTTTAGGTTTGTATTTCTGGAAAGATCTGGGGCAATGAGTTATTTGATTTGCAAATTGCTCTTGGCTATTACCTCCTACCCACACGCTCTTTATCCATGTTCCCTCATACTCTCTGAGCTGTCCAGCATGATTATGGGCCAAATCACTCCTACCCTGTCATGACAGTTATTAATGAGGGTATGTATTACTCTCCTAATTAGCTGTGACACTGAACATGTCATCTGGATCAAGATTAAATGTATGACAAACACTACATTCTGATAAATAGATGCCACTTACCCCTGGAAAAACACTTTATCCCCAACATGAGCTAAATTTTATACCTTTTATTTGGAATACATTTCTCATTAGGAAAGAATATAACAAAACAGAATTGTGGAAATTACTTTTTTTTATGTTTTATGAAATACATAAAAATAAAGCATATTGATTATAATGGCAATATTACTAACCATAAAGGGTTAGCTCACCCAAAAATGAAAATTCTGTCATTAATTACTTATTTCAAACTCGTAAGATTTTCGTTCATTTTCAGAATGCAAATTAAGTTCTTTTTGATGAAATCTGAGCACTTTCTGTCCCTCCATAGACAGCTATGCTACTGAAAATTTGATGCTTCAAAAAGTTCATAAAGATGGTAAAACAAATCATTATGAATTGAGTGGTTTTGTCAAAATTTTCTAAAGACTCGATTGCTTTTTCAGCAAAAATAAACAGAAGCTGCGTAACACACAAGAATGAACCTCATTGGATTGGATGGACAGAAAGCTCTCAGATTTAATCAAAAAGATCTTCATTTGCATTCTGAAGATGAACAAAAGTCTTACGGGTTTGGAAAGACATGAGGGTGAGTAATTAATGACAGAATTTTCATTTTTGGTTGAACTAACCCTTTAAAATGGGCAGAGTAGCACTGCTTCATCTGATTAAAACACCTCTGGTTCTCTCTACCATACTGGCTGTAGTGGATTAAAACAAAAACAAAAAACAAATATTATTTTTATATCATACATTAAATCATACACTTACTGTGTACTATATTGTTAACATGAAGTCAAAATGTGATATGAGTGTCTGTCATTACTGACATTTTCCTTTGTAATACTTTTATGTAAATATAACCAAAATCTGGTAATGGTTATATTTCTTTTTTCGGTAACACTTTAGTATAGGGAACATGTATTCACTATTAACTACGACTTTTCCCCTCAATAAACTCCTAATTTACTGCTTATTAATAGTTAGTAAGGTAGTTGTTAGGTTTAGGTATTGGGCAGGATTAAGAATGTAGAATAAGGTCATGCAGAATAAGACATTAATATGTGCTTAATAATTACTAATAAACAGCTAATATTCTTGTAATATGCATGCTAATAAGTAACTAGTTAAAAAACCCTAAAATAAAGTGCTACCCTTTTTTCTTTCTCCAAAATGTAAATAAGAGCTTCTTTAAAAAATGCATTATAAAAAAAAAAAAAAAAAAAAAAAAAAAAAAAGGATATGAACAATATGACTTAATTTACATCACATCGTGATTCAGTACATCTGAATTAGTGAATTACCTGCAGGACCAGTAAGTCACAGACATTTTTTAAGCTAACTGACATTTGACAACACATTTTCGAAACTAAGCAAAGATATTCCATTCTTTGACATGAAATGTGCAACATACTGCATGCATTATTACAACTCCCAATTGCTTTGGACTCTTGAGTGAGGAAACTGCATATCAAATCTCCGATATTGAAAGGCACCTACTGTGCTTTCAGAAATGATGAAAGGTTACCGGTCAAAAACGTAGCTTAATTATACTCTCTGGCTATTGGGAATTCATCTGTCACTTACATTAGTGATTAAGGTTTACAGTTTGTCAATCACCTGTGTTCCCCCTGAGCAAACACACAATGTGTGAACCACCTTTTTGACCTCACCATCAATGGCAGCACAGCATGCCCTTTTCCAACAAAACTTATTGCCAAATGAACATCAGAATGAAACAGTCTGCGGTAGCCTTTGAACACATCAGTGCAACAGAGACAAAAGGTGATCTTGCTTCAAAGATCTCTGCTTGTCAAAAAAGGCATCTGAATTGCACCCCACATACACAATACAAATCACCTTCTCTGTCATTTCCTGTCATCACTGAAGGCTCCACTAACCTCCGACTAGAGAGAGTAGTTCACCGTCTGGACTGTCCAGAGGTATCATAACACTTTCTAAATTCAAATCCCTCACTGGACTAGTAAGGCTTGTGGGAGGATGGAAAGAACTGGTTGTCAGGCTCAATATATAACCCTGATCCCATTAGAGACAGACCCGCAAAATTGAAGAGAGGCATTATGAGGTCTTAGCGTAAGACAGCAACCAGAGGATTGTTTGATGGAGGTCAGAGAGGCTCTCCCATGCTGCTGAAGCACACATTTTGTTTGAACCCCTCGAACAGATTTGCTCTAGGCAAAATGTATCATTTCCAGATCTGAACCTACTGAGACATGAACCGCGCAGGGGAAGGTGACTGATCCGGTTCTATCACTTGTCTGTTGGGTAATAATGCATGCATGAAAACACAGGTCTGTCCATGATACAGTGGAACAAAGTCTGTCTGTAGCCCATGGCCACTTTTAATCTGCAAACCCTCAGGAATCCCAGTGGTATCACAGGTGTATAATTAGCCTCCTGCTTCCTGTACCAGACAACATGGTTTAGAGCTGACTATTTCTACCTGCTTTATTGATTGTTTGTAGTTGCATTGTTGATCTGGAAGATCTTAAAAGCAGATTCTCATAGAGACTGTTAAAAAATTAGTTTCTGACCCATAACCACCCTCACCCCACCCTACCCACTGTGTGCAAGCAGGTGCTGTTTGTACCTGTTTGTACCCAATAGCACAAGGGGCGAAACTAGCTCAGCCTGGAGATTATAAAATCTTGCGAAGTTATTGGGTGTCGCTCAGCCTGCTGCTCTACAGATGTCTGTTAGAGCTCAGGAGGATGCAACACTTTTCCTGGAACGTGCACGTACCACTAAGGGGCACGGCAGGCCTTGGGCCTGGTATGGCATCCACAATCCAATGGACCATCCTCTGTTTGGAGACAGCCTTCCCCTTCTGCTGTCCCCCAAAAAAGACAAAGAGCTGTTCAGAGCTTTTGAAACTCTGCATGCAGTCCAAATAAACACGCAGAAATGTTTCCCGGGCAGAGAACACCTGCAGATCCCCAACCCTATTGATGGAAGTGAGTGCAGTCAGGAGGGCCATCTTCAAAGAGACTGCGTTTAGCTCTACTGACTCTAAGGGCTCAAAAGAAGCTCACTGTGGGCCCAGCAAGACTACAGTGAGATCCCATGAGGGAATAAGGCATGACCTAGGAGAATTTGACCACCTGGCACCTACAAGGAACCTGATTATCAGATCGTGCTTCCCTAAAGACTCAACATCCACTGCATTGTGACGTGCCGCTATGGCAGCCACATACACTTTCAAGGTGGAAGCGGACAGAAGTGAACAGGTCTATTTGCGCTGTGCTGAATCGACTTCAAATCAGCTGGACCACCTGGGAGTCTCCTCTGCCCCTGAAGGGTAACTCATCACGAGAGTGTGTCAGCTGTGTGAGTAAGTGGTCCGCAGCGACTTCAGACTTCACACGGCACCCCAGCCAGTCTTGGACGCATCTGTTATGACCACAACATCTGTAACCACTTGGCCACTTGTTCTAGGGGAACCCTTGCTCATAGAAATGCAAGGTCTGTCCAAGGGCTGAATATGCAACGAAAAATCGGCATGATGGCCACGCAATGTGTGCCACTGCACCATGACCATCTTGGGACTCGAGTCTGTAGCCAATTCTGAAGCGGTCCTATATGCATCAAACCCAGCGGAGTGACCTCTGCTGAAGATGCCATATGCCCTAGGAGCCTCTGAAATTGTTTCAGTGGAACCGCTGGTTTTCCCCTGAATGTCTTTAGGGAGTTCAGCATTGAAAGAGCATGCTCTTTCATGAGGCGCGCGAGTCCAACTCCATCCTGAGAAAAGAGATGCCCTGCACTGGGGAGAGCTTGCTCTTTTCCCAGTTGACCTGAAGCTCCAAATGGCTGAGGTGTCTAAGCACCAGTTGTTGTGTGCACACAACAAATTTCAAGAGTGAGCTAGGATCAGCTAGTTGTTGAGATAGTTGCGAAATGCAAATGCCCACTATCCTTCACGGGGCAAGGTAGCTTCTGCAATTTTCAAGAAGATGCAAAGACCCAAGAGGACCCTGGTTGGAGTCTGGGATGATTCTGCCAGGTGGCATCATTTTGCGAGTATAAATGCACCGTAACCACATGCTCTGCCTGTGGAACGTCTGGAATGTTCCTGGCCGTCCCACTGTTGAGGGTAGTGAGGGTGGAAGAGCTGCAGGGCAGTGAAAGGCGCCCTCCACGACTTCGTCAGCAAAGAAAAAGGGTTTCTTCTTCTGCACTTGCGGTCACTGGGGCCTGGCATGGCTGCGAGTTGCATTCTGAGCCCAGATACTAATCTTCCAGCCGCGAACTCACGGGACAGGTGGAGGATTCCACTCCAGCCCGGAGCCCCAAATGAGAAATCAGACACGCCATGTGACGCATGGTCATCCAGGAACTGCACAAGTCATCCAGGAACTCCACAGGGTGCAATGTGCAAGACATGGAATGAGAGGTTCATGGGGATTGCCCTCGTACTGCCCTCAGTGCCAGCTGCTGCAACCTTGTGCATTGCAAAAGGACTTCAGGGGGCAACTGAGGTGACTCCCTCTCTTACCCAAAAAGAGAGTTGCGATCACAGCATTGCCATGGTAATGTTCTCGCAATAAGGAGATGAGCCATCCACAAACTCTTTCTCAGTGTGGGTGAGACCCACTTGATCGTGACCATCCGAGGCTGGAAGATATTGATCAAATCCAGAAACACACAGGTGGAAAGGCATCTTTAAAAAGACGCTCTCTATCTGTTTTTGCTCTTTTAGACGAAAGCTGCTCTCTTATGTTGCTGAAGCGCCTTATCCGCATGCACTTATATCCGCACACCTTATCCATGCACCGTTTGGAGACAAACCACTGAAATGTGCCACTGAAACACCAGCAATTTGCTTCTTACAGAGGTGAATGAAATGAGCTTGTGTAGAGATGACACTCGCTCAGCTCTGAAGAACAACTTAGAATGAGTGACAGAGCCAGCCCAAGGCATAAGCGAACTAAGTGGCTGCTTAGGGCCCCCGTGGCAACCAGGGGGCCCCCAAGAGCATATGAAATGACAGCTTGATTTTTACAGCGCACAATCAGTTGCAGTTCATGTGCCTCCGTCCCAATAATACTGTACAACTTGATGTACATTCGCATTACATTAGGGCCACACAATGTATCGTTTTAGCACTGATATCGCAATGTGCGCATTCGCAGGAATTGCAAAGTTTGCAAAGTTGTACGTGTTTAGGTCCTGTTACCTGTGTTACGTGAACACCAAATTGAGTTTACTTCCGCATCTACTTATATCTGCATCGGATATATACACGCAGAATTATGCCAAAATGTCCTTGTAAACACAGTTGCTTATGGCTTAGGTAACCCAAACAAAGAACACAGCTGTGTATCATTATAAAGGATCCACGCATTCGGTCTTAAAGTCACAGCAGGCTTGCTGCTTTCTGTGTATGTTAACAAACAACAACATACAAAGAGAAAATCACTTTTGCAGCTTTAACACAGATTAATTATATTCAATTTATACAGTGAAGACTATGCAGTGTTATTTTACATTCATTTTCTGGACCTGAATACTTACCTGAAAAATATAAAACACCCAACTGATTTCATTTAAATCACCCCAATCATTCTAGAATTTGTCACAGTCTGTTAGTTTCTGTTTGTAAGAACCTTCAGTTTGTTGTCATTTGTCACGTGTTCCTTTATTCTGTTTTCTCGCTCTTCATCATTAGTTCATTTGTATCATGTGTCCCATTAATTACCCATGTTAAGTTTGCTACTTAAGTCCCTCCCGTTCACTCAGTCTTTGTCCGATCACCGTCCATGTAAGTTGTGTTGCACCTAATTGTCTGCCTGTTGGCTTCCTGAAACCCAGCGTGACAGAATTATTCTTTTCAAATTGAGCTATTCAAGTAATCTGTTAAATTTATTTCATATCGAAACATCAGCAGAAAAACAAAATATCGCAATGTCAAGTTTTTCCAATATTGTGCAGCCCTACATCACATGTTAACGCAGCAGTAGAGTTACACACACGGGACACTGCACTTATTCACAATCACAAAAGTTCATCATTTGCATGTGTTTTAAAGCCTTGCCGGTTAAACATTTCATTCACGTATTCTGATATGAGCTTCTTCTGAGCACATACACTCGAAGCGCGCACACTAAAACCTGTCAAACAGCGCCCGATTACGTCTGATTGTGTTAATACTGTCAAATACACACTAGGTTTATATAAACATGGTTGGTTATGTCTAAAGTGAAAGTAATCATTTGAGAAAAAATTGTATGCTTGTCTTTTTGTTAATATGCGTGCAGTTTTAAAAGTGCCAGCAGCCTAATAGTAAACATGCTGCGGCTTGTCCTTAAAGGGATAGTTCACCCAAAAATGAAAAATTCTGTCATTGTTCACTTTTTTTCATGTTCTTCCAAACCTGTATTCATTTCTTTCTTCTGCTGAACATTTTGAAGAATGTGGGTAACCAAACAGTTGCTGATCCCCATTGACTTAATAGAAAAAAAAGTAACACTTTAGAATACCGATTCTTCATTAATGAATAACTACACAGGAACAAATGAGTAATGCATTATTAACACTCTAGTAACTACTATTAACTAACAGGAAACTCTGTTTAATGAAATAGTAAGTAATAGTGCTCAGTTGAATGTGATACTTCACTATTAGCTAATCAGTAACTACTGTTTTTTTTTTCATACCTCCCAGAGAACTACTATATACAGGTTCATAATTAACATGAATGATGCATAATGTATAATTAATTCTAAAGTAAAAGTAATGGTAACCCACTAGTAATGACTGAAGTATTACCAAATACTTAAGAAGGAATAACTAATTATTTGGATCAGTAAAGTGATAAACATGAAAACCCTCTAGTAATTACTGAAGTCATTGTAAACTTTTGAGGTTTTTGTACAGTTTTGTACAGTAATTCCTTCGTATGTATTTGGTAACACTTGAGTAATTACTAGTGGGCTACCACGATCTTCACTTTAGAATACTGATCCAAATAAGTATTAGTTCCTTTATAATTATGAAGTAACTCTTGAGTTATTACTATCCAATACTTTACAAAAACCTCAAACGTTTACAATGACTTCAGTAGTTACTAGAGAGTTATCATGTTTCTCACTTTAGAATACTGATTCAAATAATTAGTAATTCCTTCTGAAGGATTTGGTAATACTTCAGTCATTACTAGTGGGTTACCATGACCTTCACTTTAGAATTAATTATACATTATGCATTATTCACATTAATTATGAACCTGTATATAGTAGTTCTTAGTAGTTCTCTGGGAGGTATGAAAGAAATAGTAGTTACTGATTAGCTAATAGTGAAGTATCACATTCAACTGAGTACTATTACTTACTAATTCATTAATCAGAGTTTATTGTTAGTTAATATTAGTTACTAGAGTGTTAATAATGCATTACTCATTTGTTCCTGTGTAGTTATTTCGTTAATGAAGGATCAGTATTCTAAAGTGTTACCGAAAAAAAAAATAAACTATAAAAATTCATTGGGGACCAGCAAATGTTACCCACTTTCTTCAAAATAACTTTTTTGTTCAACAGAAGAAAGAAACTCATTCAGATTTAAAACAAATTGAGAGTGAGTAAATGACAGAATTTTTATTTTTGGGTTAACTATTCCTTTAATGTTAATACATTTATTATTGTTATCTTGTACCAGGTCCATCTGATCTGTTCATTTTATGTCATTATTTAATTATTTAATTTAATATTGTGCGTTTTGTACATTTACATTTATTTTTTATATAAGAAGATACTGTTTATCTTAACAGTTATTTAAACCGAGGGCCCCCCAAATAAAATTCTGCTTAGGGCCCCATAAAGGCTTGGGCCGGCCCTGATAAGTGATGTGCCATCTCCCTTTGATACTGGTATGTCCGGGGGCGTGGCATGAAAATTCCTCTTACCAATTTACATTGGCCTTTTCTCAAAAGCATCAGAGGTGAATGGGGCTCCCAAGTGCGACCCCTACTGTAAATCATGGACACCACATCTAAGTGACTGATAGATAACGTTTCATAATAGAGTTTCAGTGATTTCTGAGTTGAAAAAGAATAAATAATGTTGCCTAAATAAATAATACATGTTCTCAGTCAGACCATTTATCCTGTTTTATATAAAATGTTTTTTTTGGGGGGGGGACATGCTTAAAAAAAAAAAAATCCTCCAATTAGACGTCATTGCGTTCATTCATATCATGCTTCTTGGTCAAAATCAATCAAAGCAATTTGAACTAAAAAACAAACACTGTGCCTGGGGTGAAAGCCAGGATCCAGCATATGTTTAAAATCATAAACATGTCAAAGAGAGTTGGTCAGTCCAGTGCTTTGGTGTGGATGTAAGATAATAAAGCATAACAAGGAGAGAAAATAAGATGAAAAAACTAAAGGCATTTACACCAAACTGTAATCCAATAGTGTTTATTATTCCATGTAAAACAGGAATAAAAGCCTCTTATTAATCTGCAACACCACAGTAATTTGAGGTTCTCAAGCGTTTTCGGACAGTTCGTATGCCCAACTTATTTAACGTATTTCAAGCACACTCTCCTATCTTACTTTTAATTAATTCTATAAATCATTATTAATAACCTTTAAAGCTTCCCATCTGCATGCCTGTAATCACCATAGTCAATCTTTGGTGTCAGTTTTGATTGCCAATCCATGTCCTCCACTAATTGACCTTGTCCACTGAGGGAAAAGGAAAGCGAATTGCCTTCCCTTTTGATAGTCGATTTATTCCTGCGCTGAATGATGAGTGCTTAGATTTTGTTCTGAAAATTTAATTAAATCTTCTCTCTTTGAAAGGCAGAATAAAATGCCAGAAGCAGGTGAGCATGGGGTTAAAACATAAGTATATATATTATGTGAAGATGTGATTTTATGGATCTTTTTAGGTCCATTCAAATTCAGTTTCAAAGAAGATGCAGTTAGAATTATGAAAGTTTATTGCTGCCAATGAAGAAGCTGCTTGACAAGCAGTGGGTTTTGTTTTGTTAGTATTCCATCAAAGATATTATAGGTCATATGCTGTGTCAGACTTGTTATTGAATTTGCCATTAAGGTTTAGAGCATCGTCCCATTAGTTGAGAAATTATTTTAGTAGTAACCAGACCCATGCAACTGAAGCTGGACTGCATTTTGGTGCAAAAGTGCTTCACAAGATGTGCAACCCTGCTGGCCTCATAAAATAAACATCTTATTCAGCAGGAACCATAGCTTTCCCAAAATATCTCTCATGCATCCAGTTACTGACCAGGCTCAACCCAGCTTAGCTTCAATGTATGCAGTCAAAAGCTACAGGTATCACAGAAGGCCCCCTCAAGCGTCCCATACATCCCTGACACATTTTCCAGTTTTACTTTTTTTTAATTTATTTTTTATTTCCATAAATTGCCATTAAAAAATAAAATCAATATACTGTAAGTTGTGAAAAAGCCACACCTTCCAAGCCAACTCTTCTCCAATATTACTGTCTTTTACATGTTTTTCTTGGTCTTCAGTTGTTTATATCAGCTAAGGTGGGCATAAAGGAAAATTATGAATTGTATTTATCATTTTCAGTGTTGGGGGTAATGCATTACAATATACCATTTTAAGGACAACAACAATAACAAATGCATTAGAATACTGCGCATGTCTGGTCCTGAAGTACTTCCCGTGGCACCATCGTTAAATCACAGATCTGTCAAAACAAGTGCATACTTTTAGTCTAGTGCAAATGGAACAGTTAAGGTATTTACAAAAACTGAAAATAGACGATGATGTGGAATCACTAGACCTTTTAAATAAGACTTTGAGGTGCAAACTTTTTACACAGAACATTAAACATTTATCTTAAGTATGTTATCCAG
Organism: Elopichthys bambusa; assembly: GCA_037101425.1. NCBI lineage: Eukaryota > Metazoa > Chordata > Actinopteri > Cypriniformes > Xenocyprididae > Elopichthys > Elopichthys bambusa. The sequence goes on from CM074432.1 coordinate 20,511,241, forward strand.
ACGACCATCACTACCTGGTTGATACAGTGTGCGTCTACATGAGTGATGCGGTAAAAGCATGTCACAGCAGAAAGGTTGGGAACATTTGTTTGTACAATGTGGACGACATTTGCATTGTGTTTGGTGAAGCTAGAGCAAGTCAAACGGTGTCAAAAACGTCACTAGGGCCCTGTTTCCATCTGGTATTAAAATGCGTTTTGGTCGATCGGATTACAAGTGGACAGCGCTAAATACGGGTATAAACAGGGTGTAAAAAGTTTCGAGCTTGTCCTCTTTCGATCACTTCCAAAGGTAGTCAAAAACGCATTCGACCGGATTGCTTTCGCAGTGGAAACGCTCATGTGGTCGAATGCGTTCGAACAGCCACTAAAGACCACATATTCTCTGCGTACTGACCTAACATGTTAATGGGAAGCGCACTAGCCAGACGGCATTTAAACTTTGTCAACTGAAGACCCAAGTTTGGTTTGAAGATGAAAAACGTACCAAGCACAATGTTTTAATACTGTTGGCTAATACACACTCACAGCGTTCGACATGGTCTCACGGCTGTCAGAGCAGAAATCAAAGCTGATGCTCTCCGTATATTTTTCTGTTGTCTCTGGGCACATTCATATGTAGACCCTCCCTTCAAAAAAATCTGGTCAGAAGTGGCTGAAAATGGACAAAGAGACAGATTAAAATACTTAGTGGAAACGGGTAGGCGTCTCCCTTGTCCACTTGTGATCCGATCAACCAAAACACATCTTAATACCGATGGAAACAGGGCCTAAGATGCCCAGAGAGGTTATTAGTGGACACTGTACTTGCATGACTGGGTCATTCTGTATATCTATGCAAATAATAAATTAGATTGCTAACTATATGCTAGTATTCTGTATTGCTATGTGCCATTATTACGTATTTCATACGTTTCAAAATGTGTGCACTTAGGATAGGTAAGTTTGTAGCCATGTTGCTGTGGAATAGTGTGTAAGAGGGGTTGAATCTGTAATATCTGAGCCCTACGTGTAAAAAACTATCCCAAAGTAGGATATTTCCAGGCCTGAGGAAACATCCCACCACCGAGCAATATGGACCTAATTTTGATATTTTTAATAGCAGGATTAAATAAATTATCACAATCCGACTATACATCAAGCGTGTCCCGCCGATGTTTTGAACGTGCTCGACAACCAACTGGAAACGTCCAAGGAACAAAGACGTCACATCCTTAAACCGACGAATAGCCATTGATATGGTCTATAACGTGATTTACATAAACAGATTACTTTTTTAAGTAATGAGTAAAGTAAGGCATTTCCCATTTAATGACTGACACCTCTCCTGTCCCCATGCTGAAAGAAAAAAAGGGTGTAAGCCAGTGCAGAGGTGTGTGCGCTGTGTAAACGTAATGGTTATTGCAGCTCTAGACTAAATGTGAGCATGCATTTACTCATCTCACTTGCACAAAAATAGATTTGAGGAATACTTCCTCAAAATGAACAACAATTGTTTAGTGAAATGCAAACTCAGAATATTAGAAAAACCTGCAGTAAATAAATATGTTAAATAACACAAATATAATAGGCCTATGTATTTAAACTCACTTTATTAACCAAATGTCTCCTTTACATTTTTTGAAAAAGTATTTTGTATTTTACTTACCAGTAGAAAGTTGACAGAACAACAATTGTCAAGCTGACAAGCCACTATTTCACTGAAACTTCGGTTTATTTACTCCCCCTCATGTCCTTACAAACTCATAAAACTTTCTTTGAAAATTTCTAATGAAACCTGAGAGATTGCTGTCCCTCCATTGAAAGTCCACACAACCAAAACTGACACGTCAAAGACACTGTAAACATAAACATAAACATGAATTGAGCTGTTTAATTCAAATGTTGAAGAGAAGACTTGAAGCTCAAGTGTCCTTGTTTGACACACGAAAACCAATGAGGTATGTTCCATTGTGTCACACAAGCATATTTGAACTTTTATCAAATTTGATATGCTCGATTGTGTATTGATGACAGAATTTTCTTCTTTTTTTTTGGGTGAACTATAATACCTTATCCAATACAAGTATGGCATGCTACCACAGGTAAAGGAATTACTCTATTAAATATTGAGTGACTGATATTATTTTACAAATGCTGCAATAATGAAAACATTTAAACAGAAAGAAATTAAGACAATAGAGATCTTTATTCATGCGCTTGACTGAAAATATTACTGGGGACAAGGAAACAAACACGCTCACTCCAGGTCAAAAACACACACACATCTGAAGGTGGCCAGTAAGCTATAATAGGAAGCTGTCAAAAAGCTCTATTTTGAAGTCCTCAGAGTGTTGACATAGATGTAGACACACGAAAAGGACTTGATGGGAATAACTGTTTCATTATTCCAGACAAGATCCCCACGGCAGATATATATCAAACATCTTTCATTTGAGCCCTTGCATCAGGGGGTGTCAGGGGGTTGTTGAGGTGTTGGAATATGATATGCAAAGCCTTGTTTTAGCCTGATGGGAAAGCCATGTCTTTCTCCTCAGGCATGTGGCCTGGGACTCATCCAGCATTCAGCTACAATGAAGGTTATATAACCTGGCCCAGGGAGCCACTAGATCTGAGCTCAGCATCTGAGTCCTGGGTCTGGAGAGATTTCACCGGCTGATGGAACTATGTCAGGCTCGTATGAAAGGATCAGTGGTGTAATTTATTAAAATACCCACAATGGGCTTGGAGGAGGTGATGGTGGGGGAAACCGCCACAAGCTTTTGCTCCAAAACTGCCATTTAGAGGAACTGGCAAGGGGTCATAAATCCTCATCAAAAGCACAATGTCCAACCTGTCATTCAGCTCTTATTGTGGAAAGAATTTAATTAGAGCTGGACCCTCTGCGTGTTTAAATAGGATGAGCTGATTTGCACGTCAAACTATAGTGATGACAGCATTAGCATGTGACTTATAATGGAATGCATTTTCCAGCTATCAAGCTTAGTTGAACTGCATTGAACAATGAGCTTGTTTGCTAGAAAGGCTTGGATCCACATGAGATATTAGCATATTAGTGATAATTTGCAGTTTCTTGTACTGCCTACGTAATGCAATGCTCTATATTTGACCTGCAATGGATTTCACAAACCTCCAAGGACATTTCTCACAGATGTCTGTCTGCAGAAATTAATTGCATTTACTTAAACCCCACTGAACATGAATCTAGAAATTGATATAATATATATATATATATATATATATATATATATGTGTGTGTGTGTGTGTGTGTATATGTATATATGAGCAATATCACGCGGGTAGCTATGCTATATGGTTGTATTTCAGGAAGACTGTGATTCATGCCATATCGCACGGCTACAAGTGTGATATTGCATTTATACAACAGTTGGATAGTACAAGTGTGTAAATAAATAAGAACAACAATGGAGTGTCTTTAAAAACCGTCTTTATTATGGTATTATGAGAGAGAGAGATCGACTAAATGAGTGTATTACCTGCATCTGATATAGCATTTGTTCTTCAGGTCAATGTCCATAATATTATATCCATTATAAAAAATAAAAAAAAAAATCTGTTTGAATGTCCACTGAGGAAAGCGGCTTTGTTCTTTTAAAAGTTAAGTTGTCACAGCGCTAAAACTTCCTTGCTCTGACTCACTCATAAAGCGAGTCTTTGTCGCCAACTAATGGCGAAATAATGTAACTTTCACTGATACTATTGACGTTACCCATATCGTTTTGCTCTGATAAGTAATAGATGAATAAGACCAAAGGTTGCCCATTTGGTATACCCCAAATGAATTATATTTTTAACCACTATCTACATAAGAGCCAGAGGCAAATACCTAAAGGACTGGCCAAGATGAAGTTGTTCTCTGCGGACAGAGCGACGCACATGAGCGCTGACGGCCTTGAGCTCGCATCTGTGAAAGCATCACAACAAATAGTAAAATAGGCCTTATGATTAAATATCACATATTTCAGGTATACACAACTACATTCTCGCCTAAAAAAAAATCTTAAAACTAGTTTGTGGTACAACAAGTGTAGTATTTGTAAAAAATATGGTGGATTTACTCGGCCGCCACGACAGTTGCATCAAGTGGAATGGTGAAAATGTTGGAGTGCTGTTATCACTATATCGCAGTGCTCTAAGCCAACTGTTGTATAAATATACTTTATATATATATATATATATATATATATATATATATATATATATACAGTGGGTACGGAAAGTATTCAGACCCCCTTACATTTTTCACTCTTTGTTATATTGCAGCCATTTGCTAAAATCATTTAAGTTCATTTTTGTTCCTCATTAATGTACACACAGCACCCCATATTGACAGAAAAAACACAGCATTGTTGACATTTTTGCAGATTTATTAAAAGAGAAAAACTGAAATATCACATGGTCCTAAGTATTCAGACCCTTTGCTGTGACACTCATATATTTAACTCAGGTGCTGTCCATTTCTTCTGATCATCCTTGAGATGGTTCTATATCTTCATTTGAGTCCAGCTGTGTTTGATTATACTGATTGGACTTGATTAGGAAAGCCACACACCTGTCTATATAAGACCTTACAGCTCACAGTGCATGTCAGAGCAAATGAGAATCATGAGGTCAAAGGAACTGCCTGAAGAGCTCAGAGACTGAATTGTGGCAAGGCACAGATCTGGCCAAGGTTACAAAAACATTTCTGCTGCACTTAAGGTTCCTAAGAGCACAGTGGCCTCCATAATCCTTAAATGGAAGACGTTTGGGACGACCAGAACCCTTCCTAGAGCTGGCTGTCCGGCCAAACTGAGCTATCGGGGGAGAAGAGCCTTGGTGAGAGAGGTAAAGAAGAACCCAAAGATCACTGTGGCTGAGCTCCAGAGATGCAGTCGGGAGATGGGAGAAAGTTGTAGAAAGTCAACCATCACTGCAGCCCTCCACCAGTCGGGGCTTTATGGCAGAGTGTCCCGACGGAAGCCTCTCCTCAGTGCAAGACACATGAAAGCCCGCATGGAGTTTGCTAAAAAACACCTGAAGGACTCCAAGATGGTGAGAAATAAGATTCTCTGGTCTGATGAGACCAAGATAGAACTTTTTGGCCTTAATTCTAAGCGGTATGTGTGGAGAAAACCAGGCACTACTCATCACCTGTCCAATACAGTCCCAACAGTGAAGCTTGGTGGTGGCAGCATCATGCTGTGGGGGTGTTTTTCAGCTGTAGGGACAGGACGACTGGTTGCAATCGAGGGAAAGATGAATGCGGCCAAGTACAGGGATATCCTGGACGAAAACCTTCTCCAGAGTGCTCAGGACCTCAGACTGGGCCGAAGGTTTACCTTCCAACAAGACAATGACCTTAAGCACACAGCTAAAATAACGAAGGAGTGGCTTCACAACAACTCCGTGACTGTTCTTGAATGGCCCAGCCAGAGCCCTGACTTAAACCCAATCGAGTATCTCTGGAGAGACCTAAAAATGGCTGTCCACCAACGTTTACCATCCAACCTGACAGAACTGGAGAGGATCTGCAAGGAGGAATGACAGAGGATCCCCAAATCCAGGTGTGAAAAACTTGTTGCATCTTTCCCAAAAAGACTCATGGCTGTATTAGATCAAAAGGGTGCTTCTACTAAATACTGAGCAAAGGGTCTGAATACTTAGGACCATGTGATATTTCAGTTTTTCTTTTTTAATACATCTGCAAAAATGTCAACAATTCTGTGTTTTTCTGTCAATATGGGGTGCTGTGTGTACATTAATGAGGAAAAAAAAATGAACTTAAATGATTTTATCAAATGGCTGCAATATAACAAAGAGTGAAAAATGTAAGGGGTCTGAATACTTTCCGTACCCACTGTACATATATAAAAGTTTGTGAGAGTGTTATTCTCTCTTTCACTCACTCTCACAATCACATATACTTTGACAGGCGAAAAGAGCCATTTCACAGCGTGGAGTGCTCAAATGCCTATACTTTTTTTGGATTTCATGATTTGTTTGTGGTTTTTATCTCTAGAGTCCTTGCACAAAGATGCAATTAGCACTGATCACTGTTATCTCTAGTTTCAGAAGGTTTTTTTTGACAGTCCTCTCCCATTTCCATTCATTCCTGAAACAAACAGGTAAAATTCCCAGGTAATGCACAGCCACCCTGTGAACACCCAAAGCCTCTCCTTGCATTAATAGCTCCTCAGGAGAGGGTCTGTACGTCAGACTTTATCTCCAGAGGAGACGAGCAAGCCAAATGAAGGCTCAACTTGAGAACAAGCCTACCTTGCCATCTCGTGGGGATGCTCGGAGAACATTAAGTGAAACATCAGTATTGTGAAAAACAAATGAGGGGATGCGAAAACCCCTTAAGAATTGCTGCGCCAGCGATTCATCAGACCCCACCATAAATCTCAAAAACTCTCAGTTGGGGAGGAGACCAGTGTGTGAAAGAGAGAGAGAGAGAAAGATGGGGAGATAAAGAGAGAGATGAGCTGGCACAAAGGAACTTCCTTCTGCTTCTGCTGGTGGATGATAAAATTGGCTCATTTAAGAGAAAATATATGGATGTGTTGTCACTTTGGGGTGTTTTGTAGAACATTTAGGAGCTCATCTTCACATGAGAGCTCTTGTCTCCAGACCAAGCTGTTCTTCAGGCAAGGCTTTAATTGGGCTGCTGATGCCGTTCATTCGTTTTGCATTGGGGTTTTCCATTTAAAGTAAGCGCCAACATGATTTGGATAAAGACAAATGAAGTTTGTTCTATGCTTGGGAGCAATGGGAACAGTGTAATAAAGATGCATTAGGAACTGGAGTAACACGTCTTGGCAATGTGTCACGCAGTTGCGGCCCGTGGGAGAGGTGGGCAGGAGCAATCTCTCACTGTAGGCTCTCATTGCCTCTTGTCAATCAAATCTGTGTATATGATAATGAAGTTCAGCATTTTGGGTGTTGTTCTGTATTAGAGTTGCTCCTCTCAGCGGAACAAGCCCCATCTGTTATTTCAAACACCTAGAAATTACTGTCATATAACTTTAGTGAATCCCATACTAATATCAGTGACAAGCTTACATGGATATTATTTGGCTGATGTACAAAGAAAACAAGCAATGTTGGGGATTGAGCAAAGAGCAGGAGATAAAAGCACCCACTCCAGTCTCCATTATGCTAAGCTTGTTTCACCCACACAATAACAGCGGAGGATATTTCAGAGCGATGAGCTTCAGGGCCTCTGCAGGACCTCCAAAGACTGTTATTATATGTTTAGATCAGGTGGAGCTGATTAGGCTTCAAAAATCACTTTTTTAAACCTACAGCATGCACATTCATAGCAAGGCATTTGCCAGACACTTTTATCAAAAGCAACTTACATTGCATTCAAAGTGCACATTTTTCTCATTTCATACATTTCCTGGGAATCAAACCATTGACCTTGGTATTGGTAATGCTGCACTCTACTGTTTGAGCTACAGCAACACATTTGGTTTGCTTTTTTTATTTTAACCTAAAATATTCATCCAGAGAGGGTTTTTTCTGCACTATTGTCTTATGCCTGATGACTTCCTGTCAAAGGAGCAAGTAAAAGCCTTTCTCTTAAACAATGATAAATAAATTTGAATACACAAATCAGTGGTTACTGTTTAAAATGTCACATGCCATTTAACACCTCAGTAGGGCTGACTGAGCTGTCTGAAGATTGGATATGAGTCCGAATATCCATTCCCTCTGAAGTATTGCTCATTCTCATTGGTCATTTGGGTTTGCCTGGCCTCATTTGCCGGTTAATTGCATTCTATACTTGAGCTAAAGACCTGTCATCTGTTTCTGTGGTCCCATTTATCTTACAAATAACCTACAGAAGGTGTGCTGCACCACCTCGCTATGCTAAATGAGAGACTTTTTTATATTCAGGAGATTTGGAGACTGTTTGCCCTAATTTGCTTTTACTTATTCCCCACGTATTACATTAGTGACAAAGTGTTCTTGTTAAAATTTGCGTCGTGTTTGATACACATTTTTAAAATTAAGAACGGATGGATGCCTTCACAAAGTCTCCCTGGATTTTTGTGCTACACTTGATAATTATGCATTTTTAATGTATGTGGTAGTTTCAGAAGCAGTGTGAGACTCCTTATTGGAGGTAGATTAATTACAGACAAAACAATCTAGCATCCTGTGCTGAGGGTCCATCAGCAGCTGCACCTCTCTTTCTGCAGTGTTCATCAAGACGATTTTCACTGCGATCAAGGAAGTGGCTAATTCAGAGGTCTGGCTGCCATCAAGCAGCCAGTGTCATGCTGGGACAAGAAGCAGCGGCCTTAATGTAACAGGTCTGGGAAGTCCTGTGTGTTTTATGTGACAGTGAGTGAATTTCATGCGAGTTTATCTTTATTTCTTTACGTCTTCCTCCGATCGGGGCTCATCCCGCTGTGTGCACTGTCCCTATTCCTTGTAATTATGTAAATGACACATTAATGAGGTGTAATTCAGAATTCATAAAACAGCAGGGATAAACTGTTAAAAGACAGAGCTTCTTAATGAGTGGGAATATGTGTTTCATCATCAAACGGGCTGCTATGCTAATTGTTTACCTACCACTGTTTCTTAAATGCAGCACATTTATACCCAGGTCATAGATATTTATGACAATTTTGGATCGTTTAATCAGTCAGGTGAAATGTTAGCCATGCTAAATACCATCTGTGCTCTACCATCTCTACAGGACGCAGCATGGCATTACAGCTTGCTAGCAGCTAAAAATGGTTGGGCGCCCAGAGCTTAACCTAATAAGTCACCAGTGTCAGTGATTTACCAACTCTTGCATATGTTCCAGAGGCCTCCTGCGGTTGGAGGACTCAGACTGTCTCCTGGTTGCCAATGTAATAAGTGTGGAAGGTGATGGCTGACCTCTTGTTTAGGAGAGAGGGACAATCAGAAAACAAAAAAAAACAAAAAAAAACAGTTCTCTGGCTGAAATCTTGTAAAAAAAAAAAAAAAAAAAAAAAAAAAAAAAAAATATATATATATATATATATATATATATATATATATATATATGTGTGTGTGTGTGTGTGTGTGTGTGTGTGTGTGTATGTATATATATATTCATTGTTTTTTTTCCTGTGATAAATGGTTAAATGGTCAAATGTAGGTTTTTAGAGATTTCGAGTTTACTAGAGTTTAAATTATATTGTAGAAAATTAACCAATCAATGACTGAAATACTTTTTTTGCAATGGCTAATGTATCAGATTACAGTTTATTTTACATATTGGTTATTTCTGTTATTTAGTACCTCTGAAGCTCAGTAACTTTTAAAAACATGAATATACATATTATATTTTAATTATCTACACAATGGCAAAATAATAAAAAAAAAAATAATAAAAAAAAACAATGCTAAAGTTAACAACTGTTGTTGTTTTTCAAACAGAATGAGAAGTTAGAACCAACAAATACTATAAAACATAACTGAATTAAAAAAAAAAAAAATGCACTTTCTGTTTGTGCTGTTGTTTGCCCACTGACATCATGTCACTTGACTGGTCTTTGTTAGTTAATGGGATATTACAAGACACTAACATGATGAAAAATTAATTTGAGACTCCCACCAGTATTCTGTTGTATGGATATCTGAACATGCAATATATATCAAAAGAAAGAGCATAGCCTCTGCTTTTAAACAAGAAAAAAATATACTCTAGCTTCATGCATTCTTTTTTTTTTTTTTTTTAACCAATGTAAAAAATGTATGAATGTAAAGTTTCATTTAAAAAAGCAACATTTTGAACAAAAAGCTGAGAAAATTGTGTTTTTGTCAAAGACTACAACTTGCATAAGCAATGCTTTATTGCTTGTTTTTGCTTATTTTTTCCTGTGTTTTGATCCTGAGATTCTGCACTCTTTCAGAAGATGCGTAATAGTGCCCCCTACCATATAACAGTGAAAACATGGATTGCCGAAAAAAATCTGTCAGTTGCGGGGAAGCGTTGTGTCATAAATCACGGAAAATTATTTCAGTGGCAGGAAAAGAGTTAAATGAGGAACTGCCATCAAGATGAATGTAAATGCTAAGACAGCTTTTTCCAGACCCCCTTGGACTTTTGTATATACCTGGTGATTTATTAGATTTCACTTAAGACCCACAATATTATTCTCAGATTAAACTACTCAGCTTCAGAAAAGGCAATATGATTTCACCTGAACTGAAGCATGCATGTGATCACCTTAGATCAGAACTGACTAATAGGACTAACATCCACTTTTCAAAGTATTAAAACTACTGTCATACATAATGCTGCTTTATGAAGTCTTATTCTCACTTTTCCGCACTACCCCAGCAGAAGCAGTGCAGTGTTAATGTGTTTTGTAGTGTCTGAGATGAACATAAAGTTGTTGTACATGTTAAAAATGAAAGAAAATGGTGTTAAATATGTCAAGAATTATCACAGATTATCACTCAAATTATGGCATGGTTTCTCAGTTTGAAATCACGTAGCACAGATTGTTGTATTTTACAATCCTCTACAAAACACCTCACTGCACACATGGCTCAGTAAATCAATTAGGTGTAAAAATGGCATGTATTAAAATAACACCATAAAACCCTGTCATAGAGGACTGGTTTTAGACTTTAATTAGACAGGGTTAACAAAAGGAGAACGACCCATAGACTGCACCTATCTCCACTGTGACCCCAACTAAAGGGTGAATTCAGTGGGCTGTCGAATGGCCAATTCCTCATTTGATTAATGTGTCCATGTCCATGGAGTAATTCTGGCAAGGTTCTTGTCTGACATGTCTGGAAAGTCCAGCTGTATTCATAGCAAAGAAGCACTTAATTCAAATGAGCTGATCTGAATTGCAAATAAAGCTAGTTTAAAAGGGCTAAGGTCTGTGGGCGCATGTGTCAGAGTGTATGTGTAGTCTGTGCACGTGGTTTGTGTGATTGTGTTGTATATCTACAAACATCATTTTATCTGTATATCTCGTCTTTGCATGTTTTCCAAGATGAAATGGACAGAAAGCTATACTTCACCTTGTAGCTATGAATGAAACCACTGGACATTTTCTGAGCATTACTTTGCCGCATGCTTGACATATATTGCAATGTTGCCCTCTGATAAGGGTTTTTATTATTTCACCTGCTCCTTGTAGAGAGACACTGCGAGAAGTTCTGTTCTAATCAAAATGTAAATTGCACTGCATTGTTATCTTATGATGTGTATTGCACTCCTTGGCCCTCTTCTGTCAGTCCTCCACTGTACAGTTAAAATTGTACTGGAGTGCATTTGAAATTGCACCTTGCCAATAAAATCTAATATTTACTGATCCCCTAAAGTGTCAATGCCATCTCAGACTGCCATTAAAACACCATTATATAACGCTTGGAGCAGATAATGATTACAAAATGAGAGCTGGCAGCTCACTGATATGCTAATAAAAATAATTAATAGTCATGAATTTTGATGGATTGGGCAATAATGTTTTTGTGATTGTTTGGATGGACTAACAGTTATGGTCTGACTGTGGTAAAGAGAACAGTACAGTACAAGCACAACAACATGCTAAGAATAGATATTATGAAGTCATGACCATGCAGAACAGTCAAAAGGCTTACAGATGTGTGTTTTGATTTCTATGTGATAGGGTATAATAGGGCAGGATGCAAAGTCAAAGCAGAATCAATATAGTATTTGTACATTTTCAAGATGTCTGTTAAAGAGCACTTAATCTAGAAAGCAACAAACATCTAATACATATTTTTAAAAAAATCAGTTTACATTTTAACTAACAAATAACTTAACATCCGACAGGAAACATTTGACAGACATATTGCAGATGAGCAAACACCCTAAAATACATCTTTCAGATGAAAATGCACATATCAAATAGTTATCTTTATACAAAGGGATAGGGTTACGTCTCTGAACAAACACACCACAGTGGTGTTATATTTCTGCATGAATAAATGTTGTTCGGTTGAGGGAAGGTTTCAATGACTTACTCATAAAGACAGACATTTTAGATAAAGTAGTATACAAATAGTAAGAGCAAAATGCTATTCTGAATTCAGACAGTCACTTGTTTCGTTCTTGAATTACTGTACTATATGTACATTGTTGCTGTTATTTGACATTTAAAGAATAGACTAATAAAACCCACCTGTTGGAATTTATAGCTGTCAGTATTGCTTTGTAACAGCGATGTTTCCATTTGTGGCTCCTAATACAGTATGTTGGATGATGGATCACCATTATCATCATGTAACATATATCTAAGTGTGTTCAAATTCATCAGTAAATTTATCTGGACATTATCTTAAGGGAAGCATATTACCCCTTTTCAAACTATCACACATCCAATTATTTTGCTTTATTATTTTTGTTAACATCATAACAATGCTGACAACATGATTAATGCCATAGCAAGCAGTTACACAGCAACCACATAAACTATGCACTGTAATCATCCCCCTCGTCAGCCTTCCATCAAGAGATTTCAAAAGTGATAAATAAAAATAGGCAGTTTAGCCATGGATTGCCTGTTAATCGTTTTGGCATTTTTGCTCCAATGTGCCGTGCATTTCTTCCAGAGTAGGATTTGCATTTGCATGTTAATGAAGGTTAAGGGCAGAAGCCACTAATTACAATCCAGCAAAGTTCTGCCTAATGGTCCACTAAAGACACAGCATAGTTCCCATAATTCCATTATGCAAATAACACCAAGGGTTGGAAGCCCACAACCTGGGCAGACCTTAAAGGGACCCCGTGTCTGGCATCTGCCAAATGAATACACACTCTCAAACTGAATTACTGTGGTTCGGCAGGGAGGCAGGAATTCACTTTAATTCATAATACTGAGTAAACATTAAAGCTTTGTGCTTCAAAAAAACACCTCTCTTAGACAATTTGAATGGCAGAAAAAACACAACAAAATTGATTGTACCCTATACTCCTTAGCTAACTAATTGTAAATATTTGTTAAAAGGAATGGAAGGAAATGACGGACGGACTTATTTATTTGTTTGTTTGTTTGTTTGGTTAAATACAATTAATATTGTTTTATAAATATCACACATCCCCCAAACAAACAGTACACCTCTCAAAGGCCTGGCCAGCTACTATGAAAGTTAAATAAAATAATTAAGAACCTCCCCCCTCTCAAACACTGAGGAACATATGGCTCAAATTCTAAAGTAGCTTCAGAGACATAATGTAGGGTGGCATTGCCAGGGACTAGTGGATGTCATGGCATGACAGTCACTAAGCTAAGTCCATAACCCCGCGCATCTGCCTCCAAGAGAGAAATCTTTCATCTGAACAAGTCCATATGGCCAATTACGAGAGACATCCAGGGAGAATATTTTGTTTTATTATTTTTGTTACCTTTTAACTGCCAAGGGAACAGGTCTGCATAAAGTATGTTTAGGGATGGAAAGTCATGACAGTTTAAGGGTGTTTTATAGCTTAGGTGGAGAAAAAAAAAAAAAAAAGACTAAAAGTCCTAGTTCTACCCTTGCAATGTGGAAAAGCAGGACTTTCTAGCCATAACCTACTTCTTTTCGAAAATCGGAATGAATGAATGAACGGATAAACAAGCAAACAAACAGAATATTGTAAATACAGTCAAATTTGATCGCTTTAAGGTTTTAGACAGCAGCCACTTTTACTCAAGATTTAACCTTGCTAGCAAAGCAGGGTGAAAAAAGGACTTAACCTTGAAGCTTTTTTTCTTTCAAAAAAAAACAAAAAAACATCTGACCTAGCACTGCTACTGTCTGTTGTTATGCTTTCATGCATGTTTTTCAATGTTTTACAGTCTTACAGAGTCTCTTGTTATTCATTCATAACAAGGATATGAATGTGCAGTTGAACACACATTAAATTTTGCAGTATCAAATATAGCAGTGGGTTATTGAAAATGATGTAATACTTCCTGAGGACTTGCAAATCCTCTCTGGTCCAAAATGAAATAGCACTGTATTGAAGGGAAAGTCGAGTGCATGATAGTTTAGCTATAATAATTTAGATGAGCCTCTTGCATGTTACGTTGTGTTACAACAACATATGGTCACAAGTTTTTATTAAACACTGAAGTGCAAAGTCCTATGTGCTTTAAATGTGCTTTTATTCTGGATTATTGTTTGGTTATCATAAAATAAATAGTTACAAAAGAGAGAAAAACAGCCCAAACCAAGTGCTTATTTCCTCTCTTTTGACCAGCCAACAAGTGCTGGCCTTCAGAAACAGATGCTTTCACATCCTTGTAGGTGATAATAAATGAAGTATTCTCATAAAACTTAATAGCGATGTTTTTCCTTGCCAAACATCTAAAGCAATGTCCTTTTGTCAGTGGTATCAGTGAATGTGTATGGACTGTAGAAAATGGCCTACTCTGATGACGATGGAATTAATTAGTAATAAAAAAATGGCAATCAAAAATCATTGGGATATCACAGTCAGTCCCTTCAGGTTAAGCAGCCGTGCAATTAAACCACAGATGCTCTAATAAAACAACATCACCTTGATTATCTCAAGGAACACACACTTGGGGGTGAAAATAGCTTGTCTATTGCAATCACACAAATTATAAATCCAGTGAGTGACAAACATAAGTCATGGTGAGAATTGAAGTAATGTTGCAACTATCATGCAAAAGTGAAACCTTGTATTTGGGTTCAAACAGCCCATCTCTAAGTAGCTTTTTACCTTGCAATTTAAAAGCAAACTGTGTAACCTCGTAGGAATTTCCTTGGAAACAAATTGACAATAACAAAGGTTTTATCCAAAGTGATCTTGAACAAACCTCATGGAGTATGCATTTCACATTGTTCAAGGGCAATGTGTTTGAAACAATAAAGGTTCTGGTGTCATTGTAAACGACTGTGTGGCGCTGTCACATTAAAGGCAGCAAATGAAAAAGCAGGAGAAAGAGGGAAACGGCTCACCTCCCTCCCCTCTCGTCTGTAGTCTAACCACACATACTGTAGGTCTCAACTTGTTAAACCTGATATGTGATGCTGGGTGAATAGCAATGTGCTTACTCTCAGATGCTGTTGCTTGGTGCAATTCAGTGGAGTCATTCTCTATTAGAGTTGAGATGAAGAGGACTCGTCCTCTCTGACATTGACTCAGCTGCCATTATCATGGCTGACGGTCCATGCTAACAGTTCTCTCTCAGCCACAACGTTTTCCCTCACTTTTTTTACTCTTTTAATATTTTGGTAATACATAACTTCCATTCAGTTGTTGACTATGTTTGTGGTATAAATGATCATATGCTATATCTTTATCTGAGATTATTTTGCATGCAGTTGGAGTCACGATTTAGAGAGCATGCTGATACCGAGATGCTGGGAAAATATGTTGATTGATCTCAATGGAGTGATGTAAATGACATCAGCATGTGTGTTCAATAGCATAAAAAATGAGTTTATGATTGATTCTTCAGATGAGATTTGCCTAGGGCCCATTAAGCCACAGATCTGATTAGTGCATCTGTAAAATGGTCTATCAACAGAACGAAAAAGCACTTACATTCAGCATTTTTTTAAAACAACACTTTGAATCTATACATAAAACATTATTTAACCTTGCTGATATATATTCTTTGGAGAGTGATTCCTTACTGCAAGAGAACAGGCAACATATATAAGAATAAAGTTTTAATGCTCTCTTTGAAAGATTTTAGCACATTCCCTAAAAGCTAATCAATGTATGCAGCAAATCAAATAATGTAAAGAATAGACAGGAAAGCAGGCTACACACCAGCAGTAATTCAGCAGTTCTTTCATTTGTGCAGTTGGAAATGAATCAGTGAAGAGTCAGTTATCGCGTGATAAGTTTAGCTGTAAAGAGATTAAGAGCTCTAGGCAGAGACGGAAGGCTGGATTAAATCCGCGTTAAACAACCTCTTGTGCGACTTCAGCGCTTATACAAATTCTGTGCTTTCCACCTTTTGTGCGCCTTCTGCTTTCAGGCCTCGAAAGAAGATACTACTCGCATGGAGCTAAATTCTACACAAGGCTTGATACCTTCTTTTGTCAGAGCCTTCTGCACAGCACTTTCATGCTTTGTGTCGATGGTACCAGCGAATCTTCTAACACCAGGTGCTGTTGGAGCTGAAAAATTATTGCTAACAGGACTCCCTCTAAAGATCAAATAGATTTTTATTAATGGCCTCCATACGACAGAGTCCAGAAGCAGGAAACCTGTTAAATGTCAGCCAGGTCACATTCTCTCAGTGTCCTTTGTAATGCCTTAACCCTTCAAAATTGGGTTCTAATCTGGGCTCATCCAAAGCGCTTTCATACAGCTATCGAAGAGCCGGAGGGTAGCAACTTTTACACCCCCCAACACTTTAAGCCCCTCCCCCAAAGGACAGCTTAATGATGTCAACGTGAGGGACGAGGTCTCGACTCTTGTAACAGAGCAAAATCTTAGTCCCATCATCCTCTCTGTGTGCTGTAATTGCAGGAATGGTGTCAGCACTCAGCAAGGGAAAAGAAAAGGGAGGGAGATGGGGAAGGGAGGAATGGGGGCAGGGGTTGTAAAGAAAGAGAGTGAAACGAGAGGCTCAGCTTCAATCCACTTGACCGAGCAGGTCAACGGAAATAAATGACTTTCCCCTGACCAAGGCTGGAGCTCTCTCATCCGCTGTGTCACTGCTGCCATATCCCTCCGTCAAGGACAGGAGGGCTCACTTGACTGCAGTCAGACAAAGATAAAACAGTGAAGCACTCAAAACACTGATTATGTCTCCTTCTCGCTGGCCAACTTCCCCATCAGACAGAAGTCATCGAGATTTAAAAAATGTTTTATTTATTTTTTTGGTTGTATAATTAACATGGGGCTAATGGAACACATGTGGTGCCGGCTACATTATAAGTCATGTAATGTGTGTTTTATTTTTTTTTTGTTTTTTGTGTTGTTTGCTAGTGGATTCTAAAAAGGCTGCCACATGCTGTGTTCCACTCTGGAACTAAAAGGAAAGTTTTTTGAATTTGAGAAAAGTAACTAATTTTCGACTGATCTTCTTAATCCTTTGCCAAACGGCAACAACTCCATTGCAGAAGGTGAAAGAACAAGCAGTCAGATAAACAAATCCTTCTTCACATCTGGAGATGTAAGTGGTGTGAAATGTGTGAATACTGAGCAGATTTTTATCTTGTGTGCACCTTGTTCACATCACACTGGAGGGAGTCTCTCCAGTTCCCACCTGAAAAGACCCTGGCAGGAGCAGGCGTGCCAAGTGGCACAACAGATGGCCCTCTGCTCACCATCATTTCCTCTCACACAATGCTTCGGGAGCACAGAGAACCCACCGGGAGAGGAATCAGCAGCGTTCCTCTATCTGACCAACTGAACGAAACCTAAGCCTCTTCGTAAATCCTCATTATTTTATCAAAGTCTCCTTGTCGCTTCATGAGGGTTGAAGGACAAAGACTATTGTGTACCTGGTGCAGATACGCATTGCATTTTCTGACTCATTATCCATTCTGCGGTCCTGCTGCCAGGAAAGCTGATGCTGCTTCCATTTGGAGTGTTCTGCCCGCAATGCTCTGGCTGCCACATGTATGGGCTGTTTCATGGCCTGCCTATGTAACAGATGGAACAGCTTTTTAGTTGCACACCTAATCTTCATTGTTTTTCCCTCAAGCAAGCAGAGCTTGACTCATTTTCATATATCCTGCTATAGTTTCTTGAAATGCCCCTAGCATTTGGTTAAATGGATAACCAATTGATAATTAAATAAAAAAAACAAATCTGTCATTTACGCATGCTCATGTCATTCCAAACGTGCATTTTATTTATTTATTTATTTATTGGAAGTGTGAGTATCCATCCATCCAATTAAAGTAAATGGGGTCACATGTTGTTTGGATCCCATTGTTCTTCAAAATATCTTATTTTGTGTTCTACAATAAATAAATAAAGGCAGGAAAAAAAAAAGCCAGTTTGAATGATGGTGGGTAAATCATAAAAAAGAATTTTTGTTTTTTAATTTTAAAAATTAAGGTTTTGCATAAAGGTCCATTCAAACCAAGTACAATAACTATAACATTTAAATAATCATTCTAATTCTATGAGAATAGGGAAGTTTAAAACTGCGACCAAACTGCAGTGCACGCTGATGAAGAAAATGCTATCACGCATTGCTTTGGATGCTTATACATCATTATAGTTATCTTTTTGGTTATATCCCACTGTGTGAACGGACCTTAAGTGCAAAAAAAGTTTTGGATTTATTACTCCAAAGGCATTTCTGGAATAATCTGCCTTCTTCAATCACAAGCAATGCATTAATTGTTGTTTGGTGTCCCACGTCTTTGCAACCATCTTTTTCCATTATATCTCATTGGATGCACCACAGGTCTGTGCCAAGTGGTCAGACTTGCTCCCAGATGGCGGTCATCTGCTTGCAGTATTCTCATTCATCTGTTGTGGTATATCCTGTGAGTCTTCTGAAGCTAAGAGTAACCATGTGAAGGGTGGCAGTGGATATGCATATGCTGTTTCATGTCTCATAATTTATGTATTGCAGAAACCAGCAGGAAATTCATATTAACATATCTTGTTGGTTTTTACTGAATCCAGACTAGAGTACTGTACGTTGCATTAGGGTGTCAATCAATTACACGTTTTACTTTAATTAATTACATGATATGTTGTTTAACTGGAAATACTTTAAAGACATTGCATTATGGTTGCAGACAAAAAGATTGAACAGACATCACAAAAAGTGACTTTAACCTGTTAACACTAATTAATACAACACTATCCATTCAGTCGAGTTTGGTAATTATTAGTCTATATGGCCCGGTTTCTCAGACAGGGCTTAGCCTAAACTAGGATTAGGCCTTAGTTCAATTAGGATATTTTAGGGTGTGTTCACTCTTGTCATGTTTGGTTTGATTAAAACGAACTCTGGTGCAATTGCTCTGTTAGTGCGGTTCATTTGAACGTGTGAATGCTGCCATCCGAACCCTGGTGCGCACCAAACAAGTGGGCTGTGACCGCTGAACAGATGGGTCTCGGGGTGTTTTCACACCTATGGATCGTTTGTTTTGTTCCAAAACAGGGACTAAATTTGTTACAATGTTGCATTTTCTTCTTGGTTCGGTTCGCTTTCACATGGCAACATTTCAAAGCGTACCAAAATGTGTTTATGCAAGTCACATGCGAGAGTTTTCTCTGCGTCATCCATCAAAATAATGATTGACAAGTTAGCTCCATGAGCTTATTGTGGCTTTATTTGTAAATTCGAGACACACGCAAACACTATATGAATGTAGCCGTCATTCCCGCTGTTAAATGATATACTACATTCATATTAATGCTGCTGCAAATACAAACGTGCGCTCTCTCTCTCTCTCTCTCTCTCTCTGTTTCTGTCTCTCTGTCTCTCTCTGTCTCTGGATCTACCAGTACTGTCTAGTAGGCAAACTGTTGTCAGTGTGTCGAGAGACCATATATGGATGTTATAATGATGCAGAGCGGGAATCAGGGCTTCGTCGCGTCAGCATTCTCGCACAGAGAAGTGCAATTACACAACATAGAGGCACTCTTTGGTTTTCAACTATGGTAAATAATGTGCTAACTCACAGAATCAGACAATACTGCTTTTTATATAACACATTTCCCGTTATGAATTATGATATCGTTTGGTTCGTTGGGTCGGATTGCTTTCACATCTCAAGCGAACCGCTCCAGAGTTGTTTGATCCACTTTTGGTGCGATTGCTGCTTTCACACCTGCCCAAACGAACCGCACCAAAGGGGATAACGAACTCTAGTATGATTCAACCGAACTAAATGAAGCAGGTGTGAAAGCACCCTCGGTCTGCCAATCTACACTAGAAAAATACATTACTGTTGTGCATCTTGAGACAAAACAATAGCAGGGAGATATTTTAAGATATGTCAGTACAAGTTGCTTTCAGTTAAAGCTGCAGTCTGTAAGTTTTGCCTCTTTGTCGCCATCTCTGTTTGAAATCTGCAATTGCAGTTATTTGTGGAATTATCATTTTTACGTGGGTTGTGTATCAGAAGTTGAAAGTATGACCGGAAATTTTCACCGGAAAATGTCATCTGAAGGAGTAAGTAACAAATCTGCCACTTTTGATCACGCAAAACCATGCAATGATTATTATTGTTTGTTCTCAAATTGTTGATATTAACAACATCAGCATTGTGTGACTATGTGTATTTTGTGTTAGCATTACCTGTAAATTTCAATTTTTGTAGCCTCTCCGCAGTCTGAAGTCTTTTGCTTTTGACTACGGGTGAATCTCCATTTGTCACTGATGATTGTCATTTGGACCTTTCTGGATTACAGTCCACCATCAAAATGATAAATTTAATTATTCCAGCTGCTGTGAGAAAAATAAATGATCCGCTACCAGTTGCATCCTCACATATAGGTTCTTTCTGTTTACAGACGTGATGTAATGACGCAAAGACGAATGGCTACATGCTCGAGTTTCCCGCGGAAACCCACCAGTACCGACTTCATTATAAAACATTATTACAAACTTACCGTTGTGAATCGGGCTAAGGTAAGGATATAGTTTTGAACCCTGGCTGGTTATGTACTTGCTCAAAAAAATTATTTTGGATAATTTTTAACCAAAAAATGTTATGGACAGCAGCTTTAAAACAGCTCAAACATGCAGTTTAGTCTAGGACTAGCTTAAGCTTTGTCTGTGAAAGGGGGGGATGTGCGAGGGAATGTAGCGCACATTTTTGTCTCTTTTCTGTTTTTAAAGTGCTTCACAACATGAACACCATTTTTTAAGAAGCCAAGTTAGGACTGGTATGTGAATAGAAGCCTAAACTAAATCTTGTCGAGGCAAATTTTCAAATAGGTGCTATCTTTATACATTCTTGCCTAAAAAATTCTTAAAATTACGTACCATGACACAACAACTTAGTATTTGTAAAATAATGGAGGTTTGCTCGTCCACCATGACACTTTTTTGTGAAAAATGTTTCAAGCAGAGTGATATAAACAGTGAAACGATTCCCGTGGTGATACTTGGTAGAATATCACATGGTTAGAAAGACATCAGCCAATCAGATTCAAGGACCAGAACTAACTGTTATTGCGTGTGTATATACAGTACATATTTTTAACTTTTTTTAATGAATTTTGAAGTGAATTTTCATGTCCTGTGTGCTCATTTCCATTCAATTAAGCTTTTCGATATAAATCTGATGTCTGTCCTGTGGAGAATTATAAATCTAAGAAGGCTCTTAAGCGTCAGTCAGCACTCTCAATCACACTGTGAAATGATGTGGGCTGATTACTGTTTTTTACTGTTGATTTATTTATATATTTATTTTTATACCATTAAATTTGTTTATATCAAAAGAGCGTAAATGTGAGAAGAGATAGCGAGTGGGAAGACAGAGCTTTACAAAAGTTCACAAAAACCCAGTCAGAAACTTTCTGTCATGGTTGAGAGGGGGGAAAAAAGATTGAGAGAGTGAGAAAGAGAGAGAGAGAGAATTTCTTTCTTCTTTTTCTTTCAAGAAGAAAGAAATTCACCCGTTCTTTGCTTGGTGTGTAAAAGCCTCAGAGCTCACTGCCCTCCACTGTTTAGATTTAGGATTTCTACACAGCCCCAGTAAAGCGCTTTAGGGCTCTTTTCCCACTGTCGACAAACCCATGTTTCTAGGTCAACCCCTCCCTCTTCCAAAATGTTTTATGAGCCTGCATTAAATGTACACGTCCTTGTCTTATTTCATCTGGGAACAGAGAGAATGCAGCCACAGCAGTGCAGTTAGTTCTTCTGTCTGTCTGTAGAGGGCACATAAGGATGGAGAATGAGCCTGAAAACTTTAAATGTGCTCCGTAACTTCCGTAAGTTTATTGAAGAGCAGAACAGACGCTAAAGGTAGCTGCCACATGCGATTTCGCAATTTGGCCAACATCAGTAGTTTCCATCTGATTCATTATGTCATTTGTTTACTATTTTATGGGAATATTGGTTTTAACAATTTCCAATACAATAATGCATTTACTAGAAAGCTCTCCATTCATACTCTAACATACCTTTCCACAAACTCATAAATATTAATAAGACTTTCAAAACCCTCTCAGCTATATGGCATATAGTCATTGCATAGCTTTGAATTCAAGCTCTTTCACAACCCATTCAACAGCATACAGAGAATGATTCACTGTTAATATTTACCTTAAGATGGTTCACTCCCTCAAGCCTTGTTTGTTCCCTCAAGTGCCTGGGATGCTGCTTTGTGTGCCTCCTCATGAAAAGAACACTTTTTTTTTCTTCTTGTTTTTTTTTTTATTCCCTCAAGTGTCTGGCAGGCACAAACCCAATGCTGTGCCATGCCCATCAATATTAAAAAAAAAAAGAAAAAGAAAGAAAGAGAAAGAGAGAGAAAGCAAGAGAGAGAGAGAGAGATAAACGGGTGGACATTCTGATTGAATTGAGTATAACCCATCTTTTTATTAATGATAGCAGGTTTGGAGTCTGCAGGTTTTTTTTCATCTTTTTTTTCCCCCTTAAACCCAAATACAAATTTCAAATGCAAAGAAAAAAAAGAAGGATGCCAAAATCACAGTTAAAGTCATCATGAAATCAAAACACCAGTTCTTGTTTCTATTTATATGCACATCATTATTTTTATTTTTTAAATTCTGTTCAAATGCCGTAATCATTAATCAAAATAACTTCCCCTCCCTCTTGCAACAACATCTCGTTTCTTCTCTGATGACATGTTTACTGGCACGAGGGCGGGACAATGACATCTCCCCTCTAGCAAACAGTCACTCACATAAAATCACAGCAACTGCAAATGATAACAATCCAATCAATTCCTGATAGACAAAATCAAGTCCCGCCCTAATTTCTGCCATTTCTCACAATCAGGAAGAAAAGATTATCGCAACTTAATTTTTATGCCGACTTTAAATGTCACTAAATTAGATTTTTTTTTAAATAATATAAAAAAATTGCATCTGCAAGTAATGTTTCTATATGAACCTAAAAAACTTTAGTGAGCCATTTTTCTATTAATTATTCTATACAGTTGCTGCCAAGGTGATTTCAATGGATGTACTGTATGAAGCAAGTCTTAAGTTTACACAAATCAAGCATATAGCGTCAGTTCTGGCAGGGCACGTTAGTCAAGCTCATCAGTTGAAGTTGAATACTCCAGCTATCACAGCATTCCTATTTAAGTTACCTTTTCGGTTATCCTTCAGCTGCTTTCATTGGTTTTCTCAGGAGCTAATTACCCTCCACCATCCCCAGCTTCTAGTCTTGTCCACAGTCAGGATTTGTCCTCTGACATTCCCTAATGTCACTGTCACCAAGAACATAAATATACAGTATTACAGAAAACATTAATATTTATTGGGTTCTGTTCATGGGGGTTATATTGCTGTGCTCCCTGCTCTTATCCATGCATGGATGGGTGGGGAGTTCTTGCCCAGAACAGAGCCATACTGCCAATCCAAACTGTATGCTAATTGTCAATTGTCTGTGACGGAAGTGGTCCCGACATAAATGTCCTAGTTAATATTTGTTCTGCAGAGGGAGGGTATGCGCACAGAAGTAATGGGCCACAGTGACTGAAGTGGCCATGCCAGGACCCCTGGGCCCGCTCATGGCACCAACACTGGTTCCACATATATTGAAACAGAAAGTGTTCAAATACATTTTGTCCTGTTTTTGAACACAATATAGCTATTGTTTTAGAGGGGAGTGTTTTTGTTCAGCTCTGTGTTTTTCTGAATGTCTGGATATGTTTCTTCATCTGTTTGCCTGTATTGTTTTGACCAGTGCTGTATAGCTGTGTTTTGCAGAGTGTTCATTGTCAAACTACAAAATTATTTGAATTTCTGAAAAAATGCTATTATTTTATATGAAAAAGAAGAAAAAAGAATGATTGTCTTTTATTGACACAATATTTTAGTTTGTCATGTATATTTTTTTAATTAAGTCAGGTACATTTTTTATGTTTTTATTTTTTCATGTTACAACGTGCCCCATCACATGTTACAATGTGCCCCACCTGTGGGGCATGTTGTCACATTTCACTTCCCTTCTTTCGGGGTAAATAAAGAAAAAAGTATACACTGTATTAATGAAACAAAGCCACATATTTGTACCAGACATGTCAGACATGTTGCTGTATAGTCATGTGAAAAAAGTTAGGACACCCTATTGAATTCCATGGTTTTCCGTATCAGGACATAATAAAAAATTATCTGGGGCCTCATTTATAACCGTTGCATACGCCAGTTCCTATGCATAAGTTGTGATTTATAAAAACATTTTGTGCACCTCCACGCAAACTCTGACCCATGCGTACGAACATTTTGGAGACAGAGCAGTTTGGCGACACTGATGGTGAGCTAAGGGACTGATGGCAGATAAAGGAAAAATGAATTTAGATAGTAGATGTGCTTCATTCGATCACGTTTCCTGTGACATGCTGTTTTAATGACAGTGAGGAGCGCTAGGAGCACAATAATTCCTCTTTAAACTAAACTGCAGATGTTATGACAAAATAATTTAGCGAGAACAATGATCAGTAATGCACACTTCACTTTGACATTATGGAAGACACTGGTCTCTGGTAATATTATATTTTGATATGTATTTATTCTAAACATAAAACAAAAAGAGAATATTGGATGATTTTTTATCAGTGTAGTGTATTGCACAAATGGCATTTATAGTCCATAATTTTCCAATGTCTTGTACCTTTGACAGTGTTAACCATGGTGTCACGTGGATGGGAACATGCATGGAAATGATATGCAGATGAGGTTATGCATAGTAAAACTAGGTGTTGTAAGCTCCATATATGGTGATTTCGGGGAGGAGATGCACATACACACAATATTCCGCTGACTGGGATTTATATAGGGATTTGTGCGCAGGTTTTGGCGTACACATGGTTTTATAAATCTGATTTTTTTTTGTGCATACGCAGAATCTAGCTTTTGTGTGTACGTACACTTTTAGGATTAAATCTATGCAAAGTTTTATAAATGAGGTCCCAGGTCCTTGGCAGGTCTTAAAATTTGGAAAATAAAACCTCAGATGAACAACAACACATTACATATTACACCGTATCATTATTTATTATTTATTTATTTAAGAATAAAGCCAATATGGAAAAGCCATAAGTGACAAACTAAGGACACCCTATGATTCAATTGCTTATAGATCCACTTTGAGCAGCAATAACTTGTAGTAAACTTTTTCTGTATAACTTTATCAGTCTCTCACATCATTCTGGATGAATTTTGGCCCGGCCTTCTTTACACCATTGCTTCAGTTTATTAAGGTTTGTGGGCATTTGTCTATGCACAGCTCTCGCCACAGCTTATCAGTTGGGATGAGGTCTGGACTTGACTGGACCATTGCAACACCTTGATTCTTTTCTTTTTCAGCCATTCTGTTGTAGATTTGCTGGTGTTCTTGTTTGGCCAAGCTTTAACTGTTGAGCGGATGGCCTTACATTTGACTCTAGAATACTTTGGTTTGTGGTTGACTCAATGACTGTGAAATGCCCAGGGCACGTGGTTACAAAACAAGCAGAAAATCATCAACCCTCCACCAACATGCTTGACTTTTGTCATGAGGTGTTTGTTCTGATTTGCTGTGTTTAGTTTTCACCAAACTGTGAAGACCATGGAATTCAATATTCACATGGCTGTATGTGTGTGTATTCCTGGTTCTCAAATCTGATTGGCTGATAGCTGTGCGATATTCTAGTGATAACAGCACTAGATAACTCTTACCTTTTCAACGTTTGTATCACTCCGCTTGAAGCGACCGTCATGGCGGCCGAGCAAATCCACTGTAATTTTTGCGAATACTTAAAACTACAGTTCGTGGTACAACAAGTTAAGAGTTTTTTAGGTGAGAATGTAGTTGTTTAGACCTGAATTATGTGACTTATATTTAATCATAGTGCCTACTTTACAATTTCTTTAGATGTTTTCAGAGATGCGAACTCCAGGCCGTCAACGGCTGTTCAGGGGTCGTGTACGCGCCGAGAACAGCTTCATCTCGGCCAGTGCTTCTGAGATTTGCCGCTGGCTCTTACTGTGGTTAAACATGAGACATAATTCATTTGGGGTACATAAAATGGGCAATCTTTGGTCTTATTAATTTATTACTTGTTCCAGAGCAAGTTGAATTATGCTATGTTAAATTTGATATTTTAAAATTATGTGCATCCTCTATAGTCTATAGCATAGCATAACATATTGGCTAAACTAGACAGGAAATATCAGATGAAGACTCCTCTCCGTTCTTCAAATACATAAAACATTAGCCTTAATAGACATAGTGTTTCTTGAGCAAAGAAAACGCTTTTTTTTTTTTTTTTTTTTTTTCATACATCAGGTCTTTATTTACCTTTGCATTGCAAAGAAGCAGAGAGCTCCAAACTGCGTGCGGCACTTCATTTACGATAGATGTGGGGCGGATTTATAAGGTTAGACTGACAGTTTGAGGATCCAACTAAGTTATGAGGTTTTGTCACAAGCTCTTTAAAATCCTATTCATTAGTTAAATATTTTTAAAACCCACATACAGGCATAAAGGGAGACCAATAGCATTGATTTTTTTTTTTTTTTTTTTATGTATACTGGCTATTGTTGTTAATTTAAATATTGTTGAGTCGCAAAAGACTTTTAAATTGAAAGAGATTTTTTGGAAACAAAGGAGGACGTTGTTTTGGTGCTGTTATGGAAAATTCCCTTAACTATAAAAAGGACAAATACAAAGATCGCTTTCCTCAGCAGATTTTTATAATAGATATAATATTGTGGACATCGACCTGAAGAATTAATGTTATATCAGACTCCGGGTAATGCTCGCTCAGGCGATCTCTCTCTATCTCTTTCATACTGTACAAAATGTAATGAGGAACTATGTAAATGCAATGGAGGAACTCAACATTCCTCCGTTACTAGTTCTAAAGTGACGTTTTAGAATTAGTAGTGGAGGCTTGGTCAAACTGTCAACTTGAGATTTGAATCTGTGGCGGAAGGAAGTAGTTCTAAAGGTTTTTAAAGACACGCCATTGTTATTTCTTATTTATTTACATATTGTACCGTCAAACTGTTGTATAAACGCAATATCACACTCGTAGCCGTGCAATATGGCTGTATATCAGCACGCTGTGATCACCTACGGTTGAATCACAGCCGTGCTGATATACAACCAATATTGCACGGCTACTTGTGTGATATTGCTCATATATATATATATATATATATATATATATTCACTCCCAATTTTGCATAAAATGATTTAAATGAATGTGACCATGCTGTGCGTATCAGGAGCTGACTGTCAAAGCAGACAGTAGTAATTGGGTTTGTGCTGGAAGGCAGCAGCAAACATGAATATAGTGATGCACGGGTCAGCTGAGACTGACCTTCATAGGGATGCTCTGCTGGGCTGTCTGTCACAGGTGACTTGAATGCCCCCCAGTTTTAGGGAAGTAATCTGATTTCTTCCCTACCTCTTCAAAGAGCATTTTGCATTAAGGGCACCTTAGTGTGAGATCACAGGTCTCACGTCTAATCAGACCATAAGCGACAGTGCACAGGAAGATAAGGCCAGGTGAGTGCTACCTTTGGCTGTTACAGCAAAACATTCCCAGCAAGAGGACAGCAGGTAGCTAACTAAGTGGTTTTAGAAGCATAATAGAGAGCCAAAATAACAAACACAAACACAGAGAGGCTAGAGCAACTGCATATGCTTGCAAATATCTTTACTGCAAGTTTATTTTGCCCACAGTACAAATATATAATTTTTGAAAGAAATGTATACTTCTTTTTTTTTTTTTTTAGGAGCAGACTACAAGAGTATAGCCACAATGGAAGTGTTTGTAGCTACAGCATCACAGCAGTTGCTCCAAAGCTACATATAAGGTGAGCATTTCTTTACAAAGACAACAAAACTTGATAGTTTTGAAAGGTTGTTAACATGGGGGCAGTGTAAAACATTTGCATGTAAATGGTAACAAACACAACCAAGAAAACAGCTCCGATCACCTCATTTCAGTCATACTTCGATATAGAACATACTGTTTCTCTACTTGAAGGCAGACAAAAGAACCATTTTAAACAATGGGTAAGTTCTCTCAACGTTTTTGTTTTTATCCATTATATATTTAAATTGTAGAATATTTGTAATAAAATTGGCTGACAGTTAAGCTATTTCAATGTAGGTCTATACTTTCTAATCACTTTTCTGCGTTTTTTTTTTTTTTTTTGTATGTTTTAAGTGGTCTTTTGTAGTTGTCATAAAAATCTTTAATAAATATTTTTGATTCTTCATTTTCTTTTCTGACATACTCCAATACTACACATGCTTATTCTGTGCATTTTGAGCACTTTTTGTGTGAAATCATATTTATCAAGTGTGCTTTCACTTTAATTGAGCATAAGCAACGCAGCAAAAATAGTCTTGGCACCAAAACCCTCGCTTCACTGCTGCTCACGCGACGTTCCTTCTTGATGCTCACTCGTTGCTCCTGCTCCCAGTGTGAATGCGCTAATTTGTTAACATGCATGCTGAAAGAAATGCGCTGCTTATGCGCCGCACAAGCTTGCGGTGTGAAACGGACGTTATTCTGGTTCCCACTGCACCTTGTATGAAACAGATATTTCTTACCCCATGAGACAATCTTCATGCCCTCTTCACAAACTTATGGAATGGCGTCACCTTAAAGCTAAAATAACTGATGACTCACTAAATAATTCAGAACATATTAGAATGTGCACAGTATCTCAGTACTCCAAGGACCGAGTTCCTAATTATGAAACTAAACTTGATCGAGCCATAAATCCAGCCCACTGTGCCTCTGGTGTGCTGTGGCTCTTCAAGTCAGCCTTACTACCTCAATCCTCCACACAGGAGCAGTAAAACTTTCTAGAGGAGCCCAGAGGGTACCGTTAGCTAGCGTTCCTTAGCCCCACTACCCAGCCCACACTCCATCTCCATCAACCCCATGTGGACTTCTTTAATAGCACCCTTTAATAGGCCTTCCACATGCTTTACAACAGGACTTTATGATGGATGTTAGGGGAGGCATAATTGGGAATAATGAGTCTGTGGTTGGGCAGTGTCAACCCCCCCACCCCCAGGCAATCACAACACAATGTGCCAGAGTCACCAAACAGCTGTGTGTGTTTAGAGTGGCACAGTAAACCTGAGTGTGAATAATAATAACAAGAGATTCCAGCTCTGGTTTTATTCTAACCTTGTGAATACCCACCATTGGCTTCTTAGTGATTTTTATACAGCGCTGCATCAATAATAATTTGTTTCCTCCAAGGTCAATTATAAGCTCATTGTGTAATCATGACATATAAATCATCAAATTTACTTCTAATATAGATGCTTAAACTGTGTACTGGCATAAATCATTCAATAATATGATTTTGCTGTCCCACTGCGCTGATGATTCCCTTCACTCAGTCTTAATGAGAAACCTGAGACTGCTTCAAGGGTTTTATGAGGTCAAATCCATTCATGTTTCTAGCAGTACTCATTCCCTCCTTTCAACCCCATTCCCATCTTTCCCTCATCCTTCTACACTCCAAAGCAATCAGACACATGATGATGATAATAATAATAATAATTATAATAATTTTTTTTGGGTACTCAAAGCGCTTTACATACGGAAGGGAGAATCTCCTCAACCACCACCAATGTGCAGCATCCACCTGGATGATGCGACGGCAGCCATATTGTGCCAGAACGGCCACCATATACCAGCTGATTGGTGGAGAGGAGACAGAGTGATGAAGCCAATTAATGTATGGGGATGATTAGGAGGACATGATGGACAGAGGCCAATGGGCAAATTTGGCCAGGATGTCGGGGCAACACCCCTACTCTTTTTGAAGGACATCCTGGTATTTTAAAGGACCGCAGAGAGTCAGGACCTCGGTTTAACGTCTCATCCGAAGGACGGTGCTTTTTTGACAGTATAGTGTCCCCATCACTATACTGGGGCGTTAGGACCCACACAGACCACAGGGTGAGCACCCCCAGCTGGCGTCACTAACACCTCCTCCAGCAGCAACCTAGTTTTCCCAGGAGCTCTCCCATCCAGGTACCAACCAGGCTCAGCCCTGCTTAGCTTCAATGGGCGTCTTGGGCTACAGGGTGATATGGCTGCTGACACTGCACATCATATTATTCCTCCTTTTCTGACCTTTAATGAAACATGCATGTGCTCCATTAAGTCAATAACAACATCAATTTTTCATTCCAATGTATATGTGTACCTAATATCTATTTGTAGAATACATAATGGCATTATCGAGACTTGCTGATGACATATTTGTGTTATCAGAATTTCTATGGGATTGGCGCCATATTTAATGTGACAAAAATGCTTGACCGACAAAGTTACCTAGGTGACAAACTAGGAAATGAGGAGAACAGACACAAAGCAAATGGAAAGTCACCAACAGAAACTCAAGAGTCATTTTCTGGCGGTTTTGCTGATTATTTCATTATGATCCTGTGAACAGGACCAGCAGATCTAACACAAAATGTTTTAATTTTTCTGTTCATGGCTTTTGGGCAGATTTTACTGCTGCTTTTTGAAAAAATGAGTCCAGTACCAATTAAAAGTTGGACACACGACTCAAGGTAGACTTTGGATCACAAAGTAACAGTCACGAACCAAAATGTTCAGTAATGAGTGTCAAAAAAGAAAAAAAAAAGAAAAGAATAATATTATTGACAAAACTTATGACAAATAGTGAGTCAAAATTTTAGAAGTGCACACAGGTCACTTCTATGAGGTCAACTTGACACCCTTCATGTATTCTAGGGTTAGGATCCTAAATCACACCATATTGAGGTCTATATTATATTACTAGTTAGACAAAGGCACTAATGGAGACAGATACATAAGCTAAAATTGTATGATCAAAATTCCAGCCTGTACCTGTGGTGCACTTCCGCCCCACCTTTGTAAAAGCCTTTTACTCAAATTCATGCACACTTATGCAAGCACAAACCCACACACACACACAAACCCACAGAGAATTGTGCAGGGGACTGTGATGGAGTAGAGTGGCAAGAAAGAGAGAGACAGCGTGAGCAGCTAAAGGAGTTCATGTGTGACACATCCCCCTCAGAGCTGGTGGAGGGGCAGCCACATGAAACCTATTAGCACGGGTGTCTGCTGAAGTGTCATTCTATGGCACGGCTACCTCACGCAAAACCCTTTCCTCTCTCTGCACCTCTGTCACCACAGCGCAGAGCAGACTCTGTCTCGTTCCCTACAATTAGCTTAAGAAAAGCTCACAGACATTAGGCAAAACATTATTGTGATTCTGACCCCATTATAAACACTGTACATTCTGGAGGTTAATACATAACTGCCAAGCTCATTAAGGCCACAAAGTTCTTATTCTGCTGATAGTACCTACAGTATGAAAGTGCATTACCTTGGAATACCCATATTGAGTCTAGAGGTAGATGGGCTGCCCTTGTTGAGTCTTAATTCAAGATTTCTACATCTTAAAGATCAAATATCTCAAGAGTGATAAGAACTTCTATATAGGGTTTATGAAAAGCCCTTTGTTATTTGGTTTATTGTAAACATTTTCCATTTCCATGGAAAGCTGATTTTCTGTGCAATGTAAAGCATTGATAATATAGGAAGAAAAAACACCGCAAGCTAAACAGGATGATCAATAAAGATATGAAAATATCATTGTGTGTTGTTTAGACAGACAGTGATTTTCTAATATAGAGACTCTGGACTAAATATATGGTATTTTCAAAAGGTTTGTAGAAAGGCTAATAAAAATGATCAATAGCATATGTCATTTGCAATTTCATATGGTTAGTTGCTGCATCCATTTCCACAAAAATGTGGAAGATAAGGGTGAACAGATCTCTGAATTAAAATAAGGGACATTTCTGGTTCTGTGGTTAATATATCATCAAATTTTCCAATTATGATTTTGAAAGGGGGGCAATTCTGGCTTTGTATTTTATGACATTTTGTAAAGGTAGTCAACATATTCCTATGAACTGCAAAGATTGTTGAGAGTATAATGCAAAACACAGGTTCTCCTCAAATAATTCTAGTAAATGATGATATGATGATTCTCCGGTGGTCATTCTTAAAGGTCATCTATTCTGATCCAGTTTTCAATGGCAATATTAGTACAAAAGTAATAGTAAATCATAACTTAAGGCTGCAATAATGAGCAGTGCCCTCTACTGGTCTAAAACAGAGACGTATGGTCAGCCTAAGAAAGATGTCATCATATACAGCAGGATATCGCTTCTCAGCCTTTTGGTTAAGATCAAGTGTAGTATCTGTTCATATCGGTTTAATATCTTATACATCTAGAGAGCTGTTAGAGAGATGGTTAGAGAGTCAGACTTGTAACCCAAAGGTTGTGGGTTTGAGTCTCAGTACCGGCAGGAAATGTATGTGAGGGAGGGAATGAACAGCGCTCTCTTCCACTTTCCTTACCCACAACTAAGGTGCCCTTAAGCAAGCCACCTAACCCCCAATTGCTTCCCGTGTGCTGCAGAAAAAAATGCAGCCCAGTGCTCTGTGTGTGTGTTCTGTACTCCTTGGATGGGTGAAAAGCAGAGCACAAATTCCAAGTCTGGGACACCATACTTGGCCACACATCATGTCCTTTCCTTTAAAAAAAAAAAAAAAGATATAATTACAATTTGGTCAATTCATCCATTTAACAATTCTATAATGTTTCTTTTTCTTTAATTTTTTCAAGATCATGCTTCCTTCTGAATATCTTCTGGGGTAAGTCAGTGGAACTGTTCGACTATATGCTGGTTTAGCTTTAAATCAGTATGAAGCTTTAGTCACTGAATATTAACCTTGTATAACTTAATCCTCTCTTCGGGAACCAACTGTAAAAATGTTTCTTGAGCAGCAAATCAGCATATTAGAATGATTTCTGAAGGATCATGTGACACTGAAGGCATTCAATTTTGCCATCAGCTATAAAATAAATTTTAAAACATAAAAATTGAAAACAGTTATTTTAAATTGTAATATTAATATTTCACAATATGTCTGTTTTTACTGTATTTTTGATCACATAAATGCAGCCTTGGTGAGCATAAGAGACTTCGAAATTCTGTAGTAAACACAGTAGTGTATGTAGAAAGAGTTGTGTGTAATGGGGTTAAAATGATACAATTACTTTACTTTATAATCCACATTGTGGAAAAATTGTCTTAATATAAATACACATGAGAAAAAAACATGAAATACACAATTTATAAGAGAAAAAAAAAATCAGTCACAGTTAAAATTTTGACAGCACTGGGCACGAAGGATACTTTGTAAACTTTTCTTGTCACTTGTGGTTGCCTATAGCGTCTCCCTGGTGGCAACAGTTGAAACTCGGGGTAAGAGGGTAAGACATCCTTAACTATCTTTAAAGCCTTTTTCTTGACCTGACATTGAAAGAGATCATTCAAATGTCTCTTATTATAGAATGATGTAATTGGTATTTTCTTTTTGAAAAAGAAAATATTTCCTTTTTTCTGTACTCCTATTGACATTCGAAAATACGTTTTTAATACTCTGCCATCTGCTATCACTCTGCATGTTCATATAACACACCTATGAAACTCTGAAATTACAGCACAGGTCGATCCAGATGCCATCCAGCTCAGTGTCAGCTAACATTACATGCAGATAAGGCAGACAGAAACATTCCTAATAAACACACCAATGCAAATACACGTGCCTGACTAATCTCCTTACATTCTGGGGTGTAGGTCATGTGTCTGATGTGAGGAATTACTCTGTGTATGTCTGCCATGTTATTGCTTAAGCTCTGCTTCTGACATGCTTTAATGGTGATGAGGGAAAGCAGGCTATGGTGTGTTTCACAGAGACTTCTATACTGAGACGCATATCAAACCTGTCTGATGTGCCCGTGAAAGTAATATTATTAAACCTTTATGTATGAAAAAATGAAACCTCTTTAATGTATTGAGATTCTGTGAAAGTTCTGCAGGCCAATTGCTTTGGACTTATCT
Organism: Elopichthys bambusa; assembly: GCA_037101425.1. Lineage (NCBI taxonomy): Eukaryota > Metazoa > Chordata > Actinopteri > Cypriniformes > Xenocyprididae > Elopichthys > Elopichthys bambusa. The sequence continues at coordinate 20,545,304 of CM074432.1, forward strand.
TGCCATTATATTGAACTTCTGGTTATGAATGACAATATACACAATGTCATGAAAAACCTTTCAAGCTGCATTTATAGTCCGAAGAATTGGTGATGGATACGGGAGCATAAACAGGTGTCAAAAATGTCGGATTAGTTTTGTTCAGGACTTAACAGCACAAACCCCCTTTGAAATCATTGTCAGGGTAAATTGAAAAAGAGAAGAAGGGCAAAGAGGAAAGGAAATCATTCATCTCTCTCTCACACACACACACATACACACACACAAACACATACAAAACTATGTCAACAAATTTCTTTACACTAATCCTTAATGCATGTTAACATAACATTGTGTTTGCATGGATAATGAAATGGATTTAATAAAGACATGAGTCAGAATATTTAAACAATTGATGTTTCCTTCTTCCTATTTCGCTTCCCTTTCCTCTCTTCTCAATGTGTCCTATAATGCTGTTTATGAATGTTCTTGAGAAAGCGGCTTGAAGCTGTCAGGGCCTGTGAGGTGATAAAAACCTTGAGGAGGAGAATAACACCTTCATTCTGACACATGAAAAGGAATCACATTCTCTGGAGCCTTCTGCATAGAGGAGATAGGCTTCTTTTTTCTCTTTCCTCCATAAACATACAACTGCATTAAAGGTAAAGTGTGTAATTTTTGCAATACTAGCGGCACAAGATGGAATTGCAAAAATAATGATAGATTTCAAACAAGTTTTCTGAACACTCCTGCAGATGCAAGTGGTAAACAAATCTTATGTGAATTGAAGTAAAGATACCCTAAATGAAATATTACTTCAGTAAACATATAATACTTTAAGTACTTTTATATTTTACTTGAGTACAAAAGTAGGTTACTTGTTTTTTTTTTTTTTTTTTAAATGTAAGTAACCTAGTAATTTCTAAAAAAGTTGGGACATTTTGTAAAATGCAATAAAATCAAGAATCTGTGATTGGATAATTCTCTTGAACCTTTATTTATCTGACAAAAGTACAAAGAAAAGGTTTCCTATGTTTGCACAACATAATTGTATTTTGTTTGGATTGCCTTTTAAGTGGATAATTAAAATTTGTTTAAACTTGATCATCTTCTTGTTCTTCTTTCAACCTTGTGTGACAGATGACCGGACCAAACAAAGAAATGGAGATTGCATCCATTAAACACAATATGCTTATAAATCAAGAACAAGGCATTTATAACTGTATTTATAAACTGCTTACTAATGTCTATTAATGCTTTATAAATGATGGATTGGCTAGTTACGAACTATGTCATGATCCCAGCCTGTGTTCCCCTGTCATGTGTGTGGACTTTTTTATTATTTCCTGTGTTACGCCATGTTTTGTAGTCCTTTCTAGTTTTTCATGTTGATTTGTCTCCCCAGGTGTTTCTTGTTTCCTTGTTATCTTGTTAAACCTTGTGTATATATACCCCAGTGTTTCTCATGTTCTTTGTCTGGTGTTGTCCTTCCATGGATGTTACTTGTTGTCAGTTCTTCCCTTCATGTTCTGGATTTATCAGTTTTGCCTGGATTTACTTTTATTATGCTTGTTTGAATAAATGTTTGCTGCATCTGGATCCTACTCTCGTTCCTCTGAAACAGCCACCGTTACAGAACACCAGACCCAACAAGGATCCAGCAGCTTTTCCATTGACCAAGTATGGACAAGGAAAGAATTTTGTTAGGCCTTAGACGAGGCCCACGGTCACTGGAGAACTATGTTCTACCATCGCAAACTTTTCTGATCTACCGGACTGTCTCTTGATAGACTTCTTTTGTGATGGCATTAACCCTCACGTACGCACGGGTGTGATTAGAGCGTTCAGCGCATCACGTGATCAACTGCCAAATTCAAATGTGCGTGCGCGCTTTGAGACGGACCAGAGACGGACGCACGCAGCACTTTTCATATATCATATATCATTTATGCAGTGTTTTCAGCCAAATAATTTTAGATTTCAGACATTTAAATACGCATGAGTACTAACAAAACAATACATTTATAGTTTGTAAAATACACACTGATGTCTATAGAAGTGGAAATAACAAACATTTCCATAATAATTAGACGACACGTTTTATTCATATCAGATACACATTGTGAATGTAACTTTAAAGCTTACTCTATTCTTCCCCAGCAGATAAGCAGATCAAAGCAGATCATCAGTCATACAGCGCTGTGCTGTGTTACATGACAAGCAATGACGTGTCACCATGGAAACGATAAAGTGATACGTCCTAAATAACGGTCGCCTTTAAAAAAACTCACGCTGGGGGCTCAGCCAGAATAATTTAAACTCACATGTGAAAGGGTTAATCAACCTCTACAGTCCGAACTTAAACGAGAGGGTCCGCGTTTATCATTGAATTGTTTTTTGGATTTAGCTCCTCGTTAATAGTGAATATGTGTTCACTAATCTAAAGTGTTACCAAAATAGTTTGTGTCTACCACTGACAAACAGAGTCCTGCCCCAAACTCGTGTCTCTGGTTGTTGTATGTTGCCGTTGCTGGTCAAGAAGCTCAAACAAACAGATACATGTTTCTAAAGCACCACAAAGCCACAGTTTATAATCAATAATAATTCAAGGAATTACTATCTGGGGAAATCAATTGAAACAGTAGGTTTGACAACATGAAATCAAGTTTAAAGCTTCAATTTATGGCATAACTGTTGGACTCAAAACACGCATTGTCCAGCAGACCAAATAGAACCAACTCTATCCTAGTCTAATGGTTACATGGCTTAAAGGAACACACCATTATTTTTGAAAATAGGCTCATTTTCCAACTCCCCTACAGTTAAGCAGTTGAGTTTTATCATTTTCGAATCCATTCAGCCGATCTCTGAGTCTGGCAGTAGCACTTTTAGCATAGCTTAGCACAGATCATTGAATCTGATTAGACCATTAGCACCTCGCTCAAAAATGACCAAAGAGTTTTGATATTTTTCCTATTTAAAACTTGACTCTTCTGTAGTTACATCATGTACTAAGACCAACGGAAAATGAAAAGTTGTGATTTTCTAGGCCTTTTTTTTTTGCTGCCGTACTATGGGTGCAGCAGGCGCAATGATATTATGCAGCGCCTGAAAATAGTCCCAACATGACAGGCTAAGTTTGTGTAGTTGCAGCCGGCAAATTGGGTACTAGTGGCTGGATTTACCTGTGTGTGATTAACCATGGTTATGTGCGTTGTAAAGGGCTGTGATAGTAAGTCAAAGGTGTACTCTACCATCAAGTTTCATAGAATTCCAACGAAAAACAAGGAACAAAAGAATCAATGGCTGGCTGCTCTAAACATAGATCTCAAAACACCGGTAGAATCAATCAAGAAATGGCGTCTTTGCTCAAAGCCTTTTGGACCAGATAACTATTTGGAAAACATGGACAGTGTTCCATGTACCATGGTACGGCGTCTAAAGGATACAGCCATCCCAACAATCTTTAGAGTACAGACAGGACCAAGTGTATCATCACCCATGGCTATAAGTGTAACATTATTATTTTTAGTTAGCTTGAACGACCAGATTGAAAAAGCACTGCTGTTGTTTGTTAGCTACCTGTGAAATGCAATCACTGAGGGCTAGGTTTGCTCGACCATTTGGCTTATACAGTATATAATGTTAGTAGTTTTGTTGTAGAGTTCTGGTGAGGTAGTGCACAGTTTGATTAAAAGAAACTTGTATAATTGTCGGTATTGTTTATCTACAGTTTTTATGGTACAAAATACCAGTGATGTTATGTTCTGTGCCGAGGCTTCGGAGCGTGTGTCGAGAAATTATCTCATTGATGACGCCCGAAGCCTCGCTTGGCCTGACTAGTTCAGAATCTTGAAATTCACAGTCCTCTGCCCTGTTAAACTCAGCCACTTTCCAGTTTTAGACTAATAATATTGCCCCTCCTGCCTATTATGAGCAAAGACTTGATTTACACACATTTGAAAGCCCCATTCATTTCAACCCAATACGTTTATTACACTGTTACGTTATATTATGTTATATAATATGCTACATTGACTTAGAAGGGCAGCATGCAGCCTTCAGTGTATTCCGGTTTAAACAGATACGGTTTAGGATCTGCACCAAAGTAAATATCTTCTGAATCGTCTCTCACAAATGTCTCTGTGGTTGTAAGGCACGCTCCCTGTGCAAGCAGGTGGTCATGTTGGTTATGTTGACGGAAGTTAGCCTATTTTCAGGTGCTGCATAATATCATTGCGCCTGCTGCACCCATGGTACGACAGCAAAGTTACGACACTGAGAGTATAGTTCCTAACCATATCGGCCTAGAAAATCGCAACTTTTCATTTTCTGTCAGTCTTAGTATACGATGTAACTCGATGTAACAGAAGAGTCCAATTTTAAATAGGAAAAATATCAAAACTCTTTGGTCATTTCTGAGCGGGATGCTAATGGTCTAATCAGATTCAATGATCTATGCTAAGCTATGCTAAAAGTGCTACTGCCAGACCCTGGCTGAATGGATTCGAAAACAGTAAAACTCAACTGTTTAACTCTAGGGGATTTGGAAAATGAGCCTATTTTCAAAAATAGTGGCATGTTCCTTTAACTTGCATTTCTCCTTTCAATTAGCGCATGTATAGAGTGAACTTGTTAACCCTAATCACGAATTAATCTTTTTTGTTTTCCAGGAATTTCTCCCTCTGGTCATATTTGAATGAAGACACCCCGAGCACTCTCTGTGTTCAAGGTTGAAATACATATGTTATTGTGTGGATCTGTTGGGGCACATGGAGTCCCATGCTGTGCAGGAGATTGAAGACAATCAACTGCTTGGTTTGGTAATAAGGCTAAGGGACTAATCTGACATAAAATTTGTAAATAGAAGTTTTAAGTGAAAGAGCTACATAGTTTAAAGTTTTAAAGTTTCACAGTATTTTTAAATGTCTTTATATTTAGCCAAAACTTGAATTTTGTAAAGTATGATCAACCAGGGTCACCTAAGAGGCCCCTGGGCTACAGCATTATGGTAGGCCTACAATAAATTGCGCTGCCAATGGTGATTAAATTTAATGATCGCTTAGCTCAAATCACGTCAAACCGTGCACTATGGAAGTAAAATAATGCCATATGTTTTTGAAACAAAAAGCATCTTGAATTGCACTACTTGAAAAAATATACATTGCATTAACTGTGCTTGTATTTTAATGCATTGTATTTTTAGGGCTTGCATTTTTATGGGCTGAAATTCAACATGGTTGTATATTTACGCTGTGAATATTTCAATTCAAAACATTTCACACACATTTTCATTGTTAAAAATGCAATAATCCATATTCACCTTTCAGACTTCACTTCCAAAATATTCATTCTGTTTAAAAATACAACCTATAATATTCAGCAGACAATTTTCGGTCCATTTTATTTCGCGTGGTTCAAATTTCAACATTTCACATCAGGGAACTGCAGGAAAAGCAGCAGAGTACTGAGCATAATCTTCATCTGCTGTTAGTCGACCTCACCAGCAGGTGGTGCAAGCACGTGTTGATGAAGAGCTGAGCAACAGATAGAGCAAGTCATTCGTTTCATTTATTAAAACGGATTTACATTAATGGAGCAAGCGGTAATTGCATGTGTGATGATTATATATGCAGAAAAGCTGATAAAGACAAAAGTTGTTTACATTTAATTCAATGTCTTTACTGTTACTTTCCCTGTGTAGCCTACATGTAAGCAGCTTTCTCTACAGTGGATGAGATTATAATGTTATTCCCCGATGCTGATGTACAGTTCAAACATTAAATCTAAGTTAGACATATAACTTTCCTTAACTTTATATCACGGCTGTTCTGCAGTACTGGGGTTTCCCTTCAATATGTCATACTCCAGGATTCTCCATCGTCGGGACATATAGAACGCTTAACTTATCTCTATATACTAAATACAGTGAAAGACCACCAAACTCGCACATTATTGAGAATGTAGGCTACAGGCAAGCAGGTTTGCTCAGAATATGGACGTAATGTGCAAAGTTTGATGCTAAGCGTTTCCCAATGAAATACTGGCATTAATTTGGCTTGACATTGGACGGTCGATATTCGCAAATTTAGGGATCGTCTCTAAAGTTACATACAAGATTTCTAACTTCAATAGCATTTGAAGAGAATTACTTACAGTCATAAAACCAACTGTAAACTGTTCATGTAGATTTCAGGTATGATGCACACCTTTTAGATTCTTGATATTGAATAAAATAAAAATAAACATATGTAAATATAGTTATATATTTCACTTAGCCTACTGTATGCTCATACACAAAATATACCATAATTTAAAGCTCTATAGTATTTGAAGAGAATGAATTACAGTCTATAAAGTGTTCATGTAGGTGTGATGCACAACTTTTAGACTGTTGATAATAAATATGAACTCTGTATGAACGCTGTAGTGAAAAATAGTATTACACATGATTTGACCGTTTATTTTATTAAATATCAAAAATCTACCATATACCATAATTTTAGATTGTTGATATTAAAATAAATAGAAGCTCATGTAGTAGTAAAAAATTAGCAATTTTTTTAAATTTTATTTCATTAAATATAAAAATCTAAAAGGTGTGCATCATGCCTGACACCTACACGAGCACATTACAGTTTATGACTGTAAATCATTATTTTCAAATGATATTGAAGTTAGAAATGTGTACACCAATGTTGTATGTAACTTTAGAGACGGTCCCTAACTTTGTAAATATGGACCATCCAATGTCAAGCCAACTTTATGCCAGTATTTCACTAGAAAACGTTTAGCGTCAAACTTTGCACATTACGTCCATATTCTGGGACAACATGCTTGCCTGTAGTCTATATAGTATAGTAGGCTATAGGTGCGAGTTTGGTGGTCTTTTATATCACTGTATTTAGTCTATAACGATAAAGTTAAGCGTTATATATGTCCCGACGACAGGGGAATCCTGGAGTATGACATATTGAAGGGAAACCCCAGTATTGCAGCACAGCCACGATATAAAGTTAAGGAAAGTTATTTGTCTATCTCAGATTTATCGTTTGAACTGTACATCAGCATCGGGGAATAATGTTATAATCTCGTTCACTGTAGAGAAAGCTGCTTACATGTAGGCTACACAGGGAAAATAACAGTAAAGGCACTGAATTAAATGTAAACAACTTTTGTGTCTTTATCAGCTTTTCTGCATATATACTGTCCCTGATAATCATCACACATGCACGTACCGCTTGCTCTGTTAATGTAAATCCTTTTTAATGAATGAAATGAATGACTTGCTCTAACTGTTGCTCTGCTCTTCATCAACACACGCTTGCACCACCTGCTGGTGAGGTCGACTAACAGCAGATGAAGATTATACTCGGTACTCTACTGGTTTTCCTGCAGTTTCCGGATGTGTAATATTGAAATTTGAACCACTGAATTTGTGGACGCAAAATAAAATGGACCGAAAATTGCCTGCTGAATATAATAGGTTGTATTTTTAAAGAGAATGAATATTTTGGAAGTGAAATCTGAAAGGTAAATATGGATTATTGCATTTTTAACAATAAAAATTTATTTTGTATTTAATTTTTCCAAACAGTGCAATTCAAGATGCTTTTTGTTTCAAAAACATATTGCATTTTTTTACTTCCATAGTGCAAATTATTATTACTGTTATACTTTGTTCTCAAATTGTTAATGTTAACAACATCAGCACTGTGTGACTGTGTATATTTAGTGTGTATTAGCATTACTTCTTGATTTCAATTTCTGTAGCCACTCCGCAGTCCGAAGTCTTTTGCTTTTGACTACGGGTGAATCTTCAGTTGTCACTGATAATTGTCATTTGAACCTTTCTGGATAACAATCCGCCTTCAAAATGATAAGTTTAATGAATCCAGCTGCTGTGAGAAAAGGCTATAAATGATCCGCTACCAGCAGCATCCTCACATGCCATATAGCAGACTATCTGGGACTCCTTCTTTCTGTTTACAGACATGACATAATGATGCAAAGACGAACGGCTGCATGTTTGAATTACCCGCAGAAACCCAGTACCAATTTTTTAAAACATTATTACAAGCTTACCGTTGTGAATCGGGCTAAGTTAAGGAGATAGTTTTGAACACTGGCTGGTTATGTACTTGCTCAAAAATGGATTTTGGATCAACCAAAAAAAGTTACGGACTGCAGCTTACATTTAACATTTACAACAAATATATAGATCAAATTTAGGTGAATATGCAAATTCCAGTAACTGTTACTGTAAGTGGTTACATAAACAAAGCAGCGTTGCAACATTACTTTGCAGCACAACGTTATTACAGGTATTATACAGAGTTAATATGAAATGAAAATGCGAGTTTACAGGTATGGTATATTAACACCATAAATTAAACAAAGTATTCTTTATTCATCAGCAGTATCAAAACAATCACTTGGCATAAATATGGGCTATTCAGAGATGAACATGAAGTGCTCATGTTTATTTAATTAAATCATTGCCTTTTGAAGTTTAATTCCAGTTGTTTTTTTCCCATATATAAATTTTTTCCTGAAATTAAAACTGAGACTTTAAAGCAGCACCGATGGAACACAGTTGACCTTCAGATGACAGATTGTATCCACATTTTTGTAAGTTATTCTTCAGCACAAAGCGGCTCTTTCGCACTGTATGATGCTGTAGAAAGTTGTCCAGTTCATTTCTGTTCACACAGCAGAGTTTCCCCAAAAATGTAGTAGTCCTGATAATTTCTGGGTGTAAGTGTGGTTATAGAATGCTGTTGTCACTGCTGTAAGCTCCCATATATACAAATAAATATTTGAAAATATCATTTTTGTGCACCAAGTAGGCCCCTCCCCAGTGTAGGCCCCTGGAAGTTAATGCACCTCTGTCATCAACGAGAGTAAAGGATGATTTTTTTTTTTTTTTTTGAAAATCAGTTGCATGCTTTGAAATTAACATCAGCTTGCTTTTCAAGAGCATCCGTGGCTTCAGAACATGCTTCTCTGTCTCTCTTATCCTCATCTTATTGACAACAGATGGGATCTTAACCTTTTAATCTACATCTGCAAATCCTCATGCTGTCTTCATTACCAACTCTGGAGTGAAATGTCTCCAGGATTCTGTCTGTTGGTGAGAACATGCCTCCAGCTAAATTGAATCAAGCCACTGCCAAATTTAACTATAAGAATTTTTTTAGAGCTAGAAAAAGATATAAGAACATAAATGCCTATATGCCATGGCATATATTGCAATATATGTATGTGAAAATGTAAATTACACATTTGATGCTTAATAAAAAATAATTTCCAAAATTACATTACACTGTAAATGCTGTGTAATATGTGACCTGATCCAGCAAAATCAGTCACAGTGACCCAAATTTCAAAATTGAGATTTTGGTATCAATGGAAAGAGGAGACCATAGGCTTTAAAATAATATCCTAGTCAAAGTCATTTTTCCAATTGAAAACCTGAGAAAATCGCTTTTAAAGTTTTATTTCAAAATCCATTGCATTTAAAGGAATAAACTATTTATTTTACAGCTTAATTTGACCAAAGACATTTGTGTGTGTGTATATATATATATATATATATATATATATATATATATATATATATATATATATATATATAAATGCTATTCAGTCGAAACGGGGCTTCCCACTGACAAATGATCAGGGTTACTGTTTGTGTACATTTCTAAGCTTTTTGATTGGTTTTATACAACGTTTATAACACCATATTTGGAGAGCAGAGATAGTGACGTTTCAGAGGATACCTGGAATATAGGGAAATGCTGAGAGGAGAGGAGTTGAGAAAAGCAATGTTCATTTCCAGCGAATTTAGTAAAACTGTCAACTTTAATAGTCATTTAAATACCTTTACTCAATTATCTGGACTATTTTTGAAATTAGCTAAAAAAAAAAAAAAAAAATTTTCATTGTTTTTTCACATTATCGGCCCGTATCTTAAAATGGAACGTTGCGACTTCTGACTCATTTCGCCAGAACGGGTCACATATTTAATTATTTTTAAAAAATAAAATAAAATAATAAAAGAACTCTGACCTACAAGTACTATATCATTTATAGTCTCTAAGATTATGATTTGCCCTGTGAGATGGGTTTGGCTCAACTTTGAATCAGAGATAACAGAGAATGGAAATCATATCAAATCAAAATTCAATCAACAAATGTCAAGCCATTTTACTTGCTTATAGCATTGGTATGGGGTGTAACGGTTCTGTTCTCCACCCATATTATGGTTTGTTGAAAACAACGTGTAACACAGACAGACATATTCGGCTAATGTACTGTATGTTTCAGTCCCCAAAACATTACAACAGCGATGATCAAAAGAACATGGACAAAACAATCACTCTTTGTAAACAAATTTTTCAATGTGAGTGCCGTATGCTCTATGACCAGTAATTTATGACGTCATCATCCGGGTGTTGATTGTGCGCGAACGCAGGTGAGACCTGAACAGCTCACGTTGCTATCTCTGTTTAAACTAAACTAATTTAAACCTTTCCAGTTTAAACATTTAACTGTAAGACGCAAAAGAGAACTCGCACGCGCTGTGAGGAGATTTGTGTGTACTCATCCGAAACTTGTACACAGACCAGCCGTGTCACAGCGCGCAAATTCTCTTTCAAGTCTTGCACCTGAACGGACAACAAAAGGGACAGCAGTCTAATATTCTTGCACTCTGTGTTTTTAATACTAATCAAACAACAAAAGATGAAGAAATCACTCACTACTCTTGACTGAATAGCTTTTGTAACTTCAATAATGTTTAATCTTTATTTAATTTAATCAAATAAGTTTGTATGCAGTGTTAGTTTATATTTGATTACTTTATTCAATTTCTGTACAGTAAACGACTGTATACCTGAAAAACCTGTAAAGCATTGTTTATTTTATTTATATCTTAGCACTTTATCTTATATCTTAGTATTTATGTGTGCTGTTTTGAAGTTAGATCATTTGTTTTTATTTTCTTTATTTTTATTTGACAATTGTCCTATTTTTAACTGAACATAGCACATACCAAACCAGAAACACAGAAACGGTGACCCTAAAACCATGATAAAAACCGAACCGTGAGTTACCATGCTGACATGCTGACCCCTGTTCACTGTCGAAAGTGCCAACAGTGGGCACGTGAGCATCAGAACTGGACCACGAAGCAATAGAAGAAGGTGGCCTGGACTGATGAATCACGTTTTCTTTTACATCACGTGGATGGCCGGGTGGCATGTCCGTCGCTTACCTGGGGAACACATGGCACCAGGATGCACTATGGGAAGAAGGCAAGCCACCAGAGGCAGTGTGATGCTTTGGGCAATGTTCTGCTGAGAAACCTTGGGTCCTGCCATCCATGTGGATGTTACTTTGACACATAACACCTACCTAAGCATTGTTGCAGACCATGTAGCGGTATTCCCTGGTGGCCTCTTTCAGCAGGATAATGTGCTCTGCCACAAAGCAAAAATGGTTCAGAAATGGTTTGAGGAGCACACCAATGAGTTTGTGGTGTTGACTTGGCCTCCAAATTCCCCAGATCTCAATCCAATCGAGCATCTGTGGGATGTGCTGAACAAACAAGTCCGATCCATGGAGGCTCCACCTCACAACTTACAGGACTTAAAGGATCTGCTGCTAACATCTTGGTGCCAGATACCACGGCACACCTTCAGGGGTCTAGTGGAGTCCATGCCTCGACAGGTCAGGGCTGTTTTGGCAGCAAAAGAAACGCACCCCTGCTACGCTGCTGCAGAGCAAGTACAGAGACTTGCTACTGCCAATACATTCACAGACATTGCTGTGAGCATGTAAGACATGCTGCTGCTGCTGCACATGTAACATACATGAATTAACCCCCATAGCAGATCTACACAGGTGGAGCTGGGGAAGGAGGGTTCTGAAAGCGTGCTGCAGATTGCTAACAGCAAATAATGCCAAGTATTTGAATGTGTGAGCAGCAAACTCATTGGCCGCTGATGCAACAGCAACCAGTCAGCTGTGCTATGTAGATAATGATGTGATTGCTACCAAAATTAGTTAGAGACCTATCAGCCTGCACTGTCAGAGTTTCATGGCAGAACTAGATAAGTATCACAAGGTTAAACCAGCACTACAGCATTTCAACAGGATTTTTTTTTTTTTTTTTTAATTTTGACCAAGGACAAAATGTGTCTTTGGGCGCTGAAAAATGGTAAGTGTTCAAATTGTATTTCTGTCATAAGGGCAATACGCAATTTGTATCACATAAATAAATATAATTTACTGATTAAATTGATTAAATTATGTTCTTAAGATACTGTTAAAACTTTGAGTGAAAGTTGCAAAGTAGTTTGTGCTACATAAAAAAGGGATAACACTTAATCATTGCAAGCAAATTAATGAGAAGGAAAAGAATCTGGACCCCGAGGCATGTGGTAAATGCAAATGCTTCACTCCAAAACACTTAATTACTTTAATTAGATTTTGTTAGTTTGTATAATTGTATAAACAGCCTTTGTAATTCACCAGTAATTGTGAGGTTAAAATGTGAGATGCACATGTAGGAGATGATGAATTATTGTTAGCCACTTTCCAGGACATAGTGTATGTATACTGCTTTTGTCCTCCAGTGCGTCTTGGCTGACCCAAAACTCTTGGGATCAACTTCTGGTACTAAACACGCTGACTTATTAGTGTGCAGTGTTCTCTCTTTCACAGGCCTTGGGGCAATCATGATACTGAAGTCGCTAAATGATTACAGCAGTCTAGTGCAATGGGTGTTTTTCTCTCTTGTGTATTTTAGATGTGCGTGAGCCATGGTCACACATGAAAGTAATACACAGTGCAAAATCAGTATGTGGTAGTAGAATTGCTTATTGCAAACTGCCTTAAATTCCTACAATCTGCCTTAATGAGATGCCAGTCTGAAAAGTTTTACAAAATCATAAATGTCCAGAGGCAGTATGTTGTAGAAAAAAATAAAATTAGCAACAAAAATGTAGGGAATCTATTTATTTATTTGGTTAGCTAGTTAGCTATTTATTTATTTGGTTGGTTGGCTATTTTGTTTGTCTAGCCTCTGTTTACATTGCACTTTATTGCACCACATTTTTCCAAGACATTTAAAGGTTTAGAATAGCATCTTCAATATGTAACAGTAATCATTCTTTTGTTTACCATCTACAGGGAGATGATTACGAATATATGTTTTGTTTTTCTGGATTTGCTTTCTCATTGTTCTCTTTTTCTAACGACTGGATACCCATTCAAGCTATCGAACTGTCTAGCAATTTTTCCTGGCAGAGTTTTGATGTTATGGTTCAGAGCAGGGTTTAGATTTAGGGTCAGTAAATATAGGCCTTTATATTTTATATGCCATGCTTGCTATTCTTTAGAACAACTCAGGCAAATAATCTGGGCACTGTTTTATGCACATGAAAATAATCGTCTGGTATACTAAAGTATAAACTCCATTAACTATTATATTTTCTGCTTTTTATTGTTTGCATCACTCTGCTTGTCTGTCTTTGTTTGAGACACTCTTAGTCTATGTATTTCTGTACTAGTGAGGATTTTACTGACTTTTTCAGCAGGTTACATCGTTACACCAGTAGGGGGAGACAAGTGACTGTCTTTGTAGCTGCTTCCGATTTCGGAGGCTGCGTCCTCCAGAGGTTGCTGCATACATCATCAAGGATGTCTTATTTAAGAAAAGTAACCTTAATAAAATTGGCTGTTATTCTTCAAAAGGTAATAAAATACTGTAATTTCATTCTTATTTTGCAATCTAACTATTACTTTTCTTAAATTAATGTATGTAGCAGTCAAATGCGATCTCCGGAGAACGCAGCCTTCGAAATGAGACGCAGCATATGAGTGAGTAAATGAATCCTTCATTTAACTGATTCGACACAACAACACTGATTCATTCAGGGACAAAACAAATGACTGCCTTTATCAGAGTCACTGAATCATTCATTTAACCGATTAGTTAAAAAACACTGCAGCTAAATTTGGTTATCAATTCACTATTTAGTGCTTAAAGGAGGAATAGGTGATAGGCTACTGGTTGAAAGTCTCCTAATATCCTGATAGCAATCACTATGTTAAATGGTCTAAATGTATTTTTATAAATATATATTGTTTGTGGAAGGTGTTCGACCCTAAAATGTTTATCCAATCTCCGAATGCAATAATACAATGTCCTACCTGCCTGTCAGTGTATGTTTTTACATTTCCTCACGCACCCTGTTCGCGCAGACATCATACGTCATCAGCGCGTTTCATGCTATGCAGAATTTATACAAGACCTGCAAACAAACAGCTGCCACCTTTTACAGTTCCTACCAAATCAAAACAACGAGCTTATGCTACGTTCACGCCATAACTATTGTATTAAGGGATGGCAGCCTGTGACGTTCTAACCAGAGCTGTTCACGTACTCAGACTCGGAATTATGCATTTCCATCAAAACAGTATCAACACTGAAATTAATCTGCAGCAGTCAGGTACAAGCTCTCTACGTTGTTTACATTCATTATTATTGTAATGTTATGTGCTTTGAGACATGAGGAAGTTTAACGCCATTGTAGCACTCGTGACCTACAGTATACATAAACCACTTTCTAATGCTTTGGACCAGATCAGAAGTCTATGCTCGCTCTTGAGCCAGCGTTACAGCAAGACAAGGGAAATAATGACAGAAGACAGAATTATAATTGAAAAGGTAAGTATTTTTTTCTTTTGTATTTCTTGTATTAAATCGTTTTGTTGGGGGAAAAAAACAAACCACTGGAAAAACCCCAAAATGACAGCAAAATATAACAGAAAAAACAACAAAAACATAAATTCACAAAAGAACCCTTTTTGTTTAACTCTCCAAATAAAGCTTTTTACTCCTATAATGACTCTTTGTGTGTTATTTAATTCTGTAGTTATTTATATAATATTTATATATATATTATATTATTTTATTTTATATTTTATTATATTATAGTAGTTTAGTTATTTAATTAGTTTGTTATTCTTTAATTAGCTTTAGTATTCTTAATTTACTCCATTTAATTTCTAATCGGCTTGGTTAGCTGTATACCTTTAAACAACCTTTTCTTTTTGATTTGTGATTTGTGATTTGCAGGTAGGGTAGGATTGTATGCTTTCAATGCTACCAGGCTAACATTAGCATTTCCCAGATCACCTACTGCACCTATAATCTTAATTCTGAAACAAGCACAGTTCAGTTCACAATTCAGGTAATGACACATTTACAAAAATTCTAACCAGTGTGTAAGAACTGAACAATTAGTTGTAAATGATGTGTAAATGTGCATCAGAGACTCTCTTCTATATGTCTCTCTTCTGTATGTGTGGTGCAAGAAATCAGCATAAGATTGGCATGAGATGCCATAACGGTCCTATAATTATCATGGTGTCAATCATCGCATTTTCAGGAGTGAGTCATGTTGGGAAGCTACAAACACTGAGTGAACATTTACAGGATTCACTTCCATATTTAAATGTGGTTGTCACCCATGAAACTTTACAGAGTGTACGCCTACGTTGCCAGCATATATCTGTTGCTACAAAATTAAGAAAAGTTAATTTTGCTTGGATTTAGAAATAATGGGGCCAAAGGCACACCTTAAGAAAAAATTTACTTTTCACTACTCCCATAGTGTATCATTGCAGAATATATATATATATATATATATATATATATATATATATATATATATATATATATATATATCATACATACATATACTGACATTCATATATGGTCACTTCATGTGTTTTTACTGATCAGATAGCTATCCGTTTTGTTAACTCTTCCATTCACACTTGGCAACATAATTCTGATCTTCAATTCCCACACAGCAAAACATCCAATGTTAAATTAACACTTCCAGTTGTCAGTGTTTATATAGTTGGTGTGGATTATATAAACACTGGCAATGTTAATTTAACACTAAGTGTTCATTTTACACTGGAGGTTTTACTGTGCACACTATATGCAAATTTAACAGATTTAAATTCAACAAAAGCAAAAGATACAAGCTTCATTTTATTTATTATCAGCTCATTTCAAGACCAAAGATCACAATAGGAGAAAAAGCACTAATAAGCCAATTTAGTCTCACTACCTTGAATAAAGATGATTGCGTGTTGAGCTTCAGAATGTGATGCTGAGCTTTTCATTTGCGGCAGTTTGGAGGGCAGTTTGGAATGCATTTCAGAGGGCATTTACACCTGATCTTTTCATTATAGGTTAGCTATCTGATCAGAGAAAATGCATGAAGTTTATACAGTAAATAAAGAAAGCTAAAATTGAAATGTTCTAAAAATGTATAACAGTAAAACTCTTGAGGGTAGACATCTCAAAAGTAAAGGTTTTTAACAGTTCTAATTCCTGCATTGAGAGTTTTGAACGGCCTTGTCTGTAGGTCGTAGCATTAGCAGTGCAAAGCTGGCGGTTTTCCTGTTTACCTGCTGACTCGGATGTTTCAGATCTTTGACCTCCCCTTCAGTAATCAACCGGGTGATTGTCAGATATGTGTGCACAGGCATCATCTCATGGCCCCTTTGTCCTAGACCTGAGGTCTACATGAGCAGCATATATTCCAGGATCGTATACACCACTTCTCAGCAAAGCTAAGAACAGATACTTTCTTATCTATCTATATATCTGTCTATCAATCTATCTATCTTAACTTACATTTTAGAATCAGTATACTATATTACTTTGTGTACTATTTTTGCTCCATCATAGTTCTGACTGAAGTCAAAGCATAAATTGTTGAGTGTATCTAAACAACACTTAATGCAGTCACTGAATGAATCAGTGTTTTTGACTCAATCATCAAGCCAGCTACTTGTATGAGCTTATCAGTGTTTTAACGAATCAGTTGAATGAAGGATTTATAACTCGCTCATAAAGACAGCCACTTGTCACCACCTACCGACTTAACAATGTATCCTGTTGAAAGAGTAATTGAAAAACCCCAACCAATACACAGACTGATCGTGTAAAACACAGACACATGGAGTTATATAAACATTTCAAAGTCCCAGGGCTGTTGGACTATATATCAATTTAGAGGTTATTGTTTATTATTGTATAATAAAACATATTTTATTTGAAATCACAGTGTTTTGTGTCATTTAAACACATGACAACATTCAAAGATTGATTTGACAGAATCCTGCAAACTGAGATGTCTTACTAGAAAGTTACTACAAAGTTTTGTGAAACTGTGAGGGTGTGAAACTAAACATTGTCGCCAGATGGCTCAGTAATGCGTATGATGGTTTTTGTGGGGCCAGTTTTATGGGAGGTGGCTGTTCCGTGACAGTGGTTACCCTCTACGACCATATATTTTCACCTCTGTCAAAACCCATTGAGGTATAGAGGAGAGCCACAGAGCCCACAGCTGCACCTGCAAAATAGAGAGGTAGAAACTTTTCCTCTAAGCTGGCTTTATGTATCAAGGGCTTATAGACTGTCTTTTTTAAGTGGTGTGCAAGGTCAGTTTTGACAAGGTTTGTAAGCATCTTATTTCTTTTCTTTTGAGTTGAAAGTCATGAATTACCGACATAAAACACATAATATAGGCCTACCCAAGATTGCTTGTTTAATTGTCCAACTGATATTTTATATCAATGTGTCAGTGGCATTTACAATTTATAGTAAAGGGATATAAAGAATTTTCAATAGCAACCTCTGTGTGTTTAAAAGAGTATAACCATGCATCTGTGTCATTTTTTTTGCATTAGTTTATTAATTTATAATAATTTAATCATGATTTAATACTTTATTTATTCCAATAAATCATATAATAATTCATTCTTTTTTTTTTAAATTTTCTTATTTTAGTTTTTTTCTTGCTCTTACAATGCTTGCCACTGTTGTTCAATCTCCATTTTAAGATTTTTTTTTTAACATCCTAGAACAATGTTGTTAAGCAGTAATTTTCCATTGCTTTTGCTTTGGTATTATAACACTTGTTGGATTTGTGCTGGTCAGACAAAGTACAGGACGAAAGTATATGAAAAGTCCAGTAGGGACGAAGTCCAGGCAAAGTAGAGATGAAGTTTAAACAAAGTCTGAGCATTAAAACAAACATAACTAAGACTGTTCAATAAATCCTGCTCATTTTTTTAGCATCAATTCATTTTCAGCTTCCTGCATTTTCAAGGCTTCCTATCAATCTCTCAGGCTGATAGAAGACATAATATACAGTTTGTCTGGTACCAAAAACTGTAATAACAATCCCCTTACCCTAACCCTAAAGGCCTGTTCACACCAAGAACGATAACTATAAAGACAACTATATTAGTGTCCATACTAGCGAACAATATTGTTCTGTTGATTCTAAGGGCATGCTTGTCTGTCACTTTACATGCTCAAGCTCCTACAACAGGAAGGATTCTGATTGACTGACTGTTTTTATCGTTCATCGGCTGGATAAAATCGCTCTGAATGTGATTCCAACAATATCGTTATAGCTTGTGGTGTGAACTCTGCTATTCTTTAATATTGAGAACAATTAAACCATATCGTTATCTTTATAGTGTTGTGAACAACAGTTAAGATGGCATTCCAGGGATCAGTTTGCTACTCTCTAACTGCTGGTGTGTAAGAAGATGTGCCACACTGTGATTGGATCTTTGGTGAGTGAACATAAACAAATGTTCAGCAACATCAGATAAGATGTTAGGACAACTGCCAGACACCTCTTCCAGAGTAGGAAGGGGGACCTTCTGCACCCACCACAACCAAGGAAAGGACTTCTCATTGGACAACACATTGACTCTAACCACCAAACTCATTCCTAAGGTTTAGGCAAGGACTGCCATAAAAATTCCTTCAGGACCTCCTGGATGGAGCAGCAGTGACTGAAATAAAGAGAGGCCACATAGATCTATCTAAATCCATTCATACCTATGTTTGGAGGCCTTAATTTGATTTAAGCTGCATCACATCCACTCCATCTTACTGACTGTTACACAACACAACACAACAGGTCATGGGACAGACCTGTTAACAGATAAACAAATGCATGGACGATGACTTAACCATTTCATATCGTGTTTGGTGTCTATCTGTTCCCTACGATGCCTTTAATAATTTGAAAGAGGTTTAATAAAGAAATAATGCACGGGTAAAATGTTAAAGACACTATTTTAACATTGTATTTATGCTTCCACACTAGGGGGCAACACGGGGGCTGCTTCAGATAACAGTGGCCAATCACACTCCAGGATCGGCAAGGCGCCACATTTCAATCTCCTCCTCATCAGAAAGGGATAAATATGTCCCCCGGGTAGACACACCCTCGTTCTGCGATTCCAGCTCGACAGGGAAGGAGACATTAACAGACACTCCACGTCCTGAGTTTCTGACCTGATGTGGAAAGAGACTACAAGACAGTTAAGGTTAAGCTTTTACGAGCAAAACCTTTCAATTGCTTCCAGCTGCACTCTAGCTGCAAAAAGGGCCCCAGCATTGAGGGACTTCATCTGACCCTTATGGCTCCTACAGCAGCGCAGCCCAGACCGCAAAGGACCTCTGCATCGATAGACATTGCCTGTACTACATGGCTCCTCAGCCAGCCTGCAAAGGAACCTGTGAAGATTCATCTGACCCAGCTGCCCAGTCTATCCTAAAGGACCGTCTTGGCGCAACCCAAGTTCAGCATCCTCCAGCCCAGCGTGGCATGACTACTGGATCGCAACTCCGCGCCCTTTAGTTTGATTTATAAGATAAGTTTTCTTCATGGGGACCAAAAAAAAAAAAAATGCACTACAAATATGCACTAAATTTCTTAATCCACTTCTGTCTTCCTGAGATCTCAGGAGGTTTCTAGTTTGCATTGAACCGGCTTATAGTTGTTTTACAGAAAGAATCCTTCCTCCCATCCTTTTGTTTGACAAACCCCAAAGACAATTATGCTGTAGTTATGCAGAGTTGGATGGCAGGGTGGAAGTCTCCTAGGGAGGCTGTGTCATGGGGTTAGACTCCAGGTGTTGCTCCGAGGGAAAATTCAGCTCTCTCTCTGTCTTTGCACGTACTCCGCCAGTGAATAAGTTGCCCAGCTCTGCCCTCTACACAAAACAGCACATGCCACCTGCAGCCCATGATGTGGTTTTCTCAGTCCAATAATTTTTTTATAACCATTAAAGCTACACGTTTTTGTGTGTTTTTGTAGACTGGTTTGCTGTATGTTATTTTTATGTCTGAAATATTTATTTATTTATTTATTGAATAAGTTGAATACATGCACATGTGTCTTATATTTTTCCTCTTCCTCCTCCAAATAGTCTTTTTAGGACGGGAATGAGCCAGTGCATTCAGCTCACACATTACCTGACCACACTCGGAACCCCTCTCATTTACATTTAGAGTGAATAGCACTCTGCTGCTGTCTCAACACTACTAGGACGAAGCTACTGTTTACAGTTGTATTGACAGTGAGCCAAGCAACTGTTATTTGTGTCCTCAGTGTTTTGACATCCTCATAGTCAGAGTCTTTACGGCAAATGGTTTTGCGCATTAAATGCAAATATAAAACACATCATTTCCTGTTAATGGTTTGGAAAAATGAACGGTATATTTTGAAAAGTAAACAACAGATAGGGATCCCGTTTCTGGCAAGTTTGAAACATACCACACAGTCCCATATTGCTCATAAGACTCAAAAAGACTTCAGTTTAGCGAGGACACATTAAGTTGATCAAAAGAGACAGTAAAGACATTTATAATGTTACATAATGTTTATAATGTTCTTTAACTTTATTTTTTCTATTTAACTTTCTATTTCTATTTATAACTTTTCTAAAAAATAATGATAATAATAATTATAAATTTTGACCGACCCCAAACTTTTGATTGGTAACATATAATTTTATCCATCATCTTTGTCTGTGTACAACAAGATCAGCCACATAGAGTAAATAAGAACCTTAAAGTGCAGACAACCGGGTTTCTTTATTACTAAAAAATGTTCTGGCTTAAACGGGTTAACTAGTGACTAATGTATCAAGGACTTCATTTTGAGAATGAGAAATTACAGCCTTGCAAAAGGGTAAATACTGAACAAATGAACACAGTAATACAGAAATGTATGCTAAGTGTATTAAGTGATGGTGCTCTTATTACCAGGACATAAGAATATATGCAAAGTGTGTTGTTGGTAATTACAGGAGAAACCTTTAGCTTTTAAGGCAGGAAAGAGAAAAGAGATTCAAGTGAGTCTGTCACAACAGAAAAGTGGACTAATTAACCGCATGTGAGGAGCTAACTGTTTTTACTGCTGAAAATCTGAATTTTCCATGGGGTGATTCATCAAACTGGACACGAGGCTGTGAAAACTCAATGGAATTGTCACAGATTAATTTGCAGCTGGCAAATGTGTTCTTGCAAGCATGGGTAAAAAAGACTTCTTTTAGTTAACCTACAGTTAATAAAACAGTGAATTTCTTTTTTTCTTTTTTTCAATTTGCAATTCCTGCTTTGATTATATAGGGCTCAGTCTTTGAATGTACAACCATTGGCTATCTATTGCGTCATTCACATATTCTTCACTGAATCTATAAAGTGTAATATTTGCATGAAGATTCGTGTCTACACGTCTACATGTGTCATGTCCGTGATTTTGCTATGTTATACGAGTTCCTGGGTCAACACATTTTGTTTATCCTGGAACAACATTCCTGTCTGAAAATGTAGTCCTAAATCCCTACCCTTAAACCTAACCCTACCCATAAATTATCCCTCAGGCCCATTAGAAAACCGTACCTGTGTCAAAATATGTTGCATCGTGCACGTTTCACGACAGTTTCAAAGTGAAATGTTTTTTTCCGGAACAGATGAACGTGAATATTGGCAACGTGTTATTGCGTTTGTACATATTACCGCGGTTCTGAATTGAAATGTCCACCATGTTTTAAAATAACGTACACCTACACTGATAAAAATTATTTTATGGTGAAGTAAATACTACAGAAAAAAAACATATGTCATTTTTACATTAAAAAGTTAGTTCAGGCAAGAATTAAAGTAAATTCTATATTAGTACTCAATTCAAGCTTGTAGAAATAAAGTGTAAATATCAACAATATAAAATTAAGTAAAACTACTCAACTTTTCTGATACTGGTGTTCCCATAATGCACTGGGCCTTGAATAATTAATGATTTTTAGCTGTTTTCCAGCTGTATTTACACTGTTTTATCATTGCTTTTGTGGTTACATTTAGTAACTTGCCATTTTGTGAAGTTTGAAGTTGATTTTCTACTCAAAAACAATCCACTGAATGTTACCATCATTGTGTATTGTGTGCCAAGTATTGAGGTCTCTCTGTTCAGGTGCCATGTTACTTCTAATATGTAGATATGGTGTCTACACAATAGCTATTATATTATTTACTTAGATGTTTCTAAGTAAAGTATGTGCTTTAAAAGCATGGTTTAATTCAGTTTTAATTGTTTGAATAAAAAGTACTTCAACTAAATAGAAATTACTCAACCTTTTATTGGCCAAGTTAAAATTACTTATTTTCTGTTAATTTTACTTAACTTAGTTAAGTAGAGTTTACTTAATTCCATATGTGAAATTTACTTTAAAAATATGCGTGCAAAAACTTGCAGAGGAACAATTAAGTAAATTTTACTTGTTTTTTTCAGTGTACACTAAACCCTAAACCTACCCGATAGTGTTAACAAAAGCAAATGTGACATAAAAACGCAATGTTTTTTAACTCTTGCCTTTGAGCTCTTTTACTGTGATTTTTTTCACAGGATTGGTACCCTTTGCATCACAAACAAAATTCTTTACCAGCTGAGCTACCAAGCAAGCTTATTATGTCAGTAAAACTGAACAAATGGAGCTGGTTAAGTGATGCAAACTCCAAAGTTACAAATCATGCTCTATGGTAAAAATCAACAACATGTATGTTAGACCCTATACCGACTAAGCTATTGAAACAGATGCTTCAAGAGGTCATAGATCATCTTCTTAATATCGTTAATTCGTCTTTATCACTAGGATATGTACCAAAAACTTTTAAGCTGGCTATTATTAAACCTCTTATTAAAAAAAACACAACTTGATCCTAGAGAATTAGTCAATTACAGGCCGATCTCAAATCTCACTTTTCTGTCAAAAATACTAGAAAAGGCAGTATCATCACAACTATGTTCCTTTTCAGAAAGAAATAGTATCTATGAGGATTTCCAGTCAGGATTTAGACCGTACCATAGTACTGAGACGGCTCTCATTAGAGTTACTAATGATTTGCTCTTATCATCAGATTGTGGTTGTATCTCTCTATTAGTGTTACTGGATCTTAGTGCTGCATTTGACACTATCGATCACAACATTCTTTTAAATAGACTCGAAAATTATGTTGGCATTCGTGGAATTGCTTTGTCATGGTTCAAATCATACTTATCTGACCGTTATCAGTTTGTAGAAGTAAATGAAGAGATGTCATATCGATCACAAGTTCAATATGGAGTACCGCAAGGCTCAGTACTAGGACCGTTGCTTTTCACTCTGTACATGCTACCCTTGGGAGATATCATTAGGAAGCATGGTGTTAGTTTTCACTGTTACGCTGATGATACTCAGCTCTATATTTCTTCGCGCCCTGACGAAACTTACCAATTCACAAAATTAATGGAATGCATAGCTGATATAAAAAATTGGATGACCAGTAATTTCCTACTACTAAATTCAGAAAAAACAGAGATTCTAATTTTTGGACCAAAAACTTCTTCACGTAATAACCTAGAATACTGTCTAGCACTTGATGGCTGCTCTGTTAAGTCTTCATCATCAGTTAGGAACCTGGGTGCGCTCTTTGATACCAGTCTTTCATTTGAAGGCCATGTTTCTAGCATCTGTAAAAACACATTCTTCCATCTTAAAAATATATCTAAACTACGACATATGCTCTCAATGAAAAATGCAGAACAGTTAGTTCATACGTTCATGACCTCAAGGCTAGATTACTGTAACGCTCTACTGGGTGGTTGTTCCGTTTGCCTGATAAATAAACTACAGCTCGTACAAAATGCAGCAGCTAGAGTTCTTACTAGAAATAGGAAGTATGACCATATCAGCCCAGTTCTGTCAACACTGCATTGGCTTCCTGTTAAACATCGTATAGATTTTAAAATCTTGCTAATTACTTACAAAGCACTAAATGGTTTAGCTCCCCAGTACCTGAGCGAGCTCTTAATGCATTATAGTTCTATTGCGATCTCAGAATTCAGGCCGTCTGATAATACCTAGAATATCAAAATCAACTGCAGGCAGTAGATCCTTCTCATATTTGGCACCTAAACTCTGGAACAATCTTCCTAGCATTGTTCGGGAAGCAGACACACTCTGTCAGTTTAAATCTAGACTAAAAAAGCATCTCTTTAACCTGGCATACACATAACACATTATCAATTTATATTTTCAAATCCATTAAAGGATTATTAGGCTGCATAAATTAGGTCAGCCGGAACCGGGAACACTTCCTATAACACCAGATGTACTCGTTACATCAGAAGAAGAATGGCATCTACACTAATATTAGTCTCTCTGTTTATCCCGAGGTTTACCGTAGTCAACAGGATCTGGGCCGTATCTAGGTGAGATCGAGGACCTGCGCCTTGACACGACCACAACGCAGCCCTGAAGTATCAGCAGAGATTGAGTCAACTAGATCATCCACTGTGAAGGCCTCATCAACATGACAGCCAGTGGCACAGTTCCTCAACAAACCGTACATACCGGCGTGATGAATACGATCCTCAACTGGATGGAACTGGAATAAATACTTTTAATGTTGCGATCCCATCGGACTTATGATAGCTACCTGAATCGTAACAAAGCACTGTTCGCCAGAGGAGAACTGGCCCCCCGACTAAGCCTGGTTTCTCCCAAGGTTGTTTTTTTTCTCCTTTTTAACACCTGTGTGCCACCTGATGTCACCTGTTGGAGTTTGGGTTCCTTGTCGCTGTCGCCTTTGGCTTGCTTAGTTGGGGACACTTGACATTTGATATTCAACAGTGCTTTGCATCTGCCTGCATTGACACCATTTTCTTTAAGAGCTGCTGTGCAGCCAAAATTATATACCATTTATCACTGTAAAGCTGCTTTGACACAATCTGCATTGTAAAAAGCGCTATATAAATAAAGGTGACTTGACTATTCAGGAACATTTTGTACTTGGCGTAATCAGGTTCTGCGGCATATTGTAGCAGACGGCTACAGGCAGCTACGACGGTCTTCTAACCTTGTGCACAGAGAGGTTTCATAGCTATTTGCTGGAATGCAGTGCGAGTTCAAGAAGCAGAATGGAAAATGCCCTGATTCTGAAACATGGCAGGAAAAAAAGAAACAAGAGAGTAAGTACCTGAATGAAAGCAGTAGGCCAGACACGAGTGGATGCCTTATGTCTGAAGCCTGCTGCTTTGTCTTGTCAGTGTGTGGTTTACTTTCTCTCTTTTCATGTCTGTGTGTCTACAGAAGAGATGTACTGCTTTCATACCCCAGCATGAAGGCATTTGATATTCATGGAGAAGAAAAAGAGGGAAGGGAGAGAAACATCAGCAGGGATGGTGCTCAGTGCATAAGATTACGTAGTAATTATCAAGCTGACTCAATCACAGAGAACTGGCAAATACACACTTGGTGCAGGCGGCAATCGTGAAGATTATTTCGAAGAGGGAACTAAGGAGCACATAGGTTCTCTCTGCTCATCATTTGAAGTCATATGAGCCTGTCGAGGCATATTACTTTATGTCCCAGTTTATCTAAGAGCATGAGGAAAAAATAAACAACTCTTGAATTATAAGCAGACTTACACTGACTTAGTCCTAGCAGCCAATGCTCTGTTGTTTACCCACAAGTTTTCTTCTCATGTATTAAAATTGACTTGCTAATGTAATCTTGAAATGTGACACTGCCTTTTGCTTGAGCACTATCTGAAATATAACAACACATGGAGATGTGTTGTTTATTTTTCTCAAATAGGGGAGAGAGAGACAGAGAGAAAGAGAGTCATCGCTCCATTACAGGGAGATACTGTGCCTCAGTGGCCTCTTTTATCAAAGATAAGTAGTATTGATTTACTTCAAGGCAGAGAAAAGTATTGGGCTTAAGGCCTGACATTTAATAATCTCCACCTAATCCATGATGTGTGTGGACCTACTTGAGTTCTCGTTGTTTACTGTTGATTTGTGTAATTTACGCTGACAGATGCCACACACAGTTAGACTGTTTTGAAAGATAAACATATTTTGAATTGATATTGTAAACTTTGACATATAGTTATCATGAATAATAAAAGAGAAACACTCAAAAAATAATTTTGCTTCTTGTTCAGTTTACTTAAAGAAAACAAATTAATCCAACAAATGAATTGTTCATCCAGTTTACATAATCCATTTGAGTTGAGACTACATATTATATTTTTCCCATTTTCCGTGACCTAATCTAAAATGAGAAATATTTGCTCTTTAACCAATTAACAATTCCTTTACAAGGTAATTAAACAATAATATTTGTGTTAATTACAGTAACAATGAATGAAGAACTCTATATTTGTATATAGCCTATTAATATATTAACAATGTAGAGGTTATATAATACATTAACTATGCATTAACTATAAACTAGTTTGTTAATGTAAGTACTTTATTACTGTATACTTATTATAAAGTGTTACCCAAATGTTTTTTTGCATGTATGAGCTATTAAATGCAATAAACCAATCATCTAATATCATTAAATATGAAGTGTCTTTATGAGGTATTTTATTAAATTGTATAGGGCTTGTTTTGTTTGTTTCATGTAAATCTTTTAACTACAATCCTTTCTTTTTATTATGTGTCATTAAATGTTTACAAGTTTATAAAATTGATCTGAGATCAGGCAAAAATCATATAGTCACTGGTTCATAGGTTCACAGAGATCATCGCCCCTGAGTATTAAACTTTCGACAGTAATGACATAACGAAGCCCCGTTATCTGAAATCACGTGACTTGGCAGTTTGATATGCGCTGCAAACTACTGGTTTGAAACAAATGATTCGCAAAGGTTTCAAAGTTCACAAAGCGTGTTTCAAAAACGCACATCACTAATATTTAGTTTGCTAAACAAGTAATTGTAAGTTATCTGTAGTTATAATAAGTCATTAAGACATATTTCCATACTAGCAAGCCAAATCTAAATTTAAGTTTATGCTTATTGCAGTTTCCTCATTTCAGTTTAGTTCATCCAACATGAAATTTGAGTAAAGATAACATGGTTGCATTGTGTGGAACCAATGTCCATAATTGAATCACTTTCAATCACTTAAAGATTTTTTTTTTTTTTTTTTAATTGAGTGTACGAATCATTGCAGACAAGATCAACCTTTGTCACAGAGTTGATCTCAGCAGATATTTAGCACCAAAGCACCTTGCGCACAATGATGTGACCTGCACATTGATGTCCAATCTATTTATATAGAATGACATTGAGAGAAACGCAAATGTGTTCTCCGCTTGCTTGATTAGCTCTGGTGCATGTCTGGTCTTCTGAGAGGCATGCAATTCTCACCCTCCAGCTCAAGGGTAGGAGGAACACCCACCCTTCCATTTAGAATGGGCTGAAAAACGTTTGATAATTATGCAGTGTGAGAAATACCGAAAATGAAAAAAGGAGGGGTGAGCTGGGTGGGTGATGTTGGTTAAGCTGGTTTAGATGGATGATATGTCAGTCTACTGCATCTACCAGGTAGGTATTTCTCTGTTCTTTGGTTTGGGCTCTAGGGGGAACAAGGGTCTTCCTTTTTCCTGCAGGTGGGCATTAGCTCAGACGCGATCAAAGACCTCTGGTTGACAAGGCCAGTACTCACATTCCCTAACCTGTGTTTACGGCATGTGTTTTTTCTTGTTTTTTTCTCCCCTGCTCTGAATCGATGGCAGAAAGAGGTAATGTGTTAAAGGGGAGAGAGAACACCCCTGTTTTTTAAGTGTGTTGCTGGTGCAGGATTAATGATCAGAGTGGCAAAACTCGCCTATTGGTTGCATCAGGCAATCAATGATGATGAGCAAGGCAGATGTGAGGGGAGCAGGAGGGTTGCGGCAGACATGCAAAGCACGAGCGGCCCGTTAAAACACTTCCATTTCTCACCAAGATGGAGTGCCCATTCTCACTGAACAGACAAGGTGAGGCACAGCTGAGACCCAGGTTAAACGCAGCAGGATTTTGAGAATGGAATGATTATGTCAATTTGTGGAATTGAATGATTGCTTCATAATTTACATCACAAAGTGTCATCTCCAGCGTGTATGCATTTGTGCCGTGTTACTGGGGACGGGTGAAAAGTGTTATTGATGGCAAAAATCACCTGTTAGCACAAACAAAACTGTCAGAGTAAGACTGATATATCTTAAAAGTTCAAAATGCTATGAAAATAGAACTGAAAAAAAAAAAAAAAAAAGTTTATATTTTCAGAAGTTATG
Organism: Elopichthys bambusa; assembly: GCA_037101425.1. NCBI lineage: Eukaryota > Metazoa > Chordata > Actinopteri > Cypriniformes > Xenocyprididae > Elopichthys > Elopichthys bambusa. The sequence continues at coordinate 20,573,801 of CM074432.1, forward strand.
AAAAACTGCAAAAACTAAACTACAAAAAAACAAAACAAAACCTTAACTAAAAACAGAGAGTACCTGTTACTTGTGTGAAAGGACAAGAGGAGCTCAGTTTATTTGCAAACACAAACAAAGATAATCCATACTGAAATTCCAGACCAGGAACATAAAATGTAATTTTAATAAAATGTAATTTGCTGTAGTTTAAATTTCCTCTATTTTTTTACAGTGTGTTTTAGAGGTGTATGTGTCACAGTCACTACCTCCCTCTCCCACCACCTCTCCAAACCACTACTAATGACTTGATTTGTTTTCTCAGTCTTTGTCTGTCTCTACAAGCCCTTCTCCAGTCCCCAGCCACTCCTGCCACCCAGTCATCTCTGCCTCCCATCAGCCACTTGGCTACAACTCCTCCTCCTCTCAGTGGCGTGGTTATACATCATGCCTGTTGTGAACCACCTCCTCCTGGGCGTGGGGAGTCTGTGGCTCTGCCTTCAGCCTCAGAATGCTCCCGGCCACCTCGACCCGTCGCCCTGGCTCCTGCACCTGCGCTACTTCCTCCCTCGTCTCCAGCAAGGACCATCGGACATTCGGCCTCACTGGGCTCCTCCTGGGTTGGACATCACCACGCCTCTGCTACAGACTTGCGGGCCATCCACTGCTCTCTGGCCCTCCACCCTTTCTGCTACGGCTAGCTCCGCCCTCCCTCAGGCTCCACCTCCGCCCTCGGTCGCTCCAGCTCCACCTCTGCCCTCTGGATCCCTGCTTCCATCTCGGGGGGTCGTCGCTGCGGCTCCGTCGCGGCCACCAAGGTCTTCTGTGTTCCTGCGCTTCATCGACTCTCTGGCTACATTACCATCACTTCCTGTCATCCCCATGGTACCGTCTGGACTCCATGGCTCCTCCCTCTAGCAACGCCACTGTGGAGCGCAGTTCTGGCTGTGGCCTGGGTCACCACCTGTCTGTCCCTGTTCAAGGCCATTCACTGAATAACTCCACCTGCACCACCCTGGACTTTTCATTCTATCCCTCTCCTGGACTGTTGTCCTCCACCTGAGTCGCCTTCTCCATTCATCTACCAGCGCGAGGTTGCGCCTTTCCAAGAGGGGATGTAATGTCACAGTCACCTCTGTTTGGACTCTCTTTTCATTTGCACTGTTTTCCCTGCCTTGTTTGTTGTCATGGTTTCTAAGTTGAGTCTTCATCACTGTCAGCTGTGTATAGTTAATCACCTTCATTTGCACCTGTATTTAAGTTCCCTTGTTTCAGTTCATTGTTGTCGTCTATGTTTGGATGTGTGTTATGTTCCTCTCTCTCTCTGTGGATTTATTAAAGACTGCCTTGTATTCTTCATCTTTGTGTTTGCGTGAGTTATACCAGCACAATCCGTGACAGAATGACTGTACTCTATTAAAAGTTACATTAAGGGGATTGCACTTCATATGCAATCACTTTTTTATTGGTTAAAATGAACGGAGAATATATATGTTTTTCCGTGGCTGCTCGAGCCCTCAGGATCTGTGCTTATGGTTTCATAAACAAGGCCCAGTTCTACGCTGGATTTACAGATAATTTGAAACTGAAAGATGGAGCGGTCACAGCGATAAGTGCATATAATGTAAACAACACGAACATAGTGAATTCATAAATTCGTTATTCATCATTCACTATACGCTATATTCATTATAGTGATTCAAAAGTTATCCATGGATAATGCGATGGTTTATTGTGTGTTTAAACCCAGTTGTTTAGCTGACCATTGATAGCTTGTAGACGATCTCTACACAAAAGCTGCGCGTGTTCGTGACTCTAGCTCCGCTCACACGTCACGCCTCCAGGGGTTTGGCTGTTTTCGGAAATACTCGGTACAGTGTCTTTTATAAATATGATAAAACTAAAGACTTTTTGGAGATATGAACCCCCACCCCCCCAGCTTCACACAAACATGCAATGAAAACAACTGACAAAACACAACTGAAACACAAGGGTTTAAGTACACAAGGAAATGAGGGCTAATGAACAACAGGTGTGAACTGATCAGGCTAACTATGGTAACAAATGTCTCAGTTACGTATGTAACCCTCGTTCCCTGAAGGAGGGAACGAAGACGTATGTCAAACATAACCGACTGAAAGGGAACAAGGGTTACCATGGGAGCAAACAAGGGAACAGGAACTAAGCACAAGAAGGGAACACAGAAACAATGAGAACAGAAAATACATTTCAACATAAAAGTCCATACAAAACAAAAGGCATAGAACCACGATCGTCACACTACCATTCAAAAGTCTGGAGGAAGATTTTTCTCTTCTTTTTTTGTCTCTTCTGCTCAGCAAGGCTGCATTTATTTGCTCAAAATACAGTAAAGGCAGTAATATTGTGAACTATTGATCCTTCAGAAATCATTCAATACGCTGATTTGATGATTATAAATCTTTTCTTATTATCAGTGTTAAAAAGTTGTGCTGCTTATATTTTAGTGAAAACCATGATACATTTTTTTTTCAAGATTATTTAATAAATAAAAAAATAAAATACAGCATTTGTTTGAAATTGAATTTTTTGTAACTGTCTTTACTGTCAATTTTGATTCCTCGCTGAATAAAGTATTAATTTCTTTCAAAGAAAGAAAGTAAGAAAGAAATCCTACTGACCTTAAACTTTTGTAGTGTAAGTGGCCAAATTAAAAAAAAAAAAAAAATCAAAAAAACAATGTACAGTAAAACTCAAATTAGTCCTATGTGTGTTTCTCCAGATTGCTGAGCACTGTTGCTATCCTCAACTAAAGTGTTAAAAACTGCTATCTAATAAACCCAAGGTACTGCTAAAAAATGACACCATAACCAATCACATAAAATAAATATATAAATAATTAAAATCAGTTATCATGTCACAATGTCACATTGTCATGACTGATCACTGGTTTCACTTCTACATACTTGAGTGTCACTAATACATAAAAATATTCATTAATTTATTGCTAACATTAAAAAAAGACCAGTGTGTCTCTTTTTTTTTTTATAACAGAAACTATGAACTTTTTTTCATATTTTTTTTTTTTCTTTTTCCCTTTCTAATAAGGTAATTTGGTATTGAAGTCAATTTTTATATAATTGCATTGTCCAGCCATTTTATTGAGTTCCATCTAAAGTTTTTCTATTACCAATCCATGTTGAACTCTCTAGAGTGATCTGGCATATCATAAAGTCCCCAGGACAAATCAATCCTCTGCTATACCTCATCCAATAAAGCCTACACAGAGCTTATAGTGGGTCAACTGACTGCAGTCTTTAATCACCTCAGATGAACCTGACCTTTAAGTATTGTAGTATCATTTGAGGGTTACGCTGTGTCATTATGACAATGAGCTGGCTGCTTCCCCTCTACAAAGTGCCCGATGATTCAAACATGCTGACCTTACAAAGGAAAACTGTCAAAAACTTTATCAAATCTCTGAGGTATCCAGCCACAAAAATCAGAGGATCAATCAAGCTGACTCAAGCATTTTGCGGGTGCTCTCTTCAGCATGGTAGGGATGGTAGTGGGGTGTCACACCATGATAATACAGCAATCTATCATGGCGATGGGACTAAGTATTGGCTGCCTGTGACAGGCACTGAGGAATGGGACTAGACTGAGACAGACTTCACATACTCACCCTGATCAGCAGTCTGGCGCCTGAACGAGGGACGCTGCTCCAAATCCATTTATTCTACCGCTGCCTCACTTTTTTAATACTTTGAAAAGGACACTTTTTGTTCATCACTTGACAGTTGTTCCACAAACGGAGACATGAAAGCGATTTGTCCATTCCAATGTACTGTTCATGCTGTTAGAGAAAAATTGAAAATCCTTGAAATCTACTGTATTGGTGCAAGCTAGTAATATGAAAACTAATAATATCCAAAGCCAAAACTTTGAAGAACATCATGTCACATGCTCTGCTCTTGTAATCAGCAAACGTTTTACATGAGCTTAGAACTCCATAGTCTCTGTCTCGCCCTTTCTTACTCTCTCTACATATTTGAATGACACTCTATTTATAAAAATGTATGTGTTTGTGATCATTCTGGAACAGATATTCACTATGGTTACAATTACATGATTAATAGGCCTACATACAAATTATTTATAACTAAATTTTGCCGCAATTACAAGCATTTAGGACTGCAATTACACCTTAAACCTCAGAAGTCTCACAAGCCAGACTTTTACAGTATTTACAAATTCTCATTAAACACATAAACAAAGATTATGGTGGACAGAAACAGTTGCTAAGGTAACATTTTAGGGCGGGCTTAGCAAGGGATCAATTAATGTCCTCGTATGCATCCTCTGTGGATGCAAATATTTTCTAGAACCACTACTGACTTTATACACTGCCTGGCCAAAAAAAAAGTCACTGTTTGGATTTTAATAGGCAAATACTTAAAAGTCTATGTTAATACAGTGATTTTTATTTTTCTAGCATGTTATATGTTTGGCAATGGTTCTTTTAACCCTAAACGATGGAGTGTGTAGCTGGAACAAATAATCTCGTAATAAACCTTATCATAAGACGATGTATTAGATTTACAGTGATGAGTTATATTTCAAGCCAAGCCGCAACAGTGGATCTAAGATGCAATACATACAACGACATGCAATACATACTGTAGCTTTCTCCATTTACATTATGAGAGAGCAGAACTGTCACTGTAATCAGCGGCTCTTCAGAATCACAGACAGCGCAGATTCCAGCACCTGATGCAGGATGATTGGAGGCACATGTGGCCAATTTGGTCTATCCCTGAATGCAGTAAAAGACCACCAGAAGACTGAAGAAAAAAGCAAGGAGAGAATTCTAGTAATCAGTCTCTCCTTTCCCATTTATTCATAGAGTTCCGACGACTGAGAACAAGGCCACTGTCATACCGAGAACCTACACGTTCATGAGATCCTCATACCTTCATTTGAAATGTCCCAGGCTTGTTGGAAACAAACAGAGAGAACTATGAAAGGAGACTATGCTTCTTGATTATTGCAAATACATTCAGCTATGAGTTTATTGCACCATTTTAAAGATTAAGAATCTGATAGTGCTATGCTGGCAATGCAGTAAAACACTACGATACTAATACACAGTACAAGAGAACAATGGAGTGAAACAAGCAAATCAAATTATTATGTTTTAATATTAAGGAAAAAAATCAATGATTGCTGAGGGAAGCACACTGAAAATATGCCTTACGGGGAGTAACACAATGATTTTTTAATTCAATTACTGTATGTTATTTCTTGTACAGAAAGAATAGAAGGTTGTATTGTAAATAGAAGATAGAACATCTGTACTAATCTGTCTATGAGAGTTAGCAGCGAAGCTGAGGCAGAGATAAGTCAATCTAAGCCGAGGCGTCAGGAATGACATGAGACGACTGAGTGGAGAGCTGTTGGGATGCTCTCCAGAGGAGCATGAGAGGCATCACGAATCTATTACAAACCCTATTAAAGGTACCAGACCTGTCAATCACACAGGAAATCTAAAACCGGGAGATAGCGACTGGGCAGCGAGACAAACACAGTGTGTGTGTGTGTGTGTGCGTGCGCGGGTGCATAAGCGTACATTAACACATGAGTATGAAAGTATCTAAGCATTATTTGAAAATGCAGTAAGCTAGGTAATGGAACAAAACAGACCTAAAATTAATTTTTTTTTTGATGCTATAGGACAAAAAAATTAGGTTGTTTTTTGTTTCTTCATTGTTTTCAGTAAGCCTTCCATTACAGAACAAAAAAAAAAAAAAAAAAAAGATAATATTAACAAGAAACAACAAGCTGCTATAACGGTATCAACATCTGCCGGCAGTTTATCAGAAAAGGTGCAATGTGCAACCAAGCTTTGCACAGTCATGATAGCTAATGCTAGTCTGTCAGGGCCACAAATGGAATATAATTAAGCCGTTCTTTATGTATTGGCATTCTTTGCAAGTTTCCTGATGATTTGTTGTAATTTGTGAGGAATCGACATTATGACTAGTTGGACAAGAGAGGGTATACTGTGTAGATTGTTGTAGGACAGTTCTAATTGAGGTGGACTGTGGGAGCTGAATTCTCAATTAAACAGCAATGAACAAATTTATACTGTTTAGCTTTGTCTTATTCGTTGTATTTCTTACAGGATCATCAATACTTCACAAAGGAAATAATTGCGGCTGCAGTAACACCCGGTCTGAATGCTTTCTCCTCTGCAGAATTTGTGGCCGTAATTATGCTGTCAGTCCAGCTCCAAATATAGCACATTTTCCGCATAATTATGGCATCAACCCATAAATTCGCTAGGCTTATACATGTTTAGACTCTATAGAAAACACCTTAAATAGAAGGAGAGAGAAAGGTAATTATGTCTTACCCATCAAAAACATCCATTTCTGACTGATTAAATTACATGTTTCAATGAACCTTAATTGCTTTTTTGTCAAACCCGTTATATGATTTGGCAGACCTGCTTTCAGAGAGATCGGCCGAATATTAGCACAATTATTTCCATATTACATTAAAAGTTTGAGTTATAAGCCCAACACACTCCCTTGATTAGTAGCCTATTCCGTTTTCCTTTGAAATCAAAACACTGTCAGGACTTTCAAAGTGGTCTCAGATAAGTGATGTATTGAATGAGAAATGTGTCCGAAAGTAAAGATAAAAGAACCCAATCAAAAAAAAGAAAAAAAAAAAAAAAAACGGCAAAGAAGGAACCTTAGCATTGCAGTGGGTCAAAAGCAACAGCATAGTTTTTTTTTTGTTTGTTTTTTAAACAGAGATTGTGTCAATTTTTGTAGTGTCATATTATCAATTTACATGTGCTACCTTTTAGTACAATGCTGCATGTTATTGTGAAGTAGGTATTCACATTTAAGCAAGTTTGTTATTAAAAAGTGCACAATTAATACAAATTTTTCGAACAAAGTGATTTATCACATTTAGCCACTTCGCCATTTGTGTGTATGCTGTCATATTTCATTATGGGGACGAATTGCCACTTTAATAATGGTGGTGACAGAGGAGAAAAAGTTAGCCAGATGAAGACTGATGACAGGCTTAAGCATTGGACATGGCAGTCAGAACATGGTGGAGATTGAATCCGTAACCCTCTGCACCCATAATAAATTATCTCTCTGAAATGAAATGATTGATTTGCGGCTGTGACGCTTGCACCTGGAATGGGGTCTCTTTCTACCCACTCCCAGGGACATCTATGAAACTTTCTCCTTCAGGAGAGAAATCCCTCTCCTTTTTTTTCAGCTGACTGAAAGAAGGGATGTGAAAAAAATGTGACCAAGCGATTCAAGGTTTTTTTTTTCCTCGACTGCTTGGTACAATTTGACAGGAAGACTCTTGAGATTCTGCTTAAGTCAGTACCACTATTCGCCAGCTACCACTGTCTCTCTCTATCACCTCAAGCTTTCAAGTTGCCCTCGAAAGCATTCACCGAGGCATCTGAGGTGTGAGAGCAGGAGAGCTATGGGCAGAGATGATATGACATCAAAGCCAGGATGGTCAACAGACACGATGGAATTTGTCAGCTGACGACTCAGTGTTTGAACAGGTGAGTGCAAATGGAAACCACCCAACCTCACCTTATCACTTCTGTAGCTTCCATCCTACCTCAGTGTGTCACACTCTCTAAAATATAACCAATTATTCCTTAGCAACTGAAAACATATACCAACTAGCTCACATTTCACATACAATCATTTCCACTAAAAACTGAACATTCACTTGAAAAAGCTCTCTGAAGGACTCTTGGGAAACTTGCTCACTTTGAATGTCTACGTCTAATAGAATTTTTGATTGTAATCTGAGTTTTAATACTCCTCTTATCATACTTTACATTATCATACAATACCATATTAGGACAGGAGTCTGTGCTGAACGTGTTAGCTGGAATAGTGAGCTTGTGATTTCATGCATACAAGCTCTTGATAGCTGTCATATTTAATTGACCTATTCACAAATTATGATCTGGCATATTCTCTGTCCTCCTAACGAATCTCATTATGAGACTCCAGTCACTTCTGGGTTATCAATCACTCAGACTAACAAAGATGACAGTCACATCATAAATTACCATTATAAATAGGTAAATAAATGAAAGAAAGAAAGAAAGCTTACACTTTATATAACATTAACATTGGTAACGTATCATCATATCTTCTGTATTTTTCCATTTATAATGTTTGTGATTACCAAACCTTTACCAACCATTAATTAACAGGCAAGGTTCAGTCGTGTGCATTTAATGTGCATTAAAGTATTTTATACTGCCTTTTTAATTATGACATGTTTATATTTTTTTCTTTTTGAGAATTATGTCTTTAAAATGTAGATTGTAGATTAAAATGTAGAACTCAGTGATAAAATGCACTATTTCAAGCTCTTGAGAGATCACATGGTAACATTTTACAATAAGGTTCCATTAGTTAACTACTCTAGTTAACATGAACTAAGAATGAACAATACTTCTACAGCATTTATAATCTTAGTTAATGTAAAATCAAAAGTTGTATTTGGTAACATTAATGAATACACTGTGAACTAACATAAACAAACAATGAATAGCTGGATTTGTATTAATTAGCATTAACAAAGATTAATAAATACTGTAACAAATGTATTGCTCATAATAATACATTAACTAAATGAGACATTATTGTAAAGTGTTACCGATCACATATTCCCACACAGTATATCTAATCCTATACAAACTAATAAATTAGATCTGAGTACAATGGAAGTCTGAAAGAAAGAATGAGTAAAATTGACAGAACTGGAAAAAAGCATTGACCTCAGGTTCTGTTATATCCTTAAAAAAACTCATTAAAAGCCAGAGGCACGTTAGTAGCAATGATTTTGACATCAAATGGGTCCACTGGGTTTTTCTTATTCCAATTCTGAAGTGAGGGATCAGAAACATTTGGCTTATTGCTTTGTTCTACTTTAGCTAATTAGTGATGACTAATTCTACACATAAGTGTACATATTTCTCACCCACAATTAGGCAAATCTGTTCTCGGTTTATAAGAATGTCTCTAGGTTAAGAGTAATTGCTACAGCAGAGAAAATGTTGCAACCTGCATGTTTTTTCTTTTCTTTTCTGAAACAAGCCATGTCCTTGTAATGTCATTTAAAGACATACTTTGAGGAGAACATGTCATAAATGCCCATGTATTTTTTTACTACATTTAGTTAAAAGTAGACCTCTAAATCTTCAATGTCCAAGTGTTCATGTGTTCACACTTGAAGTTTTATTGCATTTCATTGCATTTTCTGTGCCATGAGGGACAGAAAAATCAGCAAGATTTTTCACAACAGTCTAACACATTTGTCTAATGTATACATAGAAACAATATACCTCTTAAATACGTCTTTTCTATTTCCAAGGAGGGGCTATAGTTTATACAGTAACGTCTAAGTGTGCATTGATTGTCATAAAGTCTCTGTACAAACAGGCATCTTATATTGCCAGCATATCAATAAAGAGATGTGTCAAAAGGTGGTCAGGGGTCCTTGTGCAGTGAACGCTCTCAGAGCCTTTCCAATAATCCACTAATCTTCCTAATGTATACAATTGACTGTCACAGTTGCTGTCTTTTTCTATTTCTAATCCAGAAATAATACATTACATTTATGTAATCCATTTAAGTCTGCAACTGAAGATGCAGAGCGCTTCAAGAACATGTCTTTATATTATAATATCTAAAAAAGAAAAAGAAAGTTGCTCTGTCAGCTCTGGCGTATTAAGTTTTGTCTTTGTGATTCATAACTAAATAACTTAAATTGTGGACTAATGCCAAGCTACAATAGCTGGATCTTGGCCTGTTAGTTAAAGTTTGCAAAAATCAGACAATTTCAGCCAGACTAAATCATTTGCATGACATTTGAAAAGAAAAGGGAAAAAATTATAATAATAAATATATATATATATATATATATATATATATACACACACACACACACAGGTGCTGGTCATATAATTAGAATATCATCAAAAAGTTGATTTATTTCACTAATTCCATTCAAAAAGTGAAACTTGTATATTATATTCATTCATTACACATAGACTGATATATTTCAAATGTTTATTTCTTTTAATTTTGATTATTATAACTGACAACTAAGGAAAATCCAAAATTCAGTATCTCAGAAAATTAGAATATTACTTAAGACCAATACAAAGAAAGGATTTTTAGAAATCTTGGCCAACTGAAAAGTATGAACATGAAAAGTATGAGCATGTACAGCACTCAATACTTAGTTGGGGCTCCTTTTGCCTGAATTACTGCAGCAATGCGGTGTGGCATGGAGTCGATCAGTCTGTGGCACTGCTCAGGTGTTATAAGAGCCCAGGTTGCTAGTGGCCTTCAGCTCTTCTGCATTGTTGGGTCTGGCATATCGCATCTTCCTCTTCACAATACCCCATAGATTTTCTATGGGGTTAAGGTCAGGTGAGTTTGCTGGCCAATTAATAACAGGGATACCATGATCCTTAAACCAGGTACTGATAGCTTTGGCACTGTGTGCAGGTACCAAGTCCTGTTGGAAAATGAAATCTGCATCTCCATAAAGTTGGTCAGCAGCACGAAGCATGAAGTGCTCTAAAACTTCCTGGTATACGGCTGCGTTGACCTTGGACCTCAGAAAACACAGTGGACCAACACCAGCAGATGACATGGCACCCCAAACCATCACTGACTGTGGAAACTTTACACTGGACCTCAAGCAACATGGATTGTGTGCCTTTACTTTCATCAGAGAACATAACTTTGGACCACTCAGCAGCAGTCCAGTCCTTTTTGTCTTTAGCCCAGGCGAGACGCTTCTGACGCTGTCAGAGTGGCTTGACACAAGGAATGCGACAGCTGAAACTCATGTCTTGCATACGTCTGTGCGTAGTGGTTCTTGAAGCACTGACTCCAGCTGCAGTCCACTCTTTGTGAATCTCCCCCACATTTTTGAATGGGTTTTGTTTCACAATCCTCTCCAGGGTGCGGTTATCCCTATTGCTTGTACACTTTTTTCTACCACATCTTTTCCTTCCCTTCGCCTCTCTATTAATGTGCTTGGACACAGAGCTCTGTGAACAGCCAGCCTTTTTTGCAATGACGTTTTGTGTCTTGCCCTCCATGTGCAAGGTGTCAATGGTTGTCTTTTGGACAACTGTCAAGTCAGCAGTCTTCCCCATGATTGTGTAGCCTACAGAACTAGACTGAGAGACCATTTAAAGGCCTTTGCAGGTGTTTTGAGTTAATTAGCTGATTAGAGTGTGGCACCAGGTGTCTTCAATATTGAACCTTTTCACAATATTCTAATTTTCTGAGATACTGAATTTGGGATTTTCCTTAGTTGTCAGTTATAATCATCAAAATTAAAAGAAATAAACATTTTAAATATATCAGTCTGTGTGTAATGAATGAATATAATATACAAGTTTTACTTTTTGAATGGAATTAGTGAAATAAATCAACTTTTTGATGATATTCTAATTATATGACCAGCACCTGTATATGTATTGCTTTAGCCTGACTGAAACTGAACTTTTGCACTCACTCAGTGACTACATTTACATATTTCTCACATACAGTGGTATCTTACCAAAGCAGCTTGCACTTCTCGACAACAACCTGGACAGGTATTTAAAAGTTACTTGCTGATCAAGGCCTTAAATGCCAAGGGGAATCCAAAAGCAATGGCAAATACATAACTTAATGAGAATTTTCTTGTTTGCTTTGCTTGTGTCAGTTTGAGATCCAGAGAAACTGAATCTTGAAGATTCAGTACACACACTTTTTGGGTTCCTAGAGCATTGCCAGTTTCCTCACTCATCTTCTCTTCTGTAGAGCAAAGCTTTTATCAGCTGCACTTGTTGGTGACAATTAGTGTCAGTAGTATGATGTGTGATGGGGGCAGTGAAGGCAAGCAGGGGGATCATGGCCTCTGATTGAGAAACAGCCTCTGTGCTGAGGCTGAGAGGTGGATTTGAGCCAGACTCTCCATTAGAGTGCTAAGCAAGGTCATTCTGCCCGCCATTGCCTCTGCCAAGCTGCTTCAGCCCGGGCCCCTGCCGAGGTGGAACCACGGGCTGCCAGCCAGCTCATCTGGGACACGTCTCCACATACAATGCCAGAGGTCACAGCCTAGACCCAACCCTGCCATTGTCCAAAGTCGACAGCTTCCCATAGAGTGAGTTATGGGAGAGAGTGTTATGGCATTTTAAGAAGCTGTAGTTATGGAGCATATGCCATTGTTAGAATGTATAAGACTGTCAGTGGTGGCCAGTAGAAAATAACTGAGAAAGTTTAGATGCAATCATTTTCACAAGAAGTTGTGAGGAGACAGAATTCCTTAAAGGTGTACAAGGTAGGTAGATCATTACTAAAATTACTGACAACAAAAATTTAAGTTAATGAAATCTATATGAATTAAACTAACAATGTTTAACTTTATAAAAAAAAAACAAAAAAAAAAAAAAACACTGCAAGATAGATCCAAGAAAAAAATACAGAAAGAATGTTAAATAATTTTATATATCAAAATAGATATATTAATTAATGGAATCTTTAAATATTTTTAGTTTTACGCTTAAAACTTTTAGTTTTTGTCAATTAAAATTTGATGTCATTTTAACTATTGACTAAAACTGATGAAAGAGTGACAGGACACAGAGCAGGAGAAAAAAGCTAGGAATTTTTTTTTTTTTTTACTGGTGGAGCAGTGTCAAAGCTCAAATAAGCACCTTACCTTGCAGACTCAAAGTATCGCCACAGGGGCCTCAGAGATGTGGCGCAAGTGAGTGATCGCTGGAGTACGGTGGCCAGGCCAGACTGCCCACAGGCCGGAATAACACATGCAAGATCGAGACTGGAATCTCAGTGAGTGCTGCAAAACCCCTGGGTACATAACTCCTCCTTATGAATGTATGTAGCCTTTACACCAGGTGCATGACATTATCTATGTGTACCCTAGTTTTGAATGTTTAAAATATCCACTGTGACACTAATGAATGAGGCTCAGCATTAGAGAGGACCTATGAACAGGATTGTGAGAAATCCAATTGCAATTTGAATTTGAATGTTAGGAAGTACAATTCAAATAATTGAAATTTAAAGAAATGCATATGTAAATTGTGTATTTTAAAACTAAAAAGCAAAGGGAGCTTTGAATGTTGATTAACAAAGTTTGAACATTTTGGGGAAATAAAAAAAATAAAAATAGCCTTTAAATTTAAAGATTTACTGTATAGCTTACAGACAGAGAAAATGATAGAACAATAGAGCTCTAAATAGAATTAAAGATACAATGTTAAACCTAATGTAGAATAGAACAGAACCCTAGAATGAATGATGGAATGAACGATAGAATTCTAGACATAATTAAGGTAGAATGATAAAACAATGGACAGAACGAACGATAGAATGCTAGACAAAATTAAGGGTGGAATGATAAAACGCTACATAGAATGAACGACTGAATGCTGGACAGAATGAATTATTGAACGCTGGACAGAATAAAAATAGAATCCTAAAGAGAATGAATGATAGAACGCTAGACAACCACTGTGCCACAGATTGTCAGATGTGCCGTGGAAAATGATCAAAAATTCAAAAAAAAAGAAATGCTACAAATAAGAATATATCATTGTGCTGTCGGGCCGAAACCTTGTATCTCTATATTCAAAAGTCATTTATAAAATTAATGCTATTGGTCATTCTTTACGTCTGTATGTTGGTTTTTACAAATATTTAAAAACAACAACTAAAAAAAAAACACTTTTAAAAGAGGTTGTGACTAAACCATTGGCTCCTCAAACTTTCAGTCAAATCTCGTATCTCCACCTTGCCTCCATTTACACAGTTTGGAGATATCTGCTTGTTTGCTGTATAAGGGTAAATAAAGAACTGATGTTTGCGTAAGTACAGCATTTTCTCTACTCAAGAAACACTATGTCCATAAGGGCTAACATTTATTTATTTATTTTGTATTTGAAGAGCGGAGAATAGTCTTAGTATTTGCCGTCTAGTTGAAGACAATATAGCCTATATTGTTTTAAATATCCTGTGTATAGTGCTTCATCTTTTGTATCATGAGATTTGGATCATGAGATTTCAACAACAAGAAAACTGAGCTTACATATAGCTACAATAAACTTTATATCCTTTATGTTGATGAAACGTAATGCGATGCACTTACTGCCTCAGATGCGGCTGTTCCAGTGACAGACAAAATATGTCATTCACTGGTCAAAAACCTCGTAACTCAATTTGAGCTTGATATTATGATAAAATGTTAATATAATGACACGTGAAAGTGTCTAACCATTGCCAGGTAGCTATATTAAGCCACAATACCAACTTTGACAACAATATTTAATTAAATATGAGGTTTCCCCCTAACAGCTACGATATGTAAATGTGTTGTTTTATCATCACCAACAACATCATACTATGACCTTATTGTGTTCCTACCTGACTTAAGCTCAAGTTTCACATTAAATGTGAGCACTAGGCTACTTTTAATATAATATATAGTTTTTATATGCCATTTGAAGCAATGCTTGTTTGTCTAATTTTGTTAGCCTCAATTTTTACATAGTGGTGTGCCGTGGGATTTTTTACTTATCAAAACTGCCGTGGCGAAAAAAACACTGCACTAGGCAGAATAAATGAATTTTCATTTTATTAAATTCAATTGAACGCTAGACAGAATGAACGATTGAACGTTAGACAGAATGAGCAATTAAACACTGGACAGAATAAAGGATAGAACGCTAGACAGAATGAACGATTAAATGCTAGACAGAATGAAAAGTAGAACATTAGATAGAATGAACGATAGAATGCCAGACAGAATTAAGGGTAGAATGATAAAATGCTACATAGAATGAATGACTGAACGCTGGACAGAATGAATGATTGAATTCTAGACAGAATGAACTAGACAGAATGAACAACTGAAAGCTAGACAGAATAAACGAGTGAACGCTGGATAGAATGAAAGATAGAACGCTAGACAGAATGAGCGATTAAACACTGGACAGAATGAACAGTAGAACGCTAGACAGAATGAACGATAGAATGACGGACAGGATGCACGATAGTCAGACAGAATGAAGACAGACAGATTTACTAATGTATTAATTATTAAGATCTGAAGCTCTAAAGAACTTAAATTTGTGTCAAAAAAAGTATCACTATTTTTCATGTCAAATGATTCTGTGATAAATGAAAAGCTATTTTGAACTTAAAGGTTCAATCAAATGAGATGGTGAAAATAAAAAAAAAACTTATCTTGAAGGTGAGAGATGACATGCACTCATCCTCCTTTCACTGTGCATCTCATTCCAGACAAAGACAAATAAACCGCTGATTGAAGCTGAGAACGTGAAGATGTGACTGACATGTTTGTATGAATGTTTACAAATGACTCCCTTCTGATTAGTCACAGCACTCTTGGATGGGGTTCAAGTACAGGAAAAAAATATACCTGTGTGCATGTGTGAAACCGTATGTAACTGTGTGTGACTTTTACCTTCTCCACCCCTTTGACAGCTCTCCTGTCATATAAGATTAGGAAGGGCACATCTAGTCTCTCATGTCAAGGCTGTTAACAGAAATAACAGTATTAAATTTAGAGTATCCTGCATTCATAATTTCAAACACTCCCCATGAAATATTTAGTGTGACTAAAGGGAAGCAAGGATGATGTTTTGACACGTGTCTGTGTAACATGGCTATTTGAGGATGGTAGCTTCAGTCTGTGGCGGGATGTGACAACAGAAGACGTCCTGCTCAGACAGATCTGTTTTAGTTTTTCCTGTTCTGTCTGAGAGCTGAGTCACAGCCATGTTTGTACTGACTTAGTATGTCTATTGTTTTCGTTTTGTTGTTGATTTGTTTGAAGTGACTGCTGAGTAACCCTGGGTCCAATTTCATTATCTGTGAAAAACAGAAAAAGCTTTTGACACTGTTAGATATGTCCTCAAAAATAGACAGCAGACACAAGTAGGAGGATAAATGATCCTGCAGATGGTATCAGGTATTATGGGAAATATTCAGAGTTGTAGAGTTTTAATAACACTATTAGTATAGCAGTATTAGTATTAGTGATATCACTCATTTACATAAACATTTATTAAGACAAATTTATATTCATTTCTGTAGTATAGTATAAATGGAACCATCTTGCTGGTAATTTATCAGCTATAGAGAAAATGATGTCAGATGCAACATTTCCTGAAACTTACCAAAATCCAAGGCATACAGAATAAACCAGTTGTGGTAATGTGAAATGACTTCACCTACATGCATGCACCATTGAATTATTAAGCTCTTCGCTGGGGATAACCGACTGTCGTTATAGTTCCCTCCGTAGCAGTCACAGATAAGCGTGGCTGATTCTTTTTGAGTTTGCAGAGCTTTGGGTGCATGGTGGCGCAGGGAATTCGCTTCAGCGACTGCAGTCAGAGATAAGAGGAAGAAAGGGATATGTAGATGTTCTTTGCAGGGAAAGGATGTGGAAGAAAAGGTAGGCAGAGTGATTCTACATTTCACTCTCCACCAACAGTGTGGCCTGCATAATGATAACTTTCTCAAAGTGAACAAAGGAATCAAAAGGATTGAGAGAAGCAAGGATTATTTAAATACTAGGTGTATTAAAAGTCCTGGTGTGCCTTTCTATCCCTAAAGTTATCCGGAGGAAAAAAAAAAAGGCAACACAGCTCAGTTTTAGCCCGCTGAAAAGCAAGTATACACAATGGAATCAGCAGTGTTAAATACCAGCTGACTAAGGGGCAGAGATAAAAAGGCAGTCGTTCATTCAAGCTAAGCCAGAATTAGCTCATGTCATACAAGAAAGGCTGCGAGAAAGTGATATGACAGTACCCAGCTCTAAATTCTAGTTATGTCACTAGTTTATCTTGAACACACAGTTCCTGAAGTCTGAGTATGGGACGTTTCATTCAATATACAGCACCTGTCAGACATTTGTTCCCTTTGGGTGGATTATTCAATTGCATTTGGTGTGGATATTACAGGTATTTTCCGTTAATCTGTTATGCTTAGATGATGAATTGCATGTCTGTCGGTGATAAGTACATATTTAAAGTTAGAAACAGAAATTGTGATTACTTTTATCCCTATTGTAAAAAAATATCAGAGTAAAACTGCTATAGAATGAAATGATGAGAAAAATGAAAAAATGAGTGGATGGTAATGGGTATGACAATGTTGATATATTTGGTCTTGGCGGAATAGACCTGCTACGCTGCTGCTGCTGCTGTTGGTGTTGGTTATTGCTGCTGCAGAGCAAGTATGGGATTTGCTCCTGCCAATACATACACAACATGCTGCTGCTGTACAATATAATGTACATGAATTACATGTAACATCTATACAGGTGGAGCTGGGGAAGGTGGAGGGTTTCTGAAAGCACGCTGCTAAGGCAAATGCTAACTGAGTGTTTGACGGTTGAGCATGCAAGCTCATTGGCTACTGATACAGCAGGAACCAATCAGCTGTGCCCTATAGAGAATGATGTGATTGCAAGCAGGTTAAGGACCTATTAGCCTGCGCCATCTAGAGTTTCATGACAGAACATTGTATTTAGGCTACAAAACAGTGCATTTATTAATACGATAATAAATTAAAATAATATGGTACTAGTAATTTCAAGCAGAATAACAGATTGTTTTTGACACAACTAGACGGCAACTAGACGGCAAGTGGCTGACACCAGAAGCCTTGCACATTCGAGTTAAAAATGGCCACATCCGCTTTTATGACAAAAATAATGTGGATACTCAGAAAAGAGATGTCACAGCAAGGGGAGGACACAATAATGTTTTTGAATGTAGATTAAGGGTGAACATTTTTTTTTTTTTTTAAATAATAATAATAATAACAATAATAATGTTTACTAATAAATCATTCATAGTAAACACTGCAACATTTCATGAAACTATTAGAACTGTCAGTTTGGATTTCATGGTGACTTTAAAGGGTTAGTTCACCCCAAAAATGAAAATTCAGTCATTAATTACTCACCCTCATGTCGTTCTACACCCGTAAGAACACAAATTAAGATATTTTTGATAAAATCTAATGGCTCAGTTAGGCCTGCATTGCCAGCAAGATCATTTCCTTTTTCAATGCCCAGAAAGCAACTAAAGACATATTTAAAACAGTTCATGTGACTACAGTGGTTCAACCTTAATATTATAAAGCGACAAGAATATTTTTGTGCGCCTAAAAAAAAAAAAAAAAAATTAGCGACTTTATTCAACAATATAGTGATGGCCAATTTCAAAACACTACTTCATGAAGCTTCGAAGCTTTACAAATCTTTTGTTTCGAATCAGTGGTTCAGAGTGTATATCAAACTGCCAAAGTCACGTAAACTATTGAAATTTCGAAACACTTATGACGTAACGGAGCCTCATTTGCTGAAGTCACGTGATTTTGGCACTCTGAACCACTGATTTGAAACAAAAGATTTGTACAGCTTCGAAGCTTCATGAAGCAGTGTTTTGAAATCGCCCATCACTAGATATTGTTTAATAAAGTCGTTATTTATTTATTTATTTGTTTTTTTGGTGCACAAAAAGTATTCTAGTCACTGTATAATATTAAGGTTGAGCCACTGTAGTCACATGAACTGTTTTAAATATGTTTTTAGTACCTTTCTGGGCATTGAAAAAGGAAATGATCTTGTTGGCAGTGCAGGCCTCACTGAGCCATCGGATTTTATCAAAAATATCTTAATTTGTGTTCCGAAGATGAACGAAGGTCTTACGGGTGTAGAACGACATGAGGGTGAGTAATTAATGACAGAATTTTCATTTTTGGGTGAACTAACCCTTTAAAAATCAATAAACCATTTAAAATCAATAAAGCAATATTGAAGATCAACCTGTCATGAAATTAGATAATTAGATGGTGCAAATAAACAAATCAGTGGTGGAATATTGAATGATTGATTGATTTATTTATTTATTAGAGAAAATTCCCTCTCAATCACCTCTACTTTCTTTACTCTCTCACACATTGGTGCTGCACAAGGTTGCCACCAGTAAGGGACGTTTTTGTTCTGACCTCCTTCTGTTAAAAGAGGGGTTGTCCTTGGCAGGGATGTGTACGGGACATGGATGCATAAAGTGTATTAAAAATGAAGCACAAAGTCCTGAAGGTTAATTTACTCTTAACTCTTTTTAAGTATCTGTCTGTAGGGGCTTCATTAGGGTGACACACTGGATGCTGGAGAGGACAAGATTAACATTGCAGTGGAGACATATTTCCCATTCAAACCTTCCGTCCATCTATTCTCAAACCAAAATGGGCGTCACAAGTACACTCGCTTCTGTGCACACACACACATACAACATCTGGAGTTGACTAGTTAAACAGCATAATGGGCAAGGACAGCTCAATGGCAGTGGGATGTAGCCAACAAGGGACTTGCTTTATTTTTTCCCCATTGTGCTTTTAATTAAACCCCTATCCCATTCGTATCTGTTGTGATATCCTTGGCAGAAAACAATTACAAGGGAAATATTTGATTGTGGTCACACTCCACGTACATATTTAGCATTATGCAGTGCGTGAACACGATCCGACTTCTGAGCTCTATGTCTTTTTGTTAATCAGCATTGTCATTGCATCTCATTACCAACAGAATAGCATTTCCGATGGTGGCTTATAGAAGTTGATTCCCATAATCAAACAGCTTGGCAATCAAACAGTCCCTAAATGAATGTTACCATTTCAGCTCCACTGCTTTAATGCACTGATACTAGAGTTAATCACATTTTGCTCTGTCTTACTGTTCTAATTTAAACACTATTGAAATAAGATGTAATTAATTAATTAATTGCATTGTAGAGTTTGTGTTTTATAACCAGATATGGTCAGAGAATCTGTTTGAAAATGTCCATTCAGATTCTATAACCACACAGACACACACGTTTGAACTGTGGGGACATTCCACAGGCGTAATGGTTTTTATACTGTACAAACTGTATTTTCTATCGCCCTACATTACCCTTACCCCTAAACCTACCCATCACAGAAAACTGTCTGCATTTTTACTTTCTCAAAAAACTCATTCTGTATGATTTATAAGCCTTTTGAAAAATGGGGACATGGGGTAATGTCCTCATAAGTCACCTTCTCCTTGTAACACCTGTGTCATACCCATGTCATTATACAAATTTGTGTCCTGATATGTCACAAAGACGTGCACACACACACATGTATATATATATATATATATATATATATATATATATATATATATATATATATATAGAGAGAGAGAGAGAGAGAGAGAGAGAGAGAGAGAGAGAGAGAGAGAGAGAATCCTTTGAAATGATAAGCAAAGGAATTTAGTTTTTTTTTGTCAGGTTGGCATCTTTCTTTCTCCTCTTTGCTTCTTTTTTTTTTTTTTTTTCAGCAGCACTGTATTCTTCATTGAAACCTGGCCACAGGGATCAATAGACTTCTTCTAGACTTTGTTCCTTGTAACTGTGTAATGGGGGAGAAATCCCCAATGCCTGAGTGCAGAAAGGGGAGAGGCCCCACTCTTGTGTATTGATCCTACAGTATAGCACAGACTTGAAGCAGACCAAGGGCAACTCCCAGCTCTCGTTTGCTCTCAGCATCTCTAACACACGTATTGTACACAAAGGTAGGGCATCACCAATGAAGAGAAGACCAGCAGGCAGGAAAACTCTTAGAATGTTGAGGAGAGATAAAAGTGCTTTGTTTCCATTATAGATGCACTCAAAAGATAGAACTGAGGGATAATAAAGAGAGAAGAGAGGAGGAATAAAAGCACAGGTACACATTTATCTATTGTAGGCTTTATCTCAACACTCATGTAGAGTACTTGTGTAGCGTGGGAACAAAATCCCCCAGCAGAAAGGAGACAGCAGCACTCTTTTGATTCCAGCTACACTAGTGCAGTGGCTCTCAAATGGTTTCACTTCAAGGCCTGTATGCGTGTGGTGACGGTACTGAAGTTGTTTAATGCACAAGACAAAACAAAAATGGCCTTAACCTAAACAAATGTATAAACATTTACAAGACGTTTGGCCAACAATATGCAATATTAACCTGAGATGACAAGGAAAATTGTAAAATCTTAACAATTTTCTGAAAACAACAGCAGAAGCTAACATCATAACCTGTGCAAATCATTGGGACACTTGTGGAGTTTGCTTCATTTTGCTTTGTTTTTTAATTTAATGTTGTTGTTGATTTGTTTTAATATTTGCATTAAGGATTGTTTTCCCTGCTATTTGATTACCTACAATGTATTTTTAATTTTAACATTTTCAACAAGTTAACATGTTAGCTTTATATAAAATTTATATATTACATCTATAATATTAATTTTAAATTGCATTTCATATTTATTAAATAAGCTCAACAGTAATTTAACATGCTGCTTTGGAACAATATTTATTTTGAAAAGCTCTTTACAAATAAATGTGAGATGTATTAAAACATTTCTATAATATTTAACTCTAGTAGTGGACAGAAAAATTAAACATTTTCATTATAATAAAAAAAAGTAAATATTTTCTGAATAATAAATCACATTCAGCTTTAGTAAAGTAACCATATAAAATCTAGTTATTTACAGTGACCAGGAGGGGACATGTTTGGTTCATTTAGTTTTGTCGTGGCCACGTCATATTAACATGGGACATTTTGTCAAGGTAACGACATTGTTATGCTGTGGCCATGCAATTTGAAGTCGTAGGCTTGAAATCTTATGTTAACCCTTTGATGGACAAGCTATACAAATCCCTTCTGATGCACAACATGGGTCTAAAATGACCCGTATTCATTTCCAATGTTATTTCATGTTTCATCTTTTGAAATCTATTTATTTTAGCATTTCATATTCCATGAGCTATGAATTCTATGATCCATGAATATTCAAAACTAAACTAAAGTTTAAAAAAAAAAAAAAAAAAACTTCATAATTGATGAAAGAGGTTTGTCGCAAAGGGGTTTATCATATTTGAGGGCCCTTGGCTTAAAATAAATTGGCTAAAAAAAATAAAAAAAACTGGACTAGTAGATTCATAGTAGAACTTCAGTATGAACTGCTTACTTTTTATATAACCTATCTTTAGCCTATTAGTCCACATGCTGTTACTTTTATGGACTACAAATAAACCTGTTTGAGTTTTACCTCAGTTATGCTCATTGTGTCCAAGCCTGAGCGTGACAGTTACCTAATAATCATAATACTGTTTAATAAGCTAAAAGACCTCAAAAACAGTTCTGACATGAAACAACTTGAAAGCCCACACATCGGACACTCGTAGCAGCAAATAGTACACCAGAAAATGTTGCTGATGCTTCAAAGTGTCAAATAAATCCCTGTTCATGTGGCTAAAGGTTAGTCTTTGATCTCTGGAGAGGGTGAGGATTAGTATTTCTCACCTTTAAAAGAAGCAGAGAGAAATGGGAAATGCTGGCCATGTGATTCCTGCCTCAGTAAGGTAATAAGGACAGAATAAAAATGATCTGCGTTTTGGTGTAATATAGTTGTAATAGACTTGCTCTCTGCAGGAGACACAGGAAAAATAGATTGACGTCCCACAGAGAAAAGTCTCTCCCCGATGGGGTTTCCCCTGGGATGGAATGCACACGTTCATCCAACCTCCGTCTGCCAGAGCAGTCATCTATCATTCTACATTCTACCGTGCAACTGCTTCTTTAGAAAATGGAAACGAACCTGCCATGACCTGCATAAAGATTTCTGATTAGCATCAACTTCCTTTCGCATGTTCAATATGCCTGATGGTGGGGATAGTTTTGTTCAGTTGAGCTTATGAGCTCTCTGAGGGAAAAGTGAGTCTCTATCAGACTCCAGGTGTTTATCTATAATCAGTTCATAATGAATGAGATATATTCCTAGAGAGAGATTCCTGATCCTCCTTGCAGATACTTGATATATATTGGACAGAAAAAAACTATATGAATCTGCAGCTTTTATTATATGAAACATGTTCTTCTGCTCACACATGCTAGAATAAAGTTTTCCATGTCTTCTCTCTCCTTACTGTCGCTCTCCACCCCACAAGACCTTCTCTTTACAGTCAAAAATTGCTTTAAAGAATAAAGCTTGAAATAATTAACCAGAAAGTCCCTCTTTTGTTTAGAGTCGCTAACATGTCATACATTACTGAGCTCAGAGCACTCAGCCAGAACAGCCAAAGACATTTACATCACATCAGCCCGTTCCACGATACAGGTAGCATTGTAACTATTAAAATGCATATGAAATAAGATTAAGTACTACCCTGATGAAATGTGACACAATGTAATGAAAAAGAGACAGAGAGAGAGAGAGGGGGGAGGGGAGGGAGGGGGCGACGACGACGGCATACATTCACTATCTATTAATCATTTAACGCCACCTTAATAACACATTTATCAGATGACTGCAAAAATCAAAGAAGTTATGAAATATTAAAGTCGCAAGACCAACATTACATAGTCAAGTCATAAATCATAACAATAATGAATAATTTACATATGTGCATATCATTCCTCTGGTCTTTTTGGCCTACTGATTGATCACTTAAAGCTCAGGAATCTATTTCAGTGAAGTAAGATCAATTGAGCCCTGTATCTTACTTGCATTAAAGTTAAAATGTCAAAGTTTTATTTTCGATAGATTTTACAATGTATTGCAGATTTTTGGAGGTTCTCTCTAACTTGCACTTACAGGTGCTGGTCATATAATTAGAATATCATCAAAAAGTTGATTTAGTTCACTATTTCCATTCAAAAAGTGAAACTTGTATATTATATTCATTCATTACACACAGACTGATATATTTCAAATGTTTATTTCTTTTAATTTTGATGATTATAACTGACAACTAAGGAAAATCCCAAATTCAGTATCTCAGAAAATTAGAATATTACTTAAGACCAATACAAAGAAAGGATTTTTAGAAATCTTGGCCAACTGAAAAGTATGAACATGAAAAGTATGAGCATGTACAGCACTCAATACTTAGTTGGGGCTCCTTTTGCCTGAATTACTGCAGCAATGCGGTGTGGCATGGAGTCGATCAGTCTGTGGCACTGCTCAGGTGTTATAAAAGCCCAGGTTGCTCTGATAGTGGCCTTCAGCTCTTCTGCATTGTTGGGTCTGGCATATCGTATCTTCCTCTTCATAATACCCCATAGATTTCAGGCGAGTTTGCTGGCCAATTAAGAACAGGGATACCATGGTCCTTAAACCAGGTACTGGTAGCTTTGGCACTGTGTGCAGGTGCCAGGTCCTGTTGGAAAATGAAATCTGCATCTGTGGAAACTTTACACTGGACCTCAAGCAACGTGGATTGTGTGCCTCTCCTCTCTTCCTCCAGACTCTGGGACCCTGATTTCCAAAGGAAATGCAAAATTTACTTTCATCAGAGAACATAACTTTGGACCACTCAGCAGCAGTCCAGTCCTTTTTGTCTTTAACCCAGGCGAGACGCTTCTGACGCTGTCAGAGTGGCTTGACACAAGGAATGCGACAGCTGAAACCCATGTCTTGCATACGTCTGTGAACAGCCAGCCTCTTTTGCAATGACCTTTTGTGTCTTGCCCTCCTTGTGCAAGGTGTCAATGGTCGTCTTTTGGACAACTGTCAAGTCAGCAGTCTTCCTCATGATTGTGTAGCCTACAGAACTAGACTGAGAGACCATTTAAAGGCCTTTGCAGGTGTTTTGAGTTAATTAGCTGATTAGAGTGTGGCACCAGGTGTCTTCAATATTGAACCTTTTCACAATATTCTAATTTTCTGAGATACTGAATTTGGGATTTTCCTTAGTTTTCAGTTATAATAATCAAAATTAAAAGAAATAAACATTTGAAATATATCAGTCTGTGTGTAATGAATGAATATAATACACAAGTTTCACTTTTTGAATGGAATTAGTGAAATAAATCAACTTTTTGATGATATTCTAATTATATGACCAGCACCTGTACATTGATTATTATTTAAAAACTTCAGAAAGCTTCTGCCTGTGGTGTCTCCCCTGATGTGTTGTTCAGGCTCCTTTAAACAATTGCTATCTTTTCCACTCATTCATTTGGGTCTGATTGAGGGCTTCAGCCGCGACGAGATCAATAGCTCACAGTGAATACAAGACTGACAAAGTAAATTGGGTTCTCTTGTTTAAGTTAACAGAGGACCTCACCGTGATTTTTACTTCATGGCTTTTCGCCTAAACAGAATAAAACATTCTCCGACAGACCACCGTCTGAGGAGCTACCCTGTTTAATAAATGTGCTTAAAGGAGAACAGATAAGACATGGCAATTTCTCAATCTAAAAAAAAAAAAAAAAAGTCAAATCCCACTTTGGAAAATAAAACAAATGGCAGGTTTTCAATATTCATGCCTGAGATTATTAAATCTTTGAATGTGTGACCTCTAAGATGCCCTGATATGCTGAATCAACAGTAATTACAGCTGACTATGGATGGTTAAGGTACAGATCCAGACCCAGCATCATGTCTTAATGTATACTTTTTTTTCTTTTTTTTTTAAATAAGACTGAGCAATCAATCGGCAGCATCAATACCCCTTAGCATTGCTTTAACTGTGCGCGGCTCTGCTAGCTAATGAAATCTGTGCAAAGCTCCTCCAGCTATCGATCGGAGGGAGCTCTAATTTGCCGCTTGAGATCAGGCAGCTCCATCTCTACCTTTTCTCTCTTGTCTCTCTCTTTTCTAACTCCTCCTCCATCCACTCTCTCAGCAGATAACTGCTGAGCAGACTTGCCTTGAGCTGCATATCAAGCTGGGGTGCAGGACTATGGAAATATTTCATCAGACATTTAGCAAAGTATTTAAGGTCAAATAGATACGTGTAAGTGTAAAAAAAAAAAAAAACATTAGTTGAAGTACTAGGTTACTGTATGGTGAAATAAAACAACCTCACAACACAATTAACAACTGTATTCTGCAGCTATCATGAAAGTCATCCAAAGACTACATATGAAGCTGATATGTCATGACTATCTTATGATTATTGATATTAAGGTTTGCTTTTGTAGGCCAGACAACCTGCTAGTCACACAAGACAATCAGGCCCTGGACAACAGGATACTATATTTTCATTTTTTGCTACAAAGAGCATATATTGTACAAAAATAAAATAGTCCAGAAGTTGTCAAAGACCTTGCAGATTAGATGTTTAGGCATGGACACAAAAAGTATGCAGAGCTACTACTCCAGTGAGAAAAAACAGACAGTTTTCACATTTAGGAGTTGTAATAATTATATATATATACAAGTAACAGTTAGTTAGTTAACAGCTGAAAATTGAAAATGTTCATATTAAAATGCAACAGTCAGTTCCAGTCCTTGAATTTGATTTGCTTGTGCGGCATTCCAAGATTGTTCATTTTAACACAGTATGTAGTTCAGGGAAGGAGAAGGCGGGAACCGGCGAACATTCAACAACTTTAATAATGATATAAAATAAACACAAAACAAAAGTAAATAGGCGACAGTCTTTCATGGATGACTGCCGCACACACAAACATAATAAAACAAAGTCCAGGCCTGGTCCTCTCTGGTCCTTCACTCTCGTCGTTCCTCCCTTTATGCTTCCGGAGCTCCTCTGCGAGAGATACGAGACCGGTGCAGTGCATAGGTGACGCTTCTTAGCAATCACGCCACTGGCCTCGCGCCATTCTCTCATGGCTCTCATCCCGCCCTGCTTGTCACATGCCCCCATCGCCCCTCACAGGCCGGGGGGTACCCACAATACTGTTCTGTACTCCCCCCCGGGGACCAGTCTTGGCAGCCACAGCACCTGGGGGTAAGGAGATGGAAGCACAATGAGCAAGAGAGATGAAAGAGGAAAAAGTTCCCGGACACACTGCCGCTCGGTCCTCAGCCAGCTGAGAGGCTCTTCTTCGCAGTGCCATGCGATGGTACCGGACATTCGGTGGACGGCTCAATCCTCCTCTGCCCCATGGCGGCCAGCAATGGCTCCTTTGGCTAAGGGCAACCCAGATAGCACACTGACATAGTATCAACATAGAATCGATGTTTCTCACGGCATCAAAGACCAACGTCAGACACGGCATTCAAAACTAATGGAAAACGTTGATCCTGGAGGGCCATTGTCCTGCAGAGTTTAGCTCCAACCCTGAAAAAAACACTCACCTGCCTGTAACTTTAGTAATCCTGAAGACCTTGATTAGCTTCAGGTGTGTTTATTTAGGGTTCGAGCTAAACTCTGCAGGACAATGGCCCTCCAGGATGAACGTTCCCCACTCCTGCTATAGAGGCTCAGAGTATGAGCAGTAAGTAAGCTGACCAGATTTATGTGAAAAGCAGACCAGGCTAATGGCACTGCCTCTAGACACAGGAGGTGGAATTTCTGAAATTTAAAATGAGACAGAGAATCAGCAATTTGGTTGTTTAAGTATGGAATGTGAACAGCCTGAAATATGAATTTAACCATAGCTGAACCAATAAGGCAACTTCAAATCTGTTTATAATCTGGACTGAAGAGAGTCCCTTATTAATATGAACGGTTTCCTCATTGTTGCAAAGAACAATGTTTCTAGTGTTTACCCCACAGAATACAGCTATCACAATGGGATTCAATTACAACATAGCGGTTGACAAGGTGTTAGCAGGCACGGATAGCAGCTCATTGCTATACACTAGCAAACCACTGACCATTAAAGCACAATATCACAACAAACACTCTATATTTTGTATTTGTAAATGTGGAGGTCTTTTGGACAGGCATAGCACGGATAGCATGCGTCTAACACTCATTTAGCTGAAACCAGCCTGAAACACATGGTTAAATGAAAGTATCAGCCCATTGGGAAAAGGCGTTGAAAATAGTTGAGCCCCGATAAATGTCTATACATGAGAAAGCCCATCACCGAACATCTCTCATGTCCACTATGCTCAGTCGCAGTAATTTTTTACATAAATGGCTTACTGCTGCAGCATAAATTTAATATGTAGCACTACTGTTATATGCTTGTATTTTACTCCTCTATGCAAAACTGTAAACACTCCTCTTAAAACAAACAAGGCTTTGTTTGATGATTCGTGGATTAAAAGAAAAGGTTTAGACGTGAACGCCAAGCCCCGTTTTGGAATCCAGAATTTTTCCAGAATTTAGCGAGGGTGCTCTAATGCACATACTATTGAGCAAGCGACAGCTTCTGAAACTAATATTCTATTATAGGCCTACTATTAGTCCGAGTTAACATTAATGCAATACTACTTGGCATATCTCTGTCCCTTGCCATGTCATGCCAATCCATGCATTTTGATAGTGAATCTCACGTATATGTAGATGTCACTTCCAAAACCCCGCAGCGTGCAACCGACTGTCGGTCCTAACAGCAGCATGAATGCTTTATTTCATGAATTACATATGGTCGCGAGAGCGTGCAAAGACCCCTCCACTCAATCAAAATAAGCTGTTAAAATTAGTGATGGGAAACCAAGGCTTTCCGAAGCGTTTGAGGCTTTCATCAAATTTTTCCAAAAAACGCTTGTTAACTCGAAGCTCTTATCACAATGAACTTAGCTGGATCTGAACTTACTTAAATTACAAGAATTTATTCTAGAGCTGTAGTGCAGCCAATGTTTTTATGTTAACACTGTTTTGACACAATCTGCATGGTAACAAGCTCTATATAAATAAAGGTGACTTGACTTATCTAACAAATCACTACAGCAGTTATATGGTTTAAAAGAGCATTTGACCAAACAAAACATCGGAAGTCTGAATAAATATTAACCCTTATATTCTGTTAAAAATAAATAAAAGCATTTCCCTTTTAAGCGGCAGCTTGCGAAGCACAAATTTTCAAACCTTTAAACCTGCTGTCCTGATCTTCCGATACTGCATGATGTTCGAAGCTTCAAATTGTCAATCAATCAATCACGTGGTATTGATATTTCTAAATACAAGCAGCGGCACAGTGTGTGATCAAAGTCCCTATATCTATAGTCTTTGGTGTGATACAATGTGCTTTAAAAACTGCGTCAGAACTTTGGAGTCCCGGTATAACCATACCATCACTACCGTCCATATGCAATGAATCTCCTATTTATTTTTTAAAGCAAAAACACAGCGTTTGAGCAGTAAGTGACTGTGACTGATATAGTGGACACCTGATGACCGCAAACGAAACACCCTCCAGAGCCAAAGAACCAGTAAAAACGTTTGCCAAAATGGTATGATTACAGCATCAACTGTGCTCTTGCTTCGTCGAGAATACCTGGAACTGCCTCGGCACACTCAGTAAGTTGAAATTATATCATTCTTACATGAGCCTATCATAAATCACTGTTCGTCCCATAGTTATGAAATAGTACATGCCCAGATATATGCGCTGAAATGCAGCTGCTCGCATACTTCCTATGTAAATAGATGAATACATTGTTTGCATTTAATCAGAAGGTACAAATAGTAAGACACAGCGTCTACTTAACCGCAAAATCTGCTAGCGATCTATTGCTGGTGATATTCCCTAACATGCAGTCTGAATTGTTATGCATTCTGCTGTACAAAATCTATGATCGCTGTAGCTTCGTTTGATATGCGAATACAAAGCAAAAAGCCTCTTTCCTTTTATAGAGTTCAGCAAAACTCATCTCTGAATAAAAGCAGATCTCATATTGGCTAGCTTCTTATATGCTTAGTAAATCACTCTGAGTATTAAAACAGACTTTTCACTGACACGTGAATTAAACCTCATGTATTGTTACTTCATAATGAACTTATCTTGATTGATTGCAAGCAGCGTGCAGGGGAAGCAGCCAAGCAAGCAGAGAGACGGAAGCTGCGTTTAAGTAATGCGCCTTATTTGAGAGTTGCCAATTGAGTCCGTAGAATTCAGATCAGCTGATATGGGTGGGGTTGGAATTTGCGAATCAGCTCAAGAGCTGTTTCTCAATTCCAAGAACGCAGAGAGCAGACTTGCATTCTCGTGGAGTCCGGTCTTGCCAGGCAACCTTGAAAGAATGAACTCGGAAGGACGCGAGGACACAGAACGCATCATTTGGCGACGTCATAGATGCATACGCAGTAGAGAGTTGATGAACGATCGCACATGCTTTGGTCTTCCAAGAAGAATCTGCAGAAAAACTATGAATATAACAACAGTGATCGTTTATCGGTAGGTAATTAATCTTTGGAAACTTCATTTACTGTTTTGTTGTTTTAACATAGTCTTGTGTAGTGTTATGTATCCGAAGCGGTATAAACGTGTTTAGCTGACATGACTTTTATGATGCTCACAGCGATTCTCATTTTAATCTTATACTTTAGTACATAATATCATGTGGACAGACTGCAGGGCTAATGTAAAAATTAACCTGATTTTGCTCAGCTAATGAATACTTATTTGCTGTTGCATTGTTCTATATGAATGTCTTTAAAAAGGGCAATTGCCCAGTAATGTGCACACAGTGCTGTAACCAGCATCACTGTCCTTTTTGTGAGATGTACAAAAACAGTATTTTACAGGAATAACATATTATTACAGTTACTTTTCTTAAATAAGACATCCTTGATGACGTACGCAGCCTTCAAATGCAACCTCTGGAGGACCACTGCGGAGGGAAGCTAGTTTTGAGGAAAATTAGGTTGTAGCTGCTTGTTTTCTACGTCACTATGATTGAAAAGATGTGTTATTTGTGTAGTAACAGCGTTTAGCTCATGAGTTAGTGATCTGGGAAATTTGAATCTGTGAATATTTGGCCAACTTTACTTAAGTGAGAAACTGAAGAGTGACCCTGAGAAAGTGGAGAAAAACTTTATATCTACAGTTATACATAAATGTTCAGTTCTATGTTATGTGACGATAAATATTGTAAAAAAAAAAAATATCATCTGATTTGACAGTCAGGTATTGATTACATGCAGATGTTGATACAACTATATATATTACACTAAATAGTTAGATATTATGATCTTCCGGACCTTTGCTTCAAGAAATTTTCTCTAACTGGACCTCTTTAAATTTTAGTTGAATACCCACATGGTTATCAATGGACAGAACATGATGTGGATTTTCTTTCTTACTTTGCAAGAAGTTTACTTACTTCTTTTTTTTTTTTTAGCACTTTTTTCTTAAATGAGACCGCCTCAATGACGTATGCACCCTTTAAATGTGACCTCCGGAGGATGCAGCCTTCGAAATGAGACGCAGCTATTAAACTTTATGCGCGGACGGCTGAGAGACAGATCGAAGGGACCGTCTGCAAAGTGCAAAAACCGAAAAGCGGATGTTACACACAGTGTCACCAAATTCAGTTCACACAGAACTGCTGTCCTGCTGGTTATACTACAACACTTATTTTTGCATCATTTTTTTATGATTTTTTTTATAATGAAAAATATGTGTAGGCCTATTACAGTGAAGTTACTAAATATATTTTTCATAATAGTACTATGCAAAAATATTTTTTTCCAAAATAAGTGTTGTAGTTTAACTATCAGGACAGCAGTAGTGTGTGATTTGGAAACAATGAAGTGTATTACAGTGAAGTTATTAAATATGTTTCATAATAGTCAAGTTATTATATATTTTTCATAATAAAAAAAAACATAAAAATAATGCAAAAATACTTATTTTTTTTCCCCCCAAAATAAGAGTTGTAGTATAACCAGCAGGACAGCAGTGATGTGTGAGCTGAATTTGGTGACACTGAAGAGCGTCCCACATATGGTATTTTTATTTCTGTGCCCCTGGGCGTACGGCCCCACATATGGGATTTATAACGTTCAGCAACGTCACATAACTGCCAGATTCAAACTGTGCTTTAGCGCTTTGGCTGCGATATGGACGCGCTCAGCTCTTGTCATATATCACAGCTATGCAGTTATTTCAGCCACATACATATGTTTCTTTTAAGGTTTTAGACATTTAAATATGCATAAGCACCAGTAAAACAATACATTTAGAGTTTATAAAAAACACACTGATGTTAGACATTAGTGGAAGCAGCAATAACAATCAATTCAAATATAATTTGCCGACATTTCAGACACACATAATGGGCTTAAGTAACTATAAAGTTTACTCTATTATTCTTCCAGTTCACCAGCCATTTACTTGTATATATTTCGGGAGAAACTGATGAATTCACGTGCTGTAAATCCAACTGACAGGACTGCAGGGCAAACTAAGATGGCGGCGCCCATCTTGCATTATAGATCAAGATAAAGATCATTTATAAAGGTTTTGAAACAACAAAACACACTCACTTACACATATTTGGGAATCGGAATATCAGATAGTTGATGACATGGTAAGCAAGTTTGTGAATATTTTAAAATAAATAATAGTGATCCATCTGTCATACAGTGTTACTGTGGCTGCGTTCTAATAACGGTCGACTTAAAAAAAAAAAACTCACTCTGGGAGGTCAGGTAGAATATTTTAAACTCACGCTTGAAAAGGCTAAAGGGCCGGTAAAATAGACGCGCCCCATCAGGTTTTAAATCATAACCTTCTGTTTTGGCTGTAGGTCCGGGTCCGTATGGGACGGCTTCTGGGTCCGGACCCGGACCGCGGTCCGCCTGTTAGTGACCTATGAATCATCTAAAATTGGCAATAAACACTGGATATGTAAAATCTCATTTCACTTAATAAATACAGTTGGTTTATAATATTTTGTCTCTTTTCAGACCCCAGCCTGGGTTCAGTGATGGACATGACAGCCCTATGAAATGTGCAGCCAAACAGGGCATGCTGGATGCAACCACAAAGCAGTGACCAAAGGAAGATGGTACAGGTATATTGAATTATTTTGCATTTTTATGCAAAGTGTATCGTTTTTGTTTTTCTAGATAAAAAAATGCTTTAAATGAAAAGGAATCACAACAAAATTTTGGCTCAAGTAGGAGCAACAATTCTGGACAGATTAGATTTTATTACCTTGGGACATCCAAATGATGTTGAAGGGATTGTGAGTATTATCACATGCGCAGTCACTCTTTTGTTTTGTGATGAGTGAATAGTAAATTTAGTTTCTCTCAAATTATTAGATTTTGAATGCCTGCCTTTCAGTTATCAGAGATATTGCTGACTTAAAGGTAATATTTTTCCTGTCTTCTGTGTAGAACCTTTTTTCTTTTTTTGGAGTGAGAAAGTGTGCATAAGTGATCCTTTAGCCTATATGCAATCCAATTAACTGTAATTTTAAATGGTATCTAACAGAAAATAAAGGTCCATTGTTTTAGCTCATATGTGACAGTGACATGGTTGCCACCATTGTGTGCAGACCCTTCAGCTAACGTACCCGTAAGTATGACTGTGACATTTTTAATATAAGTTTTCTAGGGTCATTTTGAGTGGCATTTAAAAATGTTTATTGTCTGTATTAGGAACATATAGCAATATGTGACTTCATCTTACTGCCTTCCTGGGCATCAAACCATTGGATAATATGTGTAAGTTTATTATGTTTAAATTATTAGTTCTCCTTAATGCAAGTAACACTAAGATATTTGACATAACTAACAGTTGTATCTTCCAAGAATCATTTAATAGAACCAGTTTTACAGATCATGAAACCAAAAAGCAGAGAGGTGTATTTGCTTGATTCACTGTACAGCCCTGGCTTCAGCAATTGTCATTACATTGATCCCTACAGGTTTTTTCAGAAAAAAAATATTAAGAGTTCAAAAGAAGTTCAGGATTATGGTAGTTCTGTTTTGTGCCATACATCCTTTTGCATGCATTTTGTTTTTTGTTTTATGGCTCATTTTTCATTGATGCTTAGACTAAATCTACCTAATCGCTGGAATTATATTTTATAGTTCAAAGATAAAATTGTTTAAACAGTGATAAATGAATTTGTTTGGGGTTGTTCCACCCCAGTTTGTTTGTTTATTAGCATTTCATTATGATTTTTAGTCCATTTTTGTTTTAATTGTTGTTGTTTAAATGCTTTGTAGAATACTTGCACAGCAACTACATCCTGGGCCATGGAAAGAGTATGGACGTGATGATCTCAACATAAACAGTTTTCTTGTTGCCATCACTAAATTCCATTTTAGATATTCAACCACATTTTTATTTTTGAATAATTATAACATGTTTATTTCAATTTAACTCAAAAGGGTGCTCCAAGGCAGAAATGTTCAAATAACTGTGGAGTGTTTGTGTTGATGGTAGGAAGGATTGTGTTTGATAACAATAATAAATGTTTATTTTCTTGATAGCTTTGTCAGATTGCTGTCTGTCATTGTTAATTTATTTTTTAGTTTATGAGCAAAACCAATATCCAACAAACTTAAGATATTGATGCAATCAACCAAAACCATTTAAATAAAGTTAATTACTATTGTTTATGTCTGTTTTGATGTAACTTACTATTAATGTTACAGTACGCACTATGTTGTAATGGGAGGTGTCTTTGATTTTGCTGAGGCGAGCTATCAAAACTAATAATTTGGGGAAAAAGTTATTCTCAAAGGGTGATTGTGATTTACATTATGCATATTTTCCAGTCTGACATGGCTGCAGTAAGGAGATGGTTGTCAGGACACAGATGGACGCAGAGAGGTGATGTATATTTATTTAGACAGAGGCACAAACACAGGCAAACGGTGGAAGCAGGTGAATAATAAATCAAGCACTTTCTGAACAGTCACTTAGCTGATAGTTAACAGAGTTTGTCTTGCAGGAGGAGGAATCGACGTGGAACGGAGAACAGAAGAACAGGAGACGGATGACGACAAGAATGGAGACATGGGAACTCAGGTGAGTAGCAGGTAAGGAGTCCAGGTACGCAAGACAAGACCAGACAGTGAAGTGAAGGGAGTGAGAGTCTTTATGGAGTCCTTGATGAAGTAGTGCAGGTGCAGGTGATCAGTACTTGGGAGACTGTGAGCGAGTGGGTGGAGCGTGGTGATCTGGTGACGATGCGTAGGTGTTGGTGGGTGTTTTTCTGTGACTCGGTGACATTATCCCCCCCTGATGACCGAATGTGGCGACGACGACGGGGTCTACCTCGACCCTGGGGAGCAGGGCGGTCCGGATGTTCAGCATGGAATTGCGTGAGGTGCGAGGGGTTGAGGATGTCATGGCGGTTGACCCAGGAACGTTCTTCTTGGCCATAGTCCTCCCAGTCAACGAGGTACTCCGTCGTCGGGAGTCGAGGATCGCCCGCACCCGGTAGATAACCTCTTCTTCAGCAATGTCGGGAGGAGGAGGTACCGCATCGTCACCAGGATCTGTGGAAGGAGAGGACATGGGTTCAATGTGGGGCTTCAACAAGGAGACATGAAATTAAGGTGATACGGTTGAGACGGAAGGTGACCTCGTTGAGCTGCCTCTGTATGGTGAATGGACTTATGTACCGGGGGCAGGGCAGTCGGAGACGGATGTCCCGCGTCGAGAGCCACACCTTCTGGCCAGGTTGGTAACGAGGAGTAGGGCCTCTTCTGGCATCAGCGTGTCTCCGAACTGCCTGCTGGAGGTGGACATGAGCTGAGTCCCACACTCTCTCGCTCTGCTGGAACCAGTGGTTGACAACTGTAAGAGAGGTGGTTGGTAGGAACTGGCTCCAGCTGTCCTGGTTCCAGTGGCAGTACAACCTCATGTACCTCCCGATTTTCTGGATCTTGCGCTCAGTCTGGCCATTGGTCTGAGGATGGTATCCAGATGACAGGCTGACTGACATTCCTAGGAGCTTAAATAAGGTTGTGAGATGAACTGTGGTCCACAGTTGGAGACAATGTCTTCAGGAATGCCGAAATGACGGAATACATTGTGAAACAAGGCTTCAGCAGCTTCAAATGCAGTAGGAAGGCCCTTGAGTTTGCAAGCCTTGGAGAATCGGTCCACGATTACAAGCACACAGGTAGAACATAGAGAAGTCCCTCAGGACCTCCCGGCAGAGCTGGTTCGGTGTGGTTAGCTTGGGAAATGCATTGGT
This sequence comes from Elopichthys bambusa, assembly GCA_037101425.1. NCBI lineage: Eukaryota > Metazoa > Chordata > Actinopteri > Cypriniformes > Xenocyprididae > Elopichthys > Elopichthys bambusa. The sequence continues at coordinate 20,609,780 of CM074432.1, forward strand.
TGATGGACCACTGGATCGGGCTGACGATCATGGCTGGAGGGAGATTAGGTTCAGGATCTGAGCTCTTAGGATCAGGTTGATACAGACGGGATAAGGCGTCAGCTTTGCAATTCTTGGTTCCAGGACGGTAGGAGACCGTGAAGTTGAATCTAGTGAAGAAGAGGGCCCAGCGGGCTTGGCGAGGGTTCAGTCTCTTAGCTTCTCGAAGGTATTCAAGGTTGATCCGTGATGACTTCAAATTGATGTTGTGCTCCCTCCAGCCAGTGTCTCCATTCCTCCAGTGCTAACTTGATGGCAAGAAGCTCACAGTTCCCGATGTCATAATTTTGCTCCGCCGGGGATAGCTTTTTGGAGTAGAAGGCACATGAATGGAGTTGTGATGGATCACCCTGCCGCTGTGACAACACCGCTCTGACCCCGGTGGATGAGGCATCGACTTCTACGGCGAACGGGAGGTCAGGGTTCGGATGAATCAGGATCGGAGCGGTGAGAAAGGAGTCTTGGAGCTGGTGGAAGGCTTCTCGGGCAGATGGAGTCCAGGACAGAGACTTGGGCCGGCCTTTGAGGAGCGAGGTGAGGGGTGCACTGAGAAGACTATAGTTATGGATGAAGCGATGATAGAAGTTTGCAAACCCCAGGAAGCATTGTAACTCCTTCACTGTCGTGGGTAATGGCCAGTTGCGGATAGTTTCCACCTTCCTCTGGTCCATCTGGATGGCATGTTGGTTGATGATGTAGCCCAGGAAATGCACAGAGGTGGTGTGGAAATCGAACTTCTCCAGCTTGAGGTATAGGTGGTGTTGACGTAGCTTGGACAGGTTCCGGGAGTAAATGAGGATGTTGTCGATGTAGACCACTACGAACCGGTGGAGGAACTCCCGGAACACCTCATTCATGTAGTTCTGAAACACGGAAGGAGAGTTGGACAGGCCATATGGCATAACCCGGTACTCATATTGTCCAGATGGTGTGATGAAGGCAGTTTTCCACTCATCCCCCCGGCATATACGAATGAGGTTATACGCACTCCGCAAGGCCAGCTTGGAGAAGATGTGCTCCAGAGCCGCCGGGACCAGCGGAAGGGGATAACTGAACTTTACCGTCTGGGAGTTCAGGTGACGGTAATCGATGCACGGCCTCAAGCCTCCATCCTTCTTGGCCACGAAGAAGAAGCTTGAAGCAGCAGGGGATGTTGATGGTCAGATGAAGCATTGCTTTAGTGCCTCTTGGACGTACTCCTCCATGGCCTTCTGCTCCGGGATGGACAATGGGTAAAGCCCCAGGCAGCAGGTCGATAGCGCAGTCCCATGGCTGGTGAGGTGGTAGTTGCGTTGCAAACCGCTTGCTGAACACATCCTGGAACGCCCAGTATTCAGGAGGAATTTCTACTTTGAGGTCAGTTTCAGGACTTTCAACGGAGGTTGAGAGGATAGGAAGAACGCTGGAGTCATAAGAAGATTGGAGATTCGAGGAAGACTTTCTGATAGGGGATAAACAGTTCTTGAAAAGTTCTTAATCTCACCCGTGTTCCATTGAATGTCAGGCTGGTGTTGTGTAAGCCAGGGGTGTCCCAGGATGATGTCCGCAGTGGACCCTTCCAGCACCATGAATGTGATCTCCTCCTCGTGAAGACAGCCGATGCGGAGCGTCAGTGTGGGGGAGAAGTGCCGAATGTGACCCTGGCCCAGCGGTTTCCCCTGGATAGATTGAATGCGGAGATCTTGTTGGCAGTGTTTGTGACGCACATTCAGTTTCTGGAGAATCTGGTTGCTGATGAAGTTCCCTGCGGAGCTGGAGTCGATGAAGGCTTGCGCCGAAACACAGACGGGGGAGTTAAGGATATGTACAGTGGTTCTGGTGAGTGGTGTAATGCGAGCAGGCAACTGGATTGTACTCACCGCTGGGCGTGGTAGTCGGATGGGACAGGCAGCGATGACATTGTTCTCTCCCCCACAATACAGACAGATATGTTGCTGAATTCTTCTCTGACGCTTCGCATGAGTCAGGCGATAGGAATCGACCTGCATTGAGTCATTATTTGACTAGTATTTTATAAAGAATAATATTAAAAAATGTTTTCCAGCAAATGCCACCTGAGATCCTGAGACATATCCTCATTAATTTGGTCAAAGAAGATGGAGATGTGGCCTTCTTCAGACTGTCTCTGACATGCTGGCTTTTCCATGATGTTGTTTGTGAGGCATCATTCAGAAAAGAGGCTCATTTTGCCTGGCTTGACAGTAAGTTATTTCATTTTATTATTTTTACCAGTATGCATTAAGCTTAAACTGCAAATACATTTTAAGCTTTGCTCAGAACTTTTTATTACTTTAAATCTCTTTCTTACAATAGGTGTTGTCAACTGGAGTGCATACTCCAGTGACTACAAGGAGATGTATCGAGTGCCATATAAACTGACCAGTTGCCTTTGTTGTGGGGACTTATTTAAAGACTTCCCGCCAGGCTATATTGGAGATGGAAGGAAAGGAATCCTTTGTGCATTTTACTCGACCAAAGAGTTTGAAGGTTACTGCTCAGCAGACTGCTTCATCGGTGACGGCACTCACAATAGCCCCAAGGACAATTATTTACAAAGTTAAATATAAATGGTCACTTGAATGACAACTGCTTGATCTGACTGCTGTGATCAGTTTGTATATTAAGTTTGTATATATTTTTTTTGTTTTTTGTTGTACGTACATGCCTTGCAAACAGCAAATTAAGAGGAACCTTATGTACAGATCACTGTGGACAAATGAGTATAGCCATTAAAGAAGGAACTCTTATCAGACAAAATATCATTAATCACTTTTTTTTATTATTATTATTTCGACATCTGACAAAATTTATTTTCTTGGTGCTGTTATTATTTTTGCATTTTCCCTTGTATGTGTTGTTGACAGACCTTGTATTGTACCTTTAGGATTAAAATTACAGAGACAATTACTTGACTAATTTTTGCTTCCACTCAACAGCAAATATGACCTGAATAAAATAAAATGGCTTTATTTTAAAATGTTCTATATACACGCATTAAAAATAATAATAATAATAATAATAATAATAATAATAGCAGTGACATTATGCTATTTATTCATCAAATTTAGGTTTAAAAGCTCTAAAATCATGTGATTTAATATGTTGTAAAATTTTAACTATTTTGCATGTATGTAGAGAAAAACTAGGAAAACTTAAGCATCACATTTATGTAAATAATTACTTATTCATCAATAATTACTTATTACTATTTATCAGTACTACTATTACACAGGTTAGAACATCTCAATACAATATTGCGCATACATGTCACTTAAGACCAGCGCATGCGCATTATAACCCAGAGATCGGTACTGCGCATGATGTCGCCTAACGCAGAATGCTTGATTAGTTAACATGAACTAATAATAAACTGCACTTACACAGCATTTATCAATCTTTGTTAATGTTAATTTTAACATTTACTAATACATTATTAAAATCTTGTTAACATTAGTTAGTGCACTGTGAACTATATGAGCAAACAATGAACAACTGTATTTTCATTAATGTTAACGAAGATTAGTAAATACAGTGACAAATGTATTCATCATGGTTAGTTCATGTTAGTTAATACATTAACTAACGTTAAACTAATGAACCTTATTGTAAAGTGTTACTTTTTACAAAATACTTGGTATTTGAGAAATAATAAATAAATAAATAACTTATTAGAACACTGTAGTGTAACGCAACTCAAAACAAACCTAGAGAAAATATATTAATGACCATAACATCCTGTTATCATGATAGTTTATCTTAAATAGATACACTATAACATTTAACTTGTCACCTCATCTCATTTCGCTGATTATTTTACCCTAAAGTCTTTTCACAGACAGTCTCACTGAAACAACCTGGGGTTAATGATTTTAAAATGTGAGACGTCTTTCAAAAACATAAAAAAAATCTTGCAGACCCCAAACTTTTGAACAGTAGTGTATGTTTGACGTTTTGCTTACTGGTCATATGATTTTTAGGCTGAGATTTTCTTTGACAGGAGGAGTGCAGGCCATCAGCATGGAAGAATCTAGGAACATAAACAGTTTATCACAGAGCCTATATAATGTTTAAGGTTTATTAGAATCAAACAAGCTACAGCAGAGGTGAAATGCAGATAAGATAAAGTAGAATATACATACAATAATTTCTTAACAGAATTTGTTTTAGGCTTACTATATTTTATATTGGTCTGTGTTACTTACGTTTGGATGTCAGAACCTTACAAACTGTATAATTTTGCAAAAGAAAATAACATGCATGGTGATATCGGTAAAATATTATGTGGGGTAACACTTTGGTATAGGGAACAGATATTCGCTATTAACTTTTGCCTCAAACTCTTAATATACTGCTTATAAATAGATAGTAAGGTAGTTGTATCATTTAAGTTTAGGTATTGGGTAGGACTTAGGGATGTTGTAGAATAAGGTCATGCAGGTCAGGCATTAATATGTGCTTTATAATACTAATAAACAGCCAATATGCAAGCTAACAAGCAACTAGTTTAAGTGTTACCTTTTGTGGAAAAAATGCGTATGAAGTTATTTAATGAGCTTTCTCAGTTCACCTGAGTTTCCTACTTCTCTGTCAGCAGCTCCCCCTGGGACCTTCCCCTCCAGTTTGTAAAAAATATTAGAACATTTTTCTCTTAAATGTGATTGGTATTAAATTATTAAACATTCAATTTAATCAAAGTAATTTGTTTACCATAAAAGATCAAAATGAGTGTCATTTGATTTTCGCACTTCCTGTAAGGGATGTCATTAACAGTAGGCTACAGTAATTTAAATAAATTAGCTCACTTCCAATTACCCATTGACAGATTACCAGCAAAACCTTAACAAAACTATAAAAGCCTCTCTTCTGCACATAAAGAGGTGATTAAAAACGTAAGTATATTAGCCAACCAGTTCTTATGCTAACAGACTTTTTCGAAGAAAATAATCTATTTCAACAAAGTAAATATTCGACAGAAGCGTGTCAATTACAAGTAAGAAACGTATCCAGAACAGTTTTATATTATTTATGTGATTTTAGGGACTAAACTCACCCAAAAGCAGAGAAAACAACAGCGAGAGAAGTTAATTTGCAGCTTGACCGTTACTGTGGTGGCGCCCGTTTCCATGCTAACTTCTCCAGTGTTTGAATGTTCAAAGTGCACGCCCATTAAAACACATCAAAGTCACGCAGCATTTACATAAATAAACATCTCCCGTTACCAGTTTAATGATGTTTATTTAGCAGAGGACGAGATATGTTCAGATAATTTAGCTACTTACAAAAACTTCGGCACAATTAACAGTATGAACATTCCTGAGCTAAAAACAAGCTGGGCTGACCTAGTATTCCGCTGCTCATCTGGCCCTTCGCTTCCGAGAAATTGTGGTTACAAACTACCTGTAGTAAACCGAGTGCCTTAGTAACTTTTAAGTGTCACAGAATTTTAAAAAAAAAGATTTTTTTTTCTAATTTACATAAAGTGAAAACTTACCTGAAAACCACAGATGTCGCCGGAGTCGCCTTTTCTCTGGTGGGTTGCAAAGATGAATGGTCACACGCAAACAGATAAGCGCGGCATCGGCCATTCAGTAGTGGGCCGACCTAAAGCCGACGAGCTGGAAATAGAGCACTGACTGAAGATATGCGCCGATACTTATTAGATGTTATAGATCAGAGGTCAACGTCCTGCTCTGGGGCCGACGTCGGCCACACGTACGTGTGCTGTCTGGGAATGTAACACAGTTCGTTGTTCAGGGAAGAAGGAGGCAGGAACTGTCGAACATTCAACATGACTTTAATATATAAAATAAACAAACAACAAAACAAAAGTAAAAAGCGGCAGTCCCTCGCGGAAGACTGCCGCACACACATAAACAAAACAACGTACAATAGTCCAGGCCTGGTCCACTTTCACAGCTCCTCCGAGAGATACGAGACCGGTGCAGTGCGCAGGTGACGCTCTTTAGCAATCATGCCACCGGCCTAGCACTGTTCTCTTATGGTTCTGTTGTATGACAGACCATTGGTGCTGCTACAAAGTGTTACGTCCCGGTAGTTGTGTGTGTGTGTGTGTGTGTGTGCGTGCGTGTGTGTGTGTGCGCGCTCTCTCTCTCTCTCTCTCTCTCTCTCTCCCTCCTGTCAATTTCTTAGGCAAGCCTACACAGGACGGCTATTGGTTCAGGAAGCTGTCAATCATTATTAACCTGAATGACGTCATGATTTCCGCTGCCAATGCTGTCTGGCGGCAGAGTTTAAAAGAGCGTCAGGACAGCTTTGCTTTCCTGTTCCTTTGTGTTTGTTTATTCTGCCCTTTTGTTAGTTTTGTTATGTTTAGTGACATTCATAATTTGCACAGTTTTGAGTTGTCATTTCCTTTCCTTTTGCCATTTTTGTTTCCATATCATTTGTATTTTGACGATCTTCTCTTCGCACTTCGGGAAAATGGTACAGGTAGTATGTCACGTGACGTACACATTGCAACTCCCAGTGACTTCAATGTATAGACACACCAGTTTAGATGTGAGCGCCACTTTTGTATGTTTTGTTTCGTTTAGAGAGAATAGGTAAGTTATGGTGTGAAAAACGCTGAAGACTTGCTTTTCTTATTTTTCTTCTCATTAGTTCATTGCCACCATCACCAGCACACGTAATATGATCACAATCTCAATGTCGCCTCCTCTAACCCTAGACCAAAATTAGGAAGTTGTAAGAAGAGCTTAACTTTTTGTGATTTAACGTTGAACATTAATAAAGTTGTTTTTGTGAATTGCTGATACTGTTTCAAAAACAATCACATTTCATGTTTGACATCAAGTTTTTAGTCTTACTAGGCTTTTGGCTGAGAAAAAGCTGTGGGGTTTTTGGTCAATGAGGCTTGCAGTAATACCGCTCTCTCTCCCTTTTCAAGGAGAGATCCAACAGCCTGTATCACAAGGGATTAGACCATGGGGAAATGTTCCTAAATACTGCCAAGCAAAACTGCATTAGAATGCACAGTCGACTCTAATTAAGGTGGTTTCTAAAGCATTATGTGGTGCGGTTGAGCAGACCAAACACAATACAGTGATACCTGGCTATATTGCCAGTTGCTTTAGAATGAAGGCAAACCTCTCCTTCAGTCTGTAGTTGGCAAACCCAGTAATATAATGGTTCTCTGACCACAGAGGCTATCACAGCACCATTAGTGGATGTTTTAACCAGAGATTTTTCACAATCATAATGTACTGTTATCCTCACTCTTGTGTAAAAAGAGATGTTTGTTTCAACTGCAGTGGATTGGAAACCCATGGGGACTAAATATCATGTTAGACAGTAAATGTTCCATGTGTTCTACAAATGAAACAGCCCTGCAAAAAACAAACAAACACAAAGGAAACCTTCAGAATTTGAATTCTGAATTTTAAAATAACAAGGCTGCATATAGATTGACCTCGATTGTACTGTGTTCCATTCCTAATTTGCATCAAACATTATTATTCTAATGTTATGATCTTCATGCATCTTCAAAATATTTAATGTTTGTAAGATACAAATAATTGAATCTAACACCAAACGCAGAGTTACATCATTCTTTTTTTCTTTCCTCTTTCCTTTACTTTGTCTGATACACTCTGTTGTCAACATATAGTTTTCAAGAGAAGATATATTGCATATTATGGTGGTGCAGCAATAAACATCCCTGACATCCCACATATATGAAAACACCCTTGCTGCATTTATCAGTTGAACAGGTCACCCAATACTTCATTCACTGACATTTTGGCAGTGGCTAAAGTACCTTTCTGACCTTTTATCGTTGGTGTTGAGTTCTGCACCGAAGTGTAAGAGCAATACATATTAAACAGCACACAGATACACTCCATTCAAAAATAAAATGAATAAATAAATAGAGAAAGTGCAGCATTGGGAAAGAAAGAATATATATATATATATATATATATATATATATATATATATATATATATATAAAGAAATATCGAATACAAGACCAGTGTTATGTCTTAATGCATGTGTGATGTTCTGGACCATGCTAATGACCTAATCTAATCATGGCTTCAAGCTCTCAGCCACCATTGTTCACTACTAAGCAGCTATATTCTGGTGGACAAAGACTACAGACGTAACAGAGAAAATGTGTGTATAGTGGATTAATACATGTAAAGTAAAAAGCAAGAATCATTCTTGAAATGTCATTGTGCTTTTGAGAGAGTTTTTGTCCTGTACTGTGTATGCGAATTGTGCACGTTAATGTGACTAGACTCTGCCAGCATCAGGGGTTGTGCGTATGGTCCGTTTTAGACATCAGAAATATCATATCACAGTTTAAATCATACAGTGTACTGTTGATAGTCCTGTTAAATGTATATCAGTAATAACTTAAAGTCTACCTTTAATTTGTATGTATAATTTTATGGTTTCCACAGTGGTGGAGGAAGTAAACAAGTAAAGTATTTGAGTAAAAGTACAGATTAAGACATTATTCCAGTAAAAGTATAAGTGCTTATTTTCAGAGTTATTTGAGTAAAAAAGTACTTGAGTTATTAAGCAATGAAACACATGAGACAGGAGTACTGAACTTTATCCATCTTGTTTACTTTATTTACTTCCGTTCTCCACACATTTATGTCAAAATACAACACTTTTCAAAATAGTAGTCCGAATACAATTCTGGTCAGTAGTCAGTACTAATAAGAAAGATTAGTGCATACATTTAAAATGTATTGTACATACGCAATCTTTTTAACACTTTTTATACACTATCATAACATTAGACATCATTTTCATTAAAATGTGATTTTCTCAAAAATACAAACGTTTACATACATGCTGTTCACGTATTACAGTAGCACAGTTTGTGCTCAGACTTTAACTATGAAAATGTTATAAGTAACTTAAATAAGCACAAATGTCAGGGCATGACAAACATCTCCTGGGCCCAAAAACACCTCAGACCCCAGAGGGTTCATTTACTAAAATATAAATTTACTGATAATTTACTGAAATTCAAGTGTGCAAACAAGTAAAATAATATATAGTATTTTAAAAATGTGGTGACAAATAATATAAAAATACAATGTAGCTACAGATGTCACATAAAAATATGTAAACAAAAAGAGGAACACTATGCAAGCATATAGTATATATCATTTGAAACTGCTACAGCAGCGGGAAAGATTAATTAATTAATTTATGTTACACTGTAAACCTGAATAATTTGGCATATTTGAGGTAATCAGTTACATCATTTTTTTTTTAAGTTAAGAAATTCAAAGTATTAGTAAGCAGAACTGGCAGATTTCAGTTTTGTACTTATATTTTAAATGCTCTGAAATTGTTGAGTAAGTTAATTCATACATTAAACTTAAAATTATCATGTAATCTTAACTTATATATATATTTTATATGAGCATACAAGAAGCAAATGGGAGAGAAAGGGGGACAGGATAGGGAAAGGTCGAGGACTTGGGAGCCGGAACTCAAACTCTGGTCGCCCGAAGCTCCACTCGTCCCCATGAAGGTAACCCCCCCCCCAAAAAAACAAAAAACCCACATAACAGAAACTCTTCTAAATTGGGATGGCAAAGCATTAATGTCACAGAGTCACAACCTGCACCACCCAACATAAACACATCGTCACCAGATCTACACGCTCCACTCACTCGTTCACAATCTCCTGAGTTCTAATCACCTGCACCTGCTCATCATCAGACACACTATAAAGACTCACTACCCCTGCACTTCAGTGTCTGGTCTCGTCATACGAACCTTGGACTACTTACCTGCTACTTACCCGAGCCATCCAGATCTTCCTTCATCCGTCTTCCATCGTCTGTTCTTCTTCCTGCGTTGATCCTTTCCTACAAAGAGACATTACCCCATTACTACTTCAGCTAAGTGACTGTTTAACGTGCTTTTGTCCATTCTCACCTGCATCATCCATCTGCCAGTTTCCGTGCCTCTGTTTTCAATAAACAACCTGTTTAACACTTACCTGCCTGCCTCTGTCTGTGTCCTGACAGAAGACCAGACCTCATGCAGAGCACCACGGATTCTGGCGGAGATCAGACTACGGATCTGTTCGCCGCCCTGGTCGACGCTGTATGATCATCGCTTCAGCCGTCACCCACTAGCACTTCACCAGCAGTCCCCGCGGATCTTGTGCACACCGTCCGTCAGTCACTCCTTCACTCAGCACCCGCTGCTTCTCACGCTGCCTCTGTCAGTCCCATGGCCTGACCAGCGACATTCTCCGGTGCGGCGGAGGATTGCAGCGGGTTCCTCCTACAGTGTTCACTCTACCTCGAAGCCCAGTCTCAAATATTCACCTTCGAACGTGCCCGGGTGGCATTCGTAATCTCACTGCTCTCGGGTTGTGCACTACAGTGGGCTCAACCTCTATGGGAATCCAATGCCCCTGTAACAACTACCATCGCTGCTTTCTTCAGTCACTTCCGGGAAGTTTTTGGACAAAGCACTGCTGAACTTTCAGTACACGACCAACTCTACAGCCTACATCAAGGAGATGAGTCTGTGAGTATGTACGCCCTCCCAGTGGTGAGTACTATCCAACTACCAGCTCAAATTGCTCCCTTAACAAGAACGACACATACACGTACATATCTTAAACCCTCATGTCTGTGTTTCAGCACAAACCCTCGTCGATTCCGGCTCCGCAGGGAACTTCATCAGCAAACAAATTCTCCAGAAACTGAACGTACGACGCAAACGTTGTTCACAAGACCTCAGGATACATACCATCCAAGGAAAGCCGATGGGTCGTGGTCACATCCGACATTTCTCCCCCATACTGCATCATCACCTGCATCATCCATCTGCCAGTTTTCAATAAACAACCTGTTTAACACTTGCCTGCCTCCGTCTGTGTCCTGACAATTAAACACTACTAAATCCACCACTTAACATTAATCTTTCACAACAACAAAAAAAGAAAAGAAAAAACATTAACACTTAATTTTAGCATTTATAAAAATAGAAAATAGAAATCCCAGCCCAGTTTCAGGTAAATTTAAGTTTCTCTGAATTAAAAGAAACTAGTTCATAAAACTTAAAACAATGAAACAATTCAGATTACTTAAACTAATCTAGAAAAAGAAAGTTTGATAACACTTCAGTATACGGAACACATATAAACTATTAACTATGACTTTTCCCTCAATAAACTCCTAATTTACTGCTTATTAATAGTTAGTAAGGTAGTTGTTAGGTTTAGGTATTGGATAGGATTAAGAATGTAGAATAAGGTCATGCAGAATAAGGCATTAATATGTGCTTAATAAGTACTAATAAATAGCCAATATTCTAGTAATGTGCATGCTAACAAGCAACTAGTTAAAAAACCATAAAATAAAGTGTTACTGAAAGTTCTAAATATTTATAAAAGTTAATTTGATTGAACTAATCTGTTTTAACTTGAGTTTGCCCTACTCAAACCAATTAATTATTTTGGGTATTAGGGTTTACAGTGTATATTACCTAAAATTGCCTGAATAGACAGTGACACATAAATGCAGACATCATGTCCACATTTAAGCATTTCAATGGGCTTTAAAAAGCTGGCCTTCTAAAGCAGATTTAGTTCACAAATAACTGACAGTCATGACTTAAAATATGATTTCATACCAAAATTAATTAGTTAGTAACTTTTTGCACCATCAGTTGCATGCACATCAAGATCTGATGAATCACGATATCCTGTTATCAGCTCATTTTGACCATTTTTATTCACTGAATTGTTGACTCAAGAACAGTTGCAACTGGATCAGTACAATTCGCAAATGCATTGTTCAGTGTTATTTGTGAACCAATTCAGAGAAAGAATCAAGTCGTTCACGAATTGGACATAGCTCTTGTGTCTCAGAGGGGGTAGCTAATTCTTCAGTTTGAAATAAGATAAGTGGAGTAAAAAGTACAATATTACACTTTGGAATGTAATTGTTAAAATAAATGGGCTTTTCTCTCAGCCTGACATTTCTTTCTCTCCTTCTCTGCATGTTCACATCTGTTTGTTTTTTTTTTTTTATTTGTTTTTTTGCTATCTGCATACATGTTCTGAATGTACTCATTCACCTAGAAGGTGAACAAGGCAGAGAAGAGGAACAAAAAGGTCAGTAGGTTTATTGTTCAGCCCCCAATGCAAGGATGGGAGAAAATCTCTTGTGTTCCGGAAGGCTCCTATACAGTGTTTGCCAGAGGATTTTGAGTAACTGTGGTCCCACGTGGAAGGCGACGTTCTCGTGACCTTGCGCAACGTTCCCTAAAAGTTCTCTAAACGAGACGGAAATTCCGAACCTTTAGAGAACATTCAGGATGTTCCTAAAACATCCTCTTTTGGTAATGAAAGTGCTGCACTTCAAAGTTCCTTGTATGACTTTAAGGGGACGTTCTATTTTGGTTATTTTATGGTAAAAAAAAGAACGTTACAAAGAGGACATATGGGACATTAACAGAACGTTCCCACACGGTCCTCTGTTGGTAATTTAATAACGTTCCTGATATGAGTTTAAGGGGGACGTTCTATTTTGGTTATTTTATGGTCGTGCAGCAAGAACGTTACAAAGAGGACATTTGGTTAACAAGTAAACAGAACGTCCTATAGTAATAGTCCCCTAAACATTCCCAGAATGTCCTGAATGTTCCCTGAAGGTCCACCAAATAACGTCCCCCAAACCTTAAAAGAACTCTACATCGTGACCGTCTCTGAAGGTTCTGGGAACATTACCAGGTGACAGGTTACCCCGCTAGAAATTTTGCGTTCCCAGAACATTCTCAGAACATCCCCACTGGTGTTAAGGACGTTGTCTAGTAGTTGTTGTTTTTGTTTTTTTGTAACAAATGTGCTTTAGAAACAAACAGTTACAACAATTGGAGAAAATTAAAGTTAAAACGTCAAGGGTCAGGAGCCCAAGTAAAGCAAGCGCTTACCTTCATAACGATGACATTTATACATTTTGATAAAACATCAACACCTCATTAAGAAGATTTCTATGAAAGAAATAAAGTCAGAGTGGTTTGTAATAAGTGAAGGTGCTGAGATCTACAGAGATTTGTTAGTGTTTAATGTTCTGTTTCTGTTTTCTGAGTTTTGTGGGTCACCATTGTGCTGAAGAGTAGAGCCTGTGCTTCAGTCAATGATGAGCCAGAAACACTGATGTTATGCTGCATGTTGCTTCTTTTAAAGGCAGTAACTGTGTAGTTGCTGATGCAGTGATACAGTAGTCACATTAGCTCATGCATGTGCTGTTATCAGCTAATGATTTACTGCAAGAGATTTGCATTTAAAAAAAAAAAGGTTTCATAATAATCCAAGAAATACCTGTAAAGAGCTTTTTTTTTCGTAAGACATTTAAGAAAAATTAGTTTTTGTTCGAACAGCCACTTTTGTTTGTTTTTGTTTTGTTGCTCTAATTTTCAATTCAATTTTTTGACAAGGGCAGCAGGGACGTTCTGAGAACATTTCCAAATAAAATATGGTTCCCTAAACGTTCAGAGAACATCCTGAATGTTCTGTGAAGGTCCACCAAATAACGTCCCCCAAACCTTAAAAGAACTCCACATCGTGACCGTCTCTGAACGTTCTGGAAACGTTACTAGGAAGCATCCTTAACACCAGTGGGGACGTTCTGAGAATGTTCTGGGAAAGTAAAATTTCTAGCGGGGGTGGCTGTACAGTATGTGTAATAAGCAAAAGCTGTCTTTTTTTTTTATTTTATTTTATTTTTTTATATTGTGCATCCTTAATCTATAATATGTGTTAGTCATTGCTTTTGTCTGTCCTTAAGAACTTTTATAGAGCAGAGCAATCTGCAGGGTAAAGTATATGCTGTGTGGGTAAAAAACATAAATGGGAGAACCTTAAACAGAAGTACAAAGTAAGTAGTTTTTTTGTTTACTTGTATTTGTGAACAACTTTGTTTTAATGCTATTAATTTATTTTGCTTGTTTGCTTGTTACAGGGCCTTAAGTGTCCACAGACAGGGGTCAGCACAGAGGGTGGGGAACTCACAGCAGCATCCTGGAAGGGGTCTGGGGTGATGGATGCTGCGCATTAGGCTCTAAGTCGTCCGTCACCCCACCACTGCTCATACAGTCTGGCAGCAAGGATGTTGTTGCTGGCCCATCTGACATGGCACCAAGAAACAGAAAAAGAAAGAGAAGAAGGGGACCTTTTGACATATCTCAGTGAGATGGAAGAAAGAACGGAAGAAGCCCAGCATTGAGAGGAAAGAAGAGCAAGAGAGTTGGAAGAGAGAAAGACAAGCCGATATCAAGAGACAAAAGAGAGAGATGAAGAAGCCAGGATGAGAGAGGAAGAGTTAAGGGTAAAAATACAGAGGAGAGAGGAGATGAGTAATGAGGAGATGAAGAGCGAAGCTGCAGCAAGAGAGGAGAGGTTCCTTAGTTTAATGGAGCTCCTTTCCAAATCAATTTCCAAAAATAAATAATTTTGTCTTATTCTTTTATAGTTTTATACATTATGTATTGTTTTCATTATTTATAGACTGCTTTCATCTGTTTTTGCTATGCATTATTGTTGATGCTGATATGGCACACAACAAAGTACTTTAAAGGCGCAGTATGCAATTTCACAGAATTGTTGTTGAACACTGTTGATATTTGTAGCGAATTAACTCAAAGGGGAAATATTAATAATTATTCATAACTCATTTTGATTATTAGTTATGATTAATTATGAATATGTGAATCAGTTAATCAGATTAACTTGATGTAGCTACATTAAAATTAATATTATAATCAATTAACCTGTTCCTCCAGTGAACACTTAGTGTTAATTTTTTATTAAGTCTAAGAAATGTTCATTTCCAGGTTATTGAAAAACAACATTCTTATTGTACAGTACTACTCAGAGCCTGTAGTCAAGATCTAAATCATTTAAGAGGCAATTTATTAGCAGACGGAGTCAGAACCAAACATCTATTGTGCACAATCTTTATTAACTAACTCACAAACACATAACTAAACTAACAAACACATAACATACACGCAGGTCACACACATACGTAGGTAAAAATTAGCAATGATAGAGTTGAACCAGAAGTGGGACCGGAAATAGAGCTACGGAAAGAGTCAAAGACAGTCTGGAAAAGAAACATCAGATTTCTCAGTAATAAAACACCTTTGCTGACAGGCGGTTTACACATTAATACTAAATCGCTGTTTAGTGTTCAAATGTACGATACTTGCAAGGTGCCTTTAGGCTGAGGAGCATCGGATCTGCAGCCTGAGGAGAAATCGATGATTCGGTCCGAAGTTGTTGCCAGTATCTTCTGCGTTGGATGAAGTAATATGAGACCGCTTAAGCTGTTAGTTTGACTCTTAGTTGGGAAAGAGTCCTTTCTCACTCTCACAGATGAGCACATGGCTGGGTTGTAGGCTGAGGCCTGCAGGGCTACAGGCCTTGGCCTGGAGAGGCCTGCAGCAACAAGGGGTCTCTTCAGTCGTCCGAGAAGCAAGGAAGGAGCGAGCGTGATCTTGTGATCAGTGATTTTAAAGGGTGAACATGTCGCACCCACTTGAGGTGTCTGAGCCAATAAGGAGTTCTCCCCTCAGAGGGTAACTTTCACGAGTCTTTGTCCTGTAGCAAGATATTAGCATAAGAAATAGGAAACGAAAGTTGGAGTCCGTAGATACCAAACATGTGATTTTAGGTAATTATAACTTTGCAACTCTGAAACATTAATACAAAAATAGTTCAAAAGAGAGAATTAATACATAGAATAAACCTTATAAAAGGAAAATCATGAGGGGGGAAAATTGGATACACGTTTATACATTTCTCATGTGGTTATATATAGAATATATAGGATTAAAAGGGTTTATTTGTCCTTCTCAGAAATAATGAAGTCAGAGTCTTCTTTGCACATTCCTGACAGCAGTAAGATAGAAATAGGACACCTATTCTGTCTCTGTATTGCAGTTGTGGGGGATGGAATAGGAATAACAGGATTTGTGAGAGAGTGAGTTTCTGGGTAATTCATTAGATATAATGAATAACTGTGTGTCTGATTGATCCAGACGCTACATATTTGAAATCAACCCAAACAAACACAGCCCTTTCTGTATTCCTCCACCTCCATAATCCATGAACACATGTTACAGTCCTGTCCGAAACACCCTGCTTGAACCCGGATGACCAGCATGCGAGGAGGCTGCACTAACAAGGATGCTACAGTCAGGAGTGAGGTTTACATGCACAGCTCTCACTAGCTGGCCTCTGTTACACATGCAATGCAAGAGTGGACGTCTATTTATCATAGCAGAAGCTAAGCAAAATAATGCTTCATGAAAAATAAAGCAAAGATGATGAATGAACGACAAGGTGTCACGGTCACTAGCCCAGTCACTATCTACACTACATTTCCCATCATCCCTCCTGTTCCACACCTGCACTCAGTCAGCCATTACCACACACACTCCTCAATCACCCGCACCTGCAAGACCTGGTTACCACTCATCAGCAGTCCCTTCTTAACCCTTTCAAAAGTAAGTTTAAAATATTCTGGTTGAGCCCCCAGCTGAGATTTTTTTTTAGGCAACCTTTATTTAGAACATATCACTTTATTGTCTCCATGGTGACGTGTCATTGCTTGTCACGTAACTCACCACAGCGCTGTATGACTGATATCTGCTTTTATTTAATTTTTCCTTTTTTATTCAAAATATTCACAAATTTGTTAACTATAGCATGAAATATCTGATATTCCTATTGTCAAATATGTGCAAGTGGGTGTGTTTTGCTGTTTAAACACCTTTTATAATGATCAAGTTAGTTGAGCTATACTCGCGATGGGCGCCGCCATGTTAGTTTGCGCCGCACAGGGAATCAGATCTGTTGGATTTAGAACACGTGAATTCATCCACTTCTCCCAAAATGCATAAGAGTAAGTGAGCCGTTGAACTGGTGAAGAATAGAGTAAACTTTTTAAAGTTACTTACACAATGTGTATCTGATATGAATAAAACGTGTCTTCTAATTATAATGGAAAGGGTTATTTCCACTTACATAGACATCATTGTGTATTTTACAAACTCTAAATATATTGTTTTGTTAGTACTCCTGTGTATTTAAATGTCTGAAACCTAAAATAAACATTATGTGGTTGAAAACACTGCATAGACTATGTGACATGAAAAGCGCTGCACGCGTCCATCTCTGGTTTAGCGCCAGTCAAAGCGCGCACGCACATTTGAATTTGGCACGTGATGCACTGAAAGTTCTAATCACACCGGTGTGATCGTACGCGTCAAAGGGTTAAGCAGTCGCCATCAGGGGTGGATCTACCGGGGTGGCAACTGCCACTCTAAGAAAAAGCTCTGCCACCTCAAAATCATCACAGAATAAAATATAAATGTAAGCAGTGTTTCAAGTATGTGAGGACATAAAAAAGACACCGTAACGCAAAATAATGGCAAGAAAACACGTCTTTCAATAAACTGTGCACGATGGTTGCACGCGCACGCAGCGCGCCCAGTGTAGTCCGCTTCATTAACAAATGACTCTTATGAACCGGCTCTTTAGGAGTCAAAAACACACAGCGCAGACAAGTTCTCTTTTTCCATTTGTTCGTGAATCAGAAATTTACTGCTTCTCGGCTAACTTAGAAGTCTTGTGAGAAATGTAATCCCATCCGAATATGTCTGAGATTCATTTTCGTAATTCTTTTGGCGAACTGATTCACCGACTGCCCGCTCCATCGTGGAAAAAGGTCTTTTTGTCATCCGACAAAACAATAACACGAAATCAATAAGAAGATCCCGATCACAGAAAATAATAGCAGGGTTAGGTAAGAATAAACGTATTTCAGCTTTTCTCGATTGCTAACACATTATAAGTGATTCAGTTGGCCCAGTTTCCCAAACCATTCGTTCAGTTCTCTGAACAAAGACACATTTCTCAAAACGTTTAACAATGACAACATTAGGTAGCAAAACTGATGACACACAAGTCAAAATCTGAGAGCGAGCTGAATGAATTATTTACAGGGGTTTTCAACGTACACAGTTCCAGTACTGAGGGAAAATGTTATTCTATGTACAGTAAATTGTAGCACGTTGTACATCTTTGTGATTGTCAGCTTTCTTTGTAGTCATTTGTTATGTGTACATATTTTTGCAGAACTGAGAAATGAGTGCCTAGGGATATAGTCTTGTGTCAGAAGACCAATACACTGCTTTAGTACTGTATACTGTAATGAAATTTGGCCAAATGTGCAGAGGATGCTGAATTTACTGTACTGTAATTGACAGTAAACTGTATTGTGGTGCATACCAAGTTCATACATATTTTTATCATGCTTTTCATCTACTGCAATATCAATTTACAATAGTAAAATGAAAAAAAAAAAAAAAAATCCCTCCAAAAGTTCATTGCTGTATTTTACTGTATCTGTATCTGCGTCTGTAAATTTATTTTTGTATAGTGTAGTAGACATTAAGCTGCAAAATAATACCTGAATCTCAGTAAGAGGTTTTTGTTACAGTGTTATATGATCTCACTAGTGTTCACTGGGCAGTGCAGTAGTCTGTGTATTTAAGTTTTGTGTGTCATCTGAGGCCAAAGTTTGATTTTGTCAGAAGAGAATAAGTTTTTGACTAGAACATTTGATTTATTATGACCTAGAAGTTTGAGGTTTGTGGAAGTTGGTGTATAGTTTTGAGATTGTGTTTATTTGTGAGAAAATGTTAAATTGTTTCATGAATTGTGCTTTAGCAATCAACAAAACTATAACTAGACAGAAAAGTTTGAAAGACAATTTTATGCTGGCTTGTCATAAAGCCAACTTAAAGTCTTGTTTAAAAAATGTAAATAGTTTGGTCAGTTCGGCCAGAATATAGATGTTCTGAGTGTTTGTTAAAGTGTTGCTAGGTGGTTGCTATGAGATTCTGGGTGGTTGCTAGGCTCTTGCTATGCAGTTTCTGGGGTGTTGCTAGAGTATGTAGTTGATAGGGTGTTCTGGGTGACATTACCACCTCTGGTAATAACAGAAACTCAAAAATTGTTTGGAAAAAACAAGTGTTTGTTGCTCTTTAACTTGCACTAAAACATGTGATTTATACCACTGAAGTAGCTTATGTAATATGAATAAAACTGATACAAGCTCAGACTAATTTAGAATCTGTTGATGTTTTTCATAATGTCTTTACTCGGTGCCATGATGGATATTGAAATCTTATTTATTTTAAATTTTAAACAGTATAGATGATTACTTTGTGGTAATGCAATGTTTGTGAACACAATTGTTGTGTTTGTCAGGCCATAAATCTCCAAAAACTATGCATGGGCGCTTACTTTGGTGTTGCCACCCCTCATAGACCTCATGCCACCCCTTTGCCACCCTATAAATAATTTTCTAGATCCGCCCCTGGTTACTATCCACAGTTGTCTGGTCTCATCAACGTGTATGTCTACGTGTACCGCTCCGTATGACTAGCTCCACTACCCTACTTGTGACTCACCTGAGAAACCTACCTGTTGTTCCTGACCTGTCTTCTGTCATCTGTCTTCTGTTCCTTGTGTCATCTCCCTGGATCCTCCACTCAGCCAGCATAACTGTCTTCACCTTCACCACTGCACCTGTAATACACGGACTGTGTTACTTTTCAGTCATCCATAGACTCACTCAAACGGCAATACTCACCATTACTACATCCAGATCCTGTCATTCATTCCAACCTGTTCAATAAACTCTGTTTATATTTCTACTTACCTGTCTGTTGCCTTCTGTTCCATGACAGAAGACCAGACCACTAAAAGTAAGATGAGCTGGGAATTTGCTGGACAGGTCGTGGTGGTGGCTCAAACTAGCTGCAATCTGTTTACCTACGCAGAAGTTCTGTTGTCTTTTCCAGACCAGCTCCCTAAACAATGAGACCATAAAGGCGTTGTACCGGACTGGGGCCAACTATGTCGACCTCAAAGAACTCCCCAATCTCACTGGATTGGACTGGAAGGAGGCCATTTACCAGTGTCTGGAGAGCTTCATCCCGTCATCTGCATTCCAGCAAGCCTAAGCGTCTCACCCTAAGATGGCCGCCAGTCAGAGGTCCCATCCTAAAATGGCCGCCAGTCCAGTATTCTGTCCTTAGATGGCTGCCATTCCAGAATCTCTTCCCGTCATGGCCGCCGCCAATCCAGATTCTCGTCCCAAGATGGCCGCCATTCCTGAATCACGTCCCAAGCAAGCTGCCATTCCAGTACCTTGTCCCAAGATGGCCGCTATTCCTAACTTTCGTCCCGCTATGGCTGCCGCACTGGAGCCCATAAGTCATCCATAGACTTACTCAAACTGCAATACTCACCATTGCTACATCCATTCATTCCAACCTGTTCAATAAACTCTGTTTATATTTCTACTAACCTGTTTGTTGCCTTCTGTTCCATGACACAAGAAAGCACATTTGTCCTTTTTAACTTTTTTAATTTTTTTTTTTTTTTAAATGAACATACAGTACACAGCAGTATATACAAACAATGACACTCAAAACTGTCTTGTTACTATAGCTAACAGCATTTCTTGGTTCTGTGAAACCACAAAAACAATGTTATTCACATATGGAGCAGAAACGACACAACCTCGACGTCCATTTTCAGGCCTTCTCACTTAGGTCTCTCCAGTGCTGGAAAGGTTTCCTAATATTAATGCGCATCCTAAACCTTTTGCCTGATCATAACCCTTCATTTTCCAGTGATATTGGTCAGCTTTGCTGACCTTGTGCACATGCCTCTGGACTGTGGATCAAGGGATGTCAAAGGCTGAAGTAACCACTCTGTAGGATGCAGCATGGGCAGCCAGTAGATGAATAATAGCACCTCTATTTCTTTTGACCATCCCTGTTGAACTAGGGGTGTTCGATCCTAGGTTTTTTGGAATCGACTCCGACTCCCGACTCCCACTGTAGGAGTCGATGGAATCGACTCCATTTACTTTACATCAAAACAGGGTCATAAATAAGGCAAGATGGCAGTCCTTACACACTTAATTTGTTTATCTTTCCCCAACGCGAAGCCTTAAAATCCCCTCATTAAAACAAACGTTTAGCGAGACTGTCCAAATTAGTCAAATTTAGCGATGACTTGATGAGTATCAATGTTGCTACCTAGCTAATTGCAGATACCTAATTTTACAGAGGGAAAAGTCACGAAACACATCTGTGGTTGAATATTATGTCAGAGTTAAATAAATGAAAAAAAAAAGAGAGTTAAAGATAATAAAATTAATACAATACATACAAAAATGCATACAATAATGTACACTTATTGATGTGTTTATTGTTGATGTGATTTTTTTATTATTATGTATGGTTAATGATTATGAACACGGTTAACCATGGAAAATCAAATCTATATTTATTGCATTAAGCTATCATCAATACTAAAGCTGGCAAGGAGATATGTATAATTACAAACTAAAGTCACTATGACTGTTATCTATTTCTAAAGTAAGCTACATGTAGGATAAATGTATGTGACAAAGTTTCTGTGACAGCTCTCTAACGGGATTCGCCAGTGTCCGAACACTTTATATAGGCTGTGGATTCGAGAATCAGTAAACAAGCGAGCGATTTCGGACACAGCAACAGAGTCGACACCGAGAGTCGATTCCTGTGCTGGAGTCAACCCCGACTCCGGGGCTATTCAGAGTCGAGGAATCGACTCTTTTGGAGTCGACTCCCCATCACTGTTGAACCTCATAGGGGACTGCAGTTATCAGGTGCCGTATGGATGCCCTGATCAGGAACAAATCAGGGCAGAGGTCAGACTCCCCATCAAAATACAGCCTCAGGATGGGGACTGTGGCATTAATTTGAGAGTATGATGTTGGGTTTCCACTCTACAAAACGGTCAATAAACAATATAGTGTCATGCAAGTGTCCTCTCTTTATATTCTGATGTACAATATTTAATTGAAATTGTGAAATATCTAAGCTTAAGTCTTAAAGCCAAAACTGCGCCAACACGCTCTTTCTTGTCTTGTCAATATGCTGGTGTTTAAGTTAGAATCCACTCACCGCTCAAAACTGCAGAGTTTTTGTCCAGTGCTGAGTTCTGCATGCTCTCGAATCCTCTCATTGTAACAAAAATGTGTAGACATTATGTAAATAAAATAAAATAAAATACTGCAGTCAGCTTCACTGATTACAACAGAACTTTGTGAAATCACAATGAACTAAGCTGAGTGACAGCTTGTTAGTGATTATAAAGGGAACGCTCTGCCATTTCAAATCATGCATACAGAATGTTTGCATTTCTGTTAAAATTAGCAGTGGTTTGTGAACGTAGACATTTTAATAACAAATAATTCATTGGGAGCGTTTATGCTGAGATGTGTAGATTGTTGCTAGGCAACACGTAACTTGAAACTACTTAATGGAAATCTGTGTAAATGTTTTTAAAGGGAAGCGCATTTCCTGACCCTGGAGTTGTTCACCCTCCGCCTATGTTTGTTACTGTCCACCACTGCATCTCTCTGATTCATCTGTAGTATTTCTCGTCTTCCATTTTAATTCAGAGTGATTATCAACAAAAGTGACAAACTACAACATTCACATTATAATCACTGTCTACAAAGACATTATACTTTACATCACTTGTATATTATAGTTCTATGAATAAATAACAATATTAATTTAAATATTACAGTTTTGTGTCTTGACTAAGAACACTCCTTACCAGTGGCCTCCTGTGGCTTATTGCTTTATTACCATACAGACATTACAGAAGTGCTGCAAGCTAGAGTCCATTAATAAATCTGTCTGATGTTTTTTCCCCTTCACATCCTGAATCGAGGACTGTCTTATCTTCAATAAGCTGCATAGTGACCTGAAGAAACTCTAACACTGAGTTCAGCAGGTCATCATACACATTCACAGCAGTACAGTAGATATTTGATTATTAATTCGAGTGACAAAAGCATTCTATGAACAGACTCCCTTACATTTTTAAGACTTACAACCGCATATTGAGAGCAAGTTGTGTATCACTATGCAATGAACACGCACTTGTTTGCGAGTAATAATTATTTCCAGTCTTTGAATGTCACTATCTTCAGTATTAACTTCTCTAAGGTAAGTACAGTCTCTATGGTTACTGATCCAATGATATTAAGACAGTTTAAAGGGCCTTGACTTTGGTTATTAGTTCATACAGTCAATATTCTAGCCACTCCTGTAAGCTGTTATAAGAAGTTTTGAGAGTCACGTCTACTAATATGGTTGTCGATCCCAAACATAAACTCTGTAAATGTAACCATATAACAGTTGTTAATGCTTCATATTTCCATTTGTTCTAGTTTTTACATATAGCTGGCTCAATGTTAACACATACATAGTGGGGGCTTTTGAAAATACATTCAAGCTGTGTAGCACAGTAGTCAGGACCTATTCATGCTCCTGTACGTTACTATATATGTGTATATATATATATATATATATATATATATGTATTATACTGCACAAGCCTGAAGAAAAAAAGGTGGAAGAATTCTCAAGGTCACACACAGACATATGTCCACACACACATTATTGATATATAGATCAATATGAGGCACCTGTCAACGCTGAAAGTCTGAATGCTTACCATAACATAGAGTGAAAAGAAACAGACATCTCAGTGAAAAAAGGAGGATGCATTTCACAGGCCTCCATGGTGAACAAGCAGACCAGACAGATTACCCATCAGTTTTCCAACCATATTTTCTTATGTTTTGATATAAAGAAAAGAAAATATGTTTTTATTCATGAATTTTTTTTTTTTTTTTACAAGAATTAACCAGAGGATTTTTTTTTTTTTTTTTTTTGGCACAGATCAACAGAAGATATTATCTCGTGTCAAAATGAAAAGAGGGAGCTAAACATCTGTATAAAAAACAAACAAAATTATACACATGCATTTAAGATGAAATCCACATATTTTATACACAAGGCTTAATGGTGTTGTTTTTAACAACATTAAACTGTGTAGCTTTGGCTTTATGCTTGGGGTCATTGTCTTGTTGAAAAAATACATTTGTCAGGTTGCAGGTGTTCTGCAGAAACCATCAGGATTTCCTTCAGAATCTACCTGTATTTTGCTGGATTTGCTTTACTGTCTACCTCACAAGCCTTCTAGGACCACAGCGTGATATCTGTCACTATCATGCTTCACAGTGGGGATAGTGTATTTCTGATGATGTGCAGTGTAGCTTATGCCAAACATGTCGTTTAGTCTGATGGCCAGAACGCTCAATTGTGGTTATATCAGACCATAAACTCCATCCAGCTGGCTATAGAGTTCCCCACATGCCTTGAGGCAAACTGTAGCCGAGATGTCATATGACAAATTTAACAGTGGCTTTCACTAGGCTTTCACCCTTCTCCCTTAAAGGGAATCTATTATGCCACTTTTTACAAGATGTAATATTAGTCTCAGGTGTCCCCAGAATGTGTCTGTAAAGTTTCAGCTCAAAATATCCCACAGATTATTTATTATACCATGTTGCAAATGCCCATTTTTGAGTGGAAGGATAAACATGCTGTTTTCATGCATGTATCCTTAAAAGCAAATGAGCTGATGCTTTCCACCCTGCTTTCCGTAGAGGGCAGAACCTACAGCTCATGCCTCAGATCCTAACAAAACATCTGTTTGTTTTTGATTATCTCTATCATGGTCACGCTCACGTGACATTGCAATTCTTCATCATCATGAAAGTTTATTATCTGCGTGTGTTTTTAAGCCATATCAGTCTAAACTTCTGATATATGATATTCTGAGCACACACACCCGAAGCATGTGCACAGAAAGCTAACTGTCAGACGGTGCATCCCTTGAGTATTGTAGTAGTGAAGTTCTCTTTCACTTATTATTGCGCTTAAACTGTCAAATACACAAAGGGTTATATCAAAAACACACAAAGTTCACATAAACACAGTCGTTTATGTCTGTGAATGTAAAACGGCAAGTAAAGAAATCACGTTTATTAGATCTGATATTAAAATAAAAGCGATATAATACTGTTGTTGTTGTTAATATGAATCAACAAAAGAAAAACATAAAATCACTCGCTGCTCTTGACTGAATAACTTATTAACTTTAATAAGAATACATTTTTTACTTGAATGCTGCTGTTAGATGTTCTGGCGAGGAGACAGGGCAGGGTCTATGCTAATAGGGCAGAGCACAGATCTAATATACACATGCAATTTCTTTACTTGCTGTTTAGTAGGAGACCTCTGTTGAATGTGTGTCACCTTCAAGCCCTCAGATGATATTGCCTGAGAAATCATCATGCTACAGTGTTAAAAATAGCCACATAGGCTCAGGACTACTTTGGAAAACCGTTGTCACTTAATGCAATAAATGCAACTTGATTCTCTGTTATGCAAGGAGAAAGCTATACATTGATTTTATGCAGAGATGCTGCTGAGTTCTCTGTCCAGAAGATAGTTGAAATGTATGCTGTGGTCAGATGAGTCAATGTTTCAGCATCTTTTTGGGGACCATCCAGACTTTCATCAGCGACAGGTGCAAAAGCAAACATCTGTCATGGTGGTGGGAGGGGGGTGTACATGCATGCAAACAGCATGGGTGACGTGCATATGTGTGAAGGTACCATTGACGTGGAGGCGTATACTAGGATTGTACAGAGACATATACTGCCATCAAGATGACATCTTTTCTGGGAAGCAAGACAATATCAGGCCTCATTCTGCACATGCTACAACAGAATGGTTTCGTAGACACTACACTATAGAGTGGATGTGCTTGACTGGCCTGCCTGCAGTCCAGATCTGTCTCCTATTGAAAATGTATGGCCCATCACGAAAAGGAGAATCAGACAACAGCAACCACAGACTGTTGAGCAGCTGTCTTGTATCAGGTGAGATTGGGCAAAAAATTCCACTTGCAAAACTGCAACATTACTATCCTCAATTCCCAAACAATTAAAACGTGTATGATAGAGCCCGTAGTGTGTGCCCAACTTAAGTCATCATTAACTAACAATGAAAAATGCTTCTAAAGAATTTATTATCCTTATTTAATGTCTGTTAATATTTAGATGAATAAATACTGTAACAAATGTATTTCTCGTTGTTAGTTCTAAGTAGTATAATAATTGTATGGGCTTTATTATACATGTATCACTTATTATTGTATTTTTAAAGAAATTACTTTATACAATTTGTAAAGTTTTGCAGATTGCAAACTTTCTAACCATTCATCAAAATGTGATGTTCATTAACATGTGATGCTAAAGCACTTTTGTAAGTCGCTGTGTATAAGAGCGTCTGCTAAATACTTTTTTTTTTTTTAAAGTAAATGGGTCTAAAATTTCAGGAGGTGACATCTGGGTCACACTGTGGTTTTGTAATAGGATTATTTGTTGATATGTGTAAACATTTACATAATTAATTTAGCAGACAGTTTTGCTCAAAGCAACTTACAGGTCAGTGAATGTATTTTATCATGTTTTCCCCAACAATCAAATCTTTAACCATTATCAGCTGATCTACTGTAAAATCTGGAAGAAAGAAAAAAGTAACTTAAATCAAAACATGGTACATTATAGTAATGAGCATTTGATTATGTTAAATAAAATTAAATACATTTTCGAAATGACAGCTGCATTTTATTGGTCATACAAAGTTTTAAGATTTCCAGCCACGTCACTTCAAAGCAGTTGTGCTAATGGGACCAAATGAAATCTTATATAGGCAGGGAAAATTTATATCGAACCTGTAAAGATGTGCTCATCATTCACTGGCCACGTCTCTGCCACTCAAACACCTAAAGTGCATAGAGTTCTGGGTACAAGAGAGAGAGGCACAGTGAATAAGGAAAATCGAGAAAGGGAGAGAAAATAAATGGGAATGATTTTAAAATGTCTGTCTAATGCAGCTACCTAGTCAGCCATTGCAGGTGACATGTTATCCATCACATGTGACACAGACCTGCCAAGAGTTCCCAATTTTTCTTCTCTCTCACTGCAGCATTTTCGAGAGCTCTAGGCTATCACACGTGACCTCACCCCTTTAAATATCTCCTTTCCCCCCTTCTTCCCTCCCTGTTTATTTCTTGATCACCATCCCTAGCAAGCACTGCGCTGGCTGCGGCACAGCAGCTGTTGTTTAGTGATAGATCAGTGAAGCAAGAAATGATGCGGAGCTGAAAAATAGATCTTGAAGCCGCTCTGCCTCCTTATTCGCACTCCCTTTTGTTCTGCATTAGTGACGGAACCTCTGGGATTCATTTAGCGGTAATCATTTGTTACTAAGGGGCACCGTGTCTTTCAGACACCGGTGATGAAGTCACCTTTGAAAAGAGTGTAAATGAGTGGGAAATTATATCCGCTCATACTGCCATTGATAAAGTGTCATCAAGCAGAGATGAATGTCTGTCAACTGAAAAAAAAAAAATGATTTATTCCCTGAAATAGCCACCTTTGTTTGCTGTTCCTTTTATCTTGGTTCGTTCTGAATGTGCAGTGATATAACTGTGTAAGTGAGGTGTGTTTTCAGCGTGTGGTAAATAATGTTTCTAATGAGCTGACTGTGGCACTTCCTGATGCTGACTGTTTCCCTATAGGCCTATCTGAATTTTCCTATAGAGGATCTCAGAAGAGGATTTAACATTGCACAAAAGGATCAAATCTTTACATCTGCACGTCAAGATTTAATGCTGACACGTCCTGTGAACCGTGTCTGAAGTTTTGTTAGCAAGTGGCCAGATGCGATGATTTGTGCATCGTTTTGACAACCATGTCTCTAATGTCCTCCAAATGCCCCCTCAGGTGTCAGCACACCTGCCTGCGCGCAGCAGGAAGCCACTGCGACACCCCCCATAGAGCACCTCAATCACTCAGTACTATGGGAGTTCACCTTCTTCTGTAGGTTGCTATGCATGAACAAGACAAAAACACATATCTGCCACAAAAAAAAAAAAAAAAAAAAAAAAATCTCTGTTTTAATCTTGCTTTTACAACCTCAGCATCATTGGCATCACTTAAAAAAGTGGTGACGAGGGGGTTTTAGAAAAAAAAAAATATGGATCAGCAAATAAACTATAGTTAAATGTGACTTGGTCTGGTATGACTTTAGCTGTATGCTTTGAGTTTGAAGAGTTCTGGATTCTAATCTGAAAAAAACAAAATGCAAAATAATGCATTATAAATAGTTGCATTGTAATAAATAGTTATAAATCAATATTTTAAAATAGGACTATATCACTGTTATTGGCTTTTTTGTGATTTCATTAGTGAGCTGTGAATTCAGAAAAAAAATAATCATTTGCAAAAATAAATAGAATGAGATCAAGAAAAATATGTTAGGGGTTTTTACAGAAATAAATTAAATTCAAATGCTAATAGAAAACATTTACAAATGTTTTTTTATCACAGGCCCAACTCTGCCTGACATTGACTTATGAATCACTTTCTGTACATTTGTGAATTGCAGCACGCATTTGTGGATCTCTTCCTGCACATTTGTGGATTTTGAAACAATTCTAGCACCACGACTGCAGACAAATCCACAAACAGGTCAACTCCACCCACCGACTACTCAAACCAATCAGATAACGACCACATTGTGCTGATGTAATTGCAGCAGCGTTGCCAGTAAATTACAGTTTTTCTGTAAGTTTGTTGCCATAAATTAATTTACAGTTTATTACTGTTTTTCCTTGATTTTACGGTAATTGACTGGCAGCAGGGTTGCTACAGGGTTTTCTACAGTGTGTTGCCGTAATTGAATTTACAGTTTATTACTGTTAAATTACGCTTCACTCTGTTTTTTTCTCATCTTACACCTTTGATCCTTTTAACCCCACAGAAAAATCCTCAGTTTTTAATGAACACTTAAATGTGTGAATCACCTAGAATCACTGAAGGAAAGAGAAACAAAAAGAACAGAAAAAAAGAGATGAAATTAGCAGAAACACACTATAACTGACTTCAGTCACAGCCTTAAATGAAATCAACTGACGATAAAAGACATTAAATCTCTCAATATCTGATTAAACAACTCTACAAAAGCATTACCACACTGTAAAAAAAAAAAAAAAAATCAGTAAAAAAACTGATGATATGCTGGCTGAAAATTACCAGGACATAATCCAGTAATTTTACAGACATTTTGTTAACTCTAAAAAATTCAAAATACAGGTAAAACACCTGTTAAAGAAAAATATATATATATATTGTGCCCTATTTTTACTGATTTTTTTAGAGTGCAGCTTCAGTTTAAAAAAAGCCAAGAAAAAGATGTGGTCAGGTGTTGTTGGTTATGTTTTGATTATCAAAACAAAAACAAATGCTCTCCGTCCGAGATGCGGGTCAAGAAAGATAAATCTGAATGTATATTATAAAGCCTTTGTCAAGGTACTTTTGTGTTGAAACGTTGGTGAATAAAACTTTCTGCAAGTGAGTGTGCAGTCATATCTTTCATATACATTCAGATTATGTTTTGATTATGACATAATCATCACATAATGTTTGATTCACTGAATTTGTCCAATGTCTAATCTCTTATCAGAAAAATCCTCTTATCAGTGTTAGAATAACACACTTTAATTTTACATTTTAAACAAAAGATCGAGTAGTGTTGAACAATCAGTTATGAAAGATCTTTAAACTCATGGTTTGATCTATGGCAGCAACTGGGCACAAACAGACATCAAGAATCAGAGTGTCAATCTCAACAATGGTGAAAAACAAGATAAACAGACCAACTCTGAACTAAAAAAAGCACACTAATCAACACAAAAACAACAGCAAAAATAAAAGCAAATAGTAAAAATTGGAGAAAATAACCAGACAATTTTGTTGCGAGATCTCAATGACAGTCGGTTTTGTTCAGTTATGAGATTTCAATGATGGTCTTTTTTTTTTTTTTTTGTACTTATAGGAGATTTCAAAGAGTTTCCGTTTTGTTCCTTTACAAGATCTTTTAAAGGCAGTCAGTTTTGTTCCATTACGCAATTTAAATGATGGTCGGTTTTGGTTTATTATGAGATTTCAATGATTTGTCTGATCTGTCCTGGTCAGATCAGACAATATGACAGTGGTGAACTTCATAAATCACCAGGGCGGGCTCTCATCCAAGCCCCTTTTTACTCTAACAAGAACCATCCTAGAGTGGGCCCAGCACAACCTGCTCTCACTCAGAGCAGCGCATGTTCAGGGCGTACTGAACAAAGGGGCAGACATATTGTCCCAGAACAACCTTCCCTCGAAGGAATGGTCGCTCCACCCCCTCGCGGTTCAGGAAATTTGGGATGTCTTCGGGAGGGCAGAAATCGACCTCTTCGCCTCAGAAGACAACTTTCGTTGCCCAATTTACTTTTTTCGAAGGCCAAGGACGCGCTGGCCCATGACTGGCCCAGCCTCTTCCTGTATGCTTTTCCCCCGGTCGCTCTGATTCCCCAGGTTATCAGACGAATCAGGGAAGGTGCCCACAGGTTCCTCCTGGTGGCTCCCCTATGAAGGAGCCAACCACGGTTCTCGGACCTGTCTCAGCTGTCGTCCATGGAGCTATGGCCGATCCCCCTGAGACGAGACATCCTCTCCCAAGCAGGAGGGACATTTTTGGCACCCCAAATCCGAGCTGTGGAATCTCCATGTATAGCCTCTAGATGGGAGCCTTCAAACCTCCCTGAAGATGTCCTAAATACAATCTCACAAGCCAGAGCTCCGTCAACGAGACGTCTCTACTCCCTAAAATGGTCAGTCTTTGCTGCCTGGTGTACAGCCCGGGACGAAGACCCATTTACTTGTGACATATCTCTAATATTGTCTTTCCTTCAGGACTTAATGGATAGAGGCCATACTCCCTCTACCCTTAAAGTCTATGTTGCAGCTATAGTGGCCTCCCATGCTCCTGTAGCAGGGCAGTCGACAGGGAGAAACAACCTTGTTGTTTGTTTCCTAAAAGGGGCTAGGAGGCTGAAGTACCCACCCTGTATTTTTCAGGGTTGGTTTAATAGTACTCCATTGTTATTCAAGGTCATTGTACTTTATTACTTTAGTTCTTATTCCTGCCCTACACTATGTGAGCTCAGTGAACTCCTAAATACTGCCACAGGCTAGCAACCGTGTGTTCTGGAGTAGTAGGCCTGACTTTGGCCTCCTTAAGATTATGGTGACGTAGTTTGTAC
This sequence comes from Elopichthys bambusa, assembly GCA_037101425.1. Lineage (NCBI taxonomy): Eukaryota > Metazoa > Chordata > Actinopteri > Cypriniformes > Xenocyprididae > Elopichthys > Elopichthys bambusa. The sequence continues at coordinate 20,640,984 of CM074432.1, forward strand.
TCCCCTTGGTGAAAGGGTAAAAAAGTGTTTTTTACTGAGTATATTGCCTGTTGGAATGTATAAGCTCAGGTTGAGTTTAATAAAGTTAACCTCACTACATAGTTTGGTTTTCATATATGGCTCACTTAAAGTTTGAACACTGCCACAAGCTGACACTTGTGTTGTTTGAAGTAGAAGGCTCTGTTCAGGCCTCCTTCAGAGCACAATAGCTTGTTGTATTACAAAGCTTTATGGTAGGTGTTTTAGTTAGAGTTTGCTCACAGGTTTATGCCCGTGTTCATTTGAAGTAGTAGGCCTGTTTTTTGGCCTCCCTCAGAACATGCTTGCGTAATTTTCATTGTACTCCCCTTACTTTAAGGGTTAATGGTGTTTTTACTGAGTACATTGCCTGTTGGAATGTGTGGACAAATTAAGCTCAGGTTGAGTTAAATAGTTAACCTCACTGGATAGTTTGGTTCTCATATATGGCTCCCTTAGAGCTTAGACACTGCCACTAGCTGACGCCACGTGTCTTTCTGGAGTCGCAGGCCCTGTTTGGGCCTCCTTCAGAGCATGATGGTGTAAGTTTGTATTCCTCTTGCTTAAAGAGTAAAAGTGTTTTTACTGAGTACATTGCCTGGTGGAATGTGTGGATAGAATTAAGTTCAGGTTGAGTTAAACTGGTTAACCTCACTGGATAGTTTGGTTCTTAGATTTGGCTCCCTTAGAGCTTAGACACTGCCACTAGCTGACGCTCGTGTCATTCTGAAGTTGCAGGTCCTCTTTGGACCTCCCTCAGAGCATGATGGTGTAAGTTTGTACCCCTCTTGCTTAAAGAGTAAAAAGTGTTTTTACTGAGTACACTGCTTGTTGGAATGTGTTGAGGTAGACTGTTATGTGGGCACTCTACAGTCTTATCTGCTAATTAAACTCGGTTTCAATCAGAACGAGTTCCCATGTTTTGTGGCCTCTTGCTTTATCAGCAATTGAGTTGCTTTTAGGTGTGTGGCCTTCACAGGCCGCCCTGTAAGTGAATCCCCCACATCTAGGTGTCTTTTTAGCAGATTAAGCATTTAGTTTCACATAGCTGGCCTTTGCAAGGCTACTGTGATATATTCTACATTGTGTAGAATTACTTCATGTTGCAGGCTCTCTGGGAGCCTCCATGATTTTGTGCCTATAGTATGGTATACCTGTTAGGTTGAGCCCAATACTCCCCTCGTCTAGAGGGTTGTTCTGCATAGTATTTAGCTCCCTAAGTCTGGTCAGTGGTTGAAGGCCTCTCTGAGGCCTCCCTGTTGAAGACCGGCCCCTAGACTGGTTGTACTCCCCTTATTTGGGTCCCTTTAGAGTGCACAGCCTCCTCAGTGTAAATAATCAAGCACTGTGTAGATCCTAGAATTGAGCAGAGTTTTTGCCTCACTGGTAAGGGTAAAAAGCGCTAAGCTGAGTCCTGCTCTCCAGGATGCCCATCTCAATGATCTGGTCTGAGTTAGGTTAGTGCCTCTTTGCAGTCCTTCTTACTGGATATCTTCTCTGAAGAATGTGAATTGAGACTCTGCGATCAGACAGGTTGTTGGCCAAGACTAGGTCTCTGTTAGACCAAGTTGGCCTCCCTGGTGGCAATCAGGGTCGAGTACGTTCCCCTGACAAGTGACTGGCTAGGGTTCCCTCGGGCCCCTGGCTACATTCCCTTAAAGGTACTTTCTTTTCTTTGAAAAAGAAGCTTGGCTCCAGAAGCCATTGAGCGGTCTTGGTAGCTTATAGCTTGGGCTGTTGGCCATAGGGAATGCTGTCACTGACAGCCTATATATGACCCATAGGGGGAGTGGTTCTGGCATTTCAGTTGAAACTGCTAGTTTTGACGTTTGTCTAGCCATTTTTTGGCATGCACTCCCCTCAAGCATGGCGGCATGGGTATATCGTTCCCCATAGCGTGTCAAACGCAGTGTTGAGTTCCCTTTCAAATGTAATGAGGAGGCGTTCCCCATAGCGTGTCAAACACAGTGTCTTGTTCCCTGTTCTCAGGAAACCATGGTTACATACGTAACCTGAGACGTTTTATTCTGTCATGAGATCTTAATGATGTTTTTTTTTTTTTTTAAATGAAATCTCAATGATAGTTGGTTTTATTTGATTACCAGATCTCAGTAATGGTTTTGTTCATTTATGAGATCTTATCGGTCGGTTATGTTTGATTATGAGATGTCGATCAGTTTTTTTACCACGCCCGGCTCCCATGCTGGTGATCCACGTTTAAATCCATTCAGAGATGGGTGGTTAAGACCCGGGGGGGGTTATATTAGTGCCATGACCGGGATGGGAGTGAGGTTTAAGGGTAGGGACACAACAAAGAGAACTACAGAGAGAACTACAGCCGACCGTCAGCCAGCACATGAATTCTGCACCTGCATGTAAGGAGACTGCTGGCTATTTTTTCATATATATTCATCTATATTCGTAATTCAGAAAGGGAGACCGGTGTTACGGTTTAACTCATTACCGTATTATCTGGTGACTTCTTGTGCTTAATTCCAGCTGTGAAACGATCTGCAGCAGATTCGTCAATTCTGCAAACATGCCCATTACAATTAAACGTTCTCACTACGTGATGTTGGTATCATTAAGAAAGTAAAAATAAGTGATTTTATAACTTGTAATAGCAAACCTATGTTTAATAAAAAAAAAAAATAATAATAATAATAAAAAAGTTTTAAAAACCTGGTCGTTTCAGGATTCAAACTCATCCAAAAAGAATGCTATTAATCACTGTTGTGGCGAATTAGCAAACGGAGCTATTTATGATCTGTTTGTGTTGGTTGGTTCTTGATATTCAAAGCATTCACAATTTTTCTGTGTTACATTATGACAATGGGCTGGGCCCGTGATAAATTGTGTCTTATGCTCACAAGCTGATCCTCTGATTACTTTGTACTTATTTTGGAATTACGTTTTTACATCAAAACTCTACTTCCCAAAATATTGTCACATAATGTAGCTTCATAAATCAGTCTTTCAGTGAACAATGAAACTTCATAAATAAGCCCTAGTGTAGGCACAAGTGTCATATAATTTAAGATTGTTAGCATGTGAGCGTAACACACAAGTTAACACAAGCCCAGCCCATTGTCATAATGTAACACAAAAATTGTGAAAGCTTTGGATATCAGGAACCAACTAATTTCAACAGATCTTAAAGTAACTCAGTTTGACGAGTTGGACGAGTTCAAATCCCTAAACGACCAGGCTTTGAAAACGTAAAAAAAAAAAAAAAAATATTTAAACGTAGTTTTGCCGTTACAGGTTATGGGATCACTCATTTTTACTTTCTCGATGATACCAACATCACGTATGTGAGAACGTTTAATTGTAATGGGCATGTTTGAAGAACTGACGAATCTGCCTCAGATTGTTTCATAGCTGGAATTAAGCGCAAGATGTCAACAGATAACACGGTAACCAGTTAAACTGTTTGAGGGGGTGAGCGTAATGAAGACCAGCTAGTAGAGAGCTATACGGGAAAACCTCACTCCCCAACCTCAAGAGCAAAGGATGTTAGAGACTGTAGTCTTTATCCTCCTTGTTAGTGTGCCCATTTCCTATGCTGGCAACCTAGGTTCAAGTTCCACTCGGAGTGGGTGTGAGAAGAACCCAAAAGTTTTATAAATACAACAGAGCAAATGTTAATCTCTGAACATATTTCTATAAAATGTGTTGTGAAAATGAAATGTGAATATATGTATATCTCCATGAAACTGTTCAGATACCAAATATTTATCATTTACCGAAGGGGCTGTAGCCCCCATTGTATCCGTTAGTTTTCCAGACTTTTATTTTTCTTCCTGAATGGCAGTCTATGGCAGCCCTATAAACAGAATATGAGAAAATGATGAAATTTGGCACAATTGTAGAGAAAGTAATGAATAGTGATTTGACAAATTTTGGAATCTCTGGGACCCACTCTAGAGCACCACCACCAGTTCAAAAATTCACTATTCTAAAGGTTATAACTTTTGAACCCTTTGTTCTTGATTTATTCTTAGTTTATCCAATTCCTCTCTTTATGCTGATGCCAATCAATGTCTTACATTAAGACTCCGCCCATTACAGTAGTGGCCATTTTGAAAAAGATTTCTTTTCAAAAAGATTTTTTGCTACTCCTTCAAAATTTGGCCAATTTTGTCCAAAATTTGATCAGATGATCTTTGGACTGAGCCGCACAGAAATTACTGAACAGAATTTTTTTTTTTTTTTTCATCTTTATTCAAAAGATCTCACAAACTTAACAAGGTGGACCCAAAATTGGTTCAGAGGCTGTATCTCGGCCAAACTTTGAGCAATCGAAACAAAATGGTCAGGTCATGAGATCTGAAAAATGTCTATTTTTGCTCATAACTTTTGAACAGTTTGTCAGAAAATCATGATCTTGGTGGTGTCCTTGTGTCATGCCGAACCCGAGGATACCAATTTTGCCAGGATAGGATGAAACACCGGGCCGCCTTTTGAATTCTGTCAGAAACTGCAGTATATTTTAAACAATTTGACATATCGGCACAAAAAATTGGTATGTATCATCATCAGAATGTCTTGAAGGCACCCGCAAAGTTTAAACACAGCGCCACCTAGTATTCCAGAGATATAAGGAATTTATCAAAAATGCTTATAAGTTTTGAAAACATTGTCCAAACTTGTCCTGGAGGACCCCCAGCCCTGCACATTTTGTATGTCTCCCTATTTCTGACACACCCATTTCAGGTCTTTCTGTCTCTACTAATGAGCACATGAGTTGAATCAGGTGTGACAGATGAGGGAGACATACAAAATGTGCAGGGCTGGGGGTCCTCCAGGACAAGTTTGGGAACCACTACTCTATGTCATTTTGTTCCCTGGCTTATGTCTGCCATTTTTAAGGAAATGAAAAAAATTTTTTTTGCTATTCCTACAAATTTTGTCCAAAAGTGGCTCAGATGATCTTTGGACTGAGCCACAAAAAAATGATTTTTGATATTCGCTACTGTTCCTGAGATATTTGTCTCCGAATATGACCTTGCTTGCGTTTGTTGTCCTATGTTAGCTAACTTAGCATGTTAATTGATTAGTATGTTGCGATTCTTTCTAATGTGGCTCTTCAGCTATCAGGTCAACAATAAGTTACATTAGCATTAACTTAGTTTAGCATGTTAATAAGTTATGCTTTTTTTGTGTGTGTGGGTGTGTGTGTGTGTGTGTATTCATTCTCACACTAAAACCTTCCTCAGCAGCCTGGTGAATGTGCATCTTCAAGTAGCTCAATTGCTGTTTTTGCACTTCCTGCTCCACATTGGGCTTGGCCCTGTATCGCTGCTTGCAGCTATATTTATTATCATCATTATTATTATTATAGTGTTCATTCACTCTCATTTTACTCACCCTCATTTTGTTCCACACCCGTAAGACTTTCGTTCATCTTCAGAACACATTTGAAGATCTTTTTGATGACAGAATGCTGTCAGAATGAGGTTCTCATGTGTTTTCATGTATGTTTGGCCGGAGTTTTTGTTGCATTTACTCTGTTCTGACCAGCAGGGGTTCCTGTTCCTCGGCATGTGGGGTTTCAAATGCTTCGAAACAGTGATTCAGTGATTTTGCAAAGCAATTGGTTCAGTTGTTTCGAAGCTTTGAAATGCTTTGTTTCTCCTATTACAAGTGTAATGTATTAAAAAAAAAAAAAAAAAAAAAATTCCAACATGTGGAAGTGCTATCAACAATTCACCCTTTGCTAGGAGCTGGATTGACAGGCAATCTGACTAATCATAATGCTCAATCTGCCATTTTGTCTGACAAATTAACCAAACTGTAGAGTTAGTAGATTTAGTAGATTAGTAGATTTAGGCGTTGGTGGACTTGTAACTGAGACCAGCTAGTGAGAACTGTGCAGGTAAACTTGTTCTAGAGACTGCAGTCTTTGGTGTTGTTGTTAGTGGGCCCGCCTCCCATACCAGAGGCCCGGGTTTGAGTCCAGCTTGGAGCGGTTCAGACTGCACAGGTTACAGAAAGAATGGTTAGAAATATTTTGTAACAATATATAATCTTTCTAAAATAGAAACATTACTGTTCAAAATTTTGGGGTTGGTCTTTTTTATTTCTTTTTTGAAAGCAAAAATTAACATTTTCTTTTTCCAGTAAGGATGTGTTTAACTGATAACAAGTGATAGTAAAGGCTTATGTTGTTAGCAAAGATTTCTATTTTTAATAAATTCTATTATTTTTAACTTTTTATTTGTCAATGAATCCTGAAAAAGGATCACAGGTTCCAAAAAATATTAAGAAGCACAATTGTTTCCAACACTGATAATAAATCAGCATATTAGAATGATTTCTGAATGATCATGTGACACTAAAGACTGAAGTAATGGCTGATCAAAATTCAGCTCAGAAACAAATAATATTTTAAAGTATATTAAAATAGAAAACCATTATTTTAAATTTGTAATAATATTTCACAATATTACTGTTTTGTTTTTGTTTTGTTGTTGTTGTTTTTTCCCTGTATTTTTGCTCAAATAAATGCAGGCTTGATGAGCATACGAGACTTCTTTCTAAAACATTAAAAAGTAATTAAAAAGTAATGTGCTTCCATGTAAGTTGTTAGAACTAAATAAAGTACTTTATCATTTGTGATGTAAAACTAACTAACTACCTAACTAACTACCTTCATGGTATGCAATGTAATGTAGGGATTATTTTTGCCCTAGAGTTACACCCCTTTTTTTCTGGGGCTTATTTTAACCCTTTATTCAGTACAGTTTATGGCGACTGTACTGGGGCATTAGGCAGTATGTGATGTACTGTATGGACTATTTTACACCAGGGTTACACCCCTTATATTCTGGGGATTTATGTTAAACCTTTATACAGTACAGCTTATTGCGACTGTACTTGGGCATTAGAAACCACTCAGGCCACAGGTTGATCAGACCCCCAGGCCTCTCTAACACCTCTTCCAGCAGCTACCCAGTCTCCCAGGAGGTCTCCCATCCAGATATAGAATGGGCTCAACCCTGCTTAGCTTCAGTGAGTGTGCAGGTGAAAGCTGCAAAGAAATTTGTTGTACATATATATTCACACACATTCATTGAATGATAGACAGCAGATTTCTAGTTCCCAGCATGCTTTGCTTCTGACTGTTAAAGCAAGAGTCAGTGTTGAGATTAAGTGTTATTTCATTTGTTTTGCTCAATATTAATATAGGGGGAGATCTGTTAGTGTTTAATGTTCTATTATTTTGGAATTTAAAATCGTGGTATGGAGTTTTTGGGGTTACCATTGTGCTAAAGAGTAGAGCCTGTGGTTAGGCTGAAGTATTTACAAATATAATGTGAGGAGTGCTAGTCTGGTCTTGGTCTTGATTTGGTCTCACCCTGTCTTGATCTCAACCTCTTAAAGGCTTGGTCTCGACTTGGTTTCGGATTAGGTGGTCTTGACTATAACACTACTACATCTGTAATTTACTAGAGCATTCTCAGTGATTTGATTATGGAACCGGGCCTGTTTTGGACACACTTTAGGAGCCAATGCTTGAAATAAGTGGTGGAGGATGTTTAGACGTTCCAGGCTTATAATGATAATAATAATAATAATGCAAATGAACAAAGAAGCGAATATGTCACACGAGTATATTCAAGCAAAAGACAGCATATCTTAGTTCTGTGGAACACAACAAAACTAATGTTACTCTCGTTACTGTCAGTAACTAGAGTAAGTCAGGCTCCATCACCGCCCAATCACAGAGATCGCTGTCACCAGAATACTAATCACCCGCACCTGATCACCATCACCTTATCACGCAAGCAGCATATAAACATACACTTCACTCTTTATCTGGTCTCATTTGAGTAAGGACTCACTTACTTGTTTACATTTACCTGTGGACTGTGTATGCTATATTCCGCCATTGTTTCTCCTGTTCCTCTGCGTCTCCATCATCTTCTTGTGTTCCTGTGTCTCCAGTGTCTTTTCCTTTGGACTTCAACCATTCTCCATCCACCTTGCTTAAGTGTGTGCTTCAGCTGCTCTCATCCACGACCTCCTCAACCATCTACAAAGAAAAGAACTGTCAGTATTCCTATCACTATTGCATTTACTGCTTGAATTACCAAACTCACCTGCTTGTGTCCATTACCTGATTCAACAAATAAACATTACAATTCATTATAATTCATGACAACATTGTTGTGAATCTGTGTTCCGTAACAGTAATGAGAAATGAAGCAACCTCAGCATCTGTTTTCAGGCCTTCCCGTTTCTTAAGTTCTCTCCATTGCTGGAAAGCTTCTCCAATATTAACGTGGGTCCTACATCTTGCTTGATTGTAACCCTTATTTTAAAGTTATATTCCCTGGCCTTTTCCTCTTTTGTATTTTCTCTGCCATCTCCCTTGTTCTGCTAGATGCCCTGTCCAAATACCCACACTTGGGGTCTTTGCACTTGACCACTTGTCTACTTGCATGACGTATGCCCAAGTGTTCAAGTTGGCGAGAAGTGTGTGTGTGTGTGTGTGTGTGTGTGTGTGTATATAGAACTTTTTATTACCTGATGGGATGCACTTATAGTCTTGCAAACAATGCAAGTGTTTACAGAGCTTTTTTAATTTTCAATACTTGGCATTTTAAAATAAACTTCTAAATGTCTGTTCAGTAGTCACTACCGAACTAACCGAAGACAATTTTAAAATTGTGGTGCATCTAATTAAGTGATAAATGCAGTTGCAAATGTTGTACAAAATACACAAAGCCTACTCATCTTTGCACCAATAAAATGTGCAACATTTTGTTTTACTACCAAATTATACGTAATATATAATTAATTTGAACTTGCAGTGGAATGTTTTCTTCTACATCTTATGATTTTTGGGGCACATGAATTCCCAAACCTAATGCATGATGGGATATGCTTAGCCTCGAGTACTTCTCCAAAGTGGTATTCGAGATAGTGTGGGCACGGTGGCATTTTTAAGACATGGGACATTCTTGCGCACATACTTCCTGTCGTGTGCACGCTCTCACAAGTGTAGGTATTTGGACAGGGCTAATGTCTGTCTTGTGCACTGAGCTCTCTTTCCTCCCCATCTTGAGTGCATGCAGCCCTTACTGTTGGCTACAAGTGTGTCTTGGTGCTCCATCCAATCCATTTTTCAACAGTGTTTTTCAAAAATCGCTAATAGCTCCTTTAAGCTCATTATCATAATAACCATAATCACGTTCAGCAATTTTTAATCGCAATAAACATGCATGTAAAAACCTTAATCGCATTATTACCGCTCTGACCAAAGTGCGCATACTTAAATGTACACGGATGACGTGTTTTGTTCACACAACATCATGAATGAACTCCATGATATTTATTCTGACGTTTTCTCTTCACATTTCAAATGGTTGAACTCTGTTAACACAACTTGTTGTGCAAGCTATGCTCCTTACCTTAATCCAGAGATGGTGCGAAGAACACAACAGCAGCATACATTGATAGCATGGCTATGTTCTTCATGGCGCCCAATAAAAATGCATCCATAGAAATGTGTTTTGCCTTTGACATAAAAGGATTAAAACAATGGCCACTAACACACCTACTTTATGTGAGTTCATTGTTTCTGTTATGCATTGGGGTATAAAGAAGAACAGAATATAGAATGGCAGTAAAAATAACACTTCTAATAATCAGCAAATAATCAGAATAATGAAAATTGCACAGGAGTGAAGTGTTTTGCTTGTGTCATGTAAACATCGTACTGTGATTGAGTCCTTACCCTGACTGTAAAATATTGCATTATTAGTGCACATGTAAACGTGTCACTATCGGTTTCCAAAAATAATAAATCCAACGCTGTATTACTAGTCATTTATAACAGATACTCACACACTAATGAAATTCATTAATTATTAAATTAACCCCAAAACTGGCAACATATCCTGTGGGATACAAACATTTGAGAGGCTGTGGGGAGAGGCAGGGAAAGTTTAGGTTTCATGTTGAAAGGGTGTTTGTTGCGAATATTTAGATATATTGACTTTGTTCATAATTTTTTTGTTTAGCTCACGGGCAGCATTTAAAAACAGCATGATCCCCTGCAGTGGGAAATCTACTCACCTTCTGATAAAACTTGATATATTTCACATATTTACAATATTTGGAGGGGACTTACATGTTTAAAAAGTTGTTGGTGAGTGTTAGCTTATTACATTTATGTTGAAATTATATGAATTTAATTCATACATTTTTTATAATCTGCCTGTAAATGTTTGTATCCCACAAGATACGTCGCCAGTTTAGGGGTATAAATCAGCTGAAAACAGAATGCTTGTTTGGCAACATTATAGCCAGATTTTTAAAACATTTATTCTCTCATAACTTAAAGTAAACATTCTTAGTAAGATTCTGTGGTTACAATTTAGAATAATGGTCCGTCATTAATAAGTAACTATGCAGGAAGTAATGCAGGACTAATGAGTAGTACTACATTAACACTTCAGCTACTACTATTAACTAATATAGAAACAAGCTTAACTAATCAGTAAGTAATATCCAATTTAGAAGATAGTTCCTTATTAGCTAATCAATAATTACCTAATGAGATTAGCATTATTAAGAACTATTAACTGGCAAATTGTAAAAAAAACAAATAAAACATTATTGTTTGTCTGAGACGTAATCAGTCATCATTTTTACTCTGAATATAGTCATAAAATGCATCATTAATTACTCAAGTGTTACCTAGTCACTATGCAGGAACTACTAGTGATCAGGACCATTATTTTAAAGTGAAAAACATCTTTTCACTTTTAAAATAATGGTCCAGATCACTAGTAGTTCTTGAAGAATGACTTGGTACTTGAGTAAAGTGATGCATTTTATGACCACGTTGAGAGTAAAAAAGGACAATCTTCAATCCTAAATTTGATATTACTTACTGATTAGTTAAGCTTGTTTCTATATTAGTTAATAGTAGTAGCTGAAGTGTTAATGTAGTACTACTCATTAGTCCTGCATTACTTCCTGTCACAGACAAGCCAGACTCCAACACCGTCCAATCACTGCGCACTCCCTCACCAGAATACTGATCACCCTCACCTGCACATCATCAGTTCACCCATCAACCACTAGTTAAAAGACACTCACACACACTCAGTCACTGCCTGGTCTCGTTCGCATCAAGACGTACCTTTATGCTTACCTTAAGGACTCCAAACGATCTACTTACTTGTCTCCAGCATCTCCAAGTTACCTCCTGTGTTCCGAGTGTGTGAGTGTTTACCGTCTTTGTTCCAGCTTCTCGTTCACTTCATCCCAGATCTCCACCTCGAACAATCACAAGGACAGTATCACTCATCTTGCATTCACTCTGCACTTCAAGACACAATCATTCACCTGCACTTCTGTTATTCTCTGCTGTGTGTCAATAAACATCATCAGCTGTTACCTCCTGTCTCTGACCTGTCTGTACTGTAACAGAAGACCGGACCATAACCGTCTGACACCAGCCCTGTGTCGAGCTCTTACCACCAATCCACCATCATCACCACCGACAACGCTACCACCACTTCTTCACCGCCTGTGTATGCCAGTCCCATGGCCAAACCGGCGCCCTTCTCTGGATCGGCGGAGGATTGCAACGGATTTCTCCTGCAATGTTCGTTGGTCCTGGAGATGTAGCCGCACTTATTTCCCACTGAAACCTCCAAGGTAGCGTTTCTAATCTCACAGTTAAATGGCAAAGCTTTGCAATGGGCCAATTCCATCTGGTCTCAGAACAATCCAGCTCTCCATTCGCTTCGACACTCGTATGCAGTCATGTCTCGAAGAGCACCAGGGCCAGCCAGCTCTCAACACCTTCTTCCGCCGACCAGAGCCTGTCAGCCCTCCAGAACCCACCTACAAACCTATGCAACTGGAGAATTCACGGCTTTCCTTTACTGAATGGCAGAGGCAGCTGAGCCAGAACCTCTGCCTATATTGTGGTACCCCCGGGCATGTAATCGCCGCATTAACTCAATAACTGTGGGTATTCTTCACATGTAAAAATTACATCTACTAGTTCTGGAGGAATCCACTGCTGACGTGGTTTTAGGGCACCCCTGGTTGGTGCAGCACAACCCCATCTCTTGGAAGACCGGCGAGATCCTAAAGTGGGGCGACACCTGTTTCCCGGGCTGTTTCTCAAATCTTCCTGTACCATAATCTCCACGTCCTGACCACCTTCCTGTCTGTGCAACCTCCGTTGAGAGTCCCTTGGTGTGTGAGTGTTTGCCGTCTTCGTTCCAGCTCCTCGTTCACTTCATCCCGGATCTCCATCTCGAACAATCACAAGGACAGTATCACTCATCTTGCATTCACTCTGCACTTCAAGACACAATCATTCACCTGCACTTCTGTTATTCTCTGCTGTGTCAATAAACATCGTCAACTGTTACCTCCTGTCTCTGACCTGTCTGTCCTGTAACACTTCCTGCATAGTTACTTATTAATGGAGGACCATTATTTGAAAGTGTTACCAATTCGGTTAAACAATAAGAATTAGGCCTGTTTATGAATATGTTAGCCTACTTTATCATATTTCATATGCAAATTTTTAGGGTCTATAATTTATCAATATCGCCAAAACTTTGCTGAAAAACCTGTCGTACACAATCTACTTCATGCATTCTGTCCTCTGATTGATAGTTCATAATGTTTTAAATCTTTAATTTTTTTTTATAAAGTAAATGTAAGATAACATTTTCTGGAATGAAGCAACTTGGCTTTACTTGATGATTCATGCCTCATTATTTTTTTTTATTTATTTTTATGTAAAAAATATATATACATTGTTTTCATGTTAATGTAAATATCAAATATGACACAACAGGCTTTTGGGGAACATTTTTGTTCATCACTCAATTATCATTTGAGAGGATAGAATATACAGTTTGTACAGTATAAAAATCATTGTCTACGCCTATGGAGAGTGCCCAGAAAGATAGCAAACCAGATGTGTGTGTGTGTATCATACAAAAAAATATAAACTTGTATATATGTGCATGGTTTTTTTTTTTTTTTTTTTTTTTTTTTAGCTTTTATAGCTCATATGAATTTTTTTGCAAATCAATGATAATTGGGAGATGGACAAATAAATGTTCCACAAAAGCCTGTTGTGTCATATTTGATATTTACATTAACATGAATAAATGTAAAAAGTAGTTTATTAGTATTGTAAATAGTAATTTTTAACATAAAAAATGGTCTATGAATAATCAAATTGCTTCAGTACAGTAAATTTTTGTCACAGTAAACAGTACAGTAAACTATCAATCAAAGTACAGAAGGCATGAAGGACATTGTGGTTTTTAACAAAGTTTTGTTCATGTTGATAATTTATTTGCCCTATTTTTGCGTATTAAATATGATACAGTAGATAATTATATTAATAAATAGGCATTAAACTTATTGTTCAACAGAATTTTACGAAGAATGTTTGCTTTAAGTTATGAGAGAATGAAGGTTTTAAAATTTGCATTGCCAAACAAGCATTATGTTTTAAATTACTTTATACCGCCAAAGGGGGCGACGTATCCTGCAGAGCCATTGAAAAACAGAGTTGCGACACTCCCATAGACTTCCATAGGAACTTTGGAATGCAGAAGTAACGCGTGTCGTAGAGCAGCCGATAGTTCCAAACACTGATAGTTCCAGCGCTGAACCCCATTCATTTTCAGTGATTCTGAAGTTCGCTCGCTGGTAAGTTGATGAAATTACTGCATTTTTGACATTTGAACGCATTACCTCTCATGAATCTAGTCAATAGTTGTATTTTATGTAACCAGCTTTAGTTAATGTTTATTGGAAGATAATAACGTTAGTTAGACTCTAATTGCAGCTAGCTTAAAGGATTAGTTCACTTTCAAATAAAAAGTTCCTGATAATTTACTCATCCCCATGTCATCCAAGATGTCCATGTTCTTTCTTCAGTCGAAAAGAAATTAAGGTTTTTGATTAAAACATTCCAGGATTATTCTCCTTATAATGGACTTCAATGGTCTCCAAACGGTTGAAGGTCAAAATTATAGTTTCAGTGCAGCTTCATAAGGGTCTTATCTAGTGAAACGATCGGTAATTTTCGAAAAAAATTTAAATGTCACAGACAAGCCAGACTCCAACACCGTCCAATCACTGCGCACTCTCTCACCAGAATACTGATCACCCTCACCTGCACATCATCAGTTCACCCATCAACCACTAGTTAAAAGACACTCACACACACTCAGTCACTGCCTGGTCTCGTTCGCATCAAGACGTACCTTTATGCTTACCTTAAGGACTCCAAACGATCTACTTACTTGTCTCCAGCATCTCCAAGTTACCTCCTGTGTTCCAAGTGTGTGAGTGTTTACCGTCTTTGTTCCAGCTTTTCGTTCACTTCATCCCAGATCTCAACCTCGAACAATCACAAGAACAGTATCACTCCTCTTGCATTCACTCTGCACTTCAAGACACAATCATTCACCTGCACTTCTGTTATTCTCTGCTCTGTGTCAATAAACATCATCAGCTGTTACCTCCTGTCTCTGACCTGTCTGTACTGTAACAGAAGACCGGACCATAACCGTCTGACACCAGCCCTGTGTCGAGCTCTTACCACCAATACACCATCATCACCACCGACAACGCTACCACCACTTCTTCACCGCCTGTGTATGCCAGTCCCATGGCCAAACCGGCGCCCTTCTCTGGATCGGCGGAGGATTGCAACGGATTTCTCCTGCAATGTTCGTTGGTCCTGGAGATGTAGCCGCACTTATTTCCCACTGAAACCTCCAAGGTAGCGTTTCTAATCTCACAGTTAAATGGCAAAGCTTTGCAATGGGCCGATTCCATCTGGTCTCAGAACAATCCAGCTCTCCATTCGTTTCGACACTCGTATGCAGTCATGTCTCGAAGAGCACCAGGGCCAGCCAGCTCTCAACACCTCCTTCTGCCGACCAGAGCCCGTCAGCCCTCCAGAACCTACCTACAAACCTATGCAACTGGAGAATTCACGGCTTTCCTTTACTGAATGGCAGAGGCGGCTGAGCCAGAAAATTTAAATGTATAAGCTTTATATAAACAAATGATCGCCTTCCAAGTGCTTCCGCCAAAACTGTACTTTCATATATTTCAAAAAGCTTACGCTGTATGTCCTGCGCCTTCCCTATTCTACTTACGGAAAAAATATAACTGGCGCTGCAACCGTTTGGAGACCATTGAAGTCCATTATAAGGACTTTTTTTTTTTCGACTTAAGAAAGAAAGACATGAACATCTTGGATAACATGGGGGTGAGTAAATTATCAGGAAAATTTAATTTGAAAGTGAACTAATCCTTTAAGTGACCAACTTTAGCTACTATAATCTGACGTCAGTTGGGCTACATTTACCTTTACATTTACAAGTTCATTGTTAAACAGCGTTTATCTTCGGTTATTAGATTTGTTGTTAATGTTAGCAACACTTAGTTGCCAGTTCATTAAAGTACCAGAGAATAACACGTTAAGGAGTTTGCATACACTTATATTAGGAAGACCTTTACAATCTAATGTAATTCAATACAACAGCTCTGCCAGGAATTCTACTTTAATGAAGTTTATAATCAGCCAGAAATGTATCAATTCAATAGTGAGGTCATAGTTAAAGGTGATGTTGCACTACATTGTGTTCAGATGGGTTTCTTATTTACATACATGAGGTGGCCAGAATATTAAACAAATCTGGATATAAAGCAACAATTGCAAAAACACCCCCACAAACTATGACCTCAATGCTAAATCATTGAATGTACACCTCTATGACAGCATAATATTATATATATATATATATATATATATATATATATATATATATATATATATATATATACATCTTTTTCCTTATTTGCTTAATTTCTTGGATGAGCAAAATAATCACCCAGCTTCTCCCATAATGTTATTGTGCGGAAGACTAAAAATTTGAATAACAATAGTGGTTTGTATATAGATATATATTCTTTCTTATATCTTTTTTTCTCATTTAATTTCAAAATCTGTACTAGAGTACAGAGCCAAAATAACAGAAATCATGACAAATGTCCAAATGGTTATGGACCTAACTGTAGGTGTGTGCTCTCACTTCTGTAATGTCAACCTCGTGGAAATGTTTGGGAAACGTGTATTTAATCTGTCATTCAATGTTTTAACCTTAACACCGTTTCCTCTTTCTTTACAACTCCCAGTTCCCATTCAGTCAGTCACGCTCAACGTTACATCGATACTGACGTAACGGGGTCTCGCTTGGGAGCCCAATCACCTCCAATGGTACAAAACAAGCCAATGGGAATTGGCCAGTGAGATTTACATGCCAGGCCATACCCCCGACATCCGGGTATAAATAGGTTTTACAGCGCGTACTTCATAGTACCCAAGAAAGGCGGGGGGTTACGGCCAATCTTGGATTTGCGTGTCTTGAACCGGGCCCTTCACAATCGAATGGGCATCGAATGGGCATTTGTTCACAGCGATCGACCTGAAGGATGCATACTTTCATGTCTCGATCCTCCCTCGACACAGACCGTTTCTGCACTTTGCGTTCGAGGGTCGAGCATATCAGTACAAGGTCCTACCCTTCGGGCTGTCCCTGTCACCCTGCAGGGACAGGAAGGACCTCCTTTCTCAGGGGCAGGGATTCCGACCTCTGGAATCTCCATGTGTGGTCTCTGGATGGGAGGACTTAAGGGGCCTACCGCCCGCAGTAGTTGACACTATCACTTCGGCTAGAGCCCCCTCTACGAGGCACGCTTATGCCAGGAAGTGGAGTCTCTTTAGAAGCTCTGAGCAGCTCTTTGTTTGCTTTGGAGGTCAGCAGAAGGAAAAGGCTATCTCCAAACAGAGGTTGGCCCACTGGATAGTGGATGCCATCGTCTTGGCGTACCAGTCCCAAGGCGAGCCGTGCCCCCTCAGGTTGCAAGCTCACTCCACTCGGGGTGTTGCCCCCTCCTGGGCGTTGGCGCACGGCGCCTCTGTAGCAGACATCTGCAGAGCTGCAGGCTGGGCGACACCGAACACATTCGCGAGGTATTATAATCTCCGAGTGGACCCGGTGTCCACCCGTGTGCTGTCTACACATAGATAGCCACAGGTGTTTGCTTGCTTGTGCCATTTCCCTTGAGGGAATGTGAGCACTTTTCCTGCTCCTCAGTTCAGTTCCCCACAGGGTTCCTCCTGCATCCTGGCGTTCGGCGCCAGGTCCAGTACTCCTGTGCATGCCTGGTTGGTCAGCCCTTGAACTGGGCTAGATGCCCATATGATGCGTTTCCCCTCGGGTAATCCCATATGTGTCTGTCCATGGTACAGTTTCCCTGATGGTAAACCTGTGTCTTTCCCTGGGCGGCTCTGCTCTGCCCTGTCTCTGAGCTCTGAGTTCTTCCCGGAAGGTAGGACCTACATCAGAGGTCTTCCATATGCGTTACTGCCCCTCGGGTCAGTCCATATGTGGGCAGGGTGTGGTCTCCGTTGCTTTCCCCTCCACGGGGAACGCTTTCCTGGCGTTTTAGTCATGGCTGTATCGAGTACCGAAGCACTCTTCCCTGGGGGTAAGGAACAGCAGCTTCAACCATCTCCTGAGTAACGGCCTGTCCTCTCCATCTCACTAGTATATAGAAGACACCTTGGGCTTACTCTGGGCGCTGGAGGGTTACGAGTCTGTGCTAGAACCTGCATTTGGGCATGCCACAGCTTGCCAGCACCTGCTTCCCTAACACTCGTAACGTGGCTCAGTTGCTATGGCGCTTTCCATTGGACCCCATTACGTCAGTATCGATGTAACGTTAAATGTGACTGACTGAATGGGAACATCTAGGTTATTATTGTAACCCCCGTTCCCTGAAAGGACGTTATGTTCCCCTGCCATAGCCCTGAGTCACCACTGAACGGCTGGGTACCTATCTCTGCTTCTCAGCAAAATATGAATGGAAGTGAGTATGCCGGTCCTATTTATACCCGGATGCCGGGGGTGAGGCCCGGCATGTAAATCTCACTGGCCAATTCCCATTGGCTTGTTTTGTACCACTGGAGGTGATTGGGCTCCCAAGCGAGACCCCATTACGTCAGTATCGACGTAGCGTTGAACGTTCCCTCCTTCAGGGAGCGGGGGTTACAATAGTAACCCAGACGTTCTCTCCAGCAGCAACAGGCTTGACTCGATTCCAGACTCTGTCTCCTCTGGGGCCACCTGGTATTAAGATGTGTTTTGGTCGATCGGATCACAAGTGGACGAGGGAGACACATACACGTTTACACCTGGTGTTTTAATCCATCTCTTTTGTCCTCTTTCAACCACTTCTGTCCTTATTTCTTTGAGGGGGTGGGTAAATGTATGGGTTTTTACAGATCTTTCAATCTAATGGACAAAATAAGCTTGAGCAGTTTACATATGAACGCACCCAGAGATGACAGGAAAACATATTGAGAGCATTAGTGTTCGTTTCTGCTCTGACAGCCAAGAGACTAGCTGAACGCTATGTGTGTTAGAAATCAGAACATTGTGACTGGTACGTTTTTCATCTTCAAACCAAACTTGGGTCTTCAGCCATCAAAGTTTAAATCCTGTCTGGCTCGAGCGCTTCCCATAATGTTTACGCATTAGGTCAGCAGATGTAGAGTAGGCATCTTCAGTGGCTGTTTGAACACAGTCGACCACATGAGCGTTTACACTATGAAAGCAGTCCGGTCTAATGCATTTTCGACTCCTCCTGGAAGTGGTCGAAAGTGGACAAACTCAAACCATTTTAGATCCTGTTTACACCTGTATTTAATGTTGTCCACTTGTGATCCAATCAGCCAAAAACCATCTTAATATCAGGTGGAAAAAGGCCCACAGTCTGCTTCTGTCAATGGAATGCTCTCACCCAAAAATTCAAGTAACTATAGCATTACTTATAGTGTGGAGTTTGAATGCTTTCAATGTATGGATAAGCATCTGACTGATTTTTAAATCACCACCAGGTCTCCAGATCAGCTGCGGTGGAAGAATGTAATGGCTATTGTGAACACTTATATTCCTTTTCTGGCCTGCTTTCTGCCATCTTTCTCTCCCTGTAGGAAGTCGGATGAGTTTCTTTGAAGACAGAACATTCAAGGAAAACTTACCTACCCTCTCCCTGGATATAATATATAATTAAATGTTTTGTTGAATGCAATTGGTTGCCTTGTATATTTTTCACTGTTCACCAAACTTCTTTCTTGACTTAAACTGAGCAGCTTCATTCATTGATATTCACTTGTTGTGCATGTTTATGTGAATGTATCTTAATATAACACAACATTAGGATGTTAGTAATTATGACCATAGAAGCACGAGAAAAATATATACAGTACATGCTGTAAATGTATACCTTATGGGAGCAGCCCCCCTTCCTTCTAAAATTAAACACACAAAAAATTAATTCAATTCAAAGGCCTTTATTTGCATGTAATTAATATATATATATATATATATATATTACATGCATACACATATGTATGTATTTGTGTGTGTTCTGATAAATGGTTTAGCCTATGTTTAGGGAAGGTCATGATGTAGGGGTACATTAGCCATACTGAAATTAATCCAGTTAACAGAAATGTTACTGTTATGGATCGTATTTAGGAACATTGTTAATTCACTCAGTAACTATCTCTCCAGTTACCTGTACATTTTAACAGACCACACTGTTAACAGTAATGCCATCTCTCTATCACTCTCCAGATACAATACACTACTGTAAGTGTAGTCAACGTATTACTCCATTTTATTCAATATTTAATCAATATTATGCGTTAATATTTACTGACAAAATTGCTGCAAATACAGTAGTTGCTGTAAATGTATTTTACGTTATGGGAGCAGCCCCTCTTTCCTCCAAAATTAAACACAAAAACTGATTAATGCTGTATTTCCGCCACTCCCCAGGAAAAAAGCTATTATATGTATGTAATGTAAGTGTCAACATAATAATCAATGTATATTATGCGTCAATATTTACTGATAATTGCTGCAAATATAGCTACAGCTGTCTGACCCGCTTAAAACCATTCAAACTGGTTGACAGCGCAGATTTGTTTGGAATTATTGAAAGCTTCTTTTTTTTTTTAAGAAAACATGAAAATGTATTATTTTATGTCCTAATTAGATGGAAAATAGCAATAAATTAATTTTCTGATTTCTCTGTCTTGCATTAACTTATATGAGTTTTCAATATAAATGTATTCGTAAATATTATCATTTATTCATAAATATTGTTTATCACTTATTGTTTATCAGAATATGTTACAAAGAATGTTTATTTTAAGTTATTAGAGAATAAAATGTTTTGAAATTGTTTAAAATATTGTAAAAGGCATTGCCAAACAAGAATTCTGCATGTTTTCAGTCAATTTATACCCCTAAACTGGCAACGTATCCTGTGGGATACAAACTAAAAGTCATATTTTGAAAAAAAAAAAAAAAAATGATCAAGTTGAATTATTTGTGTCCAAATAAAATGGAAAAAACAAATAAATTAATTTTCTGACGTCTCTTTATGGTCTTGCCATTTTTAGGGTTAAATTAATATGTGTGCATACACATACACTACTGTTCAATGGTTCGATTTTTTTTTTTTTTTTTTTTTGAAAGAAAAAAAAAAGTCTCATAAGCTAAACAAGGCTGAAAAATTTTAAATGCTTCATTTGTAATATAGGCTATAAGAATTACATTTTTGATACAATATATTAAATATATATATATATATATATATATATATATATTATATTATATTATTATATTTTAAAATGTAATTCTTATAGCCTATATTACAAATGAAGCATTTAAAATTTTTCAAAAATACGTTCTATTGTTTGGAATGCTAAGGGCATCAGTCATGCAGTGTGAAAATTGAAATATTCAGTCCCAAGTGTTTCCTGCTCTAAGTTGCATGCCTCTCTCGCTCACTGGGGTGGTATGACACAGAGTATGATCCAAACCTTTTATGATTTTGTGTGGCCACGCAGCCATGAGGCCTGTGGTGTGAGATTGCTTTTGTGGTGACACAGAGGGAGAGAAAATGAGCTGGAGGTGGACTCTGCTGTTCTACACTGCCAATCTATTCTGGCTAAAGCAGAACTCTGACCCCCCCAACCAATTTCTAATGGGTTTTGTGAGTCACAAGCAAACACACAGCTGGGGTCCAAGCAAACTTTAGTACGTCTTGTGTATCTTTTTATCACTCTTTCTCTGCACATGCCTCTTGTTTTTGTCTACGTCCCACTAACTAGTTTTCTTTTATCTGTTATTTGCTATTACACAATTATTTAAATAATACTCATGCATTTCTCTCACATATTAACTTTCATTAAAGCAAATTATTAGAATGGCATCATTAGCATGCTCATGAAATTCAAGTTATTGGCTTGTGATTTATACTGTAGTAGATAAAACTGCAAACCTAGTTATTTACACATGAGAATGATGAAAAAATATGGATGTGAAAATGCATTTTAGTACAATATTTGTAAAAGAATATATAATATATATATATCATTTGAAATTGATGCACTATTCGTGCTTTTATTATACCTGTATTTCAATTGCTGCCTGAGAGCGCTAGCTGCTATTTCATATACCCGTTTAATACTGCTGTTTCACCGTCCTGTTCGTACGGCTGACTGACTGCTGTGGATGTTGCTGTTTTGAACCACTGATCTACCGAGCGTTTTAAGACAATTCTGCCCTATCGGTTTGTTTAATATATTGAGATGAAGTATTGGACATTTTCTTCTTCTGTGCTAGTATATTAAACTAATGTGCCTGTATTCTTCTTGTTCATTAAAGCAGCTTGAACGATTTTAATTAATTGTGATTTAAATATTGTGTCGTTTTTTTTGTTTTGTTTATGTATTCTTCTCTTTCCTTTATTTCTTTTTCTGTTTTGTTTTTGTTTCCTTTTTGGTATGGCAAGTCTTTTTGCCAGTGTATATATCCACATGTGAATGCCTGATGAGCTGTGATACTGAAGCTTAGCAGAAGTGGACAGCTTTTTTTTTTTTGGGCCAATACTGAGCTGGAGTTTGGACGTAAAACCTGGAAGTGCTGGGTGTAAACAGCGTATGAGAATGACACAGAAGTTATTTTTGTTTCGTTTTTGCACACAAAAAGTATTCTCCTTGCTTCATAAAATGAAGGTTGAACCACTGCAGTCACATGGACTATTTTAACAAAGTCTTTAGGACCTTTCTGGAACTTGAAAGTGGTGGTTAAATTGCTGTCTATTGAGGAGTCAGAAAGCTGTTGGATTTCACCAAAAATATCTTAATTTGTGTTCCGAAGATGAACGAAGGTCTTATGGGTGTGGAACGACATGAGGGTGAGTAATACTTTTTTTTTTTTCTTTTTTTTTTTTGGTGAACTAACTTTAAGAATCTTTATGTACAGATTTGCTGTGTGGTTTTCCCCTTATGTTAATGTTGGATTTATTATGGTCTCTTATTAACTTAATTGGTAATTTGTTTAAGAGGATTATTATTTATTCATTTTATTTTTTGTGTGTGTGTGTGTGAAATAAATTTGTATAATTTCGGACAGTCACATCTGTCTTTAATCCAATCCGAACCAGCAGGGTCCTTCATATTATTCTAACTACTTTTAGTTTAATTCTTTTTGGGGTATTTTCATTTTATTTTCCTGGGTGGAGAAATAACCTAGGTGGCGTAGTCGGGTTTCTTTAATACTTTTAGCCAAATTAAATTGAAAATATGAATATTATCAAGAAGATTTTTGATTTAGTACTGAATTATGAGTACCATTAATGTTTCTTTAAAAAAGGAACTAAAACTCAATATGAACAAATTGAAGAGGCTGAGGAGTCCAGTGTTTCTATACCTCTGTAAAACCTCAAGGTTATGGTTTACGCTCAGGGAAGCGGATCAAAATAAAAGAATAATCCTTTAGAGCATAATAATAGAAAGATGCACTCAGATATGTCTGTGATTGGCTACAATGATCAATGCTTCAAAAACATGTGTAAGCGCTTGTTGAAGGACATCACAGATGTGTATTTACAACATTTTTTTGAAGTGTTGATCATTGTAGCGAATCACAGACATATCTGTTGAGCACATGAACACAATGGCCAATCAGTGGTGTTTAAGAATCCAGCGCTCACAATGCTAGAGGGAAATTCTGGTATCATCAGATTTTTAAATTTTCATTACTGATATGGTACTTTTGACAACAATACTATTAGTTAAGAAATGCAATTTATTTGCAGTTGTTTGGAGTTTCTTATGTGGTTTGAGTCCTGGAGTATCTTGTAGTGTGTATTCCCAGCTACCCTGGTCATTGCATTGCAGCATTTATGAATTTTGGTAAGTCACTTTGGTAAGAAACATTACACAAACACACCTGTCAGTGCTATTAGATTTTAACAATACTAGTAAAGTATTTCCGGATTGTGAATTGTCCTGCCAACTTTTATAACAACATTTTGTCACCTCTGCCACCTTGATAAACCTAACTTATGTTTAGCTCTGCATTTCCATCCATTGTTTCCATAGAGAAAACCTTCAGGGTGCAACATTACCATAGAAACAGGCATTGCTGAAGAAGACATACATTTCTCCCCTTTAAATTAAATAAAATATTCTCGCTTGAACTATAAAGACTTTATTGTAGTGCAGATGTGATGCAGGTCACACATAAAGCAAACAGCTCTGCTTATTGTGTGACCAGCATATCAAGTCTTTCATGAGCTCTCAAGGCATCTTATGCAAAAAGGTGATTTGTGTCAGGCTGAATGCAGAAAAAGATATCATTGCTGCCACACTTAAGCACTGTGAGGTTTAAAAGGTGTGCTGAAGTTATTTCTTTGCAGATTATGTGAGAAATGTGTTTAAATTGGTCTATAATGTCATTGAAACAGTGGCAGATTGTGACCGTTCAAACTTGTGGTATAGCTACTGTATTGATAAAAAACTTTGACTTTGACAAGTGTGACAATGGTCACAAAAAAAAGAAAAAAAAAAAAAGGTTAGCATTATTTTATTATTTTGTATTAGTATTAATCATAATAAGGTTGTGACTGTGGCAGGGCACAGCCATAAAAAAAAAAAAAAAAAAAAAAAAAAAAAAAGTTCCCTTTCAAAAGGGAACTCGCTCTGTGTTTGAAACACTATGGGGGGAACGTCACACGTGACCCGATGTCTGAAAGTCAACTATCCAACAACTCCAATCCCTATTGGCCAGCGACAGCCTATGATGTAATATGGCGCGACCCGGAAGTATAAAAGGAGCGCCTGGAGAAACAGTCAGTATCTTTTCGTCTTTCGGGTCTGTTCTGTCTGATCGCGACTATGTCGACTCTGGTAAGGGATTCTATAATATGCCTTACAAACGTTCAAGAGGGTGTGTTCATCCGTGTCCCAGGGTTTGACACTTGATATACACATTTCTGGGCATTTTCTGTCTGGAGAGGAGCGCGCATAGACAGTGCTTGAGGGCGCTGTCTGTGTGTTTGTCTATTGTTTACCGTGAGCGTCTCCCTATCGGGACACTCCGTTCTTGTTTGGCACTCTTCCCGAGGGAAGAGATGTCCACATCTGTGCCTGGTGATTCTGGCCCCGTTTGTGCTGAGGCATAATGGTGGCAGCAATCATAGGGCTCGCAGGTGAGCTCGTTGGGAAGTTGAGAAAGTTGTATTCTCTCTCAATTCCCTAGGGGCTGATGAGGATGAGTTGTTGGATGACAATCACGTCCATGTTTGACGTCATCGTGTCCGGCAGTGAGCGCTCCTCTGACTGCTGTGTATGCAGAGCTGCTGGTGTTTTTTGGGACGCGCTTTTCGGCGGGCTGCGACTGCTGTGAGAGCGCGTTAAGAAAGGGGCTCCTATGTATATATATATATATATATATATATATATATATATATATGTGTGTGTGTGTGTATGCATGTGTGTATATATTTATAGACATGTAGTCATAAAAGTAAGGGTTTTTTTGGGCAAACTGAAGTTGATAGGCTGGCTAGCATATATATTGTGCAGGCCACAAAATGGCTGCCTCTTAGCCACCTGTTTTCTAGAGTAGTTTGAGTTAGCACTCATCACTTCAGTTAATATGTATGTTTAGGTCGGCCTTAGTCGGCCGCCTGACATTGTTTGCTTATGAGCTTTGCTTTCTTTCTCTTATCCATGAGATTGGGAGGTGAAGCTCAGGCTTCACTAGACTTATGGCCCTGTAAGAAGGCCCGTAGCTTAGCATCCAGGCTAGAGCTAGGTTAGGTGTGTTCTATGTAAAAGCAACCCTATGTATACTATCCCTTGTCAGTTGGTATAGTTCCTAGTTCTGGCCCGAGGGAGTTGTTAGGCCGTATGCCCATTGTCCCCTTGTTTATGTAGGTGCAATTGGTGAGGTTAAGGTTACAGCTAGGTTGTAGTCTGTTTTAGATTCCCTGATGCTGTTTTTCTCAGGTGGTAGGCCCTTATCTTTGCGTAGATAAGTTATGCAGGTGTATGCTAGGCCCCACTTTCTAGAACTTTTCATGCTATGGTAAATGTTTGTTCCTCTGAACCACTTGATTTTCTTAATCAAGTTTGAGTTGACAGTGCTAGTTTTTAGCCTTCATCCTCTAGGGCTTAGTGCAGATTTAAGAATCTGTGTGGAGAAATGTTTATCCTCATTGGAAGCAACATGTATGTCAAAGCATTACGTTTGCTTTGAGTTCTAGACTTTTGCCCTACATTTGTATGTGAGCTTACTTATGCTGCCACAGGTTAGCATCTGTTCTCATAGTAGTAGTCTCTTTGATGTTAGCCTCTATTGGAGAGATTGGTGACTTATATTCCCCAGTTGAGGTTTATTGTGTCACTGAGTGCATCGCCTGTTGGATTGCATACTCAGGGTAATATAGAACCACTTTTTGAGAAAAGCTGGTTTCTATTAGCTCCCTTTTTGTGATCTTGTCAACAGCTATATTGCATATAACTTTGATTGTAGGCTCTTATGGTTAATTAGCCTCCCTCTAGTTAGCAATTGTATTTCTAACAAGTGCTATTAGCTGATCGTAGTTTGCTCGCATAGTTTACACTGCTACAGGCTTTTTGCTACGTGTCCGTTTGAGGTAGTAGGCCATTTAGGCCTCCCTTAGACCATGTTGGCATTGTTTGGTTCCCTTTAATCACATGATTCCAGTTGGAATGTGTAGCCTAGCTCAGGTTGCAGATAGCTTCCCACAGCTATTGTTGGGTTAGAGCTGGTCCCCTGTAGCTTGGTTCCCTTTATTTCACGAGCCGTAGCCACGTGTCACTGGTAGGCCCCAACAGGCCTCCTTTCTAGTTCACATGGTGGCACAGTTTGTGTTTTATTCTGCAAACAGGCTGTACGCCACTTGTTGCTGAGATTGTAGGCCCCTTTCTTAGCTGACTCATTGGCAGGATGCCTGGGAATCCAAGAACCCATATCACCACTGGCCACGACCCACCTCTGGTGAGTAGGCCTTAAGCAGGCCTCTCGTGGAGTATAGTGGTGTAATATGCATTCCTTCTCTCAGTATTATGTGTGAAAGGTTTTCCA
Source organism: Elopichthys bambusa (assembly GCA_037101425.1). Taxonomy (NCBI): domain Eukaryota; kingdom Metazoa; phylum Chordata; class Actinopteri; order Cypriniformes; family Xenocyprididae; genus Elopichthys; species Elopichthys bambusa. The sequence continues at coordinate 20,667,563 of CM074432.1, forward strand.
CTGAATGCATGGCCTGCTGGTTGGTATGGTCTTGGACTGGCTGATGCCATGTGTTTTACTAGGATAGGCCCTAATAAGGCCTCCTTTTTAGATTACATGTTGGCACAGTTTGTGTTTATATGGACAAATGGGCTTAAGGCCACTTGTTGCTGAAATTGTAGGCCCCATAAGGCCTCCTTTTTAGCTGACATGCTAGCAGGATGTTTGTTTTTCCATTACCACCATCAGCCACGCCCCACCTCTAAGTAGGCCTTAAGCAGGCCTCTCGTGGAGTATGTGGCGTAATATGCGTTTCCTTTTAGAAACTAAATGAACTAAATGAATGGCCTGACGGTTGGTATAGTTATGGTCGCCACTTGCTGATGCCACGTTTTTACTAAGGTAGGCCCTATGGGCCTCCCGTGTAGCATGTTGGAGTTCAGTTATGTACTGAGAGTAGAAAGGTGCTTTATCCGAGTACTATTCGGAGTGGCTGACCTCTCAGGGGTGAGTTCTCGTGGTAAAACCTTACTGAGGTTTGGTTTTAACTACATCAGCCTCCTTGAGTCTGGGTGGATTGTCATGTGGGCACTTTACAGTTTAACTACTGTCATTGAGTCATATATCCTGCTTCTAGCAAGACAAGTGTTCATGGTGGCCTGTGAGGGCCATATCCTTCTAATATGACAAAATGCTTTTCGTATGGGAGTCATGCTCCATATAAAACTATTATCATGATGTAGGCCCCTTTCTGGCCTCCATGATTATGTGCCCACAGTATGGTCTACCTGTTAGGTTGAGCTTTGTACTTCCCTGCTAGAGTTGTCTGTGTAATAGTGCTTAGCTCCCTAAGCTGATCGTGGGTTGTAGGCTTCCATGGGGCCTCCTCCTGAGGTTCAGCCCTAGGCTGGTGTGTGCTCCCCTGTATCAGGGTTTCTAACGCACAGCCTCCTCAGTGCAAATAATCAAGCACTGAGTAGATCCTAGGATGAGCGGATTATACTGCCCTCAATACGAGGGTTTATAGCACCCAGCTGAGTTCTGCTCTCCTGGATGTCAGTCTCTACGTGGCCACTAGACTTACGCCATATGTCTTAGAGGTTGCTAGGCCCTGTGGGCCGCCTTTTGAACATACTGGTGTATGTTTGTGTATATTTCTCTCTGAGAATTATCTGTATACACTTCTGGTTGGCCAGGGGCCCAGGTGATAAATTTAACCTCCTATGGTTCGGTTATTTATCGTTCTTGGTGACTAAACACTGCCACAAGCTGATGCCATGTGTCTGTTACGGTTATAGGCCCATCTAAGGCCTTCCTTAATACGTGTTGGCATATGTTGTACTCCTCTTGCTTTAAAGAGTAAAAAGGTGATTTTACTGAGTACACTGCTCCTTGGTTTGTGTTAGGTGGATTGTCATGCGGCGCTTTTGCAGCCTCTTAATCCTGCCATTGAAGTTGTCTGTCTGCCCCCGGCAAGACAGGTGTTTAGTGTAGCTCCTCCAGGCCACTTTCTGAATATACTTCTGTTTCACATGTAGCTACTATCATGTTGTAGGCCCCTATTCGGCCTCCATGATTATTTGCCCATTGTATGGTCTACCTGTTAGGTGAGCTTTGTACTTCCCTATTAGGGTTATGTTTGTAATAGTGCTTAGCTCCCTAAGCTGATCATGGTGGTAGGCCTTAATCAGGCCTCCTCCTAAGATTCAGCCCTAGGCTGGTTTGTGCTCCCCTGTTTAGCGCACAGCCTCCTCAGTGCGATAATTAAGCGCTGAGTAGATCCTAGGATGAGCAGATTATACTCACTGTCTCTACGCATGGGTCTGAGTTGCTCCTGCCTTTCTGCAGTCACTCTTACCTGCTCTCTTCTATGAAGAATGCATTATGGAGATTCTGTACTCAGACAGGGTGGCCAAGACTAAGCTTGTCCTATGACAGACCAGGTCGGCCTCCCTGGTGGCATTGGGGGTGACTTCGTTCCCCTCTAGTGACTGGCCGGGGTTCCTTTCAGTTCTCTGGCCACATTCCCTTAAAGGGACCACTTTCTCTTCGGGAAAGTTGGTTCCAGATGCCTTAGCAGCCTTGGTAGGCCTTTTGTGGAAGGCCTTTTTTAGGCTTCGCTTGGGCTGTTGGCCATAGGGAATGCTGTCACTGACAGCCTGGTGTTTCCTTCGAAACTGCTCGGCATTTGTCAGCCATATTATTTGGCATGCACTCTCCTTAAGCATGGCGGCGTGGGTATATCGTTCCCCATAGCGTTTCAAACGCAGAGCGAGTTCCCTTTCGAAAGGGAACGTCTCAGGTTACGTATGTAACCATAGTTCCATGAGAACCAGGGAACGAGACTCTGCGTTTCCTTGCCATGCTTCGGGCTATATTCCCTAAATCTGACCTTTAGTATTCTAGGTTGAAGTATGGTTTGGTACACATTGAGTAGTCTGATTGGTTGAATTCTACTGGATTTCCAGGACATATGTGTCACATTCTTTAACAGTCTTCCCTGGAACAAAGATGCTGCGACGCCAAACCCCCTCTTGAAAGAAGAAAGCCGTCATATTTACAACTGTTACAATGATCAAGATCAACTAAACACTGGATTTTCAAAAGTATGTGAAGTACGTAAAGATTGCGGCATAGACTCTTTAAAATATGTCCAAGAAAACACACTGGTCTGTTATTGTAAGCACATCGACATTACATTTTCATGTCCCTAAATATGTCTCTGGGCGGTCCTTGGCCAATGAAAGCTGCTATGGTGTCCAGACCTTCTGCCGTCAGTCTGAAGGTCTGGCTGGGTGAGACACCACATCCAGTGCTCAAAGTGGGCCCTCTATATTTTATTCTGTAGCGTACCCTTACTTTTTTTCCGACCCACACTGCCCCTGCTTCATACCACAGTAACGTTAATAAAACTTTAAAACATTAATGAACATGATTTCTGCCTGAGTCCGTCGGATTGCTTTCCATTGACTGTGGAAGTGAAGACAACTACTCCCACACTCATTCATGGTATCATCAAGCTACACCTTGGATATTGTTTTGAATAAGAGAGCTCTAGTGGTGAAACTTACATACTGTGCCTTTAATGGAATACTTAATCATCAGAGTATGACATATGTATAAAATAGTATACAATGCATTTGTTCACATCTCAAAAATCATCTCTATCTTACTTCCTTACTCAGCAAGTATCCCCTCCATTCAGAATGTCCCATAAAACATTGAGATACTGTGGTAGATTTTCCCCTACGCACCTGACTTAAGTTTCCAGTCGACACCCGTGCATCTACAGTTGACACTTAACAATATTTATACACTTGCACTGTGTCTACAGTCGACAACTGGCTTTGAGTCAGTCGACGTCTCAACCTGTTTGAACACTATCACTAGGGAATAAGGACTTTAGTGTTCCCTAACTACAGTAGGCTAGATTACTGTAACGCTCAAGGTGGTTGCCCTGCTCGCTTGATAAACAAACTACAGCTCGTACAAAATGCAGCAGCTAGAGTTCTTACTAGAACTAGGAAGTATGACCATATTAGCCCGGTTCTGTCAACAATGCATTGGCTTCCTGTTAAACATCATATAGATTTTAAAATCTTGCTAATTACTTACAAAGCACTAAATGGTTTAGCTCCCCAGTATCTGAGTGAGAATCCAGGCCAATTAATAATACCTAGAGTATCAAAATCAACTGCAGACGGTAGATCCTTCTCCTATTTGGCACCTAAACTCTGGAACAATCTTTCTAGCATTGTTCAGGAAGCAGACACACTCTGTCAGTTTAAATCTAGACTAAAAACGCATCTCTTTACCCTGGCATTCACATAACACATTATCAATTTATGTTTTCAAATCCGTTAAAGGATTGTTAGGCTGCATAAATTAGGTCAGCCGGAACCGGAACCACTTCCTATAACACCAGATGTACACGTTACATGAGAAGAAGAATGGCATCTACGCTAATATTAGTTTCTCTGTTTATCCCGAGGTTTACCGTAGTCAGCCGGATCCAGACCGTATCCAGATCAGATGGAGGACCTGTGCCTAGATACGACGACGACAACACAGCCCTGAAGTGTCAGCAGAGATTGAGCCAACTAGATCATCCCTGTGAAGGCCTCACCGACACAACAGCCAATGGCACAGATTCCCAACAAACTGTCCCATACCAGCATGATGAATACGATCTTCAACTAGATGGAACTGGACTAAATATTTTGACTGTTACAATCCCAATCGGACTTATGACCTGTAACATTGCCTGAATCATAATCATGCACTGTTCGCTGTTGGCCAGAGAAGAACTGCCCCCCCGACTGAGCCTGGTTTCTCCCAAGGTTTTTTTCACCATTCTTATCACTGTTTTGTCATCTGATGTCACCTGATGGAGTTTGGGTTCCTTGCCACTGTCGCCTCTGGCTTGCTTAGTTGGGGACACTTGATATTCAACAATGTTTTTGATCTGCCTGCATTGACACCATTGTATGCGAACAGAACTGAGCTGGACGATGACATCACTGTTTTCTCCAGTGCTGATATATAGATAAATTAACTAATTGACACAATCTGCATTGTAAAAAGCGCTATATAAATAAAGGTGTCTTGACTTGACTGCGGAAAAAAAAAAAGAAAGAAATTCAATACTCTCAACTGCTCTTTCAAGGGACAAGTTTTTAGTGTTGTGAATGCATAATAATAATGGTGGGTAATACAGCATTATACAGTTTATGTGTACTTCTCATTCACCTTTACCTTTATTCATTAGTTCACTTCCAAAGATCCCTGTGGTGAGAGAAGCATGTCCTTGGCCGAGCTGCCGCTATGGTTCTCTTGTGTATGCTTTACCATGAGAGGGATAGAAGATAATCAGCTTGTCTGACAGCACTTAGGCTTTATTCTCCCCTGCAGGCTCAAGCAGGGATGTCAGTGTAGTGTTGAATGTGCCCTCTCAAGACACTGTGGCGAGCTGATAGCCAGCGAGGCCCCTTGGTCAAACTTGCCAGCCAATTAAGGCATCCTGATCTCTCACTGACAAGCATGTCTCTGCTTGTAGAATGCAGAACACAATAACATAGTTGCTGTTTTCCTGAACTGTTGCAGTCAATTCTTTAATGATGAAAGTGTCAGGTTTAAATCAACAGCTTGACAACCTTAATATGTTACTCAACATGCTGTTTATGCAACAAACTTTTTTAGCTCAAAAACAAATGTTCAAGTTTGGTGTTACTAAATGAAACTGAGGTCAAGGTAGCAAGGTATTTTAAAAGCTTTCAATGTACTCTCATTATAAAAACTTTATTAACCCTCATATTCTTCTCATTTCCCCCCAACACTTATTGTCTTTGGGGTCTTTATGCATTATAGGGTAACATTCACAAAGTGACTGAGAAAAAAAAAAAAAAGTTGAGTTTTCTTTTTTTACTTCTCAACTATACATTTATGCTGTGTTTTGGGGGATATATGGTACTTTTTTTTTTTTACCACACAAAATTACTTTACACCATTAGTGTGTATATAAAATATTTTTCTGAGAAAAAAAAAAAAAAAAAAAAAAACTTTAATGATGATCTAAATTAAATATAAGCTGTTTCTGGATATTGATCTAGGTGCTGGAGGCAGAATTCTGCCATCTGTTGGTTAGATATATATATTACAGTTTTAGGAGGGGAAAAAAAGTGTTTTGATGATATATATCCAGCAGAGGGCCATAGAGATCCATTCATTTTTCTGGATGTGGCCAACTGATCACAAGTTTTTTTAAATTTGTTTTTTAATCTATTTTGTGAAAATATATATTTAAACAATAAAAATAAAGTTTAGAATTTGTGTTTGGGTACCTTTGGAGTGTGTGCCTTTGCAATAATGCCATATAAATTTGCAAAAATATAATTAAAATGACAAAAAAAAAAAAAAAAAAAAAAAAATTAATTTTAGAATAAGAAATTATTTAAAAAATATATGCAAATACAACCAACAGCAATAAGCAAAAATGAACAGAAGTTGTGTATTTGTGCGTGTATGTGCGCGCGGACGCATGTGTGCATGTGTGTTATGTCTCGCTCTTTCATATCTGCCTTTTTTTCTGCATTTGTTTGCCAAATTCTATATAAATGCTCTATGTTGCAGGCCCATCTGTGTGTGTGTGTGAGTGAGCATATCTGCTCTAAATTGCATTTGTGCTGTAGTACCAGACTGTCATTTCTGTGCTGAAATTCTCAGATTTCTGCCAGATTTATTTATTTTATTAAAAAATGAAGAATAAAAAAAAAACTCTTAAATTTTCACATTTCCCATTCATTTTCAATGTGGGGTCCGTTCTGCCCCCGAAGACAATGACTGTAACTTTGCTTCTTCTTTTTTTTTAACATACCTTCAGAATATCTGGTTTAGCCAAAATTAGCGCATTGTTGCTGTTTTGTTTTCTTTTTGTATTTTACTTTTCTTCTGCACTGTAAATATTTTTGCACCTTCTAATAAAACACCATTTTTGGATTATACAACTTTTTTGTACAGCACATAATTTCCCTTTTCCATTTCAACTGGTCGGCTGCCTACAGTGCACAATCAAGCGAGGGGGTTCACATCATAATTCGAGGTTAATGTGTTACAAATACATTGAGCGTAAAGCTTGAGCAATTAGATTTGAACCTGGTAAAATGTAAATGACAAAGGGCACGAAACTATTTATTTGTTTCTTTTGTTTTTAACCATGTAACCAAACCATATAATGCGATTCTCTACCAGGGAATCTGCCAAAAGGGCACACTGCCATCTAATCGCCCAGTGAAAACATTATTCCACTGGGCTACAAGAAATATAACTTGGGTAGAACATATGGTTATAGTTTTTTTTTTTTTTTTAGTTTTATATATATATATATATTTATTTATTATGTATATATTTATATCTCCGTCTTAAGCCCATGAGCTGTAAAGATACAGTGAAGAATACAGACTACAGTAAAGATATGCAGTAAAAATTTGCTAAATGAAAGCAATATTAACAGTTGTATTTTCTGATGGGCTGAGTTATGCAGTGTAGTCAGTCGGGCTGGGTTTAGTTATTAACTTTAGATGACATCACTGTTCTCATGCGAATCATTTTCTGTAGTTTCTGTAAACTACAAATAACTATTCGCATAAAATGTAGGCCTTCCCCCGATTTTAATTATTTGAACATCTGTGAATATAAACACTGTAAACTGACATTGTGTACTAACTACCTTCTCTCTTTTATAGCAAATTCATTGTACAATTAAAGAACACTACAGGAGCGAGGTCCTTCCTTCTGGGAGACAGAGGTGCTCCAGAAGTTTTTAAGAGAATGATGGGTACCTCAACTTCAGAATGCCCAAAGAGGCCTTCAATATCCTTCTGTGACCAGCTGCAACCATACATCAACCCCCAAACTACCAACATGTTGGATCCAGTACCTCTAGAGAAGAGGGTAGCAGTTACCATCTACAAGCTTGCCAGTAATGTTGAGTTTTACGATGTTACCAACCTGGGGTGCGTTTCCCAATGTAACTCGCTGCTGAACTACCATAGTACGATGCATCGTTGAACAAATTAACTAGCTAGTCACTAGTTTCCCGAAACCGTATCGTCGCAAACCTGTCGTTCAACCACGCTGGTGAATGAAGTCACGCATGTGGTGAGTAAGAACTTCTTTAAATCAGTCTGTTTGAGATCAAATTAATGATTGATTTTTTGCTATAAATTATGGACATGGCATTAGAGGACTAATTCTCATTTTCCTTTTTGCTTTATTTACAGATTAAATCAAATGCTCATTCTTACGTAGGCTACCAGAGCACGTACCCACATGCGCACTCTTCAAAAATAGTGCTTTAAATCTCTTGACAAACTAAAATATATAAATGACATTTGTATATATTCGAAATAAAATATATACATTGTACTTAATGTCAGCTTGCTTATTTTGCTCAAGATAATGATTTATTAAGTCCAGAAGTCATAAAGACAAGAAACTATGCTTCTAACCACAGCTCGAGAGCTGTCGTTCCAACCACACAAGTGTTCGTTTGAACTATGGTCTCGGGAAACACCAAATTGTTGAACTATGTAAGTAATGACGGAACATGTGATATTAGTTGGCTAACGATGCTTTTGGGAAACTGGGCCAGAAAAGGATGGTACAGTGTTCTTCTTCAATGACTTGTAGACCACATTTACTGCTTCCTTGATTTCGATATTGGCTGGCCTGGGAAGTGCCACGATGCATACGTTTTTGCGTGTTCCCCTCTGTGCCGCAAGCTGGAGGATGATACCTTTTTCCCTCTAGTCAGCAGGGACATCCAAGGGGTCGACATACCGGTCTTGATTGTGGCCGATTCTGCCTGCTGCATAATGAAGCCATTCCCGGAAGGTACAGTGAGGGGACAAAGCAGCCTATACACCTCGAGCCATGCTCATATCCACATATTTATCCACATTTAGTCGCCTCAAGGGCCGCTGCCGATGCATTACGAAAATAAATGACTGTCAAAACCAAAATGTGAAGTATGTTGTGTCTGCTTGTGTAGTGTTGCACAACTTCTGTGAAATGCAGAAACTTGCATACCAGGAACACCAGGAAAATGTATTGGATCAGCCAGAGGCAGGACCGGAGCAGCATGATGTACCTGCTCTCTCCTTAGCAGAGCGCATCCGGGAGGCCTTGGTAGCTCATTTTCACACAAATCAGTAAAGTGCAGAGAAGCCTTGGAATGCAGTCAAGACCCATGTGAAATTGAAACCAAACACTTTTTTTTAATAGTGCAGAGCGTCCTTCATTTCTGAACTTAGCAATTCACAAAACTTTTGTTCAACTTTTTTCCCCCCTATGTTTGGATATAAAATAAACAATTGTTATAAAATATAACTTTTTCAGTGTTTGAAAGCAAAATAAAAGATTGTTACAAAATATAAAACAAATGTGTCTTAACCTTTTTCCCTACATAAAATGTGCAAAATACCATTAAATATATAAATATCAGGAACATTCAATACTTAAAATAATTGTGTAAGTAGTAAAACAATACAAATGCAAACAGGGCAAACATTTTGTGTCCCCCCTCCATTGCCTCACAGAGCTTTGGTCTACTGCCTGCTTTCCTCCTTTACCTCACCTACACACGGTGTTGCCAGGGTTGCGGTTTTTTGGAAATGCAGTCACGTGAAAAATTACAAACAGGTTGGGTTTTTTTTTTTTTTTTGGGGGGGGGCATACTATTATAAACTACAGCGGCAGCCAAAATGTTTCTGTAGACAACGAAAACGAATGCTTTTACTAATGTGTATTATCCTTGCAACCTGGACGGAGGAGAGACGGTACGTTTGACGTCGGAAACTATTACTCTATTTCACCCACAGCAGATATTTTAAGGTGTGTGACTGTGTTACATGAACTTCAAAGCTTTCTTCACCATTTTTATTTGCAAAGACCTGACAAACTGTCAAAATAACACGCAGATAAGCCTATGTGTGAACTGATATTAGGCTAATATTGTAGATCTACCATTGTGTTTCGCTCAATATGATGTTAAGTGGCAGATCAGTGGGCTTGCTGCAGTTGAATACATTAAGAGACGTTCTCTGTCCCAGATGAAATGACTATATGGTGGACGCAAGATAATTTAATAATTATAATGACCGTGTGGTGAACCTATGAACCTAACTTGTATTTAAACAACTATCGCTTTATATTGTTGGCCGGAGAAAATGACGGAGAAAAGAAAAACTGACATCAATTTTGCCTGTATTATTTTTGTCCCCTTCAAAAATTGCTTGAGAAATTTTGTGTTGTATCTGAGCTCTCATAATTCCTTTTAATTTTTTATCCTCAATTAAAGTGATGTGGTGTTGTGTGGTCTGTGTGTTACGCCATAATGGTAGAAGGCTACTCCAAGCAGGGTGAGGGAGACTCTCCTGGGATTTTGCAAATGCAGGTTTACTGCAGTCTACCACAACATCGACCAGACAAGCCTCGTTTCACAGCCTATTCTATTCATACATGAAAGTGCACACATAAAGCATCACTGTAATTGAGAATAACAATAGAAGTTATGAGAGCTCAAATACAATTTCCTGCTCATAGCAGTGCATCACTCAACTGAACTTGGGAAAAATCGAGCAGGTTCACTTAGTAATGATTTACTATAATTCTTCTACTTATTTCTTTATTTAACTATAGAGAAGATATAATGTCAACATATAAATTAACAACAACACAATATAGCGTTACAGTATTACATAGTGTACAGGCCAGTGTAGGCTACTTACCACAGTCAGATTCCCCCGTTATCCATCCTCACGTCTCCGGGGTTGTTCATAGGTCTTGTTGTCGTTTTTTGAGGCTATCACGATACTTTCTTCACAGGGAGTCCAACCTTTCTTCACACTTGGTCCAATCTTCAAAGTCCTGTATAAACGGGCACCAGAGGACGAGGTCTTTGTGAATATTTTCCCAAATGGTGTGGTTGTGCACCATTTGTTCAAATTGCCTTTGGTAGCGTGGTTCACCCCAAACATCAATTAAACAGAGTGTCTCCTCCCACGTCCAAAGCCGGTTTTTCTTCTTAGCAGCCATGTTGAGAAACAAGGAAGCTGATGTTATGCAAAGCCTTGACATCATATCTGGGAGATGGGTCAGTATAATCGCAGACTTCCCTTATCCCATGCGAATGGGATAGTTTCTAAATCACACAAGATCTCCAGATAATACTAACCCCGTGCGAATAGGGGTATAGACTAAACACGTAATATGCATGTGCATGGATCCAACGGTGTCGAGTAAACCGCCCCCAAGAAGAAGCATGCCATACTTCTTACATTACAGTTGTAGGAGTTCAAACTGAGGAGAATATAAACAGGTGAACTAAAGCATGGTTCAAACTAGAAATCTTTCTTAGGCCAAACTTCAGACTCATCTTAATGGTAAATATGTTCTCCAACATTAGCAGATAGGGAATTCCAGGTAAGATACAAACATTAAACATCCACTTTACAATTTAGAAAGCACATCAGATGATAACAAAGGCTTTGAAGATAGCACTTCTCTTTAAATCATCATTCACATGAAACATAGAACACAGATCGCTGGCAAACAGGATAAATTCCTCAAACAGATCACTTCATCAAACAAAAGTTCATCAAACACACAAGTTCCTTTCACAGAAGAGCCACTTAGCTTAGCCTATTCCTATAGATCACTGCCACATGGGTAAATATCACACAGGTAAGTTCTTAGTCCTTGAAATCAGAACAGAGGAGAGTTCACAAAGGCCCTGACTGAATGTGAGAGTGGAGTTTAAGTGCAAGTCCAAATGAGACAGTAATAAGCTGCAGGTGTGGGTGATCAGAGTGAGAGTGACAGAGTGACAGACTGTGCATGCATCTCAATCAGCTCCCTAGTTCAGTAGTCAGGGCACTGATCAGGGAGTCGGCCACATTCATTTGCACGGTATACTGATACGCGACCTAGGAAGCTAGGGAGCTGATTGAGACGCTGGGTGTGTGAGAGTGAGGCAGATTTCAGGGAGTGCATGACAAATATAGTGTTTTATAATTTATATATGTAATATACTATTGGAGCCTCGTCAATAGGGCACATACGCGCTGAACACCTCTGAAGTAAACTAATCCTGAAACATAACCTGTTCCGGAGCAGATTATGTTAAAAGAATAAGTTCCAATGGCTACTTACATACACAGAAATTTAGCTCAGGTTTTGGAACTGAAAGTTGAGGTAATCTGCCTACTCTGAGTAATCTCACCCAGGTAAATCGCATAACCTGCTTTCTGGAATACCCCCCAGGTACTGTATGTGTGATGGCAATGTGACTTTATTCATTTGTTCTTTTGCAAAGAAAAAGAATTGTGGACAGGATTAGACAATTTTGTTTGTTTTGTGCTTACTTGTTTTTCTTCTTTAATGCATTGTTAATACATTCACAATTCAGACACAGAATAAATTTTTTTTTTTCATGTAAAATGTTGTCTGTCAGTGCTTGTGTTCAGATATTTTTATTGTAACCATTGTAGTATTAATGAGTTGTTGTTGTAATAATAAGAATAATAAACTAAAAAAGATGCATATTAGCATTAAAATTACAGTCACTTGTCGCCTCCTAGTGCCGTAACGATGTAATCGATACAACCGTTATTTGAAGCGCCAAGTTAGTTTTAAAACGTGATTTGCTCTGTTTTGATCTGTGTTCGACTCAATGTGGACGTGTCAAGATTAAAGCATTTCCGTGGGCTTAAACAGATCACCCTTTACAGCAGATTTAGTTCACAAACAACTGACAGTTGTGACCTAAATATGATTTTGAGTTACAATAATTAATCCTAAAATTCAACATCAACTTACTTTTCGCATCAGTGACGCACACACTCAAAGGATCCCCCAGTTCTTGGCTAATTTTCAGTCAGACTTGTAAATTTATTCACTGGAGACTCGCTCTGAACGGATCATTGAATCAGTGATTTGTTGATTCGTTGATTCGAGAACAGCTGCAATCCGATCAGTCCAATTTGCGAATGAATTGTTTGATGTGATTTGCAAACCGATTTAACAGGATGATTGAAAAGAATCAGTCTGTGCAAGAATCGAACACCGCTTATGCTTTGGAATGTGACGTAAAAGTAAATCAACAGGGAGAAAAAAAAAAGTTTTGCAAATTTTGCATTAAAGCAATAGCGGTTAGCGCTTTGCCTATATAAAGCGGCACCAAACGGCAATTACACTGAATCGTTCTTCTTCAGATTCTTGACTTGTCACTGTGTGAACAAGCCCAACATAGAAGTTGCTCACCATAGAAAAGCACCGATTCATTCCGGTGAGAAGACGTAACTTACAAGAAGCTGAGCTTGTGAGACGCTGTCAAAGCTGTTATATATTGGCGGTTATATATTGTTATATATATATATATATATATATATATATATATATATATATATATATATATATATATATAATGTTAATGTTAATGTTAAAAGGGGAGCGCAACCAAAAAAGTGAGAACCACTGAGTTACAACAACTTCAAAACTCAACAATTATATGCAAGATTACAAGATAAACTTTATCCTAAGTGTATATTAACAGTAAAATACTCACTTTATAGGATGCATGCACACATAACACTCCAACTTGCATCGGCTCGCGTTTCTTCTCCACACAACACTTTGCTGCGTCATTTTTAAAAGGGGCAACAAAAGGGGCCACATGTCTTAAAGGGGTCATGCACGCAAGCCATTTAAGGCGTGTCCACTCATGATGGAGGAGGAGAGAGACTGAGCAAGAGGGAGATTTGAAGAAAGACTGTATAAAGAGAGATGGCTGAGAGACATTACAAAAGAGAAAAAAAGGGTTATGATCAGGCAACAGCTTTAGGACCTGCTTTGATATTAGAAAAGCTTTCCAGCACTGCAGAGACCTAAGCGGGAAGGCCTGAAAATGGATACAGAGGTAGTGTTGTTTCTGCTCCATATGTGAGTAACACTGGTTTTGCTATGTTTCACAGATCAAAGTATGCTGTTGTTGTAATGTTAGTTATAGTAACAGGACAGTTTTGAGTGTCATTGATTGTCTAGAGCTGGTGTGCTGCTGGCCACTAAAAAACAAACTCTTGCTTGTATATACTGTTGTGTACTGTATGTTCATTTTTTTTATTTTTTTATTTTTTTGTTCTTTCTTGTCATTCATTCAACATCTTCACTTTTTTTTTTTTTTTTTTTTGCATTATTTTGCTTTGCTTCAACTATGATAAAGAGACATCCACACTTGCAATGCTTGTTTGTGCATTTTGGAGGCGGAGCAGTGAAGGGAGGGGTTGATTTCCTATATCAACAGTTTCTCAGAAATCGCATACTGCACCTTTAAGAAACTTTTAGCAAAGTGTGAGTACAATTTACTTGAAACTCAGTACGTAAACTTTACTTAATACACAATTTTTAATTGTATGTAGTCTTTATTTTAAAAACATGCTGTTGTAACATTGTTTCCTAGCTTTTTTCATGTAAATTGTACTCAATTTTTTTTTTCAGCATAGCCTTTTCAACATTTGCAAAATCCATGTCATTAGCTAAAATTACATTACTTGAACTCCAGCCACTAATTCTACATCAAATTACTTGAAGAATGGCCTCTAAAGGCATTTAAGTTTTCCATTAAATATTAATCATTGTGCTAAAATGATAAAATACTTTAAAATATCTCCCTTTTTTAACAAAGATATCACCTCTGCATCAATGTACTGGATATTTGTTCTGTCCTTAATCACTGCATTCAATGTCGATTTCTTTCAACACATTATATTAATAATATTAATGGCAAAGCAATGTTCATAACAATCATGAAGGTTTTGGTGGAATTTTTAAATGTGTTCTCATGCAGGAAAAACTGGTCATTGTCAAATTGATGGATTTTTGGCTGGCCTCTGATTTGCAGGGATGAACTAATAAGCCAGAGGCACATTTCACTGAATAGCATTATTGCCATTATCACCACAAACACTATGATAATGTGCTTATACACAGTGCACAGACAGGGAAGCATAAATTATTGACACCGGGTGCTTACTGGAAGCCCAGGTGTGGAACAGTATGTATGTAGTATATATTATATAAACACACACTCAGCTTCCTTAGGCTAATTTCTGGAAAAAGCCATAATTGCTCGCTTTATAATTTATGAACGTTAGAGCAAGTCTGGCAAAGCACCATCACCTATTACTCACCAAGCCTCTAACTCTCACTGCCGTGCTGTCAACACACACACACACACACACACACTGCATGGCAGTGTCTTAAATCACGGAGACAATTCTCTCTGTGGAGGGCTGGGTGGGATGTACTTTCCATGTAAAAATGACATTAAATACAGATAAATACCGGCAATGTGTTTGCTGTCTTTGTAGAAGCGCACCAGGACAACTGCAATCCTTCTGTTTATTTCTCCCCAATTATGAAACCTAGGGCAAGTTCAATTAATCAAAACTTCATGTCAATTTAAAAATATGGACCTGCCCTAAAATTCTCGTTTTGGTCTGAGTTTTGGCTTATTTAAAGTTAAAGCCCTGAACTGGACTGCTGATTTATTTTAAAACCATAAAAGTAATGGACCCTTTTCACAGACTGTGATGGTGCGTTTTAACGGTCATCAATATCGTACATTTTCATTTTTTTTTTTTTTTAAACGTAGGTACATTTATAACACAATACTTAGTATTATATTACCTTTGCATCAAATTACAAAAATCTAGTTAACGCTGCTGTGAGGGTGTTTCTGATACAGTAAAAATGACATCTTTCTCTCTTTTGACTGCCGTTATCAATCGCTCTATTTTTTTCCTTTTTTTGAAAGTTGTGAAAACACTATTGTGGAGTTTTTCTTTTGCTATTTGAGCAAATGGAAACACAAAAAATATATTTAATGTATTCTCTCAATCAGTTTTACCCAACTATGACGACTTCCACTTCTGAGAAACCCAGAAATGTGAAAAGGGTCTATTGAGAAATGAAGAATTGGAACAAAAAGGGCATTTAAAATAATCTATTCTAATAAAAATTTTAATCATACTCTATAATTTTACTTTATCAGAATATTAACTTGTAAGCACACCAAGCACACAATCTCCTTTAACATTAAACTCCATCTGTTTTCAGCGATATTTGTGCCATTCGCCCTCTATGCAAGCGAGACCTGGAAGATGACAGTGGTTACCTCGCATAAGATCAGTTGTCTTCCTCCGTCGTGTCCTTCAAGTCAGATATGCTGATCACGTTAGATGACCAGATTTCTGAAATGGAAACTGGGGACATTTCCTATTTGAGTGGTCAAAATATCACCAAAATCTCATTTGTTATTATCTATTAATTAAAAAACGGGGACAATACATTTGTTAATGTTTTTTTTTTTTTTTTTATTATTATTATTACATTAATAATTAATATGATTTAGTTTGATTATTAGGATTTTTGATCTGGTTTTAATACAACTCACCAAAAAAATTATTACACTATAAATAGTAACCTAACCATTGTAAAAGCAGTTCAAAACACCATGCCTATATTATGTTATAACAAAAGTATGACTTTACAAAAGCACATTACAAAAATAAAACAGCATAAATATAAGATAAATAAAACGGCATTTAACAAATATTTTTAACATTTATTATTGAATTTAATGTTTTCATTTTCATAAGCTGTTTATACTGTAGGCCCTACACAACTTTTTAAAATTCTAACTACATCTAACTATCATTTTAGACACATTTAAAGCAAAAAGTATATAGTGTATTATTATTTATTTTATTTTTATTTTTATCACCCTGTTGAAACCCTATTGTAAAACGCATACTAACAGTAGGCCTATTACTTTAATTTAACATGAATAATTAGTATGTTACTACCTTAAAACCGATAATTATGTTTCTTTTGATAATCGACTGTAATTGCGCTCCGCTCTGGTCCAGATTACGTTCTTCTGAAGTAGCGGCGCGCGCGACCAAGTGTAGCCTAGCTGCACAGTCCCCTCTGTTGGTGAACATAATCACTACACGATTGCTCCAATAACCAACAGGCTGTTATATGTTGGTCGGGCTTTTTTTTTTTTTTTGCAGTGTATTTGAGGGGTTGTTTTGAACGAGCTGTAAAACAGCTCCAGTCGGGGACAGAACACCAAAAACCGGGACGTCTGGTCACCCTACGTTACAAACATCGAGATTCTACAACGATGTAACACCTCGTACCTGCATGCTTTGCGCAACGACGCCTACGTTTCGCCGGACATGTTGTTCGGATGAACCTGGAACGCAATCCGAAAGTGGCTATGATGTGGTTGCCACCGGTTGCTAAACGTCCACGTAGCTGACCCCGGCATACCTGGCGCCGATCTTTCCTGAATGACCTTCATTGATACTCCTTGAGACAAACAGAGGCAATCGCCACGGACCGACAGCGATGGAGGGAAGTCATTGCCCGATGTGCTCAAGAGCACGGGAGGACTTAAGTAAGCACACTAGTGGGCAATATATAGGCTATACAAATCAATTCTCTTTTCTATTCATTTTTCTATTTACTAGTTTCTTTTTTCTTACATTTCTATTTATTAGTTCCGTTTATTTTACTTCAATCACACACATTAATTTTCTATTTCCCATTTGTTGGTTTCATTTTCCATTTACTGATTGCTGTTCTTCTCTCATCTGTTGATTTAAAGCAATCATATCTTGATAAATACAATTTTGCTTCATACCATATCATTGTTCCAGTGACTTTTAGGTTCTCCTGCTGGTCTAGGCCCAGGACAAATTCCTGGTTTGCCTGTGTGTAAATCTGCATGTAAAATTGAAAATGTGATCAGGTGGATATAAAAATTAACCCTTTAAGACCTGAAGGCATTTTTAGAGTTTAGATTTTTTTTTTTTTCCCTATTTCTAGCGACATACACAAAAGTAAAGACTTATAACTCGAAAACTCCAGCAAGGAGAGTCAAAAGGTAGGTAACATTTGATAGAACACTTTCTAAATTTTTAGAAAATATAAATTACATTAGAGTTGGACATTCTCTTGCTGAGAAAATGCTGATAAAAGACAAACATATATATATATATACATATATATATATATATATATATATATATATATATATATATAAAATTCTAGTATAATTTTACATATCTTTCTAATTTGACATGCAATAATTCAGGAAGGAAATAAGATAGGAGGAAAATTATTTTTTGATGAAGCTCTACATGTGAGCTGCTGCATTTGGATCAAATTTTGTGGCATAAAGCATAAAGTAATCAAAAGTTACAGCATTTGAAACCAATGTAGCCTTTTTGTTTAGCCCCTGACGTGCATTTTTAAAATCATTCCTCCATTAGGAATATCTTGTGATCGACACAATGGACTGATGATTTTGGGCTCATTTTAATCGTGAGAATTAAATGGCTAGGTGATGCCCGTGGGTGGTACACTCGGGTTTATAGGGACGACTCAGCACTCCTTAAGAGTTTATCAAAATGGTTGGATGCATTAAAAAGCTAAGTATCTAAGCTTTAAAATGATACCTATTTTGTGTTATTCCACGTTGGAAGTTTGTGCAGACTCATTAGAGGGTGAAAACAATGCAACAGGAGCATGTTGGAGGGATTATCTGAATGTGTAAAGTCTATGATTTTGTATGCAAAAAGAATTATTGTGCTACCTACTTGGTTTCAGTTTTTCTTGGCTCTTAAAGAGAGGGTTAAGAGAAAGAGAGAGAGAGAGAGAGTGAGAAAAAGACAAGCCCTCTTTAATATGACAACTGGCAATGAAGACAGAGTTCAGAGAGAAATCATAGATCCCAATAGTAATCAACTAATGCAGCTATGAATTACATAAATGCCCTCTGGAGAGTTAGCTGGCTACTTGTGGGGGTTGTTATGTGTTAATTGGTTATTAATATGTTATCAGATCACCTCAGAGACAAAATCTAAATTTCTATTACTCCTGATACTTTTATACAGTGTATTTGACAATAACTTAAACCAGATTTTCATATTGTTTACATTTTCTGAAGAAGAAAAAAATACTCGCGAAAGCATTTTTGTGTCCACCAAGTGAACATCTTCACAGAAAACTAATACACGTCTCCTCAATAAACTGTATGTTTCAAAGGTATAGTTCACCCTAAAATGAAAAATTGTCATGATTTACTCAACCTCATGTTGTTTCATACTTGTTTGACTTTCTTTCCTCTGCAGAATGGAAAAGATATTTTGAAGAATGTTTCAACCGTTTTTTTGTTCATACAGTGAAAGTCAGTGGGGTCCAAAACAACATTGGACCAATCAATAAAAACACTGAGGCGTTTTTCAAAATATGGCATCTTATTTTGTATTATACAGAAGAAAGAAATGCATACAGGTCTGGAACAACAATCATGATAGAAATTATATTTTTGGGTGAACTGTCACTTTAAGGTGTCATTCATGCCTGTGGCACAAACAATGTGAGATAACGCAAAGTTTAATACAGTGTACTCTTGCCCGGTGTTTTGCATTTTTCAACATGAAGAAAAACCTGGATGTTCTTCAAAGTCCTTGATACTTTGAAATGATATTCCTTCTACTTTCAAGTTGTTTGATATCAGTCATCACTGCAGTTCATCCCATCACAAGCATATATCAATACTGCACTCCCATCGTCCCTTCTCTATGCCCCATCCCCCATAGTTAGTGTTGCTATTTTGGTCAAACCTTCCTACCGCACTCATTCTGCTGCCAGCAGAACAGCAAGTTAATTACAGATTAAGTAAATTACTTCAGGAAGTAAATAACATTGACATTTTGAATTAACAGTAAATTTATATCTAGCGATTGGCAGTAAAAGGTCTCAAGTATGCCACGGGAAGATTACAGCCAATATATGAAACTGAGTAAAGAAATATGTGAATTAAGGGTAAAAATTCAGAATCAATGCCACAAACTATGTCTGTTTAGAGAGTAGTATAACACTGCAATTATACAGCCAAACCTCACAGCACATCACCTCCATTAGATCATTCCCTTGTTAAGAAATTAATAAAGTACAGGATAATATGCAAAACATGTTGAAATGAAATGTGATTAGACTCTCTACCTTGCATTATAGTTTGGACTATAAACTTTTTGATCATAGTTTCATCTGTCTTGTCCTAAACTTAAAGATTTAAAGACTACTTGAAACAGGTTTAACATGACCATTGGCTGGTAGATGGTTGGAAGGAATGTTGGATGTTATGTTATGTTATATATATATATATATGAGTCTATGAGCAGAGGTGTATATACTACAGAGCTTCAATGTGCAACAACATTTCTGATGGACCAAGCAGGCTTGTCAGACAAAACTGCAATAAGTTTGGGGGGGAGAAAAAAAGCAGGCCTGCAGTCCTTTCCATTGCAGTTGTTATGAACACAAAAGTGAACTCCTATTGATGACGAAATATCCACATCTTTGCATACTTTTGGTTACACTTTTTATGCATCATGCATTTCTCATAGCATGCTCTCAGATAAAACTACCTTGGCAGAGCAGCTTGTATTCTTCACATCTAATGCAATACCCCCATGGCAGAAAAAAAGTGCTGTTCTGTGTATATACAATTTTTGTGGTAAATCTAAAGTGACAAAAACATGAATAAAACAATGAAGCTGACATCTCATCCTGAGTCATCACCTAGTCACAGCTGCTGCACTCACGTTAATGATGCAAATGTACTGAAATCGTATCCCAAATTATAATGCAAAAACTAGATCCACAAAGACAATATTAATGAAAATACTAAATAATATCCAGTAGTTAAAAGGAATAATGCACTATCACTACATAAATCAGTAAACAATCAGTAATGATGTTAAATAATTTACCTCAGAGCAAATGTAGGTGTTGTAACTGGAAGCTCAGGTATACAAGAATGATTAATCCAAGTTCAACATATTAATGAATATAAAAGTACTAAAATAACTTGCTTAAACATAACATAACTAAAGATGGTACAACCAAAATCTATCATAGTACTTTTAACATTGAAATCTGTGCTTAAACATTCAAGATATCAATCACCAAATAACAAAGAAACAACTAGGTGCAAATAAAAGCAAACTACAAATAAGGAAAAGTAGGGACAAGTGCGAATAATCAAGTCAATAGTGTGCATTCATACAAAAGAGGGCATAAAAAAGCAAATTTCAAAATAAGAGCACAAAACAACGACCCAAAACTATTAATATCTTGTGACCACTAGTGGATGTTTGGGGAGTTTCTGATATAGTTAAAGTCAGCATAGCATGGAAGTTGTAATAGTCTTTTCTTCCCTATTGTAACACATATCCAAGTGAAAGGGCTTCTCGAACAAGAAAAAAATTTAGTGTGGGACTTGATTTTGTCCAATAGGAATAAACCTTTAGCACATCGGAGATGATTACCGGAAGTGCTTGTTGAAGTGGTGTATCGATTCTTCCAGTTTTGTATATTTTCAGTGTGCTGTAATCAGGATGATTTCAAAATCCAGACATTTTCAGAGACAGGAGAAGCGATATGCTCGATATTCTCATGATCACTGTGTACTGAATTTTCTTCGGAACTCAACGCGTCAACGCGTTGCTGTTTAAGATTAATTAACTTGAATGTTTAACATTGTTAAATTTCTTTAAAGCAGTTTCCGCACATTTTGCTAACACGAAAATGAACCATCATTTTGCTAACCATAGTTTAACCATGGTATTTGTGATAAAACTGTGGTATTACAAATGGTAATCAATCTGTGAGGGAAAAAAAACCCCAAAAAACCCCAATTACTACATTTTTACTATAATAAAACCATGATTAATTTTCGTAAGAGCAGTATTAAATTGGTGACTTGTAACTTGTGGAGTTTTTTTTTTTTTTTTTTTTTTTTTTTTCCTGTATGTTATCTGTACTTTTACTTAAGTATGGTTTTCGGGTACTCTTTACACCTCTGGAGAGGAATAGTATTGAAAATAAATAAATAAACTGTCATCTCACTTCTCGGGTGTTACTTGCAAAGGAGATTGAGGACCTGAACGGAATGTGCTGCTTTGAAGCAGTGTAGCTGGCAGCATATAATCCTGGTGATCAAACAAAATAAGAACACTGGTAAAAAAGGAAATCTGATGTTTTGAGACACAACTTAAAAAATAAATAAATAAAATAAAAAAAAACCCGGAGGAAAACTTGAAGCTATTAAAGTGGGACATCTCATATTCAATGGAGAGCTGGAGGCTGCCGCCATCAATCAATTCAGCTGGCTTTAGCAGGTGTGAAAATTGAGAAACTGTGTATTAAACACTGATATTCAGCTATTTAATGTAGGAAGATATAGATAACAGGCCACCATTCATATACATCCAATTCATTTTTGTGAATCAGATCTTCTAAATAGTTCATTTAGAATATTTTGCTTTGACAAATGCAAAAAAAAAAAAAAAAAATGTGTTAGCTAATTTAGCAACATCCTACTTTTATGACAGCTATAATTCAGCTCATTAACAACTTACTGTTAAACTTATGGTAATTTATGACATTCATAACTGATGACTGTGGAGAAGCAGCCCCATGTTGGCCAGATAGTTTAAATCTTCAGCAGTTGCTTCTACTTGTCTGTACTCATCCAATTTAGGGCCTGTATTGAATCATTGCCACAAACCAAATTCATGTGAGAGTGATGCCGGGAACGCTCAAAATTGCACTATTACTGAAAGACAACTTTGCAGAGTTAAACATCTCCTTTTACAATAAAAAAAAATGATAATAAAAAAATAATAACATTTTAAGTCGAAAGTGCCATTTATTTTCAAAAGTATCAATTCCCTTTTTTGTGCATGTCCTCTGTTGTTGAGAGCATGTAGTGGACCTTAATTAAAGAATGTTAAAATAGAGGATGGCAGAAGGACAGGAGGTTTGGACAGTGTTCAAGAGCAGTACAGAAGGGGATATTCTCCTGTGTTGACATGGTTAATTAGCCCAGGTTAGAGGGAAGAGAGGTTGATCATATATCACACTCTTATTCACAGCTCCATTTACTATTCCACTTCAGGGAATTCTTTTCTCTTTACCCCTCACTGTAAGAGGGTTTGAGGAGATGAGCATTGTCTGCCTGGGTGGAGAGGACATATACGAAAGTCAAATATTCATTTGTTTAATTTTATAATGAGCAAGAACAGAGGAAAAACAGGGCTAACATTCCATTGGGCCTAATTAAAATTGGTGAGAGCTTGAGAAAAGGAGTTGCACTGAGGTGATTTTAGACACAGCTCAAATGAGAAGACCTAATTAAGGAGACTGATGGCCTTTACTTTAGAAGCCGCCTGAGATGTGTTGAACACTTTGTGTTTGTCCCCACAGCAGATCACTTTGATTAACCACTGTCTGTATCAAATCTGGCAGGACAATTAATAAGGTCCAGTCTGGGAAAAAAACAAAAACAAACAAACAAACAAAAAAAAAAACAATTATATTAATTATGATGATTGTGATGATAATAAATATAGCTGCAAGCTGCAATCATGGCCACACACAACAGAATAATATTCAGCTCATAAGCTCAGATTTTATTGTACTCCGTATGAGGCAAAGTCAGGAAAAACAACTTCATGATCATGCTGCCCAAAATTCAAACTTCTCAGCATCAACCAAGACCCGTATCCCCCAAGCCACACTGCACATGGCTTTGGTTTGTTTTCAAAGATGAGAGTACACAAAAGTAAGAGTACTGCTGTAAACAGGTTTTAATATGCAGTTTTGAATAACAAACAGCTAATTATAGACGATATGGCCACATTTGGGCAATTTGATATATTGTTGTACTCTTCGTGACTTGTAAAAATCTAAGGAGTAGGCTAATAGCAACAGGCCAAATTAGATAATTAGGTAACAATAGATAACATTAGACAATTTGACACATTTAACAATTGTTATCTTTGTTTAGCAGAAGGGGGCGCTATCCCTTTTAAATGGAACGCCCTAGGCCCTTGATCACTTGTGGGTAAATAAGTGAGCTCACTGCAAGTTGCTGTTGTGATGTTACAGTCGTGTTGCATTGTGGTCTATAGATCTGCCTGAAGTGTACATATGAGTGGACTCGCTCCCTCTGTCAAAATCGAGGGGTTGAGGGTCTGTCCAAATAAACTCCCCTTGTCTGCTTGACAAAGTTGAACACACTTCAAAATGGCAGTTTGGAAGTTTGCAATTATTTGCTGAAGAGCCAGTGCAAAAGCAAAAAAAAAAAAGCTGCAAGCTGTAGTGTGAGCCAGTTTTAAAAGCGTAATCAGATATTAGTTTAATCATTGCTACATTATTCTAGAATAACAGTAATAAAGTGCATTTTATGAGGTTTATTCCTGTGCTCAAAGAATGAGTCAACAACATCAGCTGTTTAAGTTCCAATTTAAGTGAGACCTTATGAATGGCTCTTGCAACTGTACCCTGTTTTTAGCAGTTGCCATTAATCAGTTTTGAAGGGCCACACATCCAAATAATGGGCCTTAAAAGTGATTAATCATCTATTGAGTAAGAATGAGAGAGGATTTGAGATGTTAGCCCCATAGCAATAAATCACCCTCATAGTACTTAAAATATTTAAATAGTGACACCAATAAAACAATGCATCTTTTCCTCTCTGACCTAGCATGACAAATGTATAATCATTATCAACTTCTATTATGCTATGAAAGAAGGAAAGATTCAGCTGTCAGAAATTCTGAAGGATATCAGGATGTCAGTGATGCCAACTGATCAGTTCCTTCCTACTGTTTATAACACATACAAAGGGGAATGACAGGGCAAGGTTAACTGTTTATCACATAATTTATCACAGTGCACATATTTAGGGTATTTCAAGAGCTCCTATATCCATTAAAACACTCTTTATGTGAACATTAGAAAAAGATTGGGAAAGCTTGGACTATTATTAAATATTTTTTAAGGATCCTTACTCTTATGATCAGTGCTGGTCCTCCCTATACACAAACTATGCAAGGCGCTTAGGGCCCACGAAAGAATATTTGCTCTCAAAGAATATTTAAAGGCACAGTATGTAAGTTACGCCACTAGAGGTCACTTATTCAAAACAATAACAAAGGCGTAGCTCGATGAAACTGCCCTTTAACAGTCGTACCAATTACTTTGTGCGGAGCCTGCGCAGTAGTGATCCTGAGGCAGTCCAGACTCATTTGCAGCTGTCAATCATGACGTTACACCCTGTTTTTTATGACATCAAAAACTAATTAAAACTAAACTTATTGTGAAAACAAACACTTGAACATAGATCTGTGTGATAAGAACTACCTAAAATGACCATCTTTGAAAAAAAAAAAAAAAAAATCTACTACCTCTGGAAGTAGTCGAAAGTGGACAAGCTCAAAATGTTTTAAACCCCGTTTACACCTGTATTTAGTGTCGTCCACTTGTGATCGGATCGACCAAAACACATCTTATTACCAGGTGTAAACAGGGCCTTAGAAACGATGCCCATTAGTCTAGAGTAATGCTGCCTTCACGTGTTCTCGGAATTATCGTAAATATGAGTTTCCTAAGTAAAAAATTGCATATGAAAGCCCTCCCATTTCAAAAGTTGATGGGTTTGTAAACTTCAGAAGTGGGAATTGTCAAATATCTGATGGCACGTGAAGTCAGCAGTAGTACTTTTGAGGATTAATGATGTATTTTCGTATGTTTACTGAAACATTCTTGGGTGTATTTATCATGCTTTAGTTTTGCTAGTAAATCATGCATTTGAAAAATTATTGCAGCTGTGTGTTATAGTTTTTCTGACAGCTAGATGGTGTCAGAGTGATACTTTCATAAAGCATTTTTTTTAATTTTTTTTATAGCATTTAATTTTACTTGTTTTTACTGGCAGTTTAATGTGCTTTTAAAGGGTTTATTTTGTTGTGTAATAAACCCTAAAAGTGTAATTTCTTGCACCTTGCATACAGAATACCATTGTCATTAATACTAATGTTTATTGAAATTCAACTCACTGTATGTTGTTTGTTGACGGTGAAACCGCTCTGAAAGAACAGATTGGGGTTTCTTTTGTTGGTGCAGCTCTCTTTCATTCTGACTAAACACCTAATGTCTTTACTCATTATAAATGCATTTACTGTTAACCTATCATTTGCCATATTCCACCCATATGTCTGATCTTGCTTTACAAGTGCAATGTAGTGTGCAAATCAAGGCTCACAGTGACTTAAGGCATTCCAGTGTGGCTTTCTTACTGTGTAAACACTATAAACATTATTAACTGAGATACGAGCCTTATAATTAGAGGTCGACCGGTCTGAGTTTTTGTCTGGCCGATGCCGATATTTAGAAATCAGGGCAGTCGATGGCCGATATATGATGCCGATTTTTTTGGCCGATATGTTTGGCCGATTTTCTTTTTTCCCCCCTTCATCTCATAAAATCTAACAATTAAGTAATAAGAAGTTATACAGAAAATTGCTTAAATTAAACATTTGTTGAACAACACAAGCCTCTCCAATCAGTGCACTAAAAATAATTTATACGTTAAATATTAAATACACAAACCAGGTAATCAAAAATCTAGACTGTCAAAATAACTTAGTAGTAACCTAATTCATAGTAATAATACATGGCTCAACTTTTTAAGCACCTTCATAGAAGCATGCTTCTATACTGTAAGTCAAATAGCCATAATCTAAGTGATAAAAAAAATAAGAGTTCACCCATTTTACACAGCCTGCTGCTCATAACTGCATAGAGTGCACTGACCACGAGTGATGACGTCGTGGAGGCTATGTGTCGGACTCACAGACACATTTAATGGAAAGTTAATATGCACGTTTTAGCCAGACGTTTCGTCTGAATTGCACGTTTCCACTTGCACATGCAAATGACTTGTTGCACTTATGATAAACATGGTCAGCATCAATTCTAGTAGGCTACAACGTAATTACTCTTTCAAAATGGTCTGTTTTCCCCTGCCATCATTAGTGAAGCTGTGTGTCAACAAGGCACGGCTGCAGAGTGTGAGTTGCTCCGTCTCACACGCAGCCTCAGAGGGAGAGAAATTCTCTAGTAACGTACAAAAACAGAATTGATAACGTCAGAGTTTATCTATACAATGCAGGCTTGTATAATAATTTAGCCGCTGGGCTTGTTACCAGGTTTTGGTACCTGCGCCTACCTGTAGCCTAAACTACAGCTGGTTAAAGGCTCGCACACCCCGTCCGCGTGCAGGACGATCCGCGTGTACAACAGGGCATGTGTGAGTGACTTGAGAGCTTCAAAACAGCAGTCCACTAAATCCGTTTTTCCACGCTCATGGACAAAGGAGTATACTTTGAAAGGCTTGTGTGCTCAACTGTGCGCAAGATGCAGTGGAACACGGAAAATGACGTATAACTGGTCCTTAGTGCCGGTGGAATGGCAATCGCGCCTGCCTATTAATCGGCCTAATTTGCAGCACAATCGGCCGATGCCGATTAATTAAAAAATGCCAAAAATCGGCCCGATACATCGGCCGGCCGATCAATCGGTCGACCTCTGCTTATAATTACTTTTAAAAACTTTAGCAAAACAGTTTGTTTTGATCTGATGGAGTTCAGTTTACATTGGGAGAAAGCTAACTGCCTAATTTTTCTCAGGGGTTTTATATGAGGTTCCATCTTGTAAAGAGAACATCAATTGCTGAATCCTCTAACTGCCAAGTGAGCTATCTCACTCACATCCATCAAGTGGTGGAGGCTTGAGTAGTTTATTAATACACCACATTATGTATATGAGATGTTTGCCTCTCTTTCTCTTTCTGTCTTTCACACACACTTTCTCTTTCCCTTTTTTTTTAAATGTATTAATTCATTTTTTTTCCTTTTCTTACATCATTCTTACAGTTCATCTTACCTTTGACATTGAAGGTGTACTATCTTTGTGCTTTTTTATGACACAATGCTAGAACTGGCGCTAATCTTAATCGATGACACCGTTACTCATCTGCTAAAAGCTACCTAAATTTATCCACTAGCAGAGCATACTCAGACTAATAGCGATTGCTTTCTGACACTCGTCCTTGGGAGGATGCCGGGAATGCAGTGAGAGGGCAGGAAGTATAATCTTAATGCCTTAAAGCTGCACTATATATCTCTGTGAAGAGTACACACGCCTCACAGGCATTAGTGCAGCTGTATACATGCTCGCACACAAGCGAGACTCTTCACATCTGCATTAAACATATACCGCAATGTTTAAAAAGAGCTTCTTGAGTTTTAAAGCAGGGTTTGCGTGAAGATGTACACTTTAATATAAATACATGATTTCTGTGTTTGAGACTTAAGTGTGGGAATATGTTTTTTTGTGGTACTTCACACGCTGTAAAAATAGACAGATTTGCTTTTTATATTCCAAACATTAAGTGCCAGAAATGGTTAGACCTGAACTCCTGCTGAAAAGGCTTTAATAAACTTAGACTTGTTTATTAAAGACCAGGCTGGTTTATGCTAGTTTTTTGGTGTTAAAGTCTGAAACTTTCTTCCATATAGTGACATCTTGATAGTAGAGATTATTAAGGGTGCTTCGATTGAACGAGCGCCGATCGTTATCAGTTGATAATAGCTTTATAAAGTTTGATTGGTGGTCTCTTTAAAGGGCAATCAGAAGAGCCAATCAATGATTTAAAACTCATGAGATGATTTTTCTATGCACAGCTAAAATTGCTTCGCTGCATTAACTGTCTGGCAGTTTTACCAGGTGTCTGAAAAGGACAATAAATTTGCAACGTCTTTGCGGAGACATTGCAATGACAGCAGCCCTACAGCAACGACAGCAAGAAACTAGGTCTGTGCTATTTTAGTGCATTTCTTTTCTTCACAGAGGTTCTTTTCGTTCCTCCCTAAAAGCCAAAACTTAATGCCCAAATCAGCTAGATCTGTGATTGTCATAAAATATAGTTCACTGATGCTAAACTGCAGGACTTGCTCAATAATAATGAGTTATTAAAACTGCATTAAGCCGCGAAGAGATACTGTTACTCCAAGCGGCTTTCTGTGTGCGTGGCTGCGCGCTCTGAGAGGGAGTTGGAACAAGCACTTTGGGATTCAGGTTTGCGCCTAAAGGTCCTGTTATACTTCAAGCGAAATCGAAGAACGAACTGATGGGACGACATTTCGAACAAAATCAGGTCAAAGCGAAGTTCGTTTGGAGTTTATTTTGGGAGTTTGAAACAGCCTGCAGCTTTCTGGAACAGTTCGCTACAGCTGGTAAATTCAATTCACATTTATTTGTATAGCGCATTTCACGATACATATCGTTTCAAAGCAGCTTTACAGAGAATGCTTGTCAACATTACTATTTAGAGAATGCAGTTAGCTAACAATGTAATCATTTAGGCAATTTAATTTACAATCACTGTTAGTGGTTTAATTGAAGGTAGAAGCAATGAGCTCCTGGAAATAATGAATTACATATTAACAATAATTAGGATATATAGAAATGTGGGAATGTGGGTGTTGATCCAGATGTTGCGTCATCTGAAGTCCTCGCAGGAGTTGGTGCCATCTCTTCAAAGGTGTTGGTCATCTGAGGTCTTCTTAAGAGGCTGGATCCAAACTGAAGCTGATGTACTCTCTAGCCACCTCGGCATGGGCATCCAGAAATTAAAAAAAAAAGCAAATGGAGAATAATTAGCGTAGCTGCTGTTCATAACATTAAGCAAAGATAGTCATGTGCAATTGATCTGATATGAGATCATGTGAATGCTTGGCTAAAGAGATGTGTCTTTAATCTAGATTTAAACTGGGTGAGCGAGTCTGAGTCCTGAACATTATCAGGAAGGCTATTCCAGAGTTTAGGAGCCAAATGTGAAAACGCTCTCCCTCCTTTAGTGGACTTAAATATCCTAGGTACAAACAGAAGTCCAGTAAACACCTTTATACTACCACTGGTCCATGATCCGTACATTTGATTACTTTCTGTTGATGGATCTCTACCTGTCGCGATAATATAAAACTCCCCTAATATTAAAATAACCATTACAGAAGAATAAAATAAATCATATTTTGTTACCTTTTGGAGCTTGGAAGGGTTCGTTTTGAGCAGATGTTTTATGCCATCATCACTGTCCTCGTCAGAGCTCATTTCCCAGTACATTCAGCAAATATGTTTGAGATCATGCATATGAGCCCATTCGTGATCTCAAACATTTTCTCAAAACTATAATTTTCAACATCTTCATAATCAAAATTTTGATCGCTAATAGCTTTCTGTCTGAATGAAACATCACTTCATTATTGTGTATTAGACATTGCCACCTTGTGGAATAAAGGTGAATTGTGCTTATTCCGTCATTCAATTATTGTTGTGCAGAAAAAAAAATATACGTACACTGATACACACCTCGGGACGTTAGCAACCCTATACATTTTTTTACAAAAAATGAATAGGAAAATAGTCATTCTTTTTATAATTTTATGATTGTTTTTTGTTTGTTTTTTTTTGCTTGTTATATTTTTTAAAATGAATTGATTGAGGAATACTAAGAAGGTTGATGTCTAACTTTGAAAAAATAAATGAGAATGAGGGTAGCAAATGACGTCCTAGGTCGATAAAGACCCGAGGTATGCATTTAAGGGTTAAAATACATTGTTGTTAAGAATAGCTAAATAACCCCAGAGGGTCTATTTGAAGCCTTCTATTCATCATGTAGTATTATTTATTTTGGTGATTGGTATCGGCCAATACTGCTTCCAGTAATCATGATCGGCCCCAAAAATCCTGCTCGGAGCACCTTTACAGATTACTGAAAAATAATAAAATGTAGGCCTATAGGAATGTGGGTCTGGGCGTTGCACCCGAAAAGGACTGTGACAAAGTCCCTTTAAGACAAGTCATTTCACTTGGCGGCCATCTTTGAAACGCCTCTCGGGCAACTATTTCAGTTATGCAAGTGCAGCTCCCATTCTCTTTGAATGGGGAAACATCAAATTATCCAAAGCTGTTCTCCAAGCTTACAATTAAATGTCATATTTGAAATCACCAATGAAGTCTGAAAACAATTGTCTCATACATTGTTTTTTTTTTTTGTTTGTTTGTTGCACATTTCTCAGAACATTGACTGTTTCTATAGCAAACTCTTCCTGGAATCAAATTATGAAGATCAATTTATGACATTTTAGAAAAAAACAACAACAAAAATAAGTAAATTAAATTAAATACATGGATGAAACTTTCACAATAAGATAACATGCATTTACAAAATAGGGTGAATTTTCACTTCAGTCTGACTGTAAATCTGATCGACAAGCATGGCTTTGTTAAACTTTGTCCATCTTTACGCTTTAATGATATTAGAGGTGAAATATCTAGCACATGTTCTAGCTAGCACAGTACAGATAATTAGAACAAACTCAGTTCCACCATGTGAGCGTCACAGTGATTGACAGCACTTGCCTCTGTGTACTCCTCCCACGCTGTAATTGACTTGGCTGGGGCAGCTGTGTGTCTGTGTGAGTGTCTTCCTTAAATGGCTATTAATTAGCATTAGAGAGCGCAGTCTGCTCGCACCTCGCCTCTCTTAATCCTTAGCGTGTGGCTTTTCGTGAATCCATTAGCCACAGCGTGGAAGTCGCTTCTGCGCCAGAGTCAATTACTTTATTCATGCCGCTTTGCTGTTTTGGAGACTCAGCTTTGACAGTGTCAGCAGCCAGACTGAAACAAAAGCATAAAAAAACGAACCAGCCACTTTCACATTTCAGACCTCGTTTGATTGATTTCACATTTGCTTTTTATAATATTTGTTATTGGCCATTAGCCTGTTCATTCTCATTAGATATAGTGCTTTACCCTCACCATTTACAGTTTACAAACAGTTACTTTTTCTTTTTCTTTCTTTTTTTTTTTTTTTCTTTGTGCATTTAATACATTTTTCCTGACTTAAGTGCCTGTAAATATGCTTTGCCTCAACTCATGGTAGAAGGTTCGTGTGGTGGATATTCAAGCATTAATTTAAGAGTGAGCAGGTTACAATCTTTGTCACATGTTTGGTGTTGCTACTAAAAGGCACGTCTTGCAGCTTTTGGCTGAGCTCCCAAATCCAAACCCCATTAAGAAGTACATCTAAAAGCTTTCAGATTGCCAGTGAGGGGAAGCCCATCCCCTCGGTATGAAATTAGATTGTACTGTGCTACTATGAGGAAACACGTGTTTCTTCATTCCCAGGAGGAGCTGTCACTTTCCGGACGCGATGTTTTGCCATGTGGGACCCGTGGCTGTTTATGTTGTCTGTAGCTGTTTGTGGGGCAATATTTCCTACTTTACCAACAACCTTCCATTTATTAGTGACAAAGCTCGCTGCAATAGTCTGTTCTGACCTATTCGTGACTGGCACTGGCATTTAAGAAATACCAACAAGAAGGCAGTGCAAACTGACAGGGTGGACTGGAGGAGTGGCGCGTAGCATTTTAAACGGCAAATGTTGGAGAGGACATGCTGTCACACTGTTCCTTCCCCCCAGGCCTTCAACCCAAAGGGTTAGCGGGGCTCATCGGTAGATGATGAGCGACACGGGAGGTCACCTGCACTGTTGAGATCGCTCACCGGTTGTGAAATTTTCCTCTAGCCAGTCGACTGGCTTCCTTGTGGGGACTAAAGAAAAATTGGACCTAGAGAAGGTTGGATGTTTGTGTTTGGAATGGCTCCATCTACATTAAAACGTATCAGTCACATATGAACTAATTAACACTACTGTGCATGGCTTTTACCATGGGGTTACCATGTTTGATAGCTTTAAAACTAATAGGTAGAAAGTGGCCTACAGGCGAGGCTCTGTTTTGGGTGTGGTGGGAGTTGACTGTGTGGTTTATATTGATGGAACTCAGTGGGTGAGGAGGGGGTAGAGCGGATTTAGGGGAAAAGGCTCTAGTGGCAGGCCGGAAGATGATAGAGGGGCTATAGGTGGCATGCTCATAATGCTGGCTGGATGCTCCATGTGCACTGATACCCCTATGAGAGGCATAAGATTCTCAGTCTGGACTCTAGGCTTTAAGATCAATAGGATTATAGGACTTGAGCTAAAAGCTTGTCTTAGTTCTCTCTGCAGCTTGCGTTGCGCTTTCATGCCAACTTCACTTCTTCACAAACATCATCTCTGACTCACTGCAGAGGATCATAGAGCATGTGGTCCATAAGTACTGTCACTATATTTGACATCTCTAGCATATTGAGTATCACTTTTTATGCTCAATATTAAAAGTGTTAAAACTTTTGAACATACTGGGAAATGTTGAGGCAGTAAACCACTAAAGATCATACAAATAAATGGTCAAATGAATACACCAAATTTAAATATTAATACAGTATTTATTATTATTATTATTATTATATTATTGAGTTTATAGGTCTATTAGTATTACACATAATTATGATTGGAGCTTTAGAATAAAAAGTAGGGTTACACTGAAGTACTGCTTATTTATTAAATGTCCTTGGATTTGAGAAAGGTATAATAATAATAATAATAATAATAATCCCTAATCAAAACCTAGTACAACAATGTTATTGATGCTGTTGTTCTGTAAAGTGCACACCACAAGTGACTGTTTCTGGAGGGAAAATCTGCCAAGATCAGTAAGTTTATTAAAAAATAATAAACATTGCAAAAATTCCTAAGCGTATGCAATGCATTATTATTATTGAGTGCTAAAACAAAACCCTATTTAAGTTTTATTAAATTTATTAAAAATAATATGCTAGGAAAATAATGATAATAAAACAAACAAAACTGCACTTTCTAACCTTTAAGGATGTTAATGAACATCTGGGTACTGGTCCACCTCAAAATTCTCTTAAAATTTTGTCCCAAATATTTCTCTTAGTCTTAAAGGGATAGTTCACCCAAAAATTGTCATTAATTACTCACACTCATGTCGTTCCAAACCCGTAAAACTTTAGTTCCTCTTCAGAACACAAATGAAGATCTTTTTGATGAAATCTGAGAGATTTCTGTCCCTCCATGTTGTCAGACAGCTATGTAACTACCGCTTGGTGCTACAAAAATTCATAAAGAGATCGCAAAACTAATCCATATGAATTGAACGATTTAGTCCAAATATTCTGAAGAGACACGATGGACGGACAGAAAGCTCTCAGATTTCATAAAAAAGATTTAAATTTGTGTTCCGAAGATGAATGGAAGTCTTATGGGTTTGGAACTAGGGTGAGTAATTAATGACAGAATTTTCATTTTAGGTGAACTAACCCTTTAAAATATTGGTATATCTCAGTAAGGCTGGGTTGGGTTTAATGGTATTACATATCATAAATCATTATATACGAATACATGAGGGAACAAAACTGTCTTGTAACAATGAAAAATGTTGGTAAAATTGTGTGTGTGTGTGTGTGTGGAGAGAGAGAGAGGACTCTTGTTGCATTGGTGAGATGTTTGAGGCCAGATTCAAAGAGAACTTGTGCATTATGATTCTGTGACTGTTGTGTGTTGTACACTTCAAAGATCTTATTACAACACAAATTAGTATTCATGTGCCATTTAAAATGCAAGTCCAGCACCTGCATTGCTAACAGGGTGCTAGAAAAGGGACACAAAATGAGAAACTGCAGCCAGAGTCAATGCTTTCTGCAGTCATTCAGTTTGACCATCTTATTCAGTGTATAGCAGCAGTTGCAAACATAGGCGCACTGAAAGAAAGAAATAAGTCAGTGGTACCAGATTTAACAGTCTTGTGTTGTGTTGGACAAAATTATCAAGGTCTTGTGGAACATGCAAGTTTGGGGTTGGTGAGTTTTTTATTGCATGGTGATGCTCTTTGAAAATCAATAATTAATGAATAATAATATAAAATACTTATTATTATAAAATAATAAATACATCTCTACTGTAAAGCATGGAGAAAGAGATGTCATTGCGTGGGGAGCCTTTTTAGCTGCTGGTATTGGTGAGCTATTCACTATGAAAAGTCATTTAATGCTTTTGAGTACAGGAGAATATTGCAGAATGACTTGCTTCACACAACTTAGATAACAAGTTGTTATCTAAAGAGGAACGATCAGATGTGATTTTTTTTCAACAAAACCATGCTCCTGTCCAAATTGCAAAGACAAGACACAAAAGTGGCTCCATCAGGCTCATGTTTTGGCTGTGGTCAGAGTCCATATTTGAACCTTATAGTGAATATTTGGTCTCATATTAAACGCAAACGAACTGGGAGGCATTTTTCTACTACTCATGAACTGTTTGAAGCCATTAACATTGAGTGAAACAACACTCTTCTTGACTCTTCTTCCTAAAAAGCTGTTTGCAAGTTCAGGAAGGATGTTCTGTGCAAAGTTACTTTATCTACATTGTTTGTGCAATTCTTGCTAATTTTCTGACCAGTGATTTGTCATTAAAATGGTTAAGACCATTAAAAGACCACTACATAGTTTGCCAATTTTGGCTTGGCCCTTTATTTGTTTGTTTGTTTGTCTCGCTCCGGGGCTTCGTGTGTAAAACTTTACATAGATTTCATCCTAAAAGTGTGCGTACATACAAAAGCTAGATTTGCATACACACAAAAGTTTTCAGATTTATAAAACAAACACCAGAATCTGCACAAAATTCCCTTTATAAAACCCAGTCAGCGGGAGATTGTGTGTACATGCATGTCCACCCTGTCTCCTCCCTAAAATAACCATGTATGGAGCTTACAATGCCTAGTTTTACCACGCATAACATCATCTGCATATTATTTCCATAATACCATGTCTAACGGTACAAGGCATTAGGAAAATATGAGATACGGACTATGTGCTGCCACATTACGTTGCTAAAAATCATTCAGTATCCTTGCCTTGTTTTATAATAAATAAATCAAATTTGTATAAAATACATGGTAACACTTTACAATAAGGTTTATTAGTTAACATTAGTTAACTACATTAGTTAACATGAACTAATAAATGTTGTCTCTGACAGGTAAAATGATGTCGGACCCTTCCCATATTCTATATGACGAATATCAACTTTTGCCATCAAACAGAAGACTCAGAGTACCATATTCTAGAATGAACAGATTACGGAACTCTTTAGTTCATCAGTCGGTAAAATGAATAAATCAGAATTGGGGATCTAAGTAGGCCTCATGGTTCTGAAGGCCTGGTTCAAAAAGACCATGGTTTTCTCTCTCTCTCTCTCTCCAATTGGTGTCTATTGTAGTGTCTTATTATTTGATGTGGATGTGTATAGATGTGAATTATTGTAAGACCATAAACGCTGTGGGATGCGAGACAATTTTTGGAAGAAATTCCAACAATAAAGTGAAAATTAAATTGAATAACAATAAACTGCACTTATACAGCATTTATTAATCATTGTTAATGTTAATTTCAACATTTACTAATACATTATTAAAATCTTGGTAACATTAGTTAGTGCACTATGAACTAACATGAACAAACAATGAACAACTGTATTTTCATTAACTAATGTTAACAAAGATTAGTAAATACAGTAACAAATGTATTGCTCATGGTTAGTTCATGTTAGTGTAATGGGGTGATCCCCTGTGGTGGGTCGTCCATTCTGTGGGGGTGGATGGAGCTGGGCGGAAGTCAAGTTCACGGCCCCTTTAAAAATGCTGAGATTTCCCTTCCGTTTTCTTCCATGTCGCAAGAGCTATTTGATGTGCTTCAAGCATTGAGCTTGTAGTAAACACCGTGGACCTGTATAAGGTTGAAATTCTTCTCTAACTCTGGGCGTGGGCCTGTGGGTGGGAGACATATCAGAGCTCTATGATATCTAGGGTAATGTCTGCATACCACCACGTAGGATGAACCACATCCAACAGGAGTAACTGTCGACGCAAGAGGTAACTGTCAGAAAGGGATATGTACTAACCCGGAATGTATCCAAAAAAACATAAAACCACAGCTGCCCAACTCGCTGCAGAATTAAATGTGCACCTTGACTCTCCTGTTACCACCAAAACTGTTTGTCGGGAGCTCCACAGAGTCTATATTTATGGTCAGGCTGCTATAGCCAAACCTTTAGTCACTCGTGCCAATGCCAAATGTCGGTTTTATTGGTGCCAACAGTGCAAATCTTTGGCTGTGAACAATGTGAAACATGTATTGTTCGTCCACCTTCACTGTCTTTCCCACATCCATGGGAGAAGCCTCAAGAGGGCTCAACACCCAGACTGTTGGTTGGCCAGAGTGAAACACAGGGGTGGATCAGTGAATAGTTTGTGCTGCAATATCATATAATGTGCTTGATGGGCACATCACTGCCAAGGACTACCAAACCATTCTGGAGGACCATGTGCACCTAATTGTTCAAACATTATACCCTGACATGTATCAGAATGATAATGCACCAATACACACAGCAAGACTTGTAACAGAATGGTTTGATGAACAAATATGTGAAGTTGAACATCTTCCATGGCCTGCACAGTCACCAGATCTGAATATTATTGAGCCTCTTTGGAGGAGCAAGTCAGAAACCATTTTCTTTCACTAGCATCACAGAGTGACATGTGCACTGTTCTGAAAGAGGAATGGCTCAAAATCCCTCTGGCCCCTGTGCAGGACTTGTATCTGTCATTCCCAAGACAAATTGATGCTGTACTGGCCACAAAAGGAAGCCCTACACCATACTAATAAATTATTGTGGTCTCATGTCTTCATTGTCCAACCCTTGTATGTATATGTATATATAATTATTTACTGTAAAATGTTTCACTCTTTTGTAAAGCTGTACTTTACAAAAGAGTGTGTGTGGGGGGGGGGATCTGTCCAAAAATACAAACTGCATGCACAAATGAGCTTGGCAGTCCATATAAATCTTGCTGGGTTGTCCCCAGTGCAGTGAAGCCTGGGTTGTTGGCCTGTTATCAGCTTGTTTACATTAAACTGCATTATAAGCCAGCCCCTTGGGATGTATAGTGACAAATACAATGGCGTCATGATCAGACACCTCATTTGTCTGCAGATCTTTCTCCTCATTTAGAGACTTTTGGGACTTTTTCCCCCTTGTCTTTATGAATTTTTAAACATAGGCATGGTATTTTTAAAATAATGTTTTATTGTGGTGATACAGAAGTGCTGGTGTGTTTTCTCTTGCTAACTTTTATGCCATGATGCAAAAATATTCCAAATGTTGCATGTAAATCAAAGCAGATGTGGAGATCAGATGTACATAGTGCTTGGGTGAAAACTAAACAGAATATAGTTATTTCCCTGTTTCATTAGATTAAAAGTAGCATTTCCCTTAAATACATTTGCAAGAAAAAGTATGTGAACCACTTGCAGAATCTGTGAAAATGTGATAATACAAAATGCATGTTATTTTTTATTTAGTACTCTCCTGAGTTAGATATTTTACATAAAAGATGTTTACATATAATCCACAAGACAAAAAAATAGCTGAATTTATTAAAATAACCCCATTCATAAGTATGTGAAACACTGAGTATTAACACTGTGTGTGGATGATCTTCGAATGTTTGTTTGTTTTGTGATGGTTGTTCATGAGTCTCTTGTTTGTCCTGAGCAGTTAAACTGAGCTCTGTTCTTCAGAAAAATTCTCCAGGTCCTGCAGATTCTTCAGTTTTCCACGATCTCCTGCATATTTGAACCCTTTACAGCAGTGACTGTATGATTTTGAGATACGTCTTTTCACACTGAGGACAATTGAGGGACTCAAACACAACTATTAAAAAAGGTTCAAACATTCACTGATGCTCCAGAAGGAAACATGATGCATTAATAGACGGGGGGTGAAAACATTTGGAATTTAAAGATCAAGGTAAATTGTATTTAATTTGTCTTCTGGGAAACATGAAAGTATGTTCTGTTGCTTCCGAAGGGCAGTACTAAATGAAAAAAATGTATGTAAACAAAATAAGAAAAATGTGGACATCTTCATCCTGTTCCCCCGACTCTTTTCTTCTGGAGCATCAGTGAATGTTTGAACCTTTTTTAATAGTTGTGTTTGAGTCCCTCAATTTTCCTTAGTGTGAAAAGACGGCTCTCAAAATCTTTCAGTCACTGCTGTAAAGGGTTCAAATATGCAGGAGATGGTGGAAAACTGAAGAATCTGCAGGACCTGGAGAATTTTTCTGAAGAACAGAGCTCAGTTTAACTGCTCAGAATAAACAAGAGACTCATGAACAACCATCACAAAACAAACAAACAGTCATAGATCATCCAGGTAACCACACGCAGTATTAAGAATCAGTGGTTCACATACTTATGAATGGGGTTATTTTAATAAATTCAGCTATTTTTTTCTTGTGAATTATATGTAAACATCTTTTATGTAAAATATCTTACTCAGGAGAGTACTAAATAAAAAATAACATGCATTTTGTATTATCTCCTTTATTTTGTTAAAATTATTAACATTTTCACAGATTCTGCAAGTGGTTCACATACTTTTTCTTGCAACTGTATACATTTTTTTTGTTGATGCTTTTTATTTTTCTCTCTCTCCTCTTTTTTACTGATAAATCAACTGTGACAAAACTGACAGCTTAAGTTGTACTACATCTTGCTGACTCGATTCCTTGATTGATTGGTGAGAGACCAGAGAACTGTGTGAGGAAACAGTGAAGTTGCTTTTTGTTAGTGTTGCCTCTGAGTTTGCATTTCCTGTTGATCCTTTTTTCCCCCCATCCAGTTTATTAATACACTTTTATTCAAAGAAGAAGTGTTGTTTTGTATTACATGTTGATTGTCCAATTAGTGTATAAAAACTGATCATTTAAAATTAGTCTCAGTGTTCCTTCCAAGCTGTGTACTTCTGCAGTCATGCAGTTCTGATGTTGTTCCATCACAGACAGAACAAAAATCAGCACAGAAGGCAGATTCAAAAAATTGTATGGAAAAAGTAAATGGTTAGATGTTGTCGTTTAGTCAGAATTTTTGTGCTAAGTGCTAAGTTCTACCTGCAACCTTGTTTACCTGACTTTGTTTCCAGGAAACCTGTTTACCTTCCCTTTTTCTTGTATATATTTTTTTCATTCATTACTCCATGCACAGTCTGTAGACCTCTAAATCTGGTTGACACTTTAAATGTATAATTTCCTTCCTTTACTCATTATAATGGTTTTGTTGCTCATCTGCTGGAAAAACACATTGTCTCCTGTTGCTGCTACATTCATTTCAAGTTTTATATTCCTTTTAAATGCAACATTGGCCGAATTGCACTAACTTGTACCAATCAGACCAGAGGACTTGTAGTTTAAGTTTCTTTATACCATAATTAACACTTTGAGTGTGTAGATTGTGCAAACAGCTTAAAGCGCCTACGCTAGAAGCTTTGATGGATGGGTTTGAATGTGCAAGGAACATTTTAAGAATGTGAAAAATAAATTGAAATCATGCGGGAATATGCTGAACATGTTTGATTTTTTGATGTTTTGATTTGATTTCCAAAAGCACACAGCTGTTCAAAGATCTTATTGGTAGGTAAATGGCTGCGCCAGAGTGTGCAGCAAAAGTCAAAACTTTTGGTTGCTTGATGGGTCATCATTATTGTCAGACCCTTGGATTTTTCCTCTAGGCATTTTGAAATGGATTTGCATTGTTGTGACCCAATGTCTGAAAGCCAACTATCCAACAACTCCAATCCCTATTGGCCAGCGACAGCCTATGACGTAATATGGCACGACCCGAAATATAAAAGAAGCGCCTGAGGAAACAGTCAGTATCTATCGTCTTGAGAGACTGTTCAGCAGGCAGCTCGAAGCATGACAAGGAAACGCAGAGTCTCGTTCCCTGGTTCTCAGGGAACTATGGTTACATACGTAACCTGAGACGTTCCCTTTTGAAAGGGAACTCGCTCTGCATTTGAAACACTATGGGAAACGATATACCCACGCTGCCATGCTTAAGGAGAGTGCATGCCAAATAATATCGTTTAGAAGGAAACGCTTAGCAACTCACCCTCAGGTCACACCAGGCTGTCAGTGACAGCATTCCCTATGGCCAACAGCCCAAGCTGAGCCTCAAAAAAGTCTTCCGCAGAAGGCCTACCAAGGCTGCTAAAAGCATCTGGAACCAACTTTTCCGAAGAGAAAGTAGTCCCTTTAAGGGAATGTGGCCAGATAACCAAAGGGACCTCTGCCAGTCACTAGAGGGGAACAAAGTCACCCCCAATGCCACCAGGGAGGCCGACCTGGTCTGTCATAGGACAAACTTAGTCTTGGCCAACCCTGTCTGAGTACAGAATCTCCATAACCCATTCTTCATAGAAGACAGCAGGTAAGAGTGACTGCAGAAAGGCAGGAGCAACTCAGACCCACGTGTAGAGATGGGCATTCTGGAGAGCAGCTGAGTGCTATGAACCCTGGTATTGAGGGGAGTATAATCTGCTCATCCTAGGATCTACTTAGCGCTTAATTAACGCACTGAGGAGGCTGTGCGCTAAACACCTGTTTATACAGGGGAGCACAAACCAGCCTAGGGTTGAATCTTAGGAGGAGGCCTGATTAAGGCCTACCACTATGATCAGCTTAGGGAGCTAAGCACTATTACAAACATAACCCTAATAGGGAAGTACAAAGCTCACCTAACAGGTAGACCATGTAATGGGCACATAATCACGGAGGCCGAATAGGGGCCTACGACATGATAGTAGCTACATGTGAAACAGAAGTATATTCAGAAAGTGGCCTGGAGGAGCCACCCTGAACACCTGTCTTGCCGGGGGCAGACAGACAACTTCAATGGCAGCATTAAGAGGCTGCAAAAGTGCCCGCATGACAATCCACCTAACACAATCCAAGGAGCAGTGTACTCAGTAAAAGCACCTTTTTATTCTTTAAAGCAAGAGTACAACATACACCAACACGTATTAAGGAAGGCCTTAGATGGGCCTATAACCTTAACAGACACGTGGCATCAGCTCGTGGCAGTGTTTAGGCACCAAGAACGATAAATAACCGAACCATAGGAGGTTAAATTTATCACCTGGGCCCCTGGCCAACCAGAAGTGTATACAGATAATTCTCAGAGAGAAATATACACAAACATACACCAATATGTTCAAAAGGCAGCCCATAGGGCCTAGCAACCTCTAAGACATATGGCGTAAGTCCAGTGGCCACGTAGAGACTGACATCCAGGAGAGCAGAACTGAGGGGAGTGTAATCCTCTCATCCTAGGATCTACTCAGCGCTTGATTATTTGCACTGAGGAGGCTATGCGCTAGAAACCCTGATACAGGGGAGCACAAACCAGCCTAGGGCTGAACCTCAGGAGGAGGCCCCATGGAAGCCTACAACCCACGATCAGCTTAGGGAGCTAAGCACTATTACACAGACAACCCTAGCAGGGAAGTACAAAGCTCAACCTAACAGGTAGACCATACTGTGGGTACATACTCATGGAGGCCAGAAAGGTGCCTACATCATGATAATAGCTTTATATGGAGCATGACTCCCATACAAAAAGCATTTCATCATATTAGAAGGACATTCAATGGTGGCCTGTGAGGCCTGTCTTGCTAGCAGCAGGACATGTGACTCAGTGACAGTAGTTAAACTGTAAACACCACCCAGACTCAAGGAGGCTGATGTAGTTAAAACCAAACCTCAGTAAGGTTTTACCACGAGAACTCACCCCTGAGAGTTCAGCCACTCAGAATAGTACTCGGAAAAAGCACCTTTTTACTCTCAGCGAGAGGAGTACATAACTGAACTCCAACATGCTACACGGGAGGCCCATAGGGCCTACCTTAGTAGACATGTGGCATAAGCAAGTGGCGACCATAACTATACCGTCAGGTCATTCATTCAAAGATTTAGTTTCCAAAAGGAAACGCATATTACGCCACATACTCTAAGAGAGGCCTGCTTAAGGCCTACTCAACAGATGGATTCACAAGCATCCTGCCAGCATGTCAGCTAAAAAGGAGGCCTTATGGGGCCTACAATCTAAGCAACAAGTGGCGTTCAGCCCGTTTGTCCATATAAACACAAACTGTGCCAACATGTAAACTAAAAAGGAGGCCTTATTAGGGCCCACCCTAGTAAAACACATGGCATCAGCCAGTCCAAGACCTTACCATCCAGCAGGCCATGCATCCAGTGGAAAACCTTTCACGCATAATACTGAGAGAACGAATGCATATTACATGACCATACTCCACGAGAGGCCTGATTAAGGCCTACTCAACAGAGGTGGGGCGTGGCCAATGGTGGTATGGGTTCTTGGATTCCCAGGCATCCTGCCAACGAGTCAGCTAAGAGGGAGGCCTTATGGGGCCTACAAACTCAGCAACAAGTGACGTACAGCCTATTTGCAGAATAAAACACAAACTGTGCCACCATGTGAACTAGAAAGGAGGCCTGTTGGGGCCTACCGTTCCAATGACACGTGGCTAAGGCTCGTGAAATAAAAGGAACAAAGCTACAGGGGACCAGCTCTAACCCAACAATAGCTGTGGGAAACTAACTGCAACCTGAGCTAGGCTACACATTCCAACAGGCAATGTACCCTAAATCATGTGACTAAAGGGAACCAAACAATGCCAACATGGTCTAAGGGAGGCCTAAATGGCCTACTACCTCAAACGGACACGTAGCAAAAAGCCTATGGCAGTGTAAACTATGTGAGCAAACTATGATCAGCTAACAGCACTTGTTAGAAATACAATTGCTAACTAGAAGGAGGCTAATTAACCATAAAAGCCTACAATCAAAGTTATATGCAATATAGCTGTTGACAAGATCACAAAACGGAGCTAATAGAAACCAGCTTTTCTCAAAAAGCGGTTCTATATTACCCTGAGTATGCAATCCAACAGGTGATGCACTCAGTGACACAATAAACCTCAACTGGGGAATATAAGTCACCAATCTCTCCAATAGAGGCTAACATCAAAGAGCCTACTACTATGAGAACAGGTGCTAACCTGTGGCAGCATAAGTAAGCTCACATACAAATGTAGGGCAAAAGTCTAGAACTCAAAGCAAACGTAATGCTTTGACATACATGCTGCTTTCAATGAGGAAAAACATTTCCTCCACACAGATTCTTAAATCTGTACTAAGCCCTAGAGGACGAAAGCTAAAACTAGCACCGTCAACTCAAACTTGATCAAGAAAATCAAGTGGCTCAGAGGAAAAAACATTTTCCATTACATGAAAAGTTCTAGAAAGTGGGGCCTAGAATACACCTGCATAACTTAGATAAAGATAAGGGCCTACCACCTGAGAAAAACAGCATCAGGGAGTCTAAAACAGTCTACAACGCTTGTCGCACGCGGCCCCTTTCTTAACGCGCTCTCACAGCAGCTGCATCCTGCCAAAAAGTGCGTCCCAAAAACACCAGCAGCTCCGCATACACAGCAGTCAGAGGAGCGCTCACTGCCGGATGCGATGTGTCATCCAACAACTCATCCTTGTCAGCCCGTAGGGAGTTGAGAAAGAATACATCTTTCTCAAACTTCCCAACGAGCTCACCTGTGAGCCCTATGATTGCAGCCACCGTTATGCCCCAGCACAAACGGGTCCAGAATCACCAGGCACGGATGCGGACACCTCTTCCCTCGGGAAGAGCGCCAAACAAGAACGGAGCGTCCCAAACCCTGGGACACACCCTTTAGAACGTTTGTAAGGCATATTATAGAATCCCTTACCGGAGTCAACATAGTCGCGATCAGACAGAACAGACCCGAAAGACGAAAAGATACTGACTGTTTCTCCAGGCGCTCCTTTTATACTTCCGGGTCGCGCCATATTACGTCATAGGCTGTCGCTGGCCAATAGGGATTGGAGTTGTTGGATAGTTGACTTTCAGACATCGGGTCACGTGTAACGTTCCCCCCATAGCGTTTCAAACGCAGAGCGAGTTCCCTTTTGAAAGGGAAAGAGAATTTTGCATTTTTTCCATTCTCAAGATAGCAATACAACATATACTGTTTTGGAAGTTTGTGGGCCCTATCATTTTGTTCAGTGTGCAACCTTGTGACACTACTACATTAGGGCTAATAGAAATATGCATACTTCATTTTACAAAAATTAAGGAAGGTAAAATACTGTGGAAAAATATATGTATCTTTTTTTCTTTTCTTTTTTTTTTTTTTAATGTATTAGTTGTTTATTACTGGTTTTATGTTTTCTTATCCAGTTCATACTTTATTCACATATCAATGTACATACATTTACAGACGTCTTAGTGCTCTTTACAACCCGAATTCCAGAAAAGTTGGGACGTTTTTTTAAATTTGAATAAAATGAAAACTAAAAGACTTTCAAATCACATGAGCCAATATTTTATTCACAATAGAACATAAATAACATAACAAATGTTTAAACTGAGAAATTGTACACTTTTGTCCACTAAATGAGC
Source organism: Elopichthys bambusa (assembly GCA_037101425.1). Classification (NCBI taxonomy): domain Eukaryota; kingdom Metazoa; phylum Chordata; class Actinopteri; order Cypriniformes; family Xenocyprididae; genus Elopichthys; species Elopichthys bambusa. The sequence goes on from CM074432.1 coordinate 20,712,413, forward strand.
TCATTTCAAATTTGATGCCTGTTACAGGTCTCAAAAAAGTGGCTGAAAAAGCAAGACATTTTTAAAAGATTCAGCTGGGAGAACATCTAACAACTAATTCAGTTAATTGATATCATGTCTGTAACATGATTAGCTATAAAAGGGATGTCTTAGAGAAACAGAGTCTCAGAAGTAAAGATGGGCAATCTGTAAAAGAGTGCATAAAAAGATTATGGAAAACAATGTTCCTCAACATCAAATTGCAAAGGCTTTGCAAATCTCATCATCCAGAGTGCATAACATAATCAGAAAATTCAGAGAAACTAGAGAAATCTGTAAGGGACAAGGCCGAAGACCTTTATTGGATGCCCATGGTCTTCGGGTCCTCAGACGACACTGCATCACTTATCGGCATGATTGCGTCAATGACATTACTAAATGGGAATACTTCCAGAAACCACTGTCGGTAGACACAATCCACCGTGCCATCTGCAGATGCCAACTAAAGCTCTATCATGCAAAAAGGAAGCCATATGTGAACATGGTTCAGAAGCGCGGTCATGTCCTGTGGGCCAAGGCACATTTAAAATGGACTGTTCCAAAGTGGAAAAGTGTTCTCTGGTCAGACGAGTCCAAATTTGACATTCTTGTTGGAAATCCACAAACCACCTATATCAGGCAAGAATGGGACCAAATTACAACACCAAAACTCCAGGAACCCATAACCTCGATGCCCAGATGTCTTCAAACTGTTTTGAAAAGAAGAGGAGACGGCTACACCATGGTAAACATGCCCCCGTCCCAACTATTTTGAGACCTGTAGCAGGCATCAAATTTGAAATGAGCTCATTTTGTGCATAAAATTGTAAAATTTCTCCGTTTAAACATTTCTTATGTTATCTATGTTCTATTGTGGATAAAATATTGGCTCATGTGATTTAAAAGTCTTTTAGTTTTCATTTTATTAAACTTTAAATAATGTCCCAACTTTTCCGAAATTCGGGTTGCGTATATACAGTTGCAAGAAAAAGTATGTGAACCACTTGCAGAATCTGTGAAAATGTGCAAAATTTTAACAAATGCATGTTGTTTTTTTATTTAGTACTGTCCTAAATAAGATATTTTACATAAAAGATGTTTACATATAATCCATAAGACAAAAAAATAGCTGAATTTATGAAAATGACCTAGTTCAAAAGTTTGTGAACCACTGATTCTTAATACTGTGTGTGATTACCTGGATGATCTACAACTGTTAGTTTGTTTTTTTGATGGTTGTTCATGAGTCTCTTGTTTGTTCTGAGCAGTTAAACTGAGCTCTGTTCTTCAGAAAAATTCTTCAGGTCCTGCAGATTCTTCAGTTTTCCACCATCTTTTGCATATTTGAACCCTTTACAACAGTGACTGAATGATTTTAAGATCCATCTTTTCACATGGAGGAAAACTGAGGGACTCAAACACAACTATTAAAAAAAGATTCAAACATTCACTGATGCTTCAGAAGGAAACACAATGCATTAAGAGTCGGGGGGTGAAAACAGGATGAAGAGGTCCAAATTTTTCTTATTTCCCTTGAATATTATTATTATTTTTTTTTTTTCATTTAGTACTGCCCTTCGGAAGCAACAGAAGATACCTGCATGTTTCCCGGAAGACAAATTAATTACAATTTACCTTCAAATTCCAAATGTTTTCATCCCCCATCTGTTAATACATCATGTTTTTTTCTAGAGCATCAGTGAATGTTTGAACCTTTTTTAAAAGTTGTGTTTGAGTCCCTAAGGACCTGGTGAACAGAGCTCAGTTTAACTGCTCAGGACAAACAAGAGACTCATGAACAACCATCACAAAACAAACAAACAGTCGTAGATCATCAGGTAACCACACACAGTATTAAGAATCAGTGGTTCACATACTTATGAATGGGGTTATTTTAATAAATTCAGCTATTTTTATGTCTTGTGGATTATATGTAAATATCTTTTATGTAAAATATCGTACTCAGGACAGTACTAAATACAAAATAACATGCATTTTGTATTATCTCCCTTATTTTGTTAAAATTATTGACATTTGGTTCACATACTTTTTCTTGCAACTGTATATATATATATATATATATATATATATATGTATGTATGTATGTGTATATATGTGTGTGTGTGTATGTATGTATATATATATATATACACACTATACATATTATATATATATATATATATATATATATACACACATATATACAGTACATATAGTCAGTTCTTCATACAGACTCTGATGCTCAAACTTGGACACATCATCAGATGTTTCTAAGTGATCAGCTGTGTCCTGTTGTATTAATTGTTCAGACATTAAAAGCAGGGAATGTGTCGTATCTGTTCATTGTATGTTCATTGTTTCTTCATTCTGAGTCTTGTTTGGTGACCACACACACAAGCCAGTATGAAGAAGAGGGAGGTTAATTTGAGAGAAAGCCAAACAATTTGGATGCTAAAAGAAAAGAGGAACTCAATTAGAGCTATGGCTCAAACATTGGGCATAACTAAATCAGCAGTTTGGAATGTTCTGAAAAAGAAAGAAACCACCGGCGAGGCGAATCCAGCAACCAAGAACGACCAGGTCGGCAAATAAAAACAACAGCAGTTAATGACAGACAAATCATAAAAGCTGTGAAAAAAGAACCCTGAAATAAGTGTCAGTAAAATCACTAACAACCTCCAGAAAGCTGGGGTGATGGCCTCACAATTTACTGTTCACAGGAGACAGCAGAATTACAGAGGCTACACAGCAAGATGCAAACCTCTGATCAGCACGAAAAATAGAAAAGTCAGATTAGAGTTTGCAAAAAAAGCACAGAGATGAGCCAGTAGAGTTATGGAGCAGAGTTTTATGGAGAGATGAGACAAAGATTAACCTTTATCAAAGTGATGGGAAAGCAAAAGTGTGGAGAAAAAAAAAAAGGAACTGCAGATGATTCTAAGGATACAACCTCATCTGTAAAGCATGGTGGAAGTAGTGTCATGGCATGGACATGCATGCCCAGGTGAAAAAAAAAGTACACTTCCATAATGTACTTAAAATGCTTTATTTTAGTATGAAATATTGGTTCAAGTGGTAACTATTTTTTTTTTTTTTTTTTACAGAGAGTATATTGAAAGCACATTTTAGTTCATATTCATGGTGTCTTAAAATAGCACAGTTGAGTACACTTAGATGTTCTTAAGATTATCTTAAGAAGTACTAAAGAAGAATTTTTAGTATATTAAGTACAAAATGAGTGCACGAAAATAAAGCACTTTAAGAACATTATGGAAGTGTACTTTTTTTTTTTTTTTTTTTTTCCCCACCTGGGTGGCTTCTTGTGGAACAAGCTTACTCATCTTTATTAATGACTTAATGTATGATTGTGGCAGCAGAATTAATTCCGAAGTGTACAAAACCATTTTGGCTACCAGTGTTCAAGAAAATGCCACCAGACTTAAAGAGAAGCATTTGATATTGTAACAGGACAATGACCCATAACACACTGCCAACTCAATCAAAGAGTTTATCAGGGGAAAGAAATGGAATCACCAGATTTAAATCCCATTGCACATGCATTTCACCCACTGAAGAGGAGACTAAAGGCAGAAACTCCCCAAAACAAGCAACAATTGAAAATGGCTGCATTAAAGGCTTGGAAAAGCATTTCAAAAGATAAAATCAAGAGTCTGGTGATGTCCCTGGGTCGCAGACTCACTGCTATGATTGCATGCACATTGTTAGAATACTTATGCTTGCATTAGATAGAGGGATGAAACTCTCAAGGGGCGGTTTCCCGGACAGAGATTAAGCTTAGTCTTATAATAAAATGGCCCTTTAAACCAGATTAACAGAAATCTGCTTTCTCTGTCATGGTTTTAAATAGTCCTAGACTTAGTCTAATCCACAGTTTAATAAGGTGATTTCCTGGAGGAAGACTAGAGCTACTCCAGGACTAAATTGAGGCTTAAATTAAACCTACTAGGAGGCAGGTTTAACTTCAGATTAATGTTGTGTTTCAAAGAAGACACGTGCACTACTTGGACATATACCGATATCAATATACACTGTATATATATATATAGGCCTATATATTGATGTTGTTGACTTTTTTTTAAACAATTCATTTTGATTTAACACCATTGTTTCTGGTTCAAATGTGATTGCTTCATGTTAAATTGACTTGTAATGGTCAATATTTGAATTCACTTGATGTTTTCATTTTGAAATAACATTACAATCAAGTAACCCAATCAAACAGGACTTTCACTTCCCATCATGCTTTGCACCGGGCTGAATTGGGAAAGTAAATGTTGAAATAAAGTGTTAGTTTATGTATTTTTAGAAAAATGGAGAGACTTGTTAATGTTTAATGTTCTATTATGTAAAAGTTTTTGTTATGTAAGTATTTTTTGGAAATTACCATTGTGGTGAAGTGTTGAGCTTGTGCTTGGGTAGAGGACCTGCTAACAAGATTTGATTTTTCTATATAATAAAGCAACCACTATGATAGTGCTTTGGATCAAACTAGTATAATTTTCTAAACTGTCAACATCAAACATCACATGTGTAAATAGTTTGTTGCTATGTAAAGGACAAAAAAAAAAGCATTAATAGTCATAGGGTTTTATATATATATATATAAAAATCCTATGACTATTAATGCTTTTTTTCTTATATACACAGTGTGTACGGAAAGTATAACATTTTTCACTCTTTGTTATGTTGCAGCCATTTGCTAAAATCATTTAAGTTCATTTTTTTTCCTCATTAATGTACACACAGCAGACCATATTGACAGAAAAACACAGAATTGTTGACATTTTTGCAGATTTATTAAAAGAGAAAAACTGAAATATCACATGGTCCTAAGTATTCAGACCCTTTGCTGTGACACTCATATATTTAACTCAGGTGCTGTCCATTTCTTCTGATCATCCTTGAGATGGTTCTATATCTTCATTTGAGTCCAGCTGTGTTTGATTATACTGATTGGACTTGATTAGGAAAGCCACACACCTGTCTATATAAGACCTTACAGCTCACAGTGCATGTCAGAGCAAATGAGAATCATGAGGTCAAAGGAACTGCCTGAAGAGCTCAGAGACAGAATTGTGGCAAGGCACAGATCTGGCCATGGTTACAAAAAAATTTCTGCTGCACTTAAGGCTCCTAAGAGCACAGTGGCCTCCATAATCCTTAAATGGAAGATGTTTGGGACGACCAGAACCCTTCCTAGAGCTGGCTGTCCGGCCAAACTGAGCTATCGGGGGAGAAGAGCCTTGGTAAGAGAGGTAAAGAAGAACCCAAAGATCACTGTGGCTGAGCTCCAGAGATGCAGTCGGGAGATGGGAGAAAGTTGTAGAAAGTCAACCATCACTGCAGCCCTCCACCAGTCGGGGCTTTATGGCAGAGTGGCCCGACAGAAGCCTCTCCTCAGTGCAAGACACATGAAAGCCCGCTTGGAGTTTGCTAAAAAACACCTGAAGGACTCCAAGATGCTGAGAAATAAGATTCTCTGGTCTGATGAGACCAAGATAGAACTTTTTGGCCTTATTTCTAAGCGGTATGTGTGGAGAAAACCAGGCACTGCTCATCACCTGTCCAATACAGTCCCAACAGTGAAGCATGGTGGTGGCAGCATCATGCTGTGGGGGTGTTTTTCAGCTGCAGGGACAGGACGACTGGTTGCAATCGAGGGAAAGATGTATGCGGCCAAGTACAGGGATATCCTGGACGAAAACCTTCTCCAGAATACTCAGGACCTCAGACTGGGCCGAAGGTTTACCTTCCAACAAGACAATGACCCTAAGCACACAGCTAAAATGACGAAGGAGTGGCTTCACAACAACTCCGTGACTGTTCTTGAATGGCCCAGCCAGAGCCCTGACTTAAACCCAATTGAGCATCTCTGGAGACACCTAAACTGTGTGTACATTAATGAGGAAAAAAAAATTAACTTTAGCAAATGGCTGCAATATAAAAAAAATGTGAAATTTAAGGGGGTCTGAATACTTTCCGTACCCACTGTATATTATATATATAATTATATATACAAACAGATTTCCAGGCTTTTCTTTTTCTCCCCCCCACAGCTGATGTATTTTGCTTGCGTTAAAAGAACTGTCTCTTTTTTAGTAAATTTATTTACTTATTTTTTTTATTGCAGTCTTTTTCTGCTTTCATTGTTTTCCTTGGATTTGCTTCTCAGTTCAATGCAATTTTAAGCTTTTCTTGGTTCATTCCATGTTTTATAGGCAACCTCTCTCATGCTAATTCAGATGAACACAGTTGGTTTTAAATTAATCTGGTTTATTTTAATTCAGGACTCCATAGTCCAGGTTTTAGTAATCTGTACTTAATCTGTGTTTCAGAAAGCCTTTTTTTTTTTTTTTTTTTTTTTTTACCACAATTAACTATTCTGGATTAAGACATAGTACATACTGTATATTATCAAAGCAAATCTTCACAGTTGAAAATGACTAAAAGAGTAGATTGTCTTTTTACAGTCCCCAGATAAAAGTTAGCGTAGCTACTGCCTTCCCTTGGCATTTGCAATTAAGTTTCCATTTTAACATTGAATCCTGAAGTTGTGAAACATGGAAGTCACATTTGCCTTTTGTTCTTTTATAATTTTAGAATGACATTTTCTATTAATTAATTTATCATACTATGATTATGATATGTTTAAAGGCTTTTTCATGTTTCAGGCTTTTACATTAGTAATAGGAAAGTGGAAAAAAACAATGTGAGTTTTAAGTATTTCAGCTCCCTATTTCACTTTCTTCTTACTTTAAGTTCTTTCCTCCTTAATTTTAGGCTTAAAATTAGGGATAAAATTGGACTACATTGTAACATGCTTTTAAGAGAGAGAGTTGAAAGTCAGCGTGTGGTTAGTGTTTGCTCTGGAAATGCAGAAACAATAAAGGCTCCTCAAATCATACACTGCTACAGCAACTAAAGGTTCATGGTTTTCCGTTTCTTGATATGCAGTTTCACCACAGACTGCACATGTGACTTTGATGGGCTTATAAAAAAAGTATAAACTCAGGGCACGTCCTGGGGAACTCTGAGACATTTAATCTGTGGTGGAACTGATCGCAGTTGACCAAATAATCTGCCAATTCCCTTTACCGGACTGCAAAGGCAACAGAGGCTAAGTCACTGACCCTCTCATCCCAGAGAGCTTGCTCAGCACTATAAAGAAGTATTAAATCCCAAGAAGAGAAAATGAGAGGTTTCAAAGTAAGAAGATGATGAGTGGACATATAGGTTGAGGCAAGGTTTTCATACTATTTGGATGAATTATAGCTGTCACAACTTTTTCCCAATCTCCCTGGGAGAATATTTGGCAGTTTTAGGTTATGTATTTGACATGTAAGCTCTTCTGCCCACACTAGGCTAGTAAGATTGTGATGATGATGATAAGAAATACATTGGAGGTTGTATTGGGAAATGTACATCTACAGCTGATGACAGCTACAGTAAAACACTTGTTACATGCCAGGTCATAGAGAAAGTCGTATATCCTACTGAATAATAGGCATGAGTACTGCTGCTCACATCATAATATGGATATTATTCCCCGGTTTCACAGACAAGACATAAGCTAGTCTCAGGCTAAAATGTACAGTATGTTTGAGCTGTTTTAACTGAAATCAACTTGGACTGACATACCTTAAAATATGTCAGTGCCATTGTTTTGTCTCAAGATGCACAACAGTAATGTTTTTTCTTCTAAGGCATGTTTATAAAAGCTACTTAAATGTCCTAATTGAACCAAGGACTAATCCCAGTTTAGTCTAAGCCCTGCCTGTGAAACCGGGCCTACGTTTTTTAATCAGTTACTTTTTATATAATTATTTAGAGTGAAAATGAAAGCATATCAACATCAGAAGTGAAATAGAACAGTGTCTATAAATACTGTAGTTGAGTGGAGTGGAGCTATTTCTCTACCCTTTTCTTCCTCCTCACTCTGCTCATTTTAATATGCACATATCTATTTAAAATGCACAAATTCACAGGCAGCGCACACTCACAGGCCACATTTATAGTGAGACGTTCTTGCCAGAAGCAATGACAATAGGGGGGGAGAAAGGGTCCATATGGAGTTATTTCACTCTGCTAAATAATGACCAATGTGATATTTATTTTAATAGATTTATGAGTTTTATGTTTGTATAAATGATCTATATCATGCATTATTTATATGAAGTATACGTAACTGCTTAGGATAAACAAGGGACTCTTGAAAAACTATCATAAAAAAGTTGTGTATATAAACTTGAACAGTGTCATTTATATCAACGCAGCGATTATTTTGTTTTGTGGACTATATGTAAACATCTGTTATGTGAAATAACTTATTCAGGACAGTAGTAGATTTTAAAAAACAAAAAGAAAATGTTTATGATTCCTCTTATTTTGGTAAGAGTTAAGAGTTTGTAAACGTAAGACCGCATCTGTGTGTGTGTTATAAATATAGTTGTAAGTTGTCTTTCAAGATCATATATACAGTACATTTACATGACCTTGATCCTCCACGGGCGGCTTCTGACGACCGGATGGGGCGACGACAACGGGGTCTACCTCGACCCCACGGAGCAGGGTGGTCCAGATGTTCAGCATAGAATTGCATGAGGAGCGAGGGGTCGAGGATGTCATGACGGTTGACCCAGGAATGTTCTTCTGGGCCATTGTCCTCCCAGTCAACAAGTTATTCCAATTGGGGACCCCGTCGTCTGGAGTTGAGGATCGCCCACACCCAGTAGATGGCCTCTTCTTCAGCGATGTCGGGAGGAGGAGGTAGCGCATCGTCACCAGGATCTGTGGAAGGAGAAGACTTGGGTTAAGTGTGGGACTTCAACAAGGAGACATGAAATGAAGGTGATATACGGTACTGTGCAGGGAGGTTGAGACGGTAGGCGACTTCATTAAGCTGCTTCTGTATGGTGAATAGACCTATGTACCGGGGAATCAGTTTGCGGCAGGGCAGTTGGAGACGGATGTCCCGCGTCGAGAGCCGCACCTTCTGGCCAGGTTGGTAACGAGGAGTAGGGCCTCTTCTGGCATCAGCGTGTCTCCGAACTGCCTGCTGGAGGTGGACATGAGCTGAGTCCCACACTCTCTCGCTCTGCTGGAACCAGTGGTTGACAGCGATTGGAACCTCAGAGGGCTCACCTGACCAGGGGAAGAGAGGTGGTTGGTAGCCCAGGATGCACTGGAACGGGGTGAGCCCTGTGGTGGTCTGCCGGAGGGAATTCTGGGCATTCTCCACCCATTGTAGGAACTGGCTCCAGCTGTCCTGGTTCCGGTGGCAGTACAACATCAGGTACCTCCCGATTTCCTGGATCTTGCGCTCAGTCTGGCCATTGGTCTGAGGATGGTATCCAGACGACAGGCTGACTGACACTCCTAGGAGCTTAAAGAAGGCTTGCCAAACTCGTGAGATGAACTGTAGTCCACGGTCAGAGACGATGTCTTCAGGAATGCCACAATGATGGAATACATTGTCAAGCAAGGTTTCGGCAGCTTCAAACGTGGTAGGAAGGCCCTTGAGGGGTAGGAGTTTGCAAGCCTTGGAGTATCGGTCCACGATTACAAGCACACAGGTGAAGTTATTAGACGGTGGTAGGTCAGTCATGAAATCAATTCCCAGATGTGTCCACAGTCAACGAGATATGGGTAAGGGAACCAACTTGCCCTCGGGGAGCCTCCTAGGAGTACTGGCGACGGCACAGACTGAGCACCCCTTGATGTAGCGGGAGGGCCACCAGTAGTGCTGCCGCAGGAGCGAGAGGGTACATGAACTGCCTTGGTGTCCAGAGCCCGGAGAGGTTTGAGCTAAGTCCATGAGGGGCTCCAGAGCCGCCGGGACCAGAGGAAGGGGATAACTGAACTTTACCATCTGGGAGTTCAGGTGACGGTAATCGATGCACGGCCTCAAGCCTCCGTCTTTCTTGGCCATGAAGAAGAAGCTTGAAGCGGCAGGGGATGTCGATGGTCGGATGAAGCGTTGCTTTAGTGCCTCTTGGACATACTCCTCCATGGCCTTCTGCTCCGGGATGGACAATGGGTAAACTCTACCCTTGGGCAATTGGATTGTACTCACCGCTGGGCATGGTGGTTGGATGGGACAGGCAGCGATGACATGGTTCTCTGACATCTCTGTCAATACAGACAGAGATGTTTCTGAATTCTTCTCTGATGCTCCGCACGTGATTGAAGAAGGCGGCTATGGTGGCTGTCACAGGGGCACGGGATTGCCAGAGGGGCTGAGCCCATTGCAGCGCTCGTCCAGAGAGCAGGGAGATGACGAATGCCACCCAGGCACGTTCGGATGAAAAGAGTTGAGACTGGGCTTCCAGATATAGCGAGCACTGAAGGAGAAACCCACTGCAATCCTCGACCGCGCCTCGGTGAGTGAATACAGATGTATATTTATTTAGACAGAGGCACGAACACAGGCAAACAGTTTAAGCAGGTGAGTAATAGATCAAGCACTTTCTGAACAGTCACTGTAGCTGATGGTTAACATAATTTGACTTGCAGGAGGAGGAATCGACGTGGAACGAAGAACAGGAGACGGATGACGACAGGAATGGAGACACGGGAACTCAGGTGAGTAGCGGCTAAGGAGTCCAGGTACATAAGACGAGACCAGACAGTGAAGTGAAGGTGAGAGTGAGAGTCTTTATGGAGTCCTTGATGAAGCGGTGCAGATGCAGGTGATCAGTACTCAGGAGACTGTGAGCGAGTGGGTGGTGATCCGGTGGCGATGCATAGGTGTTGGTGGGTGTTTGCTGTGACTCCGTGACACATGCACTTACAACTATACTTAGCTTTGCTTTTTTTGTCTCCTTCTCTAATTGCTAACTGCTTCATTAATTGGTGCTTGAGTTGTGCAGCTACATGTATGAAATCGACAGAACAAAGACTCTCCACTCAGCTGCCTACCACAGTGCAAGTCATTCAATCCAAAACAGAGAAATTATGTTTTCTTAATTTTGTTGTCATTACACACATGTTCAAGAGGTATCTGTACCAGTTTCTCTGAGACTTTGTCACTTCTCCTCTCTTACCGTGCTGGCAGTTTGAGTGGGACAGCAGGCACAAGCTGGGAATCATTCCAGGAACCTTTCTCAAGCTGAATATTCATCTTCATTAGGGCATCATCACCCCACCACACTCCAGTGCTGATTCCTTTTAACACTGAGCGAATGTGCAAAACGGGTGCTGGGGGAGGTGACATGACAGGGATGAGGCTCAGAAAAAGGTGGAATATTGAATGAGTGACAGAGCTGGGGAGGACATGGTGAGCTTGAACAAGATTATGAAGGACACGCTGATCTCATTGCTGTGCTTCAGCAATGTGCCCCTTGTACTGATACTGCCGAACACAAAGTACTGAAAAAATCATTAGCAAAAGAACTTTCTTTGATATGTCTTATATTTCCCCAGTGTTTAGTTCTTAGATTAATGAATGGGCTGATCATTTATAGGATTTCTGGACACAGATTAATGTGCACCTCAAAGTGAGTTACTATAGAAAAAAACCCATCTCATCTTACATCTTACAATTTATTTATTTATTTATTTTTACCTTAATTTGAATGCAAAATCTTCTGTTTTGATGTTCATTTAAGACTCTGTTTTGTCCTGCAATTTTTTCCTGGCCTTCAAGGAAGTCAAGTAATCATTTATGAGAAACATGGCTTGAGGCAAACTGATTCAATATTGTAGCTCATGTGTTTTACATTAACTGATAAATATTATTAATTCTAATGATGCTTTATCATCTACCTCATTCATTCAAAGCTGATCGTTTTTACTCTATTGGTAATAAGTAGTTTCCTCACTGGTGAATTGGTGTGAATTTTCTAGATATTTAAAATAAGATTCCATTTATAAACTGAGTGAAAGTGATGTCCCATACTCAGAATTTGTGCTCTACATTTCACCCATACAACTTCACACACACAGCAGAGAATATTGAACACACACACTCGGAGCAGTGGGCAGCCGTTTTTGCTGCGGTGCCCAGAGAGCGAATGGGGGGTTGCTCAAAGGCACGGTTGTGGGTAATGAGAGTGGAAGAGAGCGCTGTTCATTTACTCCCCTCACCTACATTTCCTGCCAGTACTGAGACTCGAACCTGCAACCTTCTGGTTACAAGTTCACAGACCACTGAGCCACTGGAGCTTCAACCTCCATACACCAACCTCAAGATGTATGCTTCATACACATCAATGTTCCATTTTACTTAATTTCTAATTTATGCTTCTTGGGTTTCCACTTAAATTGATGTATAGGACAGAGCAAGATCTGCACTAAACACACAGATTTGTCTGTTGGTAATGCTGACCTAGGTGGAGGATGTAGATTTCACTTATTTCTTTCAGGCTTCAGAGACAGTCTATGGAGTTATTAGTGGAGCTTTTTGAGACAGAGGTCGAAGTGAATAATTTTTTTTTTAAAAAAACAAAAAAAACAAAACAAAACAACAACAAAAAAAAAAAAAAACAGATAATCTGGGGCACTGGGTATTAAAAATCACTATTACCAGCCAATTATAGCAGTACATTATGGCTTGTGGGTATTGGGATTCCATGCTGTAATCAGTGATGCCTGTATTAATATGTTAGAAAACCTTCCAGAAATTTACATTAAAGCTTTGTTTACAGTTTGCTACTCCTGCATTTGCTACTAAATATTCTGTATGTGTCCTGAGACATGTTGTATTAATACAACATGGGGGCATTTAATATTCAACAATATTATTCAACTGACTGTACTGACTTGTACTGAATTGAGCTAGATGATGACATCACTGTTTTATTTAGAACTGCTTATAGACTAAATGAACTAATTTAATAATTGATTATCTTTACACTGAACTGACTTCTTCTGAACAACAGCTGAAATGCATCATTTTCCTGTTATCACTGTAAAGCTGCTTTGAAACAATCTCTATTGTAATAAAGCACAATATAATAAAGCACAATATACAATATATACACAATATGACAACTATTAATGTGGACAAAACTTAAGAGTATTTGGAGAGGAAATTAAGTATGAATTACCCATAGATGATTTAATTCTGACATAAACCGTGGTACACCTACATTAATGCTTTTGCTGCCATGCATTTTCCATAACTACTACTCTTGGGTTATGTGGTCCAAATTGTAATTGCTATCCTATTATGAATATTGTGTTTGTAGGGTAGGATGTTAGGCCATAACTGCCCGAGCTAGGCTGCAGAAATATTTGAGTAGAGCTCATGATCATGAAATAGGGGAGACTGGATGGTTGAGTGTGTGTGTACACACACACACACACACATTATATATATATATATATATATATATATATATATATATATATATATATATATATTACACTCTTTGAAAGAAGTCTCTTATGTTTACCAAGGCTGCATTTATTTGATCAAACGTATGTATATATATATTAAAATAATTTATTTATATTTAAATATATTTTAAATTGTAATTTATTCTTGTAATGGCAATGTTACATTTGGTTTTGGTTAAAGTTTATGTTTTCATGGTCATGGTTCCTGTTTGTCATGTGATCCCCTTATCCCATCATGTGATCTTGCCATCTGGGGCACGTTCAAGCTCAAACCGGTGCACAATGTTTTGCTACGGTTTCCGGGTTGAACAACATGTTTCCTGGAAACGGTGTGCAAGTGGTTTGAGATACGTTTTCTCTTGTTTGGTGGGTGTGTCAAAAATGTCAGTCCAATCAGCATCTACGTGCAAATAAACCATGCAGTATTAAAGAAACAGCTCGAAAATGTAATTAACATCAAAATAAATTCACAAGAGCAAGTATATTGTTTGCACATGTTCATTTACATTAATGGCAAAACTTAAATAATAAGAGCACAAGTATAGATCTGGAACTTCTTTAAATCTGTCTAAATGTCATTTAGTAATTGCAGTGTCTTCTGGTCCATATCCTTTCCTTAGGAAGGTGTGCTAGACACTGATTAATGTAACATAAAAATACTATACTTCAGGGGTGTTTCCTCCGAGGAGGCAAGGGAGGCTGCGCCTAAAAAAATAGGATGATAAAATAATCCATATTACATATAAAACAACACAAATATTACAAATTATGACATTAAAAAGAGCACAAGTCACTCGTATTTCTAAAGGAAGACTGCCCAACAGCGACACCCGCAGGTAAAGTTACAGCAGGAGTCGTGCCTCCCTTTCCACTCATAGAAAACCATTAGACCCCATATAGCGTGCGGTGGGTTTTGTGGGTGGTAATTGAGAATGAATGGGGGAAAGTCACGTGAGAGGAGGCAATGTCTCCATCGCGCTATGATTGGATGTAATTGGTTATGATTGGATATAATTGGTTTGTGCAATAAATCCCGCCTCTTGTTTATGTGCATGTTCCGCACGTCAATTTGAATGGATAAATGATGGCGTCAATGGGAAGACTAATTGAAAGGTAAGTAAAAAGACCACCCAGTTAGATATCACTGCTTTATGTCATGTCAAAGTCAAACTTGAAATGGACTGAAAACATGATGACTGCGGGGGTTTTTAGTGCAATCAGCTTGGTGAAATTAAAAATACATCTTTGTGTCTGTGACAGACGGTATTTACGGAGCATGACTGATGATCCAAAATAGCCTAAGTTGACTATTAAAAAGAAAGACATCAATACACAACTAAAATATTTTGTATAATTATTACAGCCTTTAGTTATTATTTTGGAATGAATGTAGAAATGCTTAAAACACTAACTTGATGAGATTGACTTGGTTTTGATAAATAGAACATTACAATACATTGTTAATGTAAAATTACAAAATAGAATTGTATTTGGTTTCTTTTTTGATGTAATGTAAAGTAATGTTTATTTAACAAGGAAGATTATTGTTTATTACTTATTAGATTATTATTACTTTAAGATTATTAAAGTATTTTGCAGTATTAAACACATATTTATACCGACTTCATCAGGCTCCGAAAATTCTTCAAAAAGAACACAAAGAATGGCCTTCTCAGCTCCCATAGTTGCATCCAGTAGTGGTCTATTGTTTTGTAGTGAGTATACTGTGATTTTTTTTTTCCCTCCCAACCTCATACTCACCCGTCCCAGAGCAACACCCCATAAGCACCACCACACTTGCTAATGCATATAGTATGCATCTGATCTAGGCTACATGTAATTGAGAGCATTCTGAAAGACTGCTTATGTGTGTTTTATCAACATGTCAATTTATTATAAGCAACACGACACATTAACATCCAATGACATTTACAGCTGAAGAGACTGGACTGATTTTCTACTGTTTAGTGTCAATCACCATCTAACTCAGCCAGTTAAGATCTACATTTAGCCTTAGATATGGCCTCTGGATCATAGGTTTTATCAGCTGGCAAGTTTCAATGCACATTTAAGAGTGCAAGTTGCAACTATTATTACAAAATGCTGGGTTAAAAACAACCCAAGTTGGGTTGAAAATGGACAAGCCCAATGTGCTGGGTAGTTTTATTTAACCCAACTATTGTGTAAAAAATTGCTGTATTGCTTGCTTAAAATGAACCCAAAATATGTTGGAAATTAACATTTATTAATATTAAATATAATAATTAAACAATAAACATTTATTAAATTGTTTATTAATAAATGATCACAGATTATTATTGTTGCCTCTGGTAATTGTGTCTGATTTTTAAATAATAGTTGAGTTAAATAAAACTACCCAGCAGGCTGGGCAAACATTTAACCCAAGTGGTGGGTTAAAACAACCCAATCGCTGGGTTTGTCCATTTTCAACCCAACTTGGGTTGTTTTTAACCCAGCATTTTTTAGAGTATAACAATAATGGAAAGATGAGGATTATCAGTATGTCACAATATCACCCTGTTTAGACTTTGCTTTCTGTTTTGCACCATTTCCTGCCAGTCTGTCATCATAGTTATGCATTTCAATTCACTAACTTGAAATTCGATTCAATATCGTTATTTTGGATATACTGTATATCAGGTACAGTACATGGCAAATTTTCTAATGCTGTAAAATATAAATGGGAATCAGTTGGTACTACATTATTATTGAAGGTTAAAATGAACTGATTTGCATACGAACTTAAACTACACTTAAGGACATTTTTTGTAATAATAAAGTTACAATAGGCCTACTAACTTTAAAATTATTTCTACTCCAGTTCGTTTTTTGAAATATAAAACATTTAAATGGTGGCTGTCAACTTGACAGATTTATTCAAACATGCATTATATAGGCTATTGATGTAATTAATAATAATTAATATGTAATATGGTGCATATATTTAGCTAAATGCTCCTCTCTAGAGTTCATTTTTCTAGCTGACCAACCAGTTTATGGTTACTATATGTTCTGAGGTAACTTTAGCCTAAATGTGACGTTACGTGACATTGTTTACAAGCTGTTTTATTAACGTCCTTCTGCAGTTAAAACACTGATTAGGCGAATACACGAGACATGATACGGATTTCGTTAAGTTGTACTGTATCTTTTAACATACCTTCAGATATTCATTCAGGTTTATTTCGCGCTGTAACTGGTATTAAAGCGGAGGAGAGGATCAGTTCACGTGCGCTTCACACTGCCGCTTCTCTTGAACTGACGAGGCGCTACAGCGGTCACGACACATTAAAGAGCAACAAAATGGTAATTTTTTTTATTTCGTAGTAAAATGGGCAGAATTTAAAATACGAGACTTTGTTTCATAGTCAAAAGCAACAAACAACAAATCTTATTGTGATTTGTTGGATGGTTACGTATCCTCGCGATTTTTGAAGTAGGTATACGGAAATCCTTAACCTCTCCTAGTGTGTATACGGTGTATACCTGTGTATCACGTAGACTACACCACTGGTTGCATTTCTTGCGTTATCAGAACAAAGTGTTCAACGCACCACCGTTTCCGTTTAAAAAACGTTTTGTAACGTTTTGTCGGGGCTGAACGCAGCCCTGCTTCCCTTGTCTATAGATGTGTTCGACATCAGGGCTGCGTTCAGCCCCGACAAAACGTTTTTTAAACGGAAACGGTGGTGCGTTGAACACCCTGTTCTGATGACGCAAGAGCTGCAACTATGGCAGCTGTTTAATTGTTCACAGGTGTTCCTTTTTAGTCATTAATCATCATGTGTATATATAGCCTTCATGTTGCCATTGTCTCTTGTTTAGCTTTGTTCCCTGTACCGTTGTTGGTGAGTTTATGTTCATGTTTAAGTTCTTGTTTAGGTCATGTTTTGAGTGTAGTCAAGTCTTTGTTTACTGTGTATCTGTTCACTTTTGGTTTTAATAAAACTGCATTTGGGTTCAGTTTGCTTACTTTCAGTGGACTGCCTTGTTATAGGCAAAGCTCTGTTTGAGGTTTTTGTCATGTGTCACATGATCCTTCGGAAATATGCTTATTTGATGCTCAAGAAACGTTTATTATGAAAGTTGAAAACAGTTGTGCAGCTTAACATTTTTAGTGGAAACCATAAATGAAAATGTAATTTTATAACATTATAAATGCCTTTCTGATCAATGTAATGTCGTCGGTGAATAACGGTAAAAAACAAAACAAAAGCTTTTGAATGATAGTGTATGATCATTTCATCTGCATATAGCTCCTTTCTAATTGTTAAACTGATGGTGTTACAACCCTGCCTGCTCCTCCCTAGAGTAATTTTTCTAATGTTAAGCCTACAAAAATCACCGTTATCCACAATAAGCAGGGGAAGAAATGAGCATTTTAACACAAAAAAATAACATCACCTTTAACATTTATGGAGAGGAATGTGTATATAGAACTGAAACAAACTGATCCTGCAATGCATTTATTTTAAAAGCTAACACCATTATGAAGTCAGGAAGAGTTCAGGCAGCACCTTTTGCCACTCCCTCTGTTTGTCTACCTCCCTTGTGTTTAATATCACTCCATCACTGTGGGCATATATCACCAGTCCAGTCAGGCCATGAAGCTGTGATAAGCAGTTCCTCTCATCAGGAAAAGAATTTCTGGAGCTGGATTTCTTCAAGTAGCTATCCATTGTATCATAGCACTGAATCCGATATTATCATAGCACCAAAAGCCATGTTTTACACCTGTCACACGCCATCAATGTGATGTTGCCACTGGCTGAAGCAAATCCTATCCTGATGAATTCAGTTCATGGTACACCTTTCGTATAGTGCGGTTTGAAATGAGGGTCATAATTTGAAATGATAAACATCAGAAGAAATATTCCAGTCAATCTTTGTCTATGACAGTCACGGGATTCTCATGAGCTCCAGTCAGGTGGTGTTTTATGGGTTGTGGGACCAATAAACATGCTTGACTAGTTTCCCAATGGGCCAGTGTCATTCCTGTCATAAGGGGGGAATACTTGAGGGGACGATGTTGTAAAGCTTTTCTGATTTCAAAACAAGAGGAGAAAATAAAAAATCGGAAATAATGCTTTATGGCCGTGCTTTCATTTTATGACGGATGGTTGGAGACATTATGAACTCGGCTGTAGGATAATATAAATTTTGTGCGTGTTACACAGACTGCTGGCTACACGGTTTCATAAACCAGGTAAATCATTTGCAAGTCAGTAACGTTTGGACACCATGCTCTCTTTCTCAATTTGTTATGTCCAGTGTTTGTGGTTCTGCTTTAGCTGCCAGAATTCATTATCTGCCTTGCTAAAAATATTACAGATCTGTCCGGAGAATGGTGTCAGAAGGGCAGAGAATGCCCAAGAAGAAGAAGAAAAAAAAAACAAAAAAAAACTGGCACAGTAACAACTGCCCAGGCAAAATTAATAACTTCATTCCCAGATTATTCCTGTTTTAGTCAACTGAAAAGGAGCAAGGGCTTGATAAAGAACTCTCTGTCTACAGAGTCACTGCTTGCATTGATGTGAAACAAACTATCAGGTTTGTCTGAAGCCGCAACAAACTTCTCACTGTATTGAAATATGCAGGCTCACTGGAAAAAAATGTGCCTTTAATTTTTGCAAAACTCCAGAAACATACCTATACAAATTTTTTACTACACTAGTGGCAATACAACAACTTTTATTCATTTTCACAGAGATTATGTTTACAGAGGCAGATTCTAAATTAATACAGACTTATTTTCACATGGTTCTTTGCACAATATAGTATGCTATGATCTCAAAACACAGCATTGCGATACGGTGACGCAAGCTAGATTTGCGTCAGCAAATGCATTTTTATCTTATGCTTGCTTTTGTTACCTATTGGTTAGGTTTAGAGTAGGTTTAGTGTGGGTGGTACATTATTTTCTAACATGATAGAGCATTAAACTTTCATTTCTGAACCAACATAATAAAACAGATTCCTGTTCATCTGTTGAGGATTAAAACTGAAAGGGCTTTTACTGCCACTCACTGGATATTTCTCTTTTAAAGTGTCAGAAAACATGCAAGCAGCAACATAATATTGTATAATGTTTCTTTACCTGTATGTATTGAGTTAAGAAATGCAAGTCATGCTGACCTAGATCTCAACAGGGGTTTTGAAAAGGTAGGAGGTCATAATAAGGCATAAGTTGTGGTTGTTAGATATGGTATGCTTAATCAGAGAATACAGCCTCGAGAGCATATCCCCCCAGGCACTCCCCCCGACTTCTGACAGATTGCCACAGCCTCAGATACTCTTCTCATTTACAATTAAAGATTAATGGGAGATCATAGATATTAATTGCATCCTTTTTATTTTTTATTTTTCAACTCTCTCCCATCATTTCGCACCACAACATAAAGCTAGTGGTGATTTTCGTCAACATGAACACTGAGAAATGAATAGACTGCTACAGTATTCGGTGTAGTTGAAAGGGGACAAGGTTAGGCTGAGTTGGGCTATTTTATCATTCACACCTTTTTTCTGCTTTACTCTATTCTTTTCACTTCTTTTTAACCCTCTGAGCGGTACGGTCCCACATATGGAATTTTTATTACTGTGCCCATGGCAGGGACGGAGCCAGGGGGTGGCCAGCTTAAGCTTTGCCACCCCTTTGGCCACCCCGCTCACAACTGCTGTTTCTGTCTCCTTTTTAATTGACAATAATTGCGTTAATTTAAACGCAGAACCGTCTCTTTAACACCACAAAAAATGGGAGACCTTTCAGACGTGCACTCCAACTTCGCCTCAGCGGCAGGCGCAAGTCAAACGCGCGCAGAAAGGATACAGGTGCCGAATAAGCTTCAGCAGAACAACAGTGAACAGCGAACATTATAGCTTACATCAGTGTTTCTAAACTGGTGGGTTGCAAGACCGTTTTGAGTGGGCCGCAATGTCTATACAGTTCAGATCTATACAGTAAAACTCAGAAAAAAATCGTAGCCTACTTTCCTGTCGTGTCAGCCGATATACTGTGCTTGCGGCGCGCTCTTTTTAATCATGCGCAAATACGGCGCACTGTATTAGGCTTACTTCACTACGAGCATGCAACGTCGTAGTTCTGTCGTCAATTACGTCATGAAATAACCAAAAAGGCGAGTAAAGCTGCGTTAAAACATGCATGTATGTATTTGTTATATATAGCTATGCGTCACATGTCTCTGGACTAAAATATTCTGCTATGTGAGATCACAATATAAGGCACAATGCTGATATGTAATTTTTTAATACATAAATAAATGTGAGAACTGTGCATTTTCACTAGAAGATGCCAATTTTGTGTTAATTTATAAAGTACAAACAAAAATGTATCACATTTAAATGCATAAAATAATTAGTTTTACATTTTGGCATTTATGTGCTGTTGACTTCCGCCCTTATTCACATTCTTGCAAATGAACACGTGATATTTAGCACCTGGAATGCGAATTTTACCAAGGGAACCCCGCCAAAAACGCAATTTTTCCCCCCGGAAAGCGATTTTTACCGTGGGATCCCCCTGATATGCGATTGGGCTAGTTTTGGACTAGTTTAGAGGAGCAATTGGGCAGGTTTTGTTGTGAAAACCTGGCAACCCTGGTCACATAACTGCCAGATTCAAACTGCGCTTTCGCGCTTTGGCTGCGAGACGGATGCGCGCAGCTCTTGTCATATATCACAGCAATGCAGTGTTTTCAGCCCCATAATGCTTTTTTTTTTTTTTTTAAGGTTTCATACATTTAAATTCGCATGAGAACCAGTAAAACAATACATTTAGAGTTTATAAAATACACACTGACACTTTGCGGAAGCAGCAATAACAATCCATTCAAATATAATTTGCCAACATTTATTCTTATCAGACACACATAATGGGCTTAAGTAACTATAAAGTTTACTCTATTATTCTTCCAGTTCACCAAGCACTTACTTGCATGTATTTCGGGAGAATCTGATGAATTCACGTGCTGTAAATACAACTGACAGGACTGCAGGGCAAACTAAGATGGCGGCGCCCACCTCGCGTTATAGATCAAGATAAAGATCATTTATAAAGGTTTTTAAACACACTCACATACACATATTTGAGAATCGGAATATCTGATAGTTGGTGACATTGTAAGCAAGTTTGTGAATATATTAAATAAAAAGAAAAACAAAATAATACCGATCCATCTGTCATTCAGTGTTATTGTGGCTGCCTTCGGCGTACTTGACAAGCATGAGGCGTCGCCATGAAAACAATAGAAGCTAACGTTCTAAAATAATGGTAGCCTTAAAAAAACTCACTGGAGGTTCAGTTAGAATATTTTAAACTCTCGCTTGAAAGGGTTTGTAGCCTGTCTCTTGTGGACTAAATGGGTCAGTTCCTTGTACTGATAAGATAATTATCTGGCCATTAAAGCTTGAAACATTGTGTACCGTCTTGTATAAATTAATCATTATATACAATTTAGACCGTTCAGAAATCATTCTAATATACACATTTGGTGCTTAAGAAACATTTATTACCGAAGTTGAAAACTTGTGCTGCTTTTTTGGGGGGTGGCGGTGGGGAGAATGATGGTACTGTAGTTTTTCAGGATGCTTTGATAAATACAAAGTTTAAAAGAACAGCATTTATTTATAAGGAAAAACTTTTGTAACCTTATAGGTCTTTAGGCTTATTTTACTGTGTAAGATACAAACACCTGAGAACAGTTCATGCCCTTGATTTAATAGTTTCACAAATTAAATAATTCACTTCATGACCTCACCAGTTTACAGCAGCTTCATTAACCAAGTCTTGAAACGTCATTTATATTTTCAGGCCACTTTCTAATAATGTAAAGTGCAAGGCAATAGTAAGAGGCTTCAGTTCATCATCTGTGCGGCAGTGTTTTTTCTTTTTTCTAACCATCAGCCACTGTAATCATTAGTTGAAAAGGAAAGAATATTTTGAATCGTGTTCTGCAAGAGTCTTGAATTCTGCAGTAGCATTTAAAGGATTTTAAACCTTTCTGCTGTTTTTGATACCTTTTGATATCAAGGACTTGATCTGTGTGGCAAGCTGTTGTTTGAGTAAGGAGTTGTACTGTAGGTTGTATAGGCTTTGTATTGCTTATTGTGTAGGTATTATTAGATGTGTATTCAACTGTAAAAACTAGGTTGGCACACATACATTAAAAAAAAAAAAAAAAATCCTCAGTGGTGGTGATGAAAAATCCAGCCTGATCTTTTTGAGGTTTATAGGTATTTGCATGTGACATTTTGATAAATGCTGAGACGTAAAATTCAAAATACTGACAAACTTTGTAAAAATATTTGTGCACTCCTTCAGAAAAGTACAAATCTTAACGAATCCAAGCTCAGAGCATCAAAATGGAAATGGAGAAATTCTAAAGATGCTGTTGATTTGAGTATGTATCAGTCTCTGACAACTTTGCCTGACAACGCTGCACCATGACAAGATCAACGTGACTTTGAACTCCCGCTACCTGTTCAAGACACCCACTTCTCTCCTCTGCCCTCTCTCACTACCACTTTTCACATATTCACAAATGTTATAAATGTCTCCAAACTCCTCTTCTTCAACTCCAAATCCACTTCTAAAAGACGACTGTCCTCTTTGCAATCGCACAAAGCATCAACACATCACTTGTCACTGGCATCTTTCCCAGCACATTGAAGCAGGCTCGGCTAACCTTACTGCTCAAAAGCAGCCTTAACTCTCCACAAGTAAAACATTACAGACCAGCTCCTCTCGTTTTTGTAAAAAAAAAAACAAAAAAAACAACAACCTTTGAACGATATTTAGTCAGGTCTCTCCTTTTTTTTCGTAGGCAATTTTGTCAGGTTGTTCTATTTCGTAGTGGTGTTGAAATTAATTGTCTCTACAATGCATTACGATGCGGATGTGGACGATTTTTTATATTTTCATTTTTGAAAAAAATGTATGTACATTTATAATATATACTTAGTATTATATTACCTTTACCTTTGCATCAAATTACAAAAAATGCTGGTTAACGCTGCTGTCAGGGTGTTTCTAATAAAGCAACTATGGGAGTGATGGTAAAAATGACATTTCTCTCTTCTGATTGCCGTTATCAATTGCTCTCTTTTTTCTTCTATATCTGAAAGTTGTGAAAACACTATTGTATTGAAAACATTACTGTAAATGTGAAAAGGGTCTATCAGTTGTAGCCGTTATAGCCTACTGATGTTTTTCTGACGTCATTTGTCGCATATGCACTTGTCTCGCTAGCGTAAAATGGAGGGGGAAAAAATGGCGGAGGGAGGCGAAACACAAAAGAGAATACAACAATATGAAATTCATCCACTATTTTAACATTTACAGTAGGGCTTCATGATTTATCGCAAAATAACATTGAACTTAAACGCTATTATCGCTTAAATGCGATTATGAAATCACAAAGCAATCATGCTCGGATCTACACCAAACCAATCGCTCTGAGATCGCCTGAACGAGGTGGTCGATTGAAAATGAACTCTAAAGTGGCTCGGTTGAGGTGAGAAAGCAATCCGACTCAACGGAGCAACCATCCAAACGGTATTCATAACGGTAAATGTGTTATATAAAATGCAGCAGTGTCTGATTCTATGAGTGAGTACATTAGTTATTGCAGTTGATAACCAAAGAAGAGTGCCACTTCATCTGTTGTGTAATTGCTCTTCTCTGTGCATTGCAAGAATGCTGTCCCGATGAAACCTTCATTCCCGCTCTAACTGCTTTATATATATAATTAAATATGTAAAATGTATCAGTTAGAGTGGAAATGACGGCTACATTCACATAAGTGTTTGCATGCGTCTCGGCAGTTACACTATAAGCTCACGGAGCGAACTTGTCAATCCATCTTGATGGATGACGCAGAGGAAACTCTGACCAATAAGTTTTACTAACATGTGACTTGCATAAACACATTTTGGTATGCTTTTAAATGTTGCTTTGTGAAAGCGAACCGAACCAAGAAGAAAATGCAACATTGTAACAAATAAAGTATCTGTTTCGGAACAAAGCAAATGATCTATAGGTCTGAAAATGTCATTAAGTCACATCTTCTAACCACTTTAGCATTATGCCTCCTTCTCTCAATGCATTCAACCATTTAGACACACTGATTTTCCCTGCCACCTCTAGGCTGATGACATGTAGACCTACCTGTCATTTCAGTCTGACAACCACATTATACAAACTTAAGAGAGGCAGAGTCACAACTCTCTTTGTCTTGCTCCAGTGGATTCCAGTAACTGCCTGCATCAGTTTCAAAGCATTGTGCTTGTGTACGGCCACAGAATGTGTACACTACACATGCTGAAGCTGATGGGAAGGAGAGTTTCCTCCAATGCCCTTTCCTCTTCATTTTCTTTCAGTGGTAGAACTTTCCTTTAAAAGTCCTTCATAATTTTCAAGAAACAACTGAAAACATTTCTGCATGCGCTTGATCTGGAATCACTTAACTCTTTTTTTTTATATGTTCCTCATTCTTTTTTTAAAAACCACTTTAGTGATGCTTTGTCACACAGTACATTCTGTACTTTTTATTTTTTCTAGTTCTTCTAAGTCTCTTCAGGGTGAAATACTTGTGTTGCGTTCCACATTTGTCAGTTGTTTTGGATAAAGGCATCTGCTAAAAATAATAAATCTAAAGACTTGTAAGGGTTGACAAAAAATGCAGCGACTCTTTTCACGATTTAGTATTTTCAACTTGAATAACAATGATGAAAATAATGCAGAAAATCTCCACCTTGAACCTCAGAAAATGATCTATATGTACTAAAAAGAGTTGAAGAGACTAAAGAAACTGATATTTTGGCATTTGAAACCCCACGTTCTGATGTAGAACCTGGAAGTGCTAAACGTAAACAGCGTAGGAGAATGATGGGAGAGAAGATATCGTTAAATAAAGTCATAATTTTTGTTTTGTTTTTGTGCACAAAATTATTCTTGTCACTTGATAAAATTAAGGTTGAACCACTGCAGTTACGTCGACTGTTTTAACAATGTCTTTAGTACCTTTCTGGACCTTGAAAGTGTTGATTATATTGCTGTCTATGGACGAGTCAAATACCTCTCGAATTTCATCAAAAATATCTTTATTTGTGTTCCGAAGATGAGCGAAGGTCTTACGGGTGTGGAACGACATGAGGGTGAGTAATTAATGACTGAATTTTCATTTTTAGGTGAACTAACCCTTCAAGTCTTTTTCAAGGACCTAAATGGAGGTATGAAGGGGGAAACTTTATGCACTATAAACAAATTTAGAAGGAATAACAGTGATGGGCATGCTATATAACTAATAACTGGCCTAATCTGACTAGTAGTGTTTCTCATGCCCTCTGACATAAATCAAACTTTCCCTTATTTTAGCATCAGCCTCTCATCTTGTTATGTGGCCTTTTACACAAATTGTTGCACTGTGTTTGAATGTCAAGGGTTGTTGCAGGCATTTTGAATCTGGACTGATGGATATTGGCAAACAGCTTGCTTTTGTGAGTAAAGATAACCTTCCATTTGATCAATCTTGCACCTGTCACAAAGACTATTCCCCCCAATAAATCAATAACTCACATGTGTTTGTCCTATGCTTTATATTCCTCTCTCACCCTTTTTTTGCTTATTTGTCTTTCTCTCTCCCTTATTCTCTTGCTCTCTCACTTTGTCTAGTGATAATTCACAGCATATACACTTACCGTTTTATTATGTAATTGAGGCTGTCACTGAGGCTGAGAGAAACAAGTCCATTTTGATGGTTAGCGCACGCTAATTACTTCTTTATTATCCTTATAAAATGAAGAGGTGAATTAACACAATAACTGTTTTCATGCAGCCTAATAATCTAGACAGATTTTTTGATGACTTTCACAATCAGATTTAGAAACACCTGGCATATTATGATGTGTTTCTTTGGAGAATAAATAAATTAATTCAAAGGCATATAAACCAAATGCCACATCCATTAGTAAGAAAAGCTCTTAATGTATTTGTTGCATTTTCTTGGTTTTCTTACTTGCGATACTATTTTCTTGCATAAAACCTCATGACACACAACCAAACGTGTGTCATTCTAAAACGTCCCTTTCCAAATCCATGAATTCCTAAAGGATTTTTTTGCCACATCTCTGCTCCTCTTCAGAGATGTTTAGTTATTGAAGGGGAAAGGTACAAGATATGCTGATTATAATTCTCACCTTTTTAAAGACAGTTTCTCTTATAGGCCAACAAGACAGTTGTTATGCTAACATTAATGCTGTTCTTTGCCTGTGCTGAAATTGTGTTTGGAATGTATGTGATGCACATATAAACTGTTTTTGTCTGATTGCGTAATTTAGGGAACACATAAATGGTGCTTTTAGAATCTGCAAATGGATTGAATTTATTCAGATGGAAGAAAATCTGTGTAAGAAATTGTACATCAAAAATAGAAATGTATCACACTTCTGAATGTTCATCCCACGTAGTGTATAAAGGAAATTGGTTGTCTCTGCAGAACGGCCTACACTGTCCTTCAGAGAGAAGGTTTATGAAATCTCCCTGTGGATGGTGGCGCTGAATATATCTGGAGTATCTAGATGCGGTGAACTATGTCTGACAATGTAGACCAATGGGAGTTTTAATCACCAAACAATTGCAATGAACTTCAAAGCTGAGCAGGACTCCTTGCTTGACAATAATATTGTTCCATTAAGATTATCTCAGCTCATAAAAAAGTTCTTTCCTTTTAATTTCATGTTCAAACTGAGTCATTATGTTGTAATACTCACAGGAACAAGTCTGTAGATTGTGCAATTAAATTTCTAGAACAAAACGCTTTTGGTGCAGTGGTGCATTCCCAGAGGCGTTCCGAGATCCTTGGTTGCAATGTTAGAAGGGGCTTTTCTAACGTCTTTTGTATCAATCTTATTGGGTGTATAGACCATATAAACCACTTATTAATTAGAAGATAGGAATCCCACTGTGAACTTTTCTCAGTGAACATGTGAGGAGCCTCAATCCCCATCTGCATGGGAACGTCCTGCTTAAAGCTTTGTGTAAGCACAGCAAGTGATCTCCGCACATGGCTGAATCCTCAGTGTGGGGGGTTCACATGGTAATATTCTCAGGGTGACTGTCATAGAGGATTAGATGTTCAAAATGGTGGCACTGCAGTGTTTCAGAGGTAGTCGTTTGTTCTCTGCAAATCTGCAGTCCTACAGAGCGTCTCAATGTTTTTCTTATTTTTTTTTTTTTTTTTTCCTTA
This sequence comes from Elopichthys bambusa, assembly GCA_037101425.1. Lineage (NCBI taxonomy): Eukaryota > Metazoa > Chordata > Actinopteri > Cypriniformes > Xenocyprididae > Elopichthys > Elopichthys bambusa. The sequence goes on from CM074432.1 coordinate 20,740,072, forward strand.
GCTGGAATGCTTATAAATGCCTGAGCTGTCCAGCAGAGTTGATCTAAATTTGTTAATATTCAGCACAGAGAAAGATTGATAGATCCACTTCAGTCTCCGTTTCAAAACAACAACTCGTAGTCTGTGTCTGTCAAAAATAAAACTTCTTCCAATAAAAAAAAAAAAATAAAAACAAAGAGACACGAGCAGGAGGCGACAACACTGTTTACACTGTCAGATGAATAACTGTCTTTGAGCGTGTAAGCTTGACGTGTTTGTGGCTTCAGCCAAACAATGACATTTGATAAAAAAATGTGCTTGTGCTAAAATAAACTAAGTGCCAAGGCTTTTACACTTACAATAGTAATTATTATCCAGGTCTCTCTATATTTAGGTATTATGAAGTACTGTCATATACATAAAACTGTATATACATAAAAATGCTAACACTTTAAGGTTCATTTTAACATCAGTTAATGCATTGGGTATTATGAACTAATAATGAGCAATATTTTAATTTTGTTTGCCGGTACATCTGGTAAAAGGTTATTGTTAAAGTCATGTTCACTGAAGTCAATTAATAGATTTTTATCATTATATATGTAATGATAAAATCTACACTGTAAAACCCAATAAGTTAATTATTGTAGACACAGATTACTTAAAAAAAGTAAAGCAACTAATTTTTTTTTAAATAAACAATAGAAGTAAACAACTCAAATATTATTTTAGTAGAATTTAAAGACATGGTTTTACAGACAGGGCTTAGCCTAAGCCATGATTAGGCCTTAGATCAGTTGGGACATTTAAGTAGCTTTTATAAAAAAACATTACTGGTGTGCATCTTGAGACAATGGCACTGACATATTTTAAGATACGTCAGTACAAGTTGCTTTCAGTTAAAACATGCATATTAGTCTAGGACTAGCTTAAGCCTTGTCTGTGAAACCAGGGGAAAAAAACAAAAAAAATGATACTACACAAATTCAGTAATTACATGCATGAACTGTTAATCAACATACAGTACATATAGCCTTGTTTCGCAGCCCATTCTCGACCTAACCTTCACCACGATGGTAACCCTACAAAACTTCAACATCATAGAAACACCTTTAAATACCAAAATGTTGAGCCACACAAAAAGAGAACTAAACTCCTCGTTCAGAAAATGTAATTGTTTTAAGTTGCATCAATGATTTAACAGACTTTAATTGCAGTGTACTCAATCTTTATAAGTTAGTAGTACTGTTCGGGTTTACAGTGTATTAATGGACTTCAGTTATTTAAAACAATCTAATTTCATCTAAGGGGAAGTGCATATTTCATAAAGCATTTTTAATGACACACACATCAATGAATGTCTGATCTAAAAATAATCTCTGCTAATGCCTATTTCTATAGACATTGCATAAATAAAAAAAAAGTCATAATTTCATGTTTATTCCTTCGTTTTAACAAATGCCACTGCAGTTGTTTTGTTAGTTATATCATGCAGTACTTGCCCAAACAAACACAGACGTACACACACACACACACTTTATTCTGAGTTGTGCATGCGGAGCGATCATAATGAGCCTCCTCTCATCTCCTCCCAAATGGAGAAGGTGTCAGTCTTAATGAGCGCTATTAAAGGTAACTTGTGCCATTATCACGCCACCTCTGTTATTTATGGCAACCATCAGCGCCTACTTTTAGAAGCCCAGCTCAAATTGGATCATGTTAAACGGTTTTTCATGTCCAGTTGCTTCCTCTCGTGATGGGAGGTCTGCTACTGTATCCTGTTCTAATCAACTTGTACAACTTATTAAGACAGGTAGACGGAGCAGCTTTGCCCTGAGGAGCGCTTCATTCAGCCGCATGACAGTTTATGAATATCGGTGCCAAAGAATGAGCACTTGGCTCATGGCTAAATGTGAGTGAGCCTTGTGGCCCAGCAGATGCTCATACTAATTCTGTTCACATCATACCTTCTTAGTGAAAAAAGTTCACTGCCAAGATATTATCATGTGCAAAATGCACATTTGTACCTGGTATTCCCAGCAACCTTTTTGACACGGCTGAATTTGTGTGCTTTTAATTCTTGGAATTATCGGAGAACAATAATTACTGCAATTGGGGAATACGCTCAGTACATTTGGATGTAAATAAATAAATAAGTTAAGTGTAATTAATATGGGGGGCAATATAAAACCCATGATAATCAAATCTGGTGTGTTTTTCAATTTGCATGATTAAGATCTTAGTTGTGTTGTTCATTTAGAATCCAGGTTGTTCATTCTCAAAATGTCAACATATCAAAATTCTGAACACTGCACTTAATTATCTGCAGAGCTTTAAAATCATCAACATAAAAACCAATTAACTTTAATTTGCTACCAATTAAAATTTGACTTTTAGGAGTGTTAATATGCTAATCATGGCACTAAACCTATGCTGGAAACTGTTTACACATCACAGGCCCCTGAGGCCATAAATGGAAGCATGTGTGTGTTTGTGTGTATCAGCTCAGAAAGATGGGGAAACGATGGTGGGAAGTCTTGTCATAAATTTGTAAATCATTATTCATGCATTTGGTGTGAACTTTTTTTTTTTTTTTTTAATTCCTTTGCTCCATTAATGAGCGACCTTTGGAATTCTGGTGAGCAGCTGTTATGAGTGCACACTTGATGGCTGTATGACTAGATTTTCCAAAATAACATGGAGATGTGAACAGTCAACATATTGTGGGACTTTTATAACAGTGAGTATGTAAATGATTACAGTTCTTGCAATGCATTGCAATGCACTTGCAATGCAATATTTCTCTGATGTTGTGTTGAGCCCAAACCACTTAAAATATTGACTGCATTTAAACTCTTTTGTAGATAATGTCAGCTTAGAGTGCTATTTATTTTATTATTAATTATTTTTTGTACACTTTATTTTAAAAAGAGGAAGGATTATAGAGTATGCTTGAAAACTACCTATTAACTTAGATTTTTAACCCTTGAATGCATACCTCGGATCTTTATCGACCCGGGATGTCATTCACTACCCTCCTCCTCATTCATTTTTCAAAGTTAGACATCAACCTTCTTAGTATTCCTCAATCAATTCATTATAAAGAATATAACAAGAAAAAAAATCATAAAATTATAAAAGAATGCATATTTTCCTATTCATTTTTTGTAAAAAATTGTATAGGGTCGCTAACGACCCAAGGTTTGTATCGGTGTACGTATATTTTTTTTTTCTGCACAACAATAATTGAATCTTTGATGATGGAAATTGTGTCTGATACACAATGATGAAGTGATGTTTCATTCAGACAGAAAATAAAAGAATAGGCAAAACATGAAATGGCTCAGCGATTTACTGCAGAGCAAGTACTGAATGCAATCAAATATGAGTGTCACTGTCACTTGATGGAGAATCTGGTGAAGCTATCAGTGATGAAAATATTGATTTTGAAGATGTTGAAAATTATAGTTTTGAGAATATGTTTGAGATCGCGAATGGGCTCATATTCGTGATCTCAAACATATTCTCAAAACTATAATTTGCTGAATGTACTGGGAAATGAGCTCTGACGAGAACAGTGATGATGGCATAAAACATCTGCTCAAAACGTGTCAGGTTACATATGTAACCATGGTTCCCTGAGAACAGGGAACGAGACGTGAAACGCTTTGGGGAACGCCTCCTCATGAACCGGTGTCTGAAAACAATTATCACTGGAACCAAACTTCTTTCCAAAGAAAAGAGGGTACCTTTAAGGGAATGAAAGAACCCTAGCCAGTCATTTGTCAGGGGAAAGTACTCGACCCTGGCTGCCACCAGGGAGGCCGACCTGGTGTAACAGTAACCTAGTCCTAGCCAGCAACCTGTCTGAACACAGTGTCTCCATTCACATTCTTCATAGAAGATATCCAGTAAGAGGGACTGCAAAGAGGCAGTAACCAACTCAGATCAGATCATAGGGACGGGCATCCTGGAGAGCAGGACTTAGCTTAGCGCTTTTTTACCCTTACAAATGAGTGGAGTAAAACTCTGCTCAATCCTAGGATCTACTCAGCGCTTGTTAATTTGCACTGAGGAGGCTGTGCACTCTAAGGGGACCCAAACAAGGGGAGTACAACCAGCCTAAGGGCTGGTCTTCAACAGGGAGGACTTATATAGGCCTTCAACCACTGACCAGACTTAGGGAGCTAAGCACTATAAAGAACAACCCTCTAAACGAGGGGAGTACTGAGCTCAACCTAACAGGTAGATCATACTGTTGGCACAAAAATCATGGAGGCTCCCAGAGAGCCTGCAACATGAACTAATCCTACACAATGTAGAATATATCACAGCAGCCATGCAAAGGCCAGCCATGTGAAAACTACATGCTTAATCTGCTAAAGGACACCCAGATGTGGGGGATTCGCTTATAGGGCGGCCTGTGAAGGCCACACACCTAAAAGCAACTCAACACATAACAGTCTACATCAACACATTCCAACAAGCAGTGTACTCAGTAAAAACACTTTTTACTCTTTAAGCAAGAGGAGTACAAACTTACGGCATCATGCTCTGAAGGAGGTCCAAACAGGACCTGCGACTTCAGAATGACACAGGCGTCAGCTAGTGGCAGTGTCTAAGCTCTAAGGGAGCTATATATGATATCCAGTGAGGTTAACTATTTAACTCAACCTGAGCTTAATTTTATCCACACATTCCAACAGGCAATGTACTCAGTAAAAACACCTTTGTACCCTTAAAGCAAGGGGAGTACAACAATATTACGTGTTACCATGCTCTGAGGGAGGCCGAAAACAGGTCTACTACTCCAGAAGATCACGGGCGTAAGCCAGTGGCAGTGCTAGGACTCCAAGAAAGCAAATTCTACCTAAACACATTCCACCAAGCAATGCAATGCAATTAAGCCATCATGTTCTGAAGTAGGCCCAAACAGAGCCTGCTACTTCAAAAAGTCACAAGGGTCAGCTTATATGAAAACCAAACTATGTAGTGAGGTTAACTTTATTAAACTCAACCTGAGCTTATACATTCCAACAGGCAATATACTCAAACACTTTTTACCCTTTCAGCAAGGGGAGTACAAACTATGTCACCATAATCTTAAGGAGGCCAAAGTTAGGCCTACTAATCCAGAAAAGAGTTTACTGAGCTCACATATACCCCCTTTCCACCAGCACGAACCGGGTGCTAGTTCAGAGCTAGTGCTAGTGCCAGTTCGGAGTTGGTTCAACTGACGAGCCTTCTAAGAACCAGTTTGCCTTTCCACAGGCTAGAGAGCCAGCACAGAGCCAGGTTTTATGTCACTGTATACATCTCATATTTCACAGCAAAGCTAGCACTGCAGCGCCAAACACAAACACACCAAGCTTGTTCGAGATGCATCGGCTTCTCGCAAAGCGATCGGCGCATGACATCAAAGCACCGCGAGAACGATCCAAAAGTACAAGGAGTCGTATGCTCTACAAACCTGCAGCACTCTGATGTCACCCGTCGAATCAGTCCGCGCTGCTCTGATGCATCTTGAACAAGCCTTCCATCAACAATGGTGGATGCTTCGCTACTATTGATGCTCATGGCTTTGCGAACCTACATCAGCGTCCAAACACGGCTCGCTGTAATTTGTATATAGACGGAGATTACAATCAAGCTGCTATTAGCTTGATTAGCTGCTATTTCAAAAATGGCAGTCACAAGTTTCTTGTTGGTCACGGTAACCCCCGCCCAAGCCCCTGATGCACGTGGTTCTTACTTCTAGCACAGCAATGTTTTGGTGCTACTTACGAACCACTTTCCCAGCACTCAAACTGCCTTGGTGGAAAAGGGGTTATAGTGTAGGGCAGGAATCAGAACTAAAGTAATAAAGTACAAACAACCTTGAGTAACAAAGGAGTACTATTAATCCAATCCTGAAAAATACAGGGTGGGTACTTCACAACAGAAATTCTCACCAAAAACAGATACAATCTATACTGAACCGGAACAGGAGCTTTCATGAAAAGCTAAAACCATATCACATATGGTTTTAGCTTTTCCATATCAACCATATTGAACATAGTTCAAGGGGTTCAGGGGAAAGACTGAAGTCAAAGTACCACTAGATAGTTCTGGGGGAGCGGGCCACAGCAACAAAGTTTCTATTCACATAGTGAAAAGGGGCCTACACCGCCTGAGACAACGGCACCAGGGAGACTTAGCAATAGTCTGCTACCTTAGCTGCTATCTATTTTGCACCTACACCAAAGGGACAATGGACCTTGGCCTGGCAACTCTGATAAGAGGAAGCCAGAACTAGGAAAAACTACACTCACATAACAGGGGTAGTATAAAAAGGGGCGTAAAATGCTTTGTGGCAAGGGGGGCGTGGCTCAGCGAAGTCTGCAATGGGAGAGAGAGGCAGGAGATGAGGTGTGTAAGTAGGTCAAGTGCAAATGATAAACACCTGTGTCTCGTTTCAGTAATTGGTGTGGAGAGACTGGTTAAAAGCCACCAGGAAATGGGGAACGAGAGAGAGAGAAACTGACTGGGAATTTGTGCTATGGGAGAGACTGTTCGTCAGAGCTGGAGTGATATGCTGACTTATTTTGAGTTATTTTGCTGAGTGGTAGAAAGCGCAGTGAGCGCCGTTTCTTTTTGTTTGTACGAGAAAACTGTCAATAAAATACGAGTCCCAGTCACGCCGACCCTGTCTTCTTCCTTCCACACTTTGAACAACATCACACTGGTGCCGAAACCCGGGAAGTGTGATGTAACAGACTGCCTAAACCCTAGTTCTAACTAGGGCCATAAGGCCAACACATAAGCATAGATCTGCCTGGGGCTAAGAAACAGCAGCCTCTACCAACGACTCTCAGTTGAGAGGAGGCAAACTCTGAGAATACTATATTTTTACAATAAAGCTCAGAGGAGCAGAGCTTAACCCAAGCACACAATATCAGGCGGCCTGTAAGGCTGATGCTGGACATAGATCTATCTGAAGTTAGTGAAAGCTAATCTCAAAACTCTAACATTTACCAGAGGAGAAAGCTAATTTACCATAAGGTGGCTAACAATGCGGCTTATTTTAAGCCCACATCTAAATACATATGAACAGTAGCATCAGTGTCTTCAGTGAATTCTGCAAAGAATGAAGCCAACAGATTAATAAAGGGGACTAACAAAGTACTACCCTTAATAATTATATCATTCCAGCCAACCTAATGGAACTTCAGGGCCCTTAAACTGCATCCTATACAGGGAACCTAGGTTTTTATAAATATATAAAGAGACCTACCAAGCCACCTTCAGAAGGTCCAAGTGATATGCTTACAAACAGACATTGTGTGTAAAGCAGCACCAGCCTGACCTGCTGCCGCGTATAACCTGCCGCCCAAGCGAGACTACGATATTATCATGACTTAAAGGCAGGACCGGAGCTTTAGCGTTGGAGCCTGCCTGTGTCACGAGATAGTTGCACCCATCTCGTCAATAGGAGGCATCAACGCGTACCCATACTCACTCCATCAACACCAGCAAATTAGCCCGCTGACGACGATGAATGTGTTGAATACAGGTTCTTCCATGCCTTCTTGATCTTAGTATGAAGATCAAGAAGGAATGGAAGGCTCACGGTGGCTGGAGGATTATGGCCAAAAAGCAACTGTTCGTTGAACAATCCATAAGCAGTTTCTTTCTTAACCTGCTCCACTGGCAGCTGCAGTCTGCCAGAGGCGCGTTCCATAATCTCAAACAACTGTATATATATACATGGGGGCAGGGTGGCTTTGAGGATTCAGGAGGCTCACCATCTTCATCCTCATCAGCCATCTCCTGCTCTCTTGTTTGGCTTAGAACAAGAGGAGTAATTGCTGCTGGATCTAATGATGACAAAGACAACAATTACATCTTTATGAGTGTGTCAGTCAGTAGCGAAGACTTTTACATTGAAAAGACTGAATTGTTGTGAACACGGAACAATACGCAACTGACAAATGCTTTGACTAGCATTGTCAGTCACAGGAAAACCCCTTAATTGTTAAAAGGAAAAGATAATATATCGGACATTTAATCAGATTTTTTATTATGAACATAGGACTGACCTAAAGGAAAATGCAAAATCTGAATGTAGGTAATAAACTTGTTCAATCGATCTCTTTCTCACAATACTCTACTACATGATACAGTAAGCTTCAATGAACAATATCAATTGAGAACAAACAGTTTACGTTGCTAAGAGTGGTTGCTAAGGGTGTTGTGTAGTGATACACGGAACCGTTGGGTGAAGCGGCCATAACTGTGTTTTATTGTGAATAAAACGCAGCTATTGACCAATCAGAATCAAGGACAGGAACTAACCATTTTATTAAAAAGGAATAAACCACCCCCTACAATCCAAATTAAATTTTAATCAGATTTGGCCAATTCATTCCGTTTGACGTGGTTACATGTGACATTTTTATTCCGATTACAATCAGACTATAAGGGTCCATGTAAACGCAGCTAATAACTTTCTTTTTCCATGAGGGGGTTTGTCATCATGACGTCTTTGTTTCCAGGTGGACCGTTAAAGAATGAGAAACTCTTGGAAATCCTGTAGAGTTCAATCAATCAGATGACGACTTAGAAACTCCTGAAGTGTTTCCAATTTTGTGTGCCATATTCATCAGACAATCAGCCAACAGTCTGTGGGTGTGACGTCTGAGGCTGAGACTATGTCATACTTGACTTTTTTTTCCCCATTGATTTGAACGAAACATAAACATAAGCACATATGAAGAAGTTCTGTTTGGTGTGAACCGACCTACGAATTTGCATAGCTAAAGGACACTTGACCAATAGAGGTTTTAAACATCACAGATGACGTAATGAGCAATTTTGCATGTTCTTAAGCCTAATTAGACTGTACCTTCACTGACAGTGATGAAAACCTGCCGTTACGAGGCACAGGTACAGAGTAGATTCTTGTGCACAGCTGACTGAAAACAAGACATTTGCTTAGTGCCATGACAACGAAAAAACAAGCTCTGATATGGCATTTAATTTACATAAAATCGTTTACACAGAGCCAAAGCCAATGAAATCTAATCTTACCTAAAACTTGAACACTAATCTTTTGCTGCTTTGCAAGCTCTTGCATTTATTTCAAGAAATTGAAATCTAGTTTTACTCATCCCCTTACAGAAGTTAGGATGGATATGGGAAGAAGTTGCTGTAGGTTCTTTCTAGTGTCAGACGGCATAACTTTATTTGTTATTTGTGTCACAGAGATTCTATTACGCTGAATGAACACTCACTTTGCAGGGATGGAGAGTCATCCAACTGAAACCATTATTATACAGTTGAGACTGCTCTTTAAAGAATTGTGTTTCTCTCTTGCTTTGGTTGAGGTGAAATCGATAAACACAGTCCATTATCTTCTTGTCTTGTAGGATTGTGTTTTGAATGGAGAGTCCAATGGTGATGCTCTTTCACCACCAGAGCTGTGGGAAAGTTGAGTTGCACAAATGCACAAACTGATGCTGTCATTAAATGCTGGACATGCATTTTTTTTTTTAGCATCTTTGAAGAGTATTATAAATTGCAGGACTATAGACAAGCCATATTGGAAGAAGTATGAGGGTACACAATATTGAGGCATGCCAACACTATGATTTATGAATCACAAGAGATTAGAATGCATGGCAGGCACACGTCTTCAGTGAGAAAGACAGTTGTTTTAGACATAGCCTCACATCTAGGTGAAACAGCTGGGAAAATCCCCAAGTAATTGCCTCTCTAAATGATTTGATGTAAATGCAGAGACAAATGAATAAATCACAGCTTGTTTCCTGTTTGTTTGCCGAGGCTGTTGTCGCCATTTGCAAATGACAGGGCTGAGGTGTGTGGAGAAGGGTGCCAGCAGTTCACGGCGCACCAGGCCTGTGATTAATTCCACTGACAATGTAGTAACCAATGATCGATTGAGGAAGCTTGGGCTGTAAAGACCGTTTCCCCTTCACTTACTTTGCCTTTTTCAGAAGACGTCTGATATTTTGATCACCGGTAAAGGCTGTGTCAGTGGAATTAATCAATGACAGAGAGAAAGAACCACTGGAGAGCGGCTTGACAAACTGCGCAGCAGAACTGAAATAGAGTTAAAGAGGATGTTGGGCAGGATGCAGAATGTGAACAGTTTTATACCCATGATCATTTTGTGAAATGACAACCATGAGTAAACTATAATATTATTAAAGAAAAATCAGGTCTATAAATGACATTGTTAGGATTGTGATTGATAATGGGGATATTATGGTGCTCGTTGTGACTTTGTCATTCATGTAAAGGTGAGGATACGTGTATATAAAGACTAAAATGTTGTAGCAAAGCAGCCTTTTTCAAGCCTTAAATTGTGATGAGACATTTTAGGTACATATTTGAGTAATATCAAGATAATATGTAGATGTTTGGTTGTCAAGCATTATTCTCGCCATCTTCATCATCGAATTATAACGAACTATATCTTGTTTTAACTATGTGGAGGCTGCTGTGTTGTATGATGGGTGCTGTTATTTTTATTTATTTATTATTAATATTATTTTTAATACATAGGTCTTAATATCTTGCAGTGAGGCTAATAATTAATTGGACCTCTGTATCTGCAAGATTTAATCTCCAAGGTTTAATTGACCACAGTCCAGAAAACTCCTGATGCCTGCTTGATGTTTGGCCGCTAGAGGGAGCCAATTGAATCGGAGCTTTGTCTGTCTCTCTACCTGAAGAGTCTCCAATTCATGTGGACAAGAAACGTGTCAAGATAAATATCTAGTGTGTACTAATGAATGCTGAGCAGACGGTGGGTTTATTTCAATGAATGTTCTCTTTTAAAAGTAGAGTACATGGGCAGAATGTTTGAAAATGATGCATTCAGTTTATAAGGAGATGATATTGAACAGTGGAGCTCCTCACAGCATCAGTTCAGGGTCTCATGTGAAGACACTAGAACAGCAGATTATTGTTTATTTATACAGTGTGGTCAGAACATTTATCTGTACAGCTGTAGGTTTAAACGTGAAATCGTCAGATTGGGTGCCAAATGTCAAAATTCTGGAGTCTTTTGTTTTATACATTTAGAGATCAATTCGATACACCCTGATTCATGTTCTGTGCCAAAAAAGTTTTGAATTTCATCCCTTGTCGCCACAGTGAGTCTCTCAAAGTCTCGCAAATTCTAAAATGATAGAACAGCTCAGTCAAGACTGTTCTGACTTAAAGCATGAATGAATGTATAGGCTACTTTTCATTCAAATAGACATACAAAGGTTTTAATCACGTTTTCAAACGTTTCAGTGTTAAAGTTATTAGCTAAAGTTCGAAGTCGAGTTCGCTTGCTGTTACCATAACAACAGCGCTCACATGCTTTGTTATGATCACTTTCTGGTGGGACGTCAATCGTGCATGACATAAATACATTTATTACGGATTTGCATCCCACAGTTATAGCCACTATAGTTATAGTGTTTTAAAGACGCCGTATAGGCCTAATTGACTGTAGTGGTGCTGAATTACAATATTAGCTTTGCGTAATATTTGCATCACATAAAAATGTACCATCAAGTAGCCTACGTTTAAATATACATTTAATAATATGGCATTTATTTAAAATTATTGTACAATGCGACTTCAAAGTGGAAATTGTTCAATTCGCTTACCTGACCAAAATTAAGTGTGACGCTGAGATGCTTAAACAACACTAAGTAGCCTATAGACTTGGCGTCCTAGTCATGTAAAATCTCATTACATTCCATGCACGAGCCGGAATGAGACGGAAAACCTGAGGACCGTCGCACAAGTGTCAAGATGCTTCGTTAGCAGAATGCGTTTGATAAAGGTAGGGAAAAACATCAACGCACTGACATAAAAGTTCAGTATTCCCAGGGTAGGGCACGTGCATTCATTGCCAGGGCTGAGGACCTGCCTCTTTATCAGCCCAATGAGCGCGACAAAGGGGAGGCTCTTCCCACCAAACACCTCTCGTCCATCTCTCCTCACTCCTCCACTCAGCGAGCGGGCTTGCCGGAGCTCACCGACACCCTGTCAACGCCAAGCCACTAAACTGTAGGCTACGGATCCTAATTGTTCCCAACCGCATCTGTCAACTTATTCTCCTTATTTATTTATTTTTTCTTGTCCATATTCAGTTGACAGAAAATTGACAAGTGCCAGCATTATTGCGAAACAAGTCACGTCTTTTTTTTTTTCTTTCCCTTCTCTGATATTTTCTGTCTTCTGTGAATGACATGGAACGGACGTCCGGATGATAAACAGTAAGTATTAAAGACTTATTAACATGCGCAGGAGAGGTATCACACAATATATGTCGTTTGGCGGGATGCGCGTGCATTTTTGCTCGACTGAAATACTGGATGTTTCGTTTGATGCTGTTTGCGCTACAGTGATTGATCCGAGAGCGAGACAGATTGACAGACTGCAGACCAGACCATAAATACCCGTTGTCCATCATTTGTTTTTGCATCGTTCAGGAATGTCGTACATCGAATTAATTGTTGACTTTACAGAAGAACGTGGTCTGTGAACGTCTTGGTTTATCAACTTGGTCAACTCGCCGTGCCATGTATGTTTTGCAGTGCTCCACTGCTTCTAGAGTATCCTTTTCTGCTTTTCAGTATCGAAATCCTGCTTTTCTTACTCATTCGAAAGAGCCAGAAATGGGCCATAAATAATAAGCGACTTTTTTTTTTTTTCCTTCGGTGAGGAGCTGTCCACTTATGGTGGTGCTGAAATTTGCCAGTGGTTCATGCATCGCCTTTGCTCGCCGAGTCTCTGTATGATGTTAGAGTGCAACAAAGCTGTACTGCTCGCTGAAGTTGCACTGTGGAAGTAAGACTAAGCGGTGAATGTTTCAAATGTGTGGCTTGCTTACTAGCTAACAGAGTAATTATTTAAATTAATTGTGTGCACAACTCTTTCAGAGAAAAAAAAAAAAAAAAAGCATACTTGTCTGTTGTGTACTGCATTAAAAGACTGAATTTCTCTTAACCTCCTTACTGCTGCCTATTGATGCCTGGGAACATATGAAATAATAGATAACAGAGTTCTCCAGAGGGTGCTGCTTGAAACCATTCAGCTAAATAATCCGGTTTAGTGAAATGCAGATTATGATTTTTGTATGGTCAACGAGAAAAAAATGGGCTTGCTGTTTGTATTTGAATTGGAATCAAGTGCATGAACAAAAACAAAAAACAAACAAAAAAAAGTAAGTACAGGCTCTCCTACAAGAAAATAAACAGTTATATCATGTCTGTTGTATTTTCAGATATATAAATCCTATTTTATAATCATTCTGCAAACTCTAAATTATACTGTAATGTGGTAATATGTCAAGGGCATCGAAAGCAATTGGTTCAGGGAAATGAATGCAGCTCATGAGCATGAGTAGATACTGCTTTTCTTCTCTACTTTGTGATTTTCAAGTTTACTGCAGTTATACTTTATGCTGCAGTCATACGTCATTTTTTAAAATTCTACTTTCGTGCCTCAAAATTGCTGTAGGATGACCGTCTTCTATTTTTTATAATATTACATTTTTTAAATATATAATTAAATGTTAAAATGTATATTGGTGTTCATAAATACTGGCATTTGCAAGGAACGTGGGCACAACAAGCATTGCAATCTGAAAGGCTTGATTTGAATGTCCCTAAACATTTCTGATAGCTTAAAGAGTAAAAACATATTTTTGTGCTGTACTACAGTATATATAGTCTTATAGAAGACAGATGTGCTCTGACTTGTTTATTTGGCTTTCTGATATCATATCAAACTGACCTTGAGGCTTCACTCCTCAAGCTTGTCAGTTTTATTTACATGCACTTCCTGTAAGTCTGCATTTGTATCTCCCCTCTAGATCTCTTACATTGATGAACCAACTAATGGATGTCACATTTTGCAGCGCGCCTTCCTTCTCTGCGTTCTGGAGACAGATCAGAGTGCATCCGTGACCATCCTCACAACATGAACTCAAGCTGGGGGATACGTAGAACAAAAGAGTAACCATTCAGCTGTCTGTCAGCTGGTCAACCCCTTTTGGAGGGGAAGCAAAAAAAAAGGCAAAGAGAAAATATTACAAAAATGCTAAAACGAGGAGAGGAGATGCAGCGAGATCTATGGACTTCTCTCCTGCTAGTCTGGATTACTTGTGTGCCATGCTCTTCCATGGCTCCATTAAACAATCAGTCACAAAGTTTACAAACGGCATCAGCCATGATCCCGCGGAACCGGCCAAGCGAAGGACAAAGAATCCTCAGTCGTGCCAAGAGAGGATGGGTTTGGAATCAAATGTTTGTGTTGGAGGAGTTCTCTGGACCCGATCCAATTCTGGTTGGCAGGGTGAGTAGTCTAATTGTCGGCTGAATATTAAGCTTACTTATCATGTGGAAACATTAATTCTGCTGCCTCAATGCCTTTTCGTTTGACATTTTGTGAAGGAGCAATAATTGTCGTGAAGAAGAGGGCAAGGTTGGCATCGCTGACTCTCGCACAGTTTCCATCTTTAACAGTTCAATTAGGCCAAGGAAAAATACGGCTCTGGATGCTAATTTATGCATTGTGTTGTATTTCACAGACTCTGATAAAGTTCTGCAATGCATATAGTATGAAGGGAGCCCCAAATAGAATTTTACAGGTGTAGTGTGCAATATGCTGCATGCGTATGTGTGAATGCAGACAGGTGAGGTGGTATGTAGATAATTACGGGAGAAGAGAGTGACCTGGCACCGGACCTGTGCAGAGAGCTCTGGGTCCTGAGAGGACTATAGTATGAGCAGGCCAAAGCAGCTTGTTCACAGATCACTGCAAGCGTGAACCTCGGGAGCCCAACCTGGCACTATGCTTGTCCAACCACTAGCACTTTACCATAGCCAACAAGACAATGCTCGTTCCTCAAAATATTTTTTTTTTCTTCAACCAAGATGAATCTTTCACTCAGTATATAGTATATTACAACCTTTTCTGAACAACACTTTTTTTTTATAAGGTCGACCTTTCTTAGTAATTAGCTGTTAATAGAAAAATATCTTAAGACGTATACGTATACGTATATATATATATATATATATATATATATATATATATATATATACAGTCAAACCAAAAATTATTCATACATTTTTTATATTTTTGGTATATTTTTACTAGTGGGTGCAGGACACTATAGTTCATTTATGTAAGTGAGGATAGCAAAATAAAGTAAACTGTGACATATTATACCCAAAAATTATTCATACAGTGGACTACCAGTAAAATTGATAAAAATTTGGAACCAAAAAATTACTCAGACACCTTGACCTGACCATGTTTTGCTTAAGTATTATCTGACATAATTAAGATGATTTTTTTTCTGACAGTTTAACTATGAGATTTTTTATTACCATTTTTTTTTTTTTTTTTGTGTGTGTTTAAACTATAGTGAATAAACAGTAATAATGAATGAAATGTTCAAGGTGTCTGGATAAATTTTGGTTTGACTATATATATATATATATATATATATATATATATATATAATGCTTTTTAAATTACATACAATTAAGTTCAGTAGTATCAATAGTATATATTTGTTGTATATAATATACTTTTAGTTCTTTTCTTTTCTAATAAAAAAAAATGAACTAAAAAAAGTTTTCTGTAAGGTTGCATTAGCTTCACTGCACCAATTAAACACCATCCCCACCATCAGTGAGGTGGAAAATGCCATCCTTTGTGTGTCCAAAATTTGGCAGGACCTCAGCTAATTACGGCCTCTCACTTGAATTCTCTACTGTTTCTGCTTGCCCCCTCCTGTCACTCAGACATGTGAATAAAACATGCGCTCTCATGTGGCCTTTACACCTGTGTTTTCCCAATATTGGCGTGACACAAAAAAGTCCTTAAGAGGAGCATCAATTTTTCAAGAGCTGCAATTAAACAGCCTTTGTTGGATTCTGCTGTAGCTTTTGATCAGCAGAAATGCATAAACAAACACAGCAAATGGGCTTCCTGTGATGATCTCCAAGGTATAAGGGCAAATGAATATGACGCTTTCAAGGCTGACACATCCACAATGCTATAGGGCTGTCTGTGATGGAGACAGCTGGGAGCGATGACGTGCCGTTCTGCTCTTCTCCAGTGTGTTGTGCTGTATTTAACATCATGAAGCATTTGTGCCGGGGATCAGAATGATTGTCTGTAGGAGGACAGTGCATGGAGAGTGGTGGTGAATGGTTGGACATAAGGAGTTCAGACTGTACTAGGCTTCCTTGGTTGGGCCAGTATTGATTGAGCCTCATTTTTAGTGCAGTTTTTTTTAACAAAGCGCAAGGTTAAGTGCTCGTGAGAATGGCTTGCAGAGCTCAGATAAGTTCCATGTTGCAGTGAGATAGGAAGCCATGCTGTTGGAAGAGATTGAACACCACTCCTCTCTCTTTCACCGCCTCACTCCATCACCTAAGATCTGCAGTCCTCCCTCACTCTGTCTCTCTAATTAAAAAATGAATCAAATAAAGAGTGGGAGGTGTGTGATTCAAATGGGTCATTCAAATCAGCATGTTTTTTGTTTTTTTTTCTTCCCTTTTTCTTTCCTTTTCCTGCCATATCTGCCAGGCATGTGGTTGTGGGCTGATTATCGAGGAACCTCAGGCCGAGATTACACTCATTTCATCTTTTAGCTTTTATTACGTGCTGGTCTGATGTTTAATTATACACCCGGCTCCTGTCTTGTCAGTGCCCAAACTCCCCTTGAGCACCAGCTGCCAGTCGGAGGAGACGATTAGCATACGTGTAGAAGTGGGCATGGCAGGGCTAAGAGAGACAGCAGAGCGACCGTGGAAGGCAGAGGAAGAGTTAGCTACGGTACATGACAGCATGCTTCTCAGTGTTTCACGTGGCCTCATGGTCTCGGTGGTCGCAGTGGTCTGACTCACTGGCTGGCAATGCAGCTCACTCCTTGTTCGATAAATGTTTGATTTATTTCCAAAAAAAAAAACGTACTGACCCCAAACTGTACCTAGTGTAAGAGCCCGTCTACACGGAGACGCGTTTAGTGGTATACGCAAGAAATATAGGCATTTCGTCCAGTGTTTTGGGAGCCGGAAACTGCTATTTTTTGAAACCGGGTCCCAGAGTAGATAAATCTGAAAATGACACCCTTGTGTTTTCGTGTGTACAGCTAATCCGTATATTTTGTGAAATGATGATGTCATCACCCCACGTTTCGACCCTAGTCAGACACCGCTACGTCACGTAACAGCAACAACAATAGCGAACTACATGCTTGTGTTTGTGCCGCAGAAGCTACCAAGCCTATTAGCTTTATATACAGCGCGCAAGGATTATGCGCATGCTCAAAGTCTTATTCTCTGTTTTTAGTGTATCTCTGTGCCAGATACTGATCTGGCATGTATATTACATTGTTTTGAAATGGTTTCAGTGGTTTTGTGTGTACGCAGATATTTATTGAGACGAGGGAAAAAAAGATTGGATAGGGAAAGCTCTGGCTTTACGTGGATGTGGCCTAAATTTGGTATACACTGCATAGTACACATCAGTACTCTACACACATTATAGACTTTTCAGCAACATTAAAGTTAAATGTAATAACAAATGTAAATGTATTTGAAATCAAAAATAATTTCCAAAATTTGTAACATTTAAAACACATTTTTTTGTATGAAATTTGGTTTGTAGGATAAAATGTGCAAAAATGATGTGTTATCTATTTTGTGTATCTATTTTGGACTATTCAGTCAAAACCTTAATGAGAAATAACACTGCTACCAAGTGTACCAACTAGCCCTGGTCTCCTGCATATGTTCTCACGAATATTTTTGCTATGACTTTTGCATTCATTAGCTTTTACCACAAATATATGATTTCGGACTTGAAACAAAATAACCGCTATATTATTTAAGTGCTTGACATTTTATATATAAAGTAACATTGATGGGCAGAATAGAACAAATTGCAGTCTTTGCCCAACAAAGAGCGATGTGGATGTGTTTACTTAAAGTATTGTCAGTTTTATTACAGCATATGTCACTTAGATGCTGTCTCACACATGGCTTTGTTTCCCCTCTTTTGGCTGGAGCGTGTTTTGATGGCTAATCACAATGGACATCATAATTTTCTTTGGAGTGCAGATGTACTCTACACAAATTAATAGCACTGTTGTGTGATGTCTTTTCTTACCATAATGTGCTCTTATCTGTGATGGGATTATGTGTGTTTGTAGCATAAAGAGAATAGATAATATGCGATTCGTATTTAGCAATCTGAGCTAAAGAACAAGATTACTGGGAATGAATACAAAATAATGGCATTGATTATTTATTCACAAAAGAAAATGGATATGTGTCTGTGGACTTTGTTTGCTTTACAGGGGGCATGACAACACTAGATAGATAGTGTGCATCAGCCAGACTGTGGACATTTCCCTGTTACTTTTATTACTGAAACAGTTTATATATATAAGAAATTGTGTTTTGCTCAAGCAAACACCAGTTGATTTGACATATGTCTTCTTTATGCTGATGTCCAGTGTACTGTGAAGCTGATTTCAGCATTAAAGCCAGAATAACTGCTCATTCTATGCTTTTGGAACATATTTATTTAAGGGGGAGGGGAGGAAATTAAAGGGACATTTACCAGCACAGATTTGGCCTACATAAAGGCATGACTCCATTTTGGGTTTAAACCCATATCATTATCTCTCTCCTTTTTTTCCCCCATTCAACACTAATTAACTAATAATGCATCCATGTAAATAAGTGTGTGAGCTCAGTATCATTAACCAATGCTTCATTAAATGCGGGCCTACAACTTAACCTTGAAATATTCATTATGTTATTATTAATTACATTACAATATTAAATATGAATAACTTCGCTATCAAATATTAATTAGTAGCGCTCTGTCATTTTGTAATGAAAGCCAGAGTGGATTAGTTTCACTGAGCACAATGACTGGAGCTGAGAAGGGATATAAATCTAATGTCGGCCCACGTTAACACTACACTTCTCCAATTCCAAAATAAAATAGCCGTTTTATAGTCGAGGGATGTCGTAGAAATGCTGGTTTCTAAAAACGCTTTAGTGGCATTTGGAAGTGTGCCCTATAGCTAAGGGGAAAAGAAAAATATTGTGACAGTTTGAATGTAAGGAACAGTGAATCCCTGAAACGGACAATCGATTCATGTTCTCTGTGCTGCCTGTGATGGGATTTGCTGTTAACTGCCACTTTGTTTCTTTGCTACCATGACACATTGCTGAGAATCCACTGAAACTGTACCAACTGTTATACCGAGAAAGCAAAAACTCCTTATTTTTCGAGAAGAGAGTATTTCTGTGGACAACAATATCTCAATGATTGTTTCAGAAGATTTCTAGATGAAGCTATGGTTGATCGGAAAAAATGCGACCTTTTATATTGCTACAACCGTAATATATGCACACAATGAGCAGTTCTCTGGTTCAGTCGCTCCTGGTCACAGTCTGTACTGAGTGGTGCAAGTTAGACCACAGAGCAGTACTTGCCCTGTTCAACCTTCTTGACACCTCATGAATTATCTATATTCCTCCCACTGATCCACTCTGGAGAGTTACAGCTCTAACTCTCAGCTGTTTTGCTCCATGTTTCTGGTGCTCTGAAAAATGCTACAGCTTCTCACTTTTTAGGTAACTAAACCTGTTTACCAGTTGCCTAGCCTCAGACTGCTTGCCTACGAACCGCCCACAGACTGTGCATTTTCCGTCTGATGCATATTGCATACAAACCTGGAAAGCACTTTATCAATCTATTAATTTCTAACCCGATTGGATGATTTTACACTTGTGAGAGTAAGGTCACTGAGATTTGTGTGTGTGTGTGTGTTTTAATCAGTTCTTTTGGAAACAAATGCATACAAATATAGTGAGTGCTTTTGAAGATGAAATAATCATGGATTTGCTTGTTTTGTGTTTTGCGTGAGGCAATTAAAATAGATATTCACACTTGAAACTATATATTCTGGTTAGTTTTCAGATGTAGTATGAGGAATAGTCTAGTAATTTTCAGTATACTCAAATTTTGTACATGCTAGTCTAGTCAATTATAGATGTCTGTTTACTCCTTTTTGGCTCTTTGTGGTATTTTTCTTTTATTATTATTATTGAAAGGATCGTTCCCTCAAAAATGAAAACTGTCATCATTTGCACATCTTCATGTGATTTTAAACTTGTATGACTTTCTATTTTCTGTGGAACACAGAAGATATTTTGAAAAATTGAAGAATAGCTTTGGTTACCATTGACTTCCATTGTATGGACAAAAACAACAACAACAAAAAACAAACAAACACTGAGACATTTTTCAAAATTGTGTTCTTTTATGTTCCACAGAAAAGAAAAGAAAGTCATACAGGTTTGGAACGACATGAGGGTGAGTAAATTATGACACTGTTTTAATTTTTGTGTGAACTTTCCCTTTAAGATGTGATGCATCAGTGTTTGTACTGACTTGAAATAGGTCTTTAGCTTCTCTCTTTAATGTCTGATTCAAGTGATTATGTGTGTTACAAGCAGTGAATAATTGTCGGATCAAAAGCAGCAATTAAAAGATGCTTTGACCGAAACTGACCATACAACTTCAGTTTTTCCGGAACATACAATAACGTCACTAAATGGTGATGGCACAACTACAAGAGCATCAATCATAGGTTTCTGCACAACCCTAACTACATGTATATAGAAACCAAATATTATTTAGTTGATCAGTGATATTCTCTGCCACCTTTGACGTCTTTTCCTCTTCCATTAAATCGATTTCTGATTCTGACTGATCTAACTCCCATTGCTCGTGTCTCCCTTTATCCTGATTAGTATTAGCAGTTCCATCTTCGGGATCTATCAGAGGCACCATCAGCTTTACTTGAGGATATAGAAAATAAAAATATGCTTGACTGTCTTTTTGACATTTTGGCGATATTGACATTTTGGCAATATTAACTTATTTTTATTTCAATAATTTTCTCTCTAAACTTTATGCTTTACTGTGCGCAAAACAATAAGCAGTAAGCACTAAGCACCAACCAATGAAAGTGATTCTGAACTTATGTGCTGTGTGGTATGGAAAATATATGCTGAGGGCCAATAGCAAAACATAACCTCCAAATACATCTGCATTAACCCGTGCTCGCTCTGTCTCACTCCATCTCTCACACGCATGCACTGTCACCATGTAATGCACTTGTTAATTCAGGATTGTTTAAAAACAAATACTGGAATGTAAATATCTAAAATCTGTCATTTTCTGGAATAGGATCCAGCAGGATCTGGCTCAAATTAAGAACTGGTTAGAAGATTATAACCAGCGGGTCCAGGATACTGCTGTGATGTACCGTATGATCCTTCAACGGTCCTTCAGTTCCATCACATGCTTATGGTGCATCACACAACTTCATTTCTTGCTGCTGTCAGACAAGGGGCTTTTTAGCAGATCAAAGGTCCACCTCCTGATCCCCTCACGATTTACCCCTGCCAACGCACATTCTGATCTGAGGCGGTCTTGTGCATTAATCTGCATTTGCTCAGGTTAGGAAGGAGGCAGTGCAGGTTCTAATGGATATCGAGCAGCTGCGTGTGATTGAGGGGCCGGCGAGTGGGCACTAACGAGGGTATTAGTGGACTGATCAGTAACTGAAGTAATGAGATGCTGATCATCACCAGTGGTCACTGCATCCATCTGAAGCTCCTGATCTGACCTGTGATTGGAATTGTGTCATTGGTGATGCAGAAGGAGAGATGAATGAACCGTCTTCTTTTTTTTTTACTTTGTACCACTTTTATGCATAGCTCCACGTAATGACAATATGATCTCAGTAATCACAGGTATGTTTGCATAGACACTGAAATGTAGATAATAGCATTTTGACAGAATGAAAAATGTTAACATTTTATGTATAATTAACTTTGAAAGTATACATTTTTACAAATAATTTTAGGTTCATAGAATATTCTAATATTGGCAGTTGTGGCCTAATGGTTAGAGAGACGGACATGGGTTTGAGTCTCAGTACTAGCAGGAAAAGTAGGTGGGGAGTGAATGAACAGCTCTCTTCCACTCTTTACCCACAACTGAGGTGCCCTTGAGCAAGGTACCTAACCCCCAATCACTCTCCGGTTGCAAAAAATGGCTGCCCACTTCTCTGGGTGTGTTTGCGGTGTGTGTGTGTTCAATACTCACTGCTGTGTGTGTGCACTTGGACAGGTATAATGCAGAGCACAAATTCTGAGTATGGGACACCATACTTGGCTACATGTCACGTCAATTTCACATTTCACTTTCAATATGCTGATTTGGTGCTCAAGAAACATTTATTATTATTGTCAGTGTTGAAAACAGTTGTGTTACTTATTTTTGTGGAAACAGTAGT
This sequence comes from Elopichthys bambusa, assembly GCA_037101425.1. Classification (NCBI taxonomy): domain Eukaryota; kingdom Metazoa; phylum Chordata; class Actinopteri; order Cypriniformes; family Xenocyprididae; genus Elopichthys; species Elopichthys bambusa. The sequence continues at coordinate 20,762,468 of CM074432.1, forward strand.
ACTATTTTCAGGATTATTTGATGAATAGAAAGTTTAAAAAACAGCATTTATTTTGAACTAGACATCTATTGTAACATTATAAAAAAAAAAAAGTACTGACCGAAACTTTCAAACGTTAGTGTGAAATCAAATATTTTTATACATAAATACTCATAGATGCGGTCAATATGTCTAGTATTTCAGTGTATACCCAAAATGTATAAACTTAATAGTGTGTACAAATACTAAAAAAATAATCAGATCAAGCTTGAAATAATGAGGGCAGCAGGATTGGACAATGATGAAATGAAAGCCTAGGCACAAATGAATGAAAGCCTGTGCGTGAGCTTAACCACTGACCCATGGCTTCAACTCCTGTTCTGTTTTACTGTTATTAAAATTAATATCTTGAAGTGGTTTACATATAACTGCAAGATTATCAATAAACATCCAAGAATCCTAAGGCACAATTCAGTGCTCCTCTCATTCTCATTGCTTCACCATTAAATTCAGCACCTTTTGTTCTGTTCTTTCTATTTCATGCCTCCTATTCAGTGTGTTATTTCACCCAAGAGCTGTGGGTCCTGCAGGCCTTTAAAGCCTTTATATCATTGCTAGGTGAGCACAGTCTGCTGTCTCTCGGTCTGTCCCAGTGTCTCTCTCTCTCTCCCTCTGCACAGTGCTGTAATAAAACACCAGGACCCTGCACAGCGTCCAGCTGAGCTCTGGGATCACATTAACACCTCTCGGACCAGCCCGACAGCTTGTCTATAGCTCTGTGTTGTTGTCTTCGTCCACATTAACAAGGTCTGCTTGTAGGTGTGTGTGTGTGCGCATGTGATTGCTACATGTGTGTGAAGTGTCTTAACTTGACAGAAGAGCATTTCTTGAGCTGAGCATATTTCCATTACAACACCGAGGTCACTGTATAGCCGCAATTACAGACAAAAGGCCTTTTCCGTGTGCCTTTTATCAGGTGCTCTTGAATCATTAAATATGTATACTGCTCAGCATTTAAATAAATAACTGCTGGCATTTTATTTCTCTCTCCAATTGCCATGTCCTAATACACCTCGCAGCATCTCTGCTCTCATTCTCATTCTCTCTCTCTCTCTCTCTCTCTCTCTCTCTCTCTCACACACACACACACATACACAGCACATGATATACAGCTCCAGGAGGTGTAATGAGCCAGTATGGCAGAGGTGTGACAACAGCAGAGCACCTTTGCAGTGACTTATAGGGTCTGGTCGTGGCGAGAGTTGTTTGAGGTGTAAATCCCACATCCCTCGGTGGTAACAAGAACACAAACAAACATAGGCACACTTTGTCCCTCTGCTCTGAATCCTCTGCCGAAGTGACGCCGGGGCTTGGGATGAGGAATCTGCATGCCGTCCTCATCTGTCCTCCTCGGAACGTTGTGGGAATCCACAATGAACGCTGTGTAAACGTTTTTTCATGCAGTGTGGAAGAGGCAGGAGCAAGCACAGTCCTGTAGTCACGCCGGTAAGGAAGAGTGAGATTACATGGGTGGAAAAAAGCCAGATGCAGCCAACTGTACTTGGAGACAATTTCATTCACGCTGTCAGGTAATGGCAGCGCGTAGTACTGAATATCCATAGCCATCTTTTCTGTTCATTAAGTGAAAAGATATCATCTGTACAAAGGCCGCCCTCCTCGGTTCTTACAGGCGAGGAAGAAAATCTATACATCGACAAACCTTTTATAACCGTCTTTCTCTGTGGGCCAGATTGTCACATGCTTTTTGATGCTTTTCTTTAACCTCAGAGGCTGTGGTGGATTCTATCTCATTTCTGCTCTTTGATTAAATTTGTGCATGCTCAAGTTTGAACAAAACATCTTAGGTCAAGTATTATAGCCTTCTTTAGAAGACATATGAGACACTGATTGTGATCTGGCTTTGCAGACGGCCTATACCCACCTGGGTACTTCACATACCTGATGTTACCTTTGTTTGCCAGCAGTCTCTAGGTTTTGGCTGTTGAAAGAACTTGTGGAGGTGGTGCATGTAGCTGCTAAATGAAGGCTTTTGGCAGAAAGCCTTGAACTCTGTGTGGACTAATCACTGGAATTAAGTAGTTAACCTTTACTGTGTCGCCTGGGCTCAATCTTTCACAGCTAAAGCGTGTTATACGGCCCTTTCACTTAGTGCTGCGAGAACCTCTGCATCATACTGTGTTTACTGTAGTCAACTCGCTATACAAACCATGACCGAAGGTAACATGAGTGATTATTTATTTACATTGTTCTTCTTATTTATTTATTTCTCTATGTGCAGTGAGAACTCATTGCTGGAATGAGCATTTTGAATGTGTGAATTTTTTACAACATATTTTGAATTATGGCATAGCAGCGTTTTGGTCAGCAGTAGTGACACACAGGAACTGTTAATCTGGGGGCTATTCCAGAAAGCAAGGTTAACTTACCGTCACATATGCCCTGAACTCTCGGTTGATTAACCCAAACCTTGCTTACTCGAGGTATGCTGGTTCCAGAAACGCATCCTGGAGTAAGTTCAGCCAACCTAGAGTATGTTCCCGGTTAAAGGATTAGTTCACTTTGAAATGAAAATTAGCCCAAGCTTTACTCACCCTCAAGCCATCCTAGGTGTATATGACTTTCTTCTTTCTGATGAACGTATTTGCAGAAATATTAATAAATATCCTGACGCATCTGAGCTTTATAATGGCAGTGATAGGGTTCAGTGAGTGTGAGCTGAAGAAAGTGCTTCCATTCACATGCACCCGTCATAAATATGTGCTCCACACGGCTCCGCGTCAATTACATATTTTCTGTAAGTTTAATATGGAAGGCGCATGACGTAGCGTAAGCTTTGTGAAATGCAAGAGTTTTACACTTTTTTGCGTATGTTGAATACGGAAGGCAGTCTGGCGGAAGCTCGATACTTGACTTCATAACTTGTTTAAATTATGGATATTTTTTTACACAAACGCATCGCTTCGCTTCAGAAGGCTTTTATTAACCCTCCGGAGCCGTGTGGAGTACATATGATGGATGGATGTGGATTGAAGCTTTTTCTTTAGCTCATACTCATTGAACCCTATCACTGCCATTTAAAGCCCGGAATGTGTCAGGATATTTTTTTCTTCGATTATGTTCATCAGGAACAAGAAAGTCATATACACCTAGGATGGCTTGAGGGTGAGTAAAGCTTGGGCTAATATTCATTTGAATGTGAACTAATCGTTTAACACATTCTCAACAGAGCGAAGAATCAATGATTCACCATGGAAACAGATGCCAAGAAAAAGCGTGCCATTCTACCAAAGCCACTGGAAGGCAAGCCTGCAACCTTTAGCCAAAAAAGCGAAATGGCAAATGCTAACGCTCCGGCTGTGGCAGTACGCAGGGAAGGAGACCAGAGGCCAATACACGATAGGCTGAGAGGTGCCGCACGTGATTAAGTTAGCCATTATGCTTTCTCCAATGGTAAGAGATACAGACCCTCTCATCTCCCTATAATAATACAGTCTCTGATTCTACTTCCTTCTTCTTCTTCTTCTTTTGTTTAATGGCGATTTACATAACCTACTTAGTGCACATCGCCACCTATTTGGTGGTTGTGCAATTTTTTTTTTTTCAATCTTTTCATTTAATAAGTAATCTTTATTTACTGACAATAAGAATTATATAGTTTTTCAATGCTAATTATTTAATAAGATATCACATATGTATTTTATTTATAGAAATTTATAGTATAGAAAATGTGACAAACGCTCCGGAGCAGATTATGTTCATACAGTAAGTTGCTATGGCTACTTGCATATCCTGAAAGTCACCTCCGTTTTTGGAACCGAAAGTTGATGTTATCCGCTTATCCACTTAATAAGCGCACATGCTTAATTTGGCACACAAAGAGTATTCTTGTCGCTTCATAACATTAAGGTTGAACCACTGTACTCACATTTTTAAATATGTCTTCAGTACCTTTCTGGGAATCTTAAAGTGTTAATTATTTTGCTGGCAATGCAGGCCTCACTGAGCCATCGGATTTCATCAAAAATATCTTAATTTGTGTTCCGAAGATGAACGAAGGTCTTACTGGTGTAGAACGACATGAGGGTGAGTCATAAATGACAAAATTTTAATTTTTGGGTGAACTAACCCTTTAAGTGTCACATGATCTTTCAGAAATCATTCTAATATGACTTGCTGCTCAAGAAATCAATGTTTTCAATATTGAAAATTGTTATTTATGTTATAAATGTTCAATGCTACTACTTGATATTTTTGTAGAAACTGATACGTTTTTGTTCAGGATTCTTTGATGAATAGAAAGTTCAACAGAACAGCATTTATTTGATAGATATTTTGTAACATTATACATGTTTGTCAGTTTTGGTTAATGCATCATTGCTGAATAAACGTATCCATTGAACGTCATTATACGCTTAATATATTTTCATTTCAGCAACACTTTGCATTTTATGTTGATATATCTTTAGTATATTTTATATATCATTTAAATGTCTATAAATTTTTTTAAAAAAAAAGCAAACTTTGATCTGTTATAGGACATTATTACCTGCTAAAATGTTATTTTCATAGACTAAAATTATATGTAATATCTGTCAGAATAAAATGGATTATAATTAATGAATAACACTTGAAGAAATAATGACTACATTTTAAGAGGCTTTTTCATTAAGACAGAGGGAAATAAAAAAAATACCCTAGATATAGCTCTGCTTTAATTCAATGAGAATGTCACAAAATGCTTCATCATATTTTTTTTTTCCTTCAGTTCTCGTGGATTATATCTGACCAGAACAAATCCGAACTGCACTTACTGCACTCTTGCTGAGAGACTTCAAGCAAAATCATGTGGTTTAGTTTAAGCTCTGGCAGCTAAGCTAATTTCTTCATCATTTTGGATTGCAATTATTCAATCCTGATTACTTAAACACTTGATTATAATTATTTAAACCTTCTAATTGCTTACTGGTATAGTCATTGTGGGCTGCTAAGTCATCATCTAGTGAGTCAGTGGATGCTTGGCAGGGCTAAGCAGCTCGCTTCTGCAGACGGCACCCTGCGTCAGGGGAGCTGCAGGCAGAAGGGCTTATCCCAGGCTCCCTCAGCCCATGAAAGCCTAGGAACCAAACTAGGAAGATAGAGTAATCTTGTTGAGAATGGATGTCGCTATTGTGCTTTTTGATGTGTAGTTGGCTGCGTGGTTAACTGGGAGCAAACGTAGGTAAGCGAGGTGTAGACAATGGGAGCGGGTGGGAGGAGAGGCCTATTTCGAGATCTTTAAAAACAGCTACCATTCACTGCTGCCTGCCCGAGCTCCAAAATAACAACAAAAGAGGAAGTAAACCCCTTCTTCCGGTGCATTCTGCCATTGTCTGACCTCCTGTTGTTGGTGTCAGTTACTGCTTGCCAGCCATTTTGAGAAGAACAAAAAGTAACCATGGAGAATTGATTGTCCCCGGTTGTCTCAGTGACACACCTGCGAGAGCCAGTGAAGTGTGGCACTGACCTTTATTGCAAATGAACTATTTTTGTTTAATTATACTGCTTGAGAGAGCTAGAAAATAACCCAGAGAGTGAGCAAAGATCTTGTGTGACATGCTTGTGCACATGAATCAATAATCAACTTTCTAGCATGTGATATATTGTTTCACGCTGTTGTGATTTTGTGTAAATTAAACCACCTTTGTGCAGCATTTAAAAGTCTGTATAAACACAGTATATTTTTTTTTGCTTTTATGCAGATTGTACAGCATGTACATCAGCGTTTCCCAACCAGGGGTCCGGGGCCCACTAGGGGACCTTAGCAACTTCCAAGTGCACCTCAAGATGACTTAAAATGATTTCAAATAAGATAATGCTTACTTAATAAAATCTTAAAATGTGATGTTCATTTTTATCATTATTACTAATTATGCAAAGCTCTACATTAATTTAAAATTGTGGGTAAAGTCTTTATTGTTAATTTGTATCTACTCAATCGTGAGTGACTGAAAGAGTCATGTAAATTAATTGGTTAAGAAGAGTGGGAACCCTGAAGAACATGCAGCATTTAAATAAATGTAATTATTTTAATGTTGTTAATTATAATTATTTTATTTATTAATTTAATTTGCAGAAACTAGGCCCATTAATTAATATGTTTTGAAATCAAAACTCGTACTAGGGAGTCATTGAATATTATGTTGGGCAGTGGGTATTCTTGGACTCATAAAGTATGACGTACAGTATATTCTACTGAAATGGTTTGGTTACCAACATTCATCAAAATATCTTCTTTTGTGTTCCGCAAAAGAAAAGGAAAAAAATGCATGCAGGTTTGTATTAACATGAGGAGTAATATAAATAAATAATTCAATATTTTCATTTTTTGGGTAGACCAACCCTTTTACCATAAAATAGTCTCGTAACACCGCATATAATCAGGCCATATGCCATTATGCACACACACACGCGCTCGCTCACACACATATCAGTCGCAAATGACTTTTCTCACATCTCCATCCTGACAATGTCCAAACATGATCCATTCTGGTCCAGCTATCCTAAAAATACTGATTACATCCAACAAAACGAAGCAAATCTTGTCACAGGTCTTGTTGTAATAGTACAAGGTTTTAACATGCTAATGTGCTGGGTGAGTTTTGCAGACAACATTTCATCTAATTTCAATTCCTCTTCTCCTCTTCTTGGCATTGAGGGGTTGCATGAAAAATTCAAGCCGTTATAATATGAGATCCAGATGAATCATGAATCCTTAATGGCTATCAGGCCTGTATAGGCTGGCCTCTGGAATTACACTCAAAGAATGATGACTTTCTTTGTACTGGGTCAGTTGCCTGTGTCTTTGTGTGTGTGTGTATGTGTGTGTATATATATATATATATATATATATATATACACACAGTACTAAGCAAAAGTCTTAGGCACATTAGTATTTTCAGCCCCCAAAAAAGGCTTTTAAGCCAGTTCTTTATATCTCTGGCTGTAGTGTGTCAGTAGGAAATATCAGTTTACATTTCAAAACATTAATTTAGCTATTAATTGTAACAATCCAGTGATATTTTTGTATGCACAAGGAGTCTGACAACAGCCGGTGCTCCACACGGAGATCTGATCTCACCATCATTGAATTCGTCTGGGATTACATGAAGAAACTAAGACAGATTGAATCCAGAAGAACTGTGGCCGTGTCTCCAAGACATTTTAAGAAACCTGCCTCCAAAGCTACCTGAAAAACGATGTGTAAGTGTACCTGGACAAAAGCTGTTTTAAACGCAAAGAGATCACACCAAATATTGATTTGATTTAGTTAATAGAAGTTAATTGATAAATAAAATCCATTTATTTTTGAAAGCTTTCTTTCTTTACAGCATTTTTACACAAGTGCCTAAAACTTCTCACAGAACTGTAGTTTTGCAGGTCGGATATCCTTCAAGCATCTTGGAGACACGGCCACATTGCTATTTTGGATTTAGTTTGTCTCAGTTTCATCTGTTTCTTCATGTAATCACAGACAGATTCTGATGGTGAGATCAGATCTCCGTGTGGAGCACCGGCTGTTGTCAGACTGCTTGTGCATACAAAAATATCACTGGATTATTAAAATTAATGGCAAAATGAATGTTTGGAAAGGTAAACTGATATTTCCTACTGACACACTACAGCAAGAGATATAAATAACTGGCTCAAAACCATTCTTTGGGGTGAAAATACTAACGTGCCTAAGACTTTTGCACAGTAGTGTATATATATATATATATGTGGGTGTGGGTGTGGGTGAGGAGTATTGTAGTGTAAGGAACAGAACAAGGGCCTCTGTAGTGCCTCTCATGTAGACGTGAGCTTACACCTGCATGGTACAGAGATGATGGAAAAAGAGACAGAGAAAAGGATTGGAGACGCACTTCTCCACATGTATCGGTTCTTGTCTTAAAGTTCATTAGCTTGTGCTGCTGGAGTGGATGTGTATCATGGTGTGAAAAGATGTATAAAGGAAGTGTGTTCTCTCTCTCTCTCTCTCACCTCCTACATTAATGTGTCAAAAAAGAGAGATGTCAAAATCATTAGTATCTATAATTACTATTATTTAGGACTTTTCAAGAATCACATTTTCTACTGAGTTTCCAAATTGATGTAACAAAAATGTAACAAAACCGGTTTTCTGAAGGAACACACACACACACACACACACGCACACACTGTGTTGAGACACATTGTGCAATTTCTCCAGATGGTGTATGATTTCCTCAGTGTTAGAGAGCTATCGGCATTTTCAAAATGATATCGGGTATCTGTTGTATGTCCTTGCTACAGGAAATTCATATGTGTTTAGAGTGCAAATGTTTAAATTCTCATGTTCCATTACTGCCTTTATTTTTTATTATAGCATGCTCTCAGGCAAACACATACGTAAAGCCTGACGTGCAATCAAACAGAAACATGAACACATAAGTGGAGACAGACTGCGCACCGGAAATTCTTGGCCAATAACACATCTGTGATGTCATGCCAAACATTACAGGTGCACACATTACAAATGCAAGGTCACTGTCATGCTGCTGCTGTGTATTTTTATCTGCGTGGAAGAAGCTGAAAACATGTCATGTAGTCTTTCTCGTGCTCGGCTAGCTTTATGGCTCAATATTTTCACAAATCCTGAAACAAAAAACACTTAGTCAAAGGGGATGACCAGGCTGGCCAATTGCGCTCCTGCGGATCGATGCAATCTCACATTGCCATGTTTCAGCCCATTTGTCTGCGTCTCCAAGATACTTTTATACGTTCCAGGCCATGTTTCTCCAGTTCAAGAAGGCATTCCGGTGTCACTGTGTGTTGTTATTCTTCCAAACCTTAACTGCGGACTGCAGTGAAATGGGAATACAAGTTTTGCTTATCAGTCGGGTGTGGACGTGTGCCGTGTCTGCTGCCAGAAATCTATCTCAGAGACGGCCCGCTCGTGCACGTGACCTTTTTCTTTTGTTAACGCGTAGTGTTTTCATAAATACCGTGCTGATATTGCAGGCTTAATAATTACTGCGCTCCTGCACATTCGGCCTCTTTATTAGTTTCCTGACAATGGGCTGTCTCGTCAGCTACACCGCTGCAGGGCCAAGAAAACTCACTCTCCGCTGCCTCATCTTTGTGACCTGAAATGAATCAGATGATCGCTGATGCCCCACTGACATCTGAATATTGGTAATAAAGCTAAAAACACATGATTTAAAATATCACTCTCAGAGCTTAGTTTAAAAAAAATCATCATTTTAAGCACTACAGACATTAGGTCTCATACACTTATGTAATACACACATGTATTTTTGTGCAAATCCCCACAAAGATAGCAATATCTAAAATCCTTGTGCTTGTAGGGACATTTTTTTGGTCCCCATGAGGAAAACAGCTTATAAATCATAATAAATGCAGAAAGTGATGGGTAGGTTTAGGGGTAGTGGATAGAATATACAATTTGTACAGTATAAAAATAATTCTCCATGATGCACAAACAGTCAACACAAATTTTGAGGACACAATTGTATTCCATTCATTATTAATTATATTATGTTCTTATGTTTTCTGATAAAAAAAAAATAAATAAAAAATTAATAAAATAAAAAATGTTTTGGATGGATGGATTCAAAAGGTGCACATGTAATTTTTTTCCTTGCACAATTGTTTGTAAATTACGGAGCCCCGGACATGACATCCAGGAAAAAAAAATAGTAGGCTAAATTGTGCGCACGATTTACTATTTTGTTCCCTCGATTTATAAACCATGCGCATGATTTATAAATCGAGGGAACAAAATAGTAAATCGTGCATACGATTTGATGATTACATTTTTTTTTTTCTCGCATGTCATGTGCGGGGCTCCATAGTAAATCTTGTGTCCACAAGTAGTAAAACATAAACACATTTTAATAGATTTTACATTTTAATATATTTTTATACAAATATAACGTAGATCATTTATATTATTCTGCAATAAGATGTAGATTAACTTCAGTTTTTAGATATTTACTACAGTTCAAAAGTTTAGGATCGGTAAGATGTTTTAAGTAGCCTATTTATGTTTTTATGGGGCATTCCATAGACATAACAACAGTTAGCTCTGAATGTGCAGGCTTATTAATATACTTTTCATTTGGAAACAGCAAAATGTAAAAGTATGTTGTTGAGAAAAAGGAAAGACATTATTTTAGAAACATTTTGTTGCTTCCCTTTTACCTTTTGTCTCTTTATCGGACATCCCTGCACTCTATCTGCTCTGTCCTTGTCTAAAGGCTTGAATGTGTAATAAGCCTATCAGGTGAATATGATGGAGAAATGACAAGGAAGAAAAGGAGATTACAATAGTGATGCTAAGGTTGTTGGAAGGGCCTATACACATGTTATTGAATTTTTGGGGATCCCTTGCCAGGAGTTTTGTCCTTGTCAATACAGATCACACTCTATAGGTCAGACTCTGGGGAATAGGTCACTGTGGTTTGATCTGAAAGAACGAGGGAAAGCAGAGAGAGAGAGTCTTAGAAATACAGTCATATTGCTTTACTGCTTCTCTCGGTATATTATATCGCTATGCTTTATAATGGAAAGCTAACTTTTATTTGATCATATGTGTGAGTGACAGCAGTGCTTGGTGATAAGAACACATCCTGTATGCAGGAATAAAACCTGGATCTGGATGGCGATGGGAACTAACTACTTACGAGTTTGAGGGGCTGGGCTGGATGTGTCTGTTAGGAAACATAATTACTACTAATGACCATTAGGAGTTCAGTTTTCACCCTCCAGGGATTGGTGAAAGGGCTTTCGCCTTATCAGTTGATTAGTGCAAATCGAGGAGGCCGGATCCAGCATGTTAAGTAAACGGGACTGAGAAGTGTAGCATTATCTGGGGAAGACTAATGGAGCAGCGCAGAGTTCATCCTGAGCTAATGTGAGCCCGCATATACGGAACCACTTACAGAAATCAGATAATAATATCAAAAATTGAACCACCTCCCCATCCCACCCCAAACACCACACATCCTCGGATCCACCACACATCACTTTCCTCATAATGCTGCTTGTGTTGCTTTTCCACTAGCCCTGCTTATTTGCATATGCAAATTAACCATATATATGTGGATCTTTCTTCTTGGACTTGGCCTCTTGCGAAGGAAATTACAGCCACAGCAATTAGTTGTTGACGAGCAGTATCACCGAAATGATCACATGAGGTACACACAAGGCCGCGTTTGATGTGTTCAGATTAATCCATAATTGGACAAGGACTGGGCGGGATAAGACCATGTCATACATGCCTGGACATGTTCTCTAGCCTCTGGTATGCTAATGGCATAGGTTTAGCATAAACCATATAATCGTGTTTACTGGGTAAACTCACATTCAATTTCAGGCCGAGCGGAATGAAGGAGATTGAGAGATGAAAGTGGGTGAATGATGAATAATCTTGAGCGCCACATGCACGGCAGATAACTTATCAGACATTTATTGATTATTCAATATTTGTACTCATCAATCCTTTTTTTTTTTTTTATTATTATATTGTTAAAAAGACAGAACGCAATAATCAGTTTCATAGTGATTGCCATATAAACCAAGATGAGATTTACTGTTGAACAAACATTGTATATTAGCCGAGAGTCCTTGTTAAACAAATGTCTCAGATTGGCTTAAAGATATACACAAACCCCATAATTACTCATGGAAAAGACAAATTGAAGCAGACCCATATGATGAAGCATCTTCTGCTGTACATGTGCGAATAATAAACCAGCAGATGTATTGTAAATATGTAGCCTTGTACTGAATGAAAAGACAGCAGGCGGTTTATTGCGCTACATCTTTATGTCTGTGCTCTCAACCATGCGTTGGATACAAACATGCCAAAAAATGTTCAAATGAATGCCTCTGTAGTACTTCAGATATATTGGGAGTGCTATTTGGAATTAGTCTTTGGAATACAGCCTCATTATTATGAAGTAATGCAGACGGTGTTTTGAGTTATGAGTTAGCACAGTGATCCTTCATCCTACATATACAGTAGTGGCTAAAAATGATGTCTGGAGGGGATTTCTTTTATGACCCTATATGTTTGATTAAACAATCAAAATATGAGGAAAATGTTTTGGATTTTTGAAATATTTTAAATGCGAAGAAAAAACAACCACTAAATTTATCTGACAAAAAATATTACTGCTACAGGTTTTATTTCACTATGCAAAATAAATAAATAAAAATAAAGCATAGAAAAACAAAAAGCTCAGGAAAAAAAGCATACATTGACTACAACATAATCAGTTTATTGATATTTTATTGGATTTCTCAAGCACAACTATATACGTACAAAATCTTTAACACATTTTTATAAAAGGTGAGGATGTCCAGACATTATTTTTGCCCACTACTGTGCATAATGTGACATTCTTTACCCCTTCTGGATTTCTAGGAAACCATGTGTATCATCATGCACAAATCATAATCGGAGAGCAACAAAGAAAGGAAACACAAAATGAGTGTGGGCATAACCCCTTGCTTTGAATGGGATGAATGGGATTGTTCACCCAAAATGAAAGTAATGTCAACATTTACTCAACCTCATACCTTTCCAAGCATCAGAAAAAGACCAGATTCTGCTATAAATAACTCCTCTTGTATTTCATGAAAGAAAGGAAGTCATACATCAAGGTAAGTAAATGATGCCAGAACTTTCATTATGGGGGAACTGTTACTTGTTACAGCCATGTAACTTGATTCCATGGCTCTGTCCTGTAGACTCTATCCCCTTCAAATGGTCCTCGCTGATTTCATTTTAATCCCTTATTATATGATATTTCTTTTAAAACAGTCTCAAGTGAAACAAATTATATATATTTCCTTGGAATTTGAATTGTCTCTCTCTCTCTTTCTCTCTCTTTTAATCTTCCTGAGTTGGAGAATCCCCCAAATTTAGAAAGAAAACAAGAGAGGAAGAAAGAGATGAAAAAGAAATAAAAGTTGTGTTGCAGCATTTTTGCTTGTGCGGTGGAATCCCTTGAAGGGATTTCATTTTTCTTCATCTCCCTGGGACCACAGGACCTTTAAAGAGAGCCACGCTCTGAAAGAAGAACACAATTATAATTCCGATAGTCTTGTACAGTAAATGTAAACAGATAGCAGCCTGCCTCTCTGCCCTCCCCTGTCTCCCAAAAGGCAAGTAATGAGGTAGAATAGATGTAATCGTCTTGAGCAGTGGCTTTTTACCTCAGTGCTTCTTTTTTCTCAAATTGAAAAGTATTGGCTGGTCTACGACTGCGAGGCAGAGAGATGGACTTAAAAAATTTATGGGAGCACTGAGATTTCACCGTAAGCATTAAAGTGATTTGTAAACAGTATAATATATGACTGCTTATAAATGGTGGTGGTTTTTTTTTTTTTTCCGTTCCTTTTTTTTCTCTTTCTTTTCATCCTAACAAAGGAGGAATATCTTCATTTCCATACAATAGAGCTGTGTTTTGTCGCCAGCTTAATTTCAGGGTGGTTTTTTAAGTGCCAGGCTCAAAGGGAGAGATAAACAAACACGGTCCCCCCAGATGTCTGCACAAGAGCAAAATGGTGGCAAACTTTGATTTGATGCCTTTTGTGAAATCCCGAATTCTCCAGGCAAGGACCCTGGACAAAATATTTTGAGTTGCATATTGTCTTGGGGCGATATTTGCCTTTTTTGTGTGTGTTTCAAAGCTTCTAGTGAGCAAAAACACTTGTGATATGCTTATCAATCTATTTTGGGCAGCAATCTTAAATGCATTATTGATCTTTTGCATTATTAATAGCATACAGTATTGAGATTTTTGCTCCTTCACCTAATTTCTCTCACAAACTGGCTCGCAACTTCAAAATTCAATTTGTTAGAGTGCATTTTGAATGGACTCGAGTCCTTTTTCTATGAGCTCTCGGACTGATGTATCTCAATGGTTTGGCATCAGGCTTATTCATTAACAGACCGTCCTTTCACCTACTTTTTTCATTAGGCCTTTTTTTGTGTGTGTGTGTTGCACTAAACCACAACACTGTTCATTTTAACGTCACCATGAAATCAAAATTGACAATTCTTATTTTCATGGAATATTGTAATGATTACTGTTTTTGATATATCCATGCACATCATTATTTTTTACATTCATGTGCACTTGTAATCTTTAATCTATGTGTTTATATAATATATATACAGTATAAACTGGTAATTTGATACTCAATACAAGCTCCCATCCTACAGAGCCTTGCACTCATTCCCTGTATTTTTTTTTTTCTTTGCATGACATGCCATGAATGACTTGACTGACAGCTCAGAGTCGACACCTTCCACTCCATAGATTTTACACTGTCTGTGCATCACTAAGCGTGTGGAGGATTGCGGGATGGCGAGAATAAGGGAAAAGTTAACCCCCTCCTCAAAAAAATGGAAAAAAGCTGGTTGTGCATTCCGAATCCTTGCCTGAGGACAAATTTTACAGCATCAGTGTCACAACAGACGGATGACTTGCTACGGAGTGTCTTTCCAATCTTTTTAGACAGTGAAGACAGAATTCTACTGTGACTTCCCTTCACGGCTCCCTCGCTGATTTACGTGTGGTGGGGGCGGGCCATCTGGGATCACCACATTTACTGCCTGCCCGGGCTGGCCCCCACTAAGTGACTAACTCCATGAGATTGAATTTGTATGCTAAAGGTCAGAGTAGTAGATCATGACTGCATATGGATAGAGAAATAAATTCTGGAACTTAAGTAAATGGATAAACTTGCTGTGCTCCTAGGGGTGCTTACAACATTTTGTGTTTTAGCCTCGTTGAGAGTTCTGTTTTAAGTGCTATGAGGAGCTTGTAGATAATTGGCGCTTACATATTTTACTGGGCTTTTATGTGTGTGTGGTCTAGGCAGATGCACCAGTCCTCAAGCAAAGCACATTTGAACTGCTGTACATGTCATTCCAAGTGACCGGTTTTGTGCTTTATAGATGTCCAAGATTATCCCCGATGCTTCTCTGAAAGTATAATGTGTTTTAACATTTGCCCTTGTAATTTTGCTCACTATTTTCCATAATTTCCATTCAAGCAAAGAAAAGTGAAATTTCATTCAGATAATAATGCGTTTAATGATATTAAATGCCTGAACACGCTTCACAAAAGTACAAATCAAATGTATGGTGAGGTCCATTAATACTAATCTTACTGAAAGATGACAGTCCATGTGAAGATACCTTTTTTTCTTTCTTTTTGGATTGTTTCATTTTTCAGTCAGATATTCCAAGATAGCCATTTTGCTTGAATACATGTCACAATTTTTTTGTGTTGTTAGAAGAAGATTATATGTTTGAGACCACTCCAATGGTGAGGTGGTTTGAGGTCTATTTAGTGACCCACTTTTCAAGACGGGGGGTTGCTATCAGAGCTTTTCTAAGCTATTTTAATAAGGCTTGGTGAATGTAGATGTAAGTGTGCTGGGTTACAGTGACACTAATCAAAAGCATCACAGTGTGAGTGACAGAATCAAAGTGAACGCGTACAGAGGGGAATTTGCTGACAACCTGTTTTTCTGTAATTAAATATGTGTGGGAAAATACATGATATGATTTTCTATTCTGGCAGAGAACAGAGATGAAAAGAGAATAAAGAAAGGAAAAAAATGTAAAAACAAATCTGCATCATCCCTTGGGTATATTATTTTTCTTAGTGAGAGAGAGGACAAATTATGAGGGATGGAGAGCGAGAAAATACAAATACGTCATAATATTTGGATCTTTTTATCTTTTCATAGCCTGATAGTAGATCAGTACCATAGAACGTGTAATACAAACAACAAAAGTTGTTTGTAATTTCATTGTCTTGGATATTACTCTCTCATTTTCACTTTCCTATTTGCTCCTCTGTGTTACTCAGGTCAATAGATTAGTGCCCTGGTTATGTGGATGGAAGCATTTTTCCTCATGTTGTGACTAAATTGTTATTGGGACCTGTAAGAGCAAAGGCAGGAGTACAGGGCAAAAGTGAGATTGATGAGTGTTTGGGCACTTTCCTCGAGACCCCTTCGCATCTGGCAAGAACAAAGGCAGGCGAGTGTGACAGCTGGCATCAATCTCCCAGTCAGGGGCAACATGAAGGGGCCGTGCATACAGGGACACCCCCAACCGCTCTCCATCCAGTTGGCCTACAATGGCAGGAAGGGCCCCATGTGTTTGAGTGGCCTTCACTGTTAGTCCCTTTGATAAGAGCAGGGGTTTCCAATCCTGCTCCTGGAGGGCCAATGTCCTGCAAAGTTTAGCTGCAGCCTGCCCAAACACACTTGCCTGTAATAGATATGTCTGTCGGTCAGTCTATCTGTCTGTCGTTCTGTTGTTCTATCATTGCATTATTCTGTTACTCACTTGAAAGTTTTGAAAAAAGTGGTAACACTTTACAATATTGTTTCATTAGTTAACGATTTTAGTTAACATGAACTAAGAATGAACAATACTTCTACAGCATTGACTTAATACAGCATACAGTATTCAAATCAAATGTTGTATTAGTTAAAGAGATAGTTCACCCAAAAATTTTGTCATCATTTACTCACCCACAAGTTGTTCTGCTGAACACAAAGAAAGATATTTGGAAGAATGTCAGTAACCAAGCAGATCTTGCCCCCCCATTGACTACTAGAGTAGGAAAAATAAATACTATGGAAGTCAGTGGGGGGCGAGATCTGCCTGGTTACTGACATTCTTCCAAATATCTTTCTTTGTGTTCAGCAGAAAAAAAAAAAAGAAAAAGAAAAAGCGACTGAAGCTATGGCTGCTCGCTATTCGCTGGGATGTAAATACACCCGTAGAAAAATTATATAAACGTGTACTGTGCAGTCAACATTTCCGCTCCGAGGATTACATGGCAGAGAAGAGTGGAAGTACAAGACGAGTTCTGAAATCGTCAGCTGTGCCTATGCCCGCGCTGTTGTTTCAGCCAAACAAGGTATACTGTCAACAAATACTGTAACATGATTGCAATATAAAGTTTTTAAGTAATCGCTCATGTAACTTTTTTTTTTTTTTTTATTATTTTAAACTCGGTATTCCACCAACCTGAGTGTAAAACAGATGTATAGAGTGAATACAGCTAGCCCACACCTATAACAACATAATATTTACACACACACACACACAAAAAAAATATTTACTCCACAGACTGTGTACCACCAGGTCCTTCAGGCCTTGTTCGATGCCTCCAGTTTATACGAGGTAAGGAGAATACTACTTGGAATACACTTTGGCTCAACAAAGGCAGAAAGCCTTCATATTGTGTTACACAGCAGCGCTCAGTCCTCTCACCGGCAGCATCGAAAACTTCTAAAAGTGGCATTCCAATCACCCATTCCTGGCAGCAAACACTCTCAACCTCTGTTGGTATAGCTTCGCATCCCGAATGAGCACCACCACGGTGGCACGTTACGGCTGTGACGCGGCTACTGGAGCTGATCCGTGGCCACTCTAGTCAGTGCTTGTGTTTACACCAGCCGCGGCACGTTTCAGAAGCGGCTCACCGCGCCGCTTCGCTAAAGATAGGCGGCAAGTCTATTTTTGACAGACGCCACAGACGCGTGCAGTGTCAATAAGGGATCATGAGCTCTCCGTCTCCTCAGTTCTGTCGTTTGCGCCGCTGCTCCGGCAGCCTCCTCCATCTCCTGGAGTTCCTGGTCCGTATTCCGGTTCAAACCAATATGGCCGGTCAAAAACCTCAGTCTCATCTTGGCTTATATCGAAATCCTCCAACATTTTTCTTTACAATCCTAGTTTTGTAGTTTTGATTTATGGTATTTTGTTTTGCTCTCTCCTCTGCACTTCCGTGTTCGTCACCGGAGCTCACACTGCGCCTGCGTCCTACGTCACAAGTTGGGACGCCACTCACTCGTGAACGCGCGTATGACGGTTAGCGGAAGCTAGAGGTTATAAAGTTTTAAATATGGATATTTTTCTTATACAAACGCATTGCTTCACTTCAGAAGGCCTTTATTAACCCCCTGGAGCTGTGTGGACTTCTTTTTTATAATGGATGGGTGCAATTATTTGGGACTTCAAATTTTGGGGCACCATCCACTCCAGTTATAAAGCATGGATTACCCTGGACATTATTTAATATATCTCTGAATATATTCGTCTGAGAGAAGAATGTCATATACACCTAGGATGGCTTAAGGTTGAGTAAATCGTGGGCTAATTTTCATTTTTGGGGTGAACTATCCCTTTAATGCACCGTGAACTAACCTTAACAAACAGTGAACGGTTGTATTTGTAATTAACTAATATTAACAAAGATTAATAAATACTGTAACAAATGTATTGCTCGCTGTTAGTTCATAATACATTAACTAATGTTAACAAAGCTTTGTCAAACCAACATTCAAAGTTAGTCTTGGCTAACTTTGCTTTTCTAGTTAAACATAAGTTATATAAATCTGAATTTAATTTATTTCTACTCAGTTACTTTAGTGAATCATTTCTAATGATCATTTCAGTCCGCACACTCCACCAAAGATCAACATCAGATGTGAGACAAAAAACAAAACTTTACTGAAAAAAAAGGGAAAAAGTTTGTACATGTGACTTTTGTCAATGCCAAACTTGTAAGTGTCTCGCCTCTGATGATTTTTCATCTTTGGTGGAGTGTGCGGACTCTTTTGATTCACTATTTGGATATTTTTGCACCTCATTTGGACTTGTTTGAAGGCGCGGTGAGTTCCTGACTACTCTTTAATTACTCAGTTACTTTGAAATTTGACTTAATTCAAATTTCAATGTAAGGAAGTTATTATTCATCCTGTTTGCTACCTCTGTTAAAATTAATTTCAAATTTGGGAATCAAATTGGAATTGAAAGGACATTCTCTATTCAATTTTGAATGCTGCACAACTATGCTGATAGTCCACCCAGTATAAGAAAAGCCATTGAAGAGAGATTTTAAATTCTTTCATTTACAGAGAAATTCAAAACAGGATTTTTTTTTTTGTTCCCCATTAATTTCTATATGGCTTACAAACAACAAAGACTCGAATCCACCCCACTGTTTTTTCATAGAATCTGGGGCTTTTAAATGGTCAGTCTGTCTTGTGTTCGTGGTTCTGGGCCTAAAAGCAGGAAGGCAGTGAATGCTCCTCACAGTAGTGAGTGGATGACACGTTGTTAGAGTGTTCAGTCAGACCAGCCCATTCACCAGTACCCCAAATCTCACTATGCATGCGCTCTGATGTAAATTGCAGGTAAGGGGGGAAAGCTGCTGTCGGCTGATGTGCCTGCAGTGCAGCGTGAAATCGCTGTTGACACTACCGATGGGCATTTCAGATTGATGTATAATTTGACCATGTTCATTTTGAAGGGTCCATTTTTAAGGGTTTTTTTTTTTTTTTTTGCCTTCTCTCTATCAACAAGCACTATATTTTGTCAAGAGGTCCAGCTGAAGTGAATTTTTTACACTACATCAATTGTGAAAAGAGAGAATTCCTAAGATGTTAAACAATCTCTTAATTTCTGCTTGGGTTTAGTAAATTCTTCAGACTGTACAGATTTCCTCAGTGTTTTTTTTTTTTTTTTCTTCTTTTTTTTTAACACCTTAAAAACAGAAAATAATGATGGGTTCAAAAGTAATTCAAAAGGTAGAGATGACCTCTATATTTGTCTTCCCAAAGAGAGAAGATGAAAGTAAAATAAATATCTGCTGTGGGAATTTATTTGCTGGGTAAACTGCTCGTTTTGCCCTCGGCACATACCAAAAAAAGAAATGCTAGAAATACAGGTGCTAAAACAGTGCAGCAAAACAATGATGTTTTGGGACCTGTGAAATTTGTAAGATGCTTTCATCACTCAGTATGGCTTTCATGAATTGTACAGTACACCTTAAGGGGAAAACAAGAAAGGATGCTCACCCTTTGTATTCTTGTGTATGTAACAATACCCCTTGCCTCTTGCCTGCTGGTTTCTAAACTCAAGACTTCGGAGCCACATAGTCGCACATAAGCATGTGTGCACGCACACACAACAGGCACACACACATTCGGTTTGCATGCAGTCTTCAGTCTGTGAGACAAAGGAACTGCTTGTTGCCACATCTACTCTGCCATGATGTGACATGTTAAAACAGAGTTCTCTGTAATTCTACATTAGAACAGACAGCGAGCATAGATAGTACTGCCTGAGCACTGAACCCCCCTCTGTCCCTGAAGCCTTTTGCAGGGACAGCCAATAGAGACTTCAAAGAAAAGAACATGATAATTGCAGCTCCTATCAGTCCATTGGTCTCTGCCAAGGAGAGATGGATGAGTTATTTGCATGTCTAATGGCACTGTAGTAACTTCATGACCTTAGGGAATCACTGGAAAATAAAAATGAACATGACATAGTAGCATGTCATTTTTCAGATCAGTGTGATTCTTACCAAGGCTGCATTTATTTAATCAGAAATACAATTTGAACATCATTACTTCAGTCTCCAGTGTCACATGATCCTTCAGAAAAAAAAAAACTTTTGTGACATTGTCTTCACATTTGTTGTCAAATTAATATGTCCTTATTAAATAATAAAATTGTGGATGCATTTGGCCAGAAACTGAAAATGACTTTTTTAATAATTATTTATTTCTTAATTTTTTAATGTATAAATGTATATAATAATTTTAATGATTCTGAATTTTAAAAAATAAAATAAAATACACGCCACACTTTTATTAATATTAAATATCAATAAATTATTCTTCATTCAGTTCTATGCAACAGAATCAGATTTAACATTTATTTTTTTAACCAACTATCCAAATAACGGTATAGTCCTAGAAAATGATTATTGTTAGAGCGTGTGAACAGAGCGTAGCAGATCAGTAAACAAGAGGTTAGCGTCATTTTGCCAGTGTTGCCCAGCCCGGCTGTACCACACCATGTTACAGTACAGTAGGACTATTGCAAACTGAAACAAGTACAAGAAATTTCATATTGCCGTGTTATTTGAGCGGACTTTGCTTTTCCGTGGAGCGTTTGCATGGGCCATGAGCAACTGAGCGAAGCACATGTGCATAGAGCAGAATATTGAGTGAAGCGTCACACAGTGATAACAGTGATAAAACGCCACTTATTTTCTGCTCATATTTTCTGCCTTTTTTCTCTTTGGGCCTTATACCTAAAATGGCATTTTCGGCCAATAATTTTCGGTGGCAGAAATTTCAGTGCATCCCTAATTATTATTATTATTATTATTTTTGCTGTTAATCTTCACCACACCCACCTGAAAGTTGCACGCCAGTACTACTAAAGTAGTAGCAATAAAGTTTACATTCTATTTTCATATTTCACTATAGGCTATTTTTTTCCTTAAAGGTGCAGTAGGACATTTTCAGAAAGGCTAGCAACAGTGAGCTAGCTTTCAAATCATAACATCCCACCCCCCCTTCAGAGCATCTCCAAAGCCATGCCTCCCCTGAAACACATGAACACATGCACACACAGCTGCTCTCAGCAAAGCGTCACAAGAGAGTGCATTAAACTTCCTCATGTCTCAAAGCACATAACATTACAATAATAATGAACGTAAACAACTTAGAGAGCTTGTACCTGACTGCTGCAGATTAATTTCGGTGTTGATACCGTTTGCAGTAACCTTTAGTTACTGTTGCTATGTCTGACAAGCGCAGTTTACTTTTGATATGAAACAAAAATACCGTTTTGTGTCTCTTTAATGTGTCGTGACAGATCGCTTCAGTTCAAGCTACTTGTGAACTGATCATCTCCTCCTACTAGTTAATAGCATCAAATAAACATGAAAGAAGATCAGAAAGAAGGTTCAAGTTCACCCAACGGTAATCTACTAACTCCCCTGACTGCTTTGTCGGACATAATGCTGGATTCGGCGTTATGATTGGTTAGATCGTCTGTCAATCAAATCGTCTGTCACAGGTTGCCATGTCTAATTAGAGTAGTTATGGAGTGAACACAGCATAGGCTCGATGTTTTGATTTGGTAGAAATTATAAACAGTGACTTCTGTTTGTTTGCTGTGCTCCATGACTGAGGTCTGTCTGTATAATCTCTGCATAGCATTAAACACGCTGATAACGTATGTTTTCTGCGCAAACAGGGTGCGTTGACAGGCAGGTAGGACATCGTTTTTATTTCATTCAGACCAAATATAATGATTGGCGATGCCTTCCACAAAAGGTATATATTTATAAAAATACATTTAGACCGTTTAACATAGTGATTGCTATCAGGATATTAGGAGACTTTCAACCAGTATAACAAAAAATGTTTCTGTAGAGAATCACCTATTGCACCTTTAAATTATTTACTTGGTCTCATTACTATAAACTGTGGATGTCTACAAGATGCACAGTACCACCAATTCTCCTGTTAAAACATACACTTTTATTATTATTATTTTTAGTTGTGCTAATGTTAGTGGTTTCTAGGTTGTCAGATCTTTGGATATCAGATTACCAGATATAGTTTTTAGCACACCAGAAGTTCAGAGTCACAGCCAGTTTTAAACAGGAGCTGTCCCGGGCCAGACCTGACGTGTTGCTTGTGATGGTGTTACTTGTGTGAAATCAATGCATGTTTTAACAGGAGAATTGGTAATCACATCCTGTAACAGTCCACAGTCCATTCAGTCACTCAGTAAATGAAGCAGGAGGAAAGAACAGACTACACTGAAATATGAAATTCTTGTTTTTTGATTTGTAGCTGAATCTTCTTCATGCAATTCTATCTGTTTTTGATTTGATTACATTTGCTTTGTAGCAATAACAATTGCTCTGTTTGGTTCCTTCTCAGCACAGTAGGAATAAATCAGGAGCACAGGAAGGCTAATCATGTACCTGGGAAGGTTATGGAGAAAGCCACTCCATTCAAGGCACTGTGTGGTATTCATTAGTCAAGCATGCGTGCTTACTTTCATTGTTTTGCATCAGGGCATGTTTAATTTTCTCTGAAGGTAGGAATATTGTTTTATTGAATGCATCCAGTATCAAACATAAAAATAAAAGACATTACTTTATATACATTGATTGCATATATAACATTTTCAATTGCATATATAACATTTTCAATTGCACATTGTGTTTGGTGAAATGGTGAAACAGTATTTATTGGCAGAAGAGTAAAATCTCTTTTGATCAAATACAATTCTCAGTGGGTACCGCAAGAATTTACGAATATACTTATGAGGCAGCATGCAAGCTTTTTCTTAAGTAAAGTATTTAGATTTAGTTATTATTCATTCATTTTGTGAATATCTACACTTGTTTTTTTTTTTTTTTTCCATAATGCCCATTTGTAATGTCTGAAACAGTGTTGGGTAAGTTACTTCAAAAAAGTAATTAATTACTAATTACATCATCAAAGTTGTATTTAAAATACTTTTCTAATTACTCTGTCTGAAAAGTAATTTAATTACTCAATAAGTAATTCAACTCATAACAAATAGGGTTGTCTCGATACCAAAAATCTAATAGTCGGTACCGCTACCACCAAAAGTGCACAATACTCAATACCAAAGTCGATACCTCAGTAAAAATATTTAAATATACAAATAAAACAATGCTAGGCCTATATATTTTTTCAGGTAGGTCTAATAGAAGTAAGTAAAAATACCACAGAAATTGAATAATCAAATATAAAATACCTCTGCATAGCCATAACTGTATAGATTAAATATAGATTAATCCTTATTAAAGCTTTTCTTTTGTTGTTTGATTATCATTTATAATACAGACAGCCAATAGTAGACCGTAGCATGTTTTAAAGGCTGCTGTCACTAAGACCTAACAGACGGAGACAATATACTGTTACACATGCTGTTCACATTCACATAACCAACGCGAATATACGCCAACCCGGGTATTTTGACATAACTGTGTGTGTACTTGAACGTTAATGTGTAATAAACCGCGAAAATCTGACACTCGCGAGAGGCGGCTGTGTGTGCGCTTTGGCTGAGAGCGCACTGACTGAAGACCGTTTCTTAGAGAGCGCGCAGTTTTTTCTCCCTAGGACATAGCTTACATTTTACCGTAATGTTCTTGCCTACCTGTGTCAAAAAAGTAAAGTAATTGTAATATTTCCATTCTGCAAAACAGCCACTCACTTCTGCAGACATCTTCAGACAGCGACTACACAGCCAACTGGTGCGAAGTTGCGAACTCATGCGCAACTGCACTACAGCTAACGATTTTAAAGAGACTGTGTTCACTTTTACCTTTAGACGACACATTTAGACTTTAAATTCAATACTGATTTATACAGAACTGTTGAACCAATTTACAGTATGTAACGCAAGTACATTATAAGTAACTGTAATAAATTCATAAATTAATTAATAAATTACCTAAAAATGAACAGTAATCCTTTACTTTACTTTTTCAGCGGATAAGTAATTTAATTACAGTAACGCGTTACACCCAACACTGGTCTGAAACAGAATAAATTATATATGAGAAGGAGAAGCAAATCTTATATTCTTGCTTATGCATAAATAATGATAAATAAACAGATATATTACACTGTCAGAACAAATGTGCAAAATTTGTACCTTTAGGGGTCCAACGGCTTGTCACTGGGGCAGTACCCTCAAGGATACACCTGTTGTACCCTTTATATTGGGTACATATTGGTACGCTTACAGTTTGTACCTTTCAAAGGCAAATATGTACCTTTGGTGACCAAATTGTACCTTGTAGTGCTGTGGAACCATAATGTACCCCTAAAAATGGTACAAATTTGTCCTTTTAAGGGTACTGCCCCAGTGACAAGCTCTTTGTACCTCATGATGGCACATTTGTAACCCACACAACATATTAAAAAAGTCATAATGCTGTTTTACCACATTTATTAAATAACAATAAAAAATATTACAATCTCATGCACAGATTTCAAAGAAAAAACATTTTAAACATTGTATCACAATGCGTCATCAATATTGCAGGATGCATTTACATATTGATCAATTTCACATTTCCAAAAACAGTACACACATTACCTGTAACTCTTTAAAACATTAAACAGTACTACACATTTCATTTTAACTGTACATTTTAAACATTCTTGTAAATCACAATTTATCACAGACTTATGTATGTTTCAAGGGTCCGAAAGTCCATCTTTTGCCCTGGTTAAATTATACTCCATTCATGCATGGAAATGTGAAGCATAAGACACTGGGTTTAAAAGCTCACCACAGAGAAGCCAAAAGAGTTTGAAAACCAAGGTGTCTGGCTGCATCTTATGAATATCCATTCACGTGACCTTCAATCGAGGATGCATCCTGACCAACGACTGCAAACTCCTGTTGGAGACAAATTAAAAACTAGTACAACCTCAAATGCACAATTACATTTTTTTAAACCTTTTATTTTTGTAACCACAATAGAATAAAAATTTAAATAAGAATAATGTAACAATAATGACACAAGACAAACAATATCATTGGAATCACTTTTGGAGGACCTTTTTTTCCAACTGATGAACAAAACATTGGAAGCCAATCAGAAATAAAGAGCTCAAGCATTTAAAGCAACAGATGATTTAGCTGCAGCACTTGCTTAAAATAGAGAAAATTATCTTCCCTCTCCTGCAAATGCTAAAATAGTTATTACTAGGGGTGGTGGGTGGGGGTTGGTCAGGACAGTTTGTAGCAAAACAGTGTTGAAGGGATAGTTCACCCAAAAATGAAAATTCTGTCATTTACTCAGTCATGTTATTCCAAACACATAAGACTTTCTTTATATATTTGAAAATTTTAATGAAATCTAAGCAATTTCTGTCCCTCCATAGACAGCTACAGAACTAAAAGAGTTCATAAAGAGATTGTAAATCTATATTAATTGAACGGTTTAGTCCAAATTTTCTGAAGATACTCAACTGATATGATGTACAGATTTTATTTAAGCTTTTAATTATATAATCATCGATCAGCAAACATAAACAACCTCAAACGAACATCTTGTTGAAGCTTAAAACTGATGTGTAATGCACGAGAATGAACCTCATTGGTTCCTGCACGTCACACAAACATGCTTGAGCTTCCGTTTAACACAACTGATGTGTTTGTTGATGAGTGTTTATATGTGAATAAAAGTCTAAATTAAATCTATTCATCATATAGAGTGATCAAACCTCTTCAGAAAATTTGGACTAAACTGCTAGATTCATATGGATTATTTTTACGATCTCTTTATGAACATTTCGAAGCATCAAAGTGGTAGTTGCATAGCTGTCAATGGAGGGACAGAAATCACTCATATATCAATATCTACATTTGTGTTACGAAGATGTACAGGTTTGGAACAACATGACTGAGTAATTAACGACATTGGTTTTTGGGTGAACTAACCCTTTAAACTATAAGAATACACACCTGTGACAGGCTCCTGGAGTTTCTTCAGAAAGCCTCACTATCCTTGTTCTTCCTGACCTCATCTTCAAGAGTTTATGTCTGAGGGACTGGTGCCAAGATTGCAAACACAGAGGGTAAAAACAAATCAGATCAAAATACAAAATACATTTTTTAAATGTATATAAACAGGATCCATCAACTTCTGTTCAATAGAACTTATGAGATGTCCTCTATACACTGATCTGGACTTTTCACATAATATAAAGTCTGTACAAGTAACTTACATTGCCATCTTCCAGATCCTTATGGAAAGGGTATCTGAAAGTTGAATTAAAACAGTTGGCCCTAAGAAACTCCTGAGGTGTAAAACAAAATACTTAATTTACTTTTATTACTTATAAAGCAGCATAAATACTTTAAATGTACTGTATATAGGTGAAGCAGTGGTGAACAGTTTACACATTATGGAACATAACTGACTTGTATTGTAACCTAGGAGGATTTCTGACATGTTTCTTTATTGAGCCAGCAGGCAGGCAGTGACATATTCATATTGTTACCAATGTACATATTAGAGAGGGGGGGGGGGGGGGGGGGGACAACGTAATATTATACTTACATTTCTGGCGTACCGCGTGAACACTGTCAGATTAGTTGAAAAGTCTGATTTTGTAAGTCTGTTTCTGTTTATATTAGAGATGAACACCTGTCGTTCAGTCAAGTCTGACTGCCTTCTATACGGTCGAGCGGCGCGTTAAGACAGAAGTATAGCTAGAGTTAGGCCTATAAGTTAAAACTATAAGCTAACCTCAAACAATTCTGCTGTAATAACATTAACAATCTTAAATAAGCAAACAATATGTTGGTTTTATTACCAAGTCGCGTATTTTTTGGCTGGAGGACACGACAAAGTTGGGCAAATACACAAAATATATCGCAGGGTGTTTCATTCAAATATAAATAACAACTGATTTAACACGAATTACATACCTCTCAATTTCTGTGATTCTTCATCTTCGGTGAATTATATCCCAGCTTCTCTCATCTTTAGGAGAAGCTCTTCCGTCGTCAGCGTCTGATCTGAGAAACCATCGGGCCGTCCAACTGTCGTCTGTGCTGCTCGCGCGGCTACATTTGAATTTGAGAGGCTGACTGCGTGTAATCGCCCACATTGTTTCTTGCTTAAAAAGATGAGTATATAAACATTTGTCTAGCTTGAAATAATGCTCAGGTCCACGAATTTAATGTACTTGTATGGTTTGGCAGTCTTGAATAAGGTGACCAGATTTCTGAAATGGAAACTGGGGACATTTCCTATTTGAGTGGTCAAAATATCACCAAAATCTCATTTGTTATTATCTATTAATTAAAAAACGTTCCTTATATTATTGCATTAATACTTATTATGATTTAGTTTGATTATTAGGATTTTTAATCATGTAAAAAAACTATTACATGATTAATAAAAGCATTGTAAAAGCAGTTCAAAACAATATGCCTATTATAACATTAGTATGACTTTACAAAAGCACATTACATTACAAAAATAAAAACAACATAAATATAAGAAGATAAGACAAAACTGCATTTTTTGGATATTAATTTAATATTTAAATTTTCACAAACTGTTTTTACTGTATACAGAAATTACAACTGTTTTAACTTTTTAACTATTATTTTGCACTTTAGACTCATTTTAAGCACAAAGTAAGTTGCACGTGTATTATTTATTTTATTTTATTTTTTATTCATATTTGAGTGTACCTTCACCACGTGATGTAGTTAAAGGGGCTATATGTAGGAATGACAGTGGTCGAAATAGGTACTGCAGTCCAAAATATTGTTTGCCCCGCCCCCTCGTTCAAAGACGCCAGTTTGAGGACACGCAACAAGAGTGAGAGCAATTGACAATAAAAGCTGAGAAGACTTACAGCTGAGGAGTTGATTTTTCTGTGTATCTTAATATGCTGTCGTTCATATAGATTTTTAGATGGATGCAGAGGCTTTTTTAGGTCAGGTAGAATCTGCGAATCTCTGACCCAGTTTTGCTGGTTTCCATTGCTGCAATACGCAGTGTTTTCCACCAACTGGCAACCTGTGATGTCGAAATACTATTGGATAATCTGGCAGCACAAGGTTTCTCACAGACCAAAACAAAGACAGACGTTCCGACACGGAACGCACATTTCAAAGTAGAATATCTGGCTGTAGCATTGTTTCTCTGAGAAACAAGCAGGTGAACTTAACATGTTTCCTAAATATCTGCAAACATATTGGGGTATTTGTATGCTTTATTAAAGTTAAAATCTTACATATAGTCCCTTTAAGACGTGTGTGGAAATTGCTGGAACTTTTGTGGACGTTTAAAATTGTGCAAAACAATCTCGCACCCTGTTGAGGCCCTGTTATAAAACATACAAACAGTATTACTTTATTTCGACATGAATAGTTAGTATGTTACTACTTTTAAACCGATAACGATGTTTATTTTGATATTTGACGATAATGGCGCGGTCCAGATCCAGATTACGTTCTTCATGAAGTAGTGGCGCGCGTGCGCGCGCGACCAAGTGTAGCTGCACAGCCCCCTCTGTTGGTGAACATGATCACTACACAGGCTGTTGTATGCTGGTCGGGTTTTTTTGCAATGTATTTGCGGGTTGTTTTGAAGGAGCTATAAAACGTGGACATTTCCGGGGACAGCCCCAGTCGGGGACAGAATACCAAAAACCGGGACTGTCCCCGGAAAAGTCACACAAGTGATTTCAGTCACACAAGTGATTATGCTTTTGTTTGTTGATTAAATGGTATTCAGTTAGAAACAAATGTGCACCTTATTTTCCCCAAAATGGTACATATTAGTTCCTTAAGGTGTAAATATAACCCATTGACGGTACAGCCAAAGCATTTGTGCTCACAATTGTACCCCAACCGTACCCTTTTTTCTGACAGTGTGACAGGTTTGGAATGACTCATGTAATACACTTTAATAAAAAAAATAAAATCCATAATTAATAAATAAAGAATAGTGTTGTTGAATGATATTGTATTATTGCAGATATTAGTAGTTTCAGTTTTGTGAAATTACATAGCAGATGGAGAAAATAGAGAGTTGAGAAATAATAGAGAAGGAGGGAAATGAGTATTGGACGTGACTCATGACTAGATTTGAACCTATATCTCCCACATGAGCACCACACACCAAACACAAGGACTGAAACTTCATTAGGATAGGGAAAATTAAAAGATAATATAGTAGGGAAGGCATGTTGTACTACATATGGCATATATAGCATAGACATGAATTATAGTGATGCTGATAATGAGGAGAAGTTAATGTCATTAGTGGCTGTTAAAATATAGATGGCATCGCTTCCGAAATCCATTATGCGAATTTGCTCTTGCAACATGCATGATCTCCACGAACCCTTTTAGTAGGCACTATGCACAAACTGTGGTGCACATGGTCAAATTCACAGTTCACTTGGTGCTAAGCAGAGCGCTACACTTAAACCATGCGTAATTGACCATTGAGATGGTCGTTGGGTTGGGGCTCCTCTGACATTTTTAAAGCAGAATGACAGAGTGATATCTCTGTAGGTGATGTGAATCTTCTCTTCTCCACTCACGTCCTCTCTGCCACTTGCCCTGACAGGAGACAAAATCATTACTTTTCAATGTCCGGCTTAACGCTGTACTTTAGTGTGCAGCCGGTAGGCATAAGGGGATTGAGGTGTCGTCATTACGGAGCCGCTGATTGTTCCTCAGGATACTGTAAAGGTTCATCTCCAGCAGTCACTGACATATTTTCTCCTGAACTATAAAAGCTGTACTCCACGGCAGTGGTACAGAGAGAGATGGGTGTAAAACCTACTGTTGGTTCTCTTCGGCTCCAGTCGGGCAGCTCTGAATGCTAATCCAGACAAGTGTGCTGCCAGATTTAAGACTGCCCAGGATTTTACATATCCCACTGTTGCCGTTATTCTTTAGCTACATATCAGAGTCATACTCAAAGTTTTCAATCAAA
The DNA here is from genome assembly GCA_037101425.1 of Elopichthys bambusa. Classification (NCBI taxonomy): domain Eukaryota; kingdom Metazoa; phylum Chordata; class Actinopteri; order Cypriniformes; family Xenocyprididae; genus Elopichthys; species Elopichthys bambusa. Next base: position 20,792,869 of record CM074432.1, read on the forward strand.
TCTCTTTTGAGTTCAATGTAACATTGTGATTTTGTTGTTTTCTTTCTTTCACCTTTTTAGCTTTAATGGAATGATCAGGGACTTTTTCTTCATGTAAATGGGAGTATTTAAACAAAGCTATGCACAAAAACATTACCAGACCCCTTTACATTATACTGTATGTGTGTTAAAAGATTTGGGAAAAAAATATGGATGCCGTCAGATGTTAGAGCACTGGAGTTGCCCTGGCAACCCGGATAAGGACTGACTGCTTCCCCTCCGCAGCCGTACTTTCAGTCGATTGTTTGCACATTGAGATTAAGCGATCACTCGTCAGAATCGGACTGGTGTGAGCACAAGCTTGAAATGTTGTCTGTATACATAGAGCATAGGGGTGAACAAATGGAAAAGAAGTGAAGTTTGCAGCTGTGACATTTTGTTAATTGCAGAAATCCATAATAATATATATTATCATTCATTTTATCAAATCCATAAAGTGAGAATCACTGGAAGGAAAAAAAAAGTTTCCCATCAGAAAAAGCACATCATTAATTTAGGCTCATTTAGGGGTTTTCGTAGAGTGAGGACTGTTGTGAAGCTGATGTGTTAATGAGATAGATATTTCATGTGGAATGATAGGACAATTAGGAGAACAAAAGTGCAAGGTGTGACAATTTAAGTGTGTGTGCTTTGTCAGTGTCTGGAAACGGCACCGCTGAGACAACATATGCATAAAACCATAGTTATTAAGCAATTTTTTTTTTTTTTTTTTGTCATGAAGTCCGCATTTCAAAGCTCATGCTCTCCTTGTTACTGCAGTATCAAGTGTACTTCCATCTCACACCAGGCTGTATATATTACCGCCTCAATGAAATGGAACTAAAGTTGCCATATGTAGCTACAGTATTGAAGTTTTGGGAGAAAAAAAAAAAAAATGTTAAGGCTATGGTTCACCCAAAATGAAAATTATCTCCTTATTTACTCAACCTCATGTCATTCTGAGCCCATATATTTTTTAAAATCCCCCTGTAGTCAATCATTTTATCTCTTAAAACTAATCTTTGAACTTCAAAATGACATATTTAAAAAAAAAAAAAAAATCCTGTGGAAAAAAAAAAAAATTTCATGCCTTAAAATAGCTTAAATGTAACTCTATACCCTTGCTTCATTTAGTATACACAGATCTATTAATATGCTAATTAGCCCCGCCTCCACTCACTCACACGAGCTCAGAGATCCACTCGGTCAGTTTACTGAGGTAAACGCTGCACAATGGTTTTGTTTTTTACGTGTCGGTCGGACACATAATAGTAGTTAATATGATTAGCCTTTTGCTAGACTACATTATCAAACAGCTAATAATGTGTTGCTAATGCATTCTTGCATTCTTAGAAACGTTTTGAACAACTTAGAGCGTCAGTGGAGAAAGGCATATAGTTCATCATGTACATCATATACACATATACATCATATTCATTGTAATATACATCATACACCCACTATATTGCTAATATACCTGATTTTCATATCAACAGGAAGATATACCGGGATAACCTGGCTTCTCTTGAGACTCCCCTACTTCAGAGCGGTCATAGTTAATGATATGCTAAAAGCCCGCCGGCACGTTGATGTGATTGGTTGCAAGGTAGTTTGTGAAGTCAGAAACAATTACATTTTTTTTTTTTTTTTTTTTTTTTTAGATCACTGCAGTTTTAAACAGAAAATACTCAGCAATGGCGTCGACTTATGAATTTGCACATGGTTTGTCTTAAAGCATATTGAAATCACCACATAGACATATAACAACATTTAAAACTTGATTTTCATCACAGGGGGACTTTAAGTATTATTTGTGGAATACAAAAGAAGATCATTTGAAGACTATTCAAAAGTTTGGCTAAGATTTTTTTTTTTTTCTATTTTTTAAAGAAGTCTCGTACGCCCACCAGGGTTGCAGTTATTGGATCAAAAACACAGTAAAACAACAATACTGTGAAATATTATTAAAGGGTTAGTTCACCTAAAAATGAAATTTCTGTCATTAATTACTCACCCTCATGTTACTCACCCTTCTTTCATCTTTGGAATACAAATTAAGATATTTTTATGAAATATGAGTTTTTTTTTTTTTTTTATTCTCCATTGAAAGCAACAAAATTACCACATGTAATGTCTAGAAAAGTAGTAAAAACATCATTAAAGTAGTCGACGTGACTGCAGTGGTTCAACCTTAATGTTATGAAGCGACGAGAATACTTTCTGTGCATAAAAACAAAACAAAAATAAAGATTTTATTCAACAAAATTGTCTCTCCCCTGTCATTCTGCTATGTTATTTTCGCTGCAGCTCTTCCAGGTTCTACGTCTGAACAGCGGGCTCAGTATTGGCCGACGCCTGTTCACATGAGCAGCACGAGGCATGCGAGTGATGCTGACACAGGAGCCGGCCAATAATCAGCCGGAGTTCGGACATAAACACGGAAACGCAGCACTGCTCCAGCTGCGTAACAGACTGACACAAAAGAGGAAAAATTGTTGAATAAAGTTGTTATTTTTGTTTTGTTTTTGCGCACAAAAAGTATTCTCGTCGCTTCATAACATTTAAGGTTGAAACACTGCAGTCACATCGACTGTCTTAACAATGTTTTTACTACTTTTCTGGCTACAATCCTTGTTCTTTCATCTCCATGTTTGATTTAAAAAACTAACTACATGATATAAACATTATTTGCCTCTTAAAACTAAAGGCAAACATTTTACCCTGATTGGCAAATATATTAAAAGTTGCAATGAGATGCACATATGCTTCAACGCACAAATCTGAAACGTAGTGATGATCAACAAAACTTATGACAGCTAAATAACAGTGACCACAACATCAGCAGCATAAAATGACAGTAAATGCAAAGCAATGATCTTTTTTGTTTAATAATAATAGTAACCACATCATTTTTTCAAGCTGCAGTGCATGCTGGGAACTGTCAAAACATTGTTTAATATAAAATTGTTTGCTCAGATAACTCAATTTGAAAAGTTGGGACAACATTTGGACAAGTTTTTAACAAATATTTGAGAATCTAAGTAAGGTCAACAAAACTTTTGTTAGCAAAATGTTTAGAGTATTCTTGTATAGTTCACTTTAAAGGATTAGTCCACTTTCAAATAAAATTTTCTTGATAATTTACTCACCCCCATGTCATCCAAGATGTCCATGTCCTTCTTTCTTCAGTTGAAAAGAAATTAAGGTTTTTGAGGAAAACATTCCAGGATTATTCTCCTTATAATGGACTTCAGTGGTCTCCAAACGGTTAAAGGTCAAAATTATAGTTTCATTGCAGCTTCAAAGGGCTTTAAACGATACCAGACGAGGAATAAGGGTCTTATCTAGAGAAACGATCGGTCGGCTGTATGTCCTACGCCTTCCCTATTCAACTTACAAAACGAATGTGGCACCAGTTCCATTTTTTTTTATAAGCAGAATAGGGAAGGCGTAGGACATACAGCGTAAGCTTTTTGAAGAATACGGAGGGTGGAATGGTGGAAGCACTTGCAAGGTGATCATTTGGGTTTATAAAGCATATACATTTGTATTTTTTTTTAAGAAAATGACAGATCGTTTCTCTAGATAAGACTCTTATTCGTCGTCTGGTATCGTTTAAAGCCCTTTGAAGCTGCAATGAAACTGTAATTTTGACCTTCAACCGTTTGGAGACCACTGAAGTCCATTATATGGAGAATAATCCTGAAATGTTTTCATCAAAAACCTTGATTTCTTTTCGACTGAGAAAGAAAGACATGAACATCTTGGATGACATGAGGGTAAATTATCAGGAAATTGAGTAAATTATCAGGAAATTTTCATTCAGAAGTGAACTAATCCTTTAAGATAATAAACTGACTATTAAACATTACGGTATTGCATTAGCTTGAAGCCTAAAATAAATAATAATTCTCATGTTTTGGGCAGCTTGAATCACGTACCTTTCCTGCAGAAGCTCACTGTTTCCTCCACTATTTTTAGATCATTTTTGTCCATAGAAACGTGTTATTCAGTGCTGCAATTTGACGTGACTGGCGGAAGTTTTCTGTGCACGATGGGCAGATGTGACTGATCCATAATGACATTCGTTGTCGACGATTTCATTAACGATTATTATCGATTAGTTGTTGCAGCCCTATAGAAGAACAATGGTACATTTAATAACAGTGGAATTTAAATTTTCCCTATAAAATTAGGGTTTTTGCACATTAATAAAAGTTAATTTCATCTGCATCTCAACTCAAGCTCAGCGCTTTACTGTCAAATGTGCATTTCCAAGAAATAAACTTGTAATATTATTAGTAGGGCTGCCCTCGACTAGTAGTCCTTCATTTTGAGCGATTAGTCGACTAATCGCACATTTATTAATCATATAAATCATAATAAAGAGCCTTTAATGCCTACATATGCTAATCAGTGCTCAAGCGCACGCATAAAGTAATGATTATGAATGTGTCGGGGAAAAACAGTAAGGAGATTGCTTTAACATTTGATAAACTAGTGTTTTCTGTATTTTCGGCTGCAGTGATGAAGTTGATGATTTTGACTCGGTCTCTGCAGTAGTGGACGCGCCTATGCCCCCGTTTCATACGGATTACATAACCTGAGAATATTTGTTTTCCATTTAAATTGGTTAATTTAAAATTATACATTTCACTTTCTATAGATATATTTTTCATGTATGTGAGGCAAGTTTTCTTTTTTCAGTCTTCACATATTCAAAAGACTTATTACTCTTATCTGTATGACTAAAAATGCAAGTGATTGCACCGGCGCCTCCATGTTAGCTCTCATACAGTAAGCACACTACTATTCAGCTTACATTCACGCTCTGCACAAATACTTCAATAGCCCACATTATTTCTAGGTTAACATTAAAGCGAGAGGTCATGTAAAGTTGCTAGTACTTACATGTTTCAGATGATAAGTGTGCTGCAAGATTTGTCAGTGCAAGTTGCTTTCGGTTAGAGCAGCTCAAACATGCATTTAAATCCGGGACTAGGCCGTTTTTTTTTTTTTTTTTTTTTTTACTTTCCTGTTTGAAATAGAAATCTTGTGTAACAAAAAATGATTAAATTCATTCTTAAAAAAAAAAAAAAAAAAATAGTTGTATAGTAATAGTAATAGTAGTGAATCCTATACATTTCACACTTCTCCAGATTTTCAACATAACAATTTCATACTTGATGCAACGCAAATGAAAGTGCAATACCTGAATCGAACATAAACAAATAAGATTTGTGACCTGCAGATGATCAGTGATTCAACTCATTTCACTGTTGTTCCAGTTTCCAAAAGCCTTTCACTTATACCTGTTTTTAGTGTCATTTACTATTAAAATAAAATGCTTAATGAATGCATTGTAATGGAAAAATACTACAAACCCAGCAAAGCTAAAAATAATAATAATAAAAATAAATTAAAAAAAAATCTTAAAAAAAAAAAAAAAAAGTGAGCTAAAAATAAAAGTGGGAATTTTTTAAAGCTTCTTTCCTTTTTGCTCGGGAGATACACACACACTTTTCTTTTTCTTTTTTTGCACAACCCAATTGCCTTCTCGTTCTGGAACTGTGACCTGATGACTGGTTTCAAGTTGGTAACAGGGCCCTGAGGCAGGTGTGAGCAGAATGCTTTGACCTCCTCCCTCTACTAGCGATGTATGAAGAAGTGAATGACAGATAGATGGAATACACAACCCAAGCATTACCTGGAAATCCAGGACTTAGCCTGCCTTTTTTTTTTTTTTTTTTTGACTGTGAGATTAACATTTCAGCCGTCACAGTAAAACACTAGAATTTCGAAGAGACTATGCAGCTTTGCACTTGGCGGTGGGCTTTAATTCTTTTACGTGATTGATTACAGGCATTGATCTGGTCCTGCTCGAGTGGTATATTAGCTACGTCTGGAAGTAGCCTCAAACCTCCTCCTCTGTTTCTCTTTTTAGCTCCATACAGATTTGGACGTGGGAAATAAGAACATCAAGTATGTGCTGGCAGGGGAAGGGGCGGGCACCATCTTTGCCATCAACGAGAGGACAGGGGACATTCACGCCATGAAAAGGCTAGACCGAGAGGAGAAGGCCGAGTACACGCTCACGGCACAGGTCATCGACAGAGACTCCGACCAACCTCTAGAACCACCGTCAGAGTTCATCATCAAAGTGCAAGACATCAATGACAACCCCCCACAGTTCATTGAGGGGCCTTACAAAGGTTCAGTGCCAGAGATGTCCCAAGTGGGTGAGTGATCTCCTTTCATCATTTCCAGTTGTCTCAGCTGAACAATGACATGAGGCCCTTTATCTCACAATGAAATGAGGCAGACAAAAGCTCTGACAAAATATACAAGTAACAGAAATAGAAATGTCATGATCTAAGTATAGACAAAAAGAAACATGAGATGACAGGAATTTCTCATTATTGTGTCTGGAGAATGATACAACAATATATGATGTGTATGCTGGTGTCCATAGTCATATTGTAACCTCACAAACCAGTGAACACAGTTCACCATTTAAGGATAATGGGGTCCACCACTGAGATTGTCCAGTATCGTTTTCTTGTTTTTGTTTTTACAGCTACATACTGTAATGCATTCATAAGTTCTCGAGCATTTGTAGCCATGCATTCTAATGAACGTCTCCATAAAACTTGCTTTAAATAGAGCTCATGCTCAGTTGACAAAGCATGTATGAGATTTCTCCGTACTATCCCGAGCCTGACCTTGAGATGGATCTTGAATATGAGTAAGGCGGTGAAGGGAATCTCATAATAGTGACACTTTAGGGATTCGTTATATCCCCCATGACATTTCGAAAGCCGTGTGGTGCTGCAATGTGTACTGCATGTTGTGTGCATCTTTCTTTTTTTTTTCCAGGAAAGTATACAGAAGGCTGTCGTGTGTTTTTCAACTCTTGTGCAAAGGAATGGCTGTTTAAACCATCTAAACTTATGATTTGTTTTGTTTTTGCGGTTGATGGTTTATACACAACATGAAGTAATGTAATGCAGAGAGGATAACTATATCCAATAATAGATTGTGGATGAGAGAACTTGGAGTTACAGGAAGTGCCTTTTTAAAAAAAATGATCAAAGTCAATTTGTCCAGGAAAACAGAACTAAATCTGCCATGTGCTTCAAGTGTTTTCAACTCCTGACCAAAGGCTTACTTTTGAAGTTGTAGAATGCATTTGGGGGAATATTGTTCTTCAGGTACCTTATAATCCAGTCATGTGTAACACAGAGCTTCCTTGTTTCCTTTAAAACCTTGGCTTCTTCATATGGGCATTTTCTCCTCTGCGTTTGTTCTTTGTCATATTTTCTGAGCACTTAGAGCATACAAAATTTGAGCTATAGGTGAGAGTCTTTCTCTCTGTTCTGCTTTCAGACTAATTCACTCAATTGAAATCCTCATTGTAGTTTTCTGAGGGACTTGACAGTGAAGTATGGGATACAGCAGACGGTGAGGGTGAAAATCACAGTGGTGGAGGAGGGCAGGAAGGGGAATACAGCAAAAGATGCCTGAAGTTGAATTCTTTCACGATTGTTTTTTCCTTTTGTCACAGCTGATCAATTAAACATTAGCTGATGTTCTCTTGTTTGCTTGAAAGGCATTCTCAATGACTTGTTTTGGTCTTATAAAGTATTTATGTTGTGGGAGACCTTCAGAGAGAGAATCAAAAGCTCTTTGGCTGGGAGAGAAAAACAACAAACAGACAAATAAGGAAGCCTCTTTTATTTCCTGTCTCATGTACACAAATCACAGAAGTTTACCTCTCACGCTGATGTCGCATGTTTTGTTTTCTAATAAAGGTTTGACAATAAGTTTTTTGAAGAAGTTGTGAAGTTCGTTTGGGTTCCTGAAGTTCAGTTGAGGAACCCAAATCAAATTGTGTTCATTTATTTGTGTTCTAGCTCATAGTATTTGGCTATAATGATGTGTATGTTATAGTGTTGTCAGAATGTTGATATGTCAATGAGTATTTAGCTTCAATATTCAGTACTCATTTTCAGTGTTGGGGAAAGTTACTTTTAAAAGTAATGCATACAATAGTGTGTTACACCCTAAAAAAATGCGTTAGTTACTTTTTTTGGAAAGTAAAGTTACATTATTTTTGTATTTATTTTTCTCTCTTTGGCTGGTCTTGCTTGTTTGTTTTTAATAACAACAACACAAAAGTTCTAGTTTTAGCAAACGTAAAGGCTCTTTATACCAAAAGTGAAAGGAATAAGCCTCAGGCTGAAGGAAGAGCAAATTCACGTCTGTACAGTAGAGGGCGCAGCTCAAACAAGCCTTTCAGCTGTGCTGTCATTCTGGACAGCAGAAGAATAGGACGCAGGAGAAGCAAGTTCAGCACTCTTACTTCATGAGTAAATTAAAAATAAAAATCACTTGTTAGTGTGGTTGAATTAGATCATCATAGGTCAGCAGCAAAATGACACTGGTTAATAAAGTGAGATCAAATACATATTACACAAAGTATATTGTAATTATTACACGTTTGCGCAATATTTAGAGTTTGCATTTCACTGTTTTTATTCATTTTAAAGGGAATACTGAATCTGTTTTTGTGCGAGTGATGAGTAAATGCATGATCACATTTAGTCTAGTACAACTTTACACATCGCACATAACTCGGCACTTACTCTCAATTTCTCTCAACATGTGGACAGGTGTCAGTCAATAAAAGGGAAAACAAAGTAACTTGCAATACTTATTTTTTTGAGTTACTTAAGTAATCTGATTATGTAACTTGCGTTACTTGTAATGTGTTATCCCCAACACTGCTCATTTTCCACTTTATCGATACTCCGTTACCAGCTGTGCTTTCTCTGAGAGTTTCTGTAGATAAGAAAAATATTTGAGTGTGGTCAAACTTACTGTGGTATTGGGTATTGAATATATTACTATATAATACTATATAATAGTATTGAATATTTATATTTTTTCAAGGTAATGTGTTAAAGTTAAAAGAAATTCCAGTGTTGTGACAACACTACAGTAGTTTATAATAGTGTTTTTATAATGAAAAATAAACCCACTTGAAGAGAAATAGAAACCAACGGTAACATAATGGTTAACTATAAGTAGTTGGGTAGTATATGTATATATAAAATAATGCAATATAATACATATAATACAAATCATTCTCAGATACTACTGGACTTTGCATAATGTTGTCAGCAATCTCTAAGATCCTTAGATCATCAAAGCCACAAGAGACCAAAGAATAAATGAGTCGAAAGGCCATGTGAGGTGGGACAAATCCTTCACCTTCTTAACTTTAAACATTTCATGAAAGCTCATGGATGCTAGTTTCCCCTTTAGAATATTGTATGTATTGAGATTATCAAATTTTTCAATTTAACTTTGAATAATCTAAGACTATTACTTGCTGACGTCAGTCTATCCACAATGGACAATGAGAACTAATTTGCATGGATTGGAGAAATCTCATTGGATTACAGAGTCTGTTTTTTCTCTAATGGGGTCTTTGACTCTAAGGCCAGTACAAGCAGGCGAATTCCCCCATCAGGTCTTCAAACCATATGCTGGCATTACAAAGCTCCCTGCCTTCTGCTGCTGACAAGAGGATTGTTACATTGTTGAAATTAGCAAGTCTACTTGAAGTGACTATTGGGGTAATTAACATTGAGTCGTCCATACTGCCTCCCTTCCACAGAAGAAGGTGTGAATGACAATAATTGCTACAAGGAAAAATAAAGCCGGAAAAGTTGTATTTGTCATCTGAATGTCGAGTGTGTGTGTGAGGCCTCGGCAACGGGGGCTTCATTATGGAGTCGGGTAATAAAGTCGGGAATAGACAGATGGCACATGGCTCCTCCGCCCTGCTTGCTGTGTGCCCGCTCTCTCCTGGCAAAATGAACCTGTGTATGGAGACACAGTGCGCAGGAATGTGTCAGGATCTGCTAAATTGGAGTGCTGATATAAAATTGAAGTGACGTTAATAGATTACCTAGAGTTCATTTGCATTTTCAGAGTTATTACGAGCTCCGGTAACAGGGCTTACAGGCGAGGGGTCTGTTCTTCTAATAACATTTCTGATTATGCACGCCATATTCCTGGCAGGTAAAAAATAAATAAGGTCTTGTCAGGGGGATTTTTGACAATGATTTGGAAGCTATTTTCTGAGACATATTTATGGAAATAGATAACACATATCCAGCATACTGCTCACACATTTTAAGCTATCAGCCCATGTACATTTACAGTCTGCACACTGCCTTAAATATGCTAAAACGTATTGGAATCATTTTAAATGGGTTTATTTTACATTTATGTATTCCTGTGCATGTTTGTCAAAAGTCCTATATATATATATATATATATATATATATATATATAATTTTTTTTTTCTTTTTTTTTTTCAAATGACTCCATAATAAACGTCCTCTGATTAATAATAAATACTTACTTAGGAACGTACAATGGAAGTAAAAGTGGCCAATTTTTGGAAGTTTTAAAAGCAGAAATGTAAAGTTTATCATTTAAAAACACATTACTTTTGCTAGAAGTCTGTTATTTAAGCTGTAAGTTGTCATTATCATTGTTTTATGGTTATGCTGTCAGTGAAATTGAACAATTGAATATAACTTTACACAGAAAAGGTTAGTAAGTGTTCTTTTTGTTTGTTTTTTTTTTCAGACTAAAATCATGTTAATGCACATTTTTACATCTTGTGTTGTTTACAATCAAAGGTAATTGGGCTCTCAGGTGAGATCCCAATTCGTCAGTCGTTCTGACATAACGTCTCTGTTTCCTGCTTCATGGTACGGGGGTTACACAAGTAACGCCACAAGCCAATGGACATTGGCGATTGAGATTTGCATTGCAAACCACACCTTCCAAAGCGGTTATATAAGGAAGCACGCTGCACTCGCTCAGTTAAGTTTTGCGCTGAGGAGCCGAGACGGTGTGTCCCGGCTGTTCAGTGGTGGTACAGCAATTGTGGCGACGAGACATAACATCTCCATTCGCTCCTTCAGGGAACGGGAGTTACAAAAGTAACCCAGACATTCCCTATCAGTCAGTCACGTTCAACATTACGTTAGAATGACTGACAAATTGGGATCCCTAAAAAAATTACACAATTGCTGCCCCTTCCAGCGCCCTGTGTAAGCCACCTAATCCCCCCGCACCTACTGGGATGGAGAAAGGACAGGGCTTTAACGCAGAGAGAAGAGTCAATCACTGCTGTTCCCTCTTACCCACACAGTGAGTTTGCAACACCCCCTGCCCACCCATGGAGCCAGGTAAGTGTTGCACTGCACACTTAGTTCCCGGGTTGGGCCCCTGTGCTCAACCACACTGCCCCACTGCGGGTACACCTATAGTCCCTCTGGTTCTGCTTGTAAGTCGTCTGAAATCCTGGCGCTTTCCAGCCCGTCTCACTGGCTCATTTGGACTATCAGGCTCGGCTATGCGATCAAGTTTGCTCTGCTTCCCCACAGGTTCAGGGGTGTCCGGTTCACCTTAGTGGTGAGCAAGGATGCTCCTGTCCTGCTTGTAGAGATTGCAGTCCTACTGGCGAAGGACGCGATAGAGCCGGTCCCTCCAGCCAATATGAAGAACATATCAGTACAAATTCCTTGCCTTCCGGCTGTCCCTGTCGCCTTACGTCTTCACGAAAGTCACAGAGGTGCTCAGTCGGTGCTGAACTGCCTAAAATCGTTCAGAGGCAGGATGGCCGTTCCACTGCAACTGTTTCAGAGGTTCCTGGGGCATATGGTATCTGTAGCCACAGTCATGGCACTCGGGTTGCTTCATATGAGACTGCTTCAGCACTGGCTACATGACTGAGTCCTGAGATTTGGCATGGCAACGCGGCACGCAGTGGGTGACAACCACCTTGCCCTGTCACCGGCCTGTCGCTGACAGACATTTGTAGGGCTGTGGGCTGGGCAACACCTTACACATTTGCAAGGTTTTACAATCTTGGTGTAGAGCCTGTGTCCTTCTGTGTATTCACCGCAAGTAGCCAGTAAGCACAAGGACCAGCTCGGTGACTCGCTTGCAGTGCCGTTCCCCTCCTAGGATGGGATACGGGCACTTATCTTCTCCACAAGTGAGTTCCCCACCTGATGAACCCTGCTTGGAGTTCCTCCAGCACCCTTGGCAGTCAGACATGGCGGAGGCGTCAGATGCTAGGTCTAGCTCTTGTGTGTATGCCCAAAAGGTCAGCTTCTGTGCTAGACTAGGTGCCCATGTGTTGTGATTCTCATTCAGGTGATCCCACATGCGTATTCTTCCTCGGTATGGCTTCCTTGTTGGCGAGCCTGTGTCTTTCCCTTGGCAGAGCCCTCTCTGCCGTCTCTGTCGGTATTGACTCCACCCTAGCAACACTGGATCTACCCCAGATACCTTCCATATGTAGCACTTGCCCTAATGATCAGTCCATATGTGCTCCACATGTTACCACCCTATGGGCAGGATGTGGCCTCCTTTCCGCTTGGAATAGGTATGCTTTCCAAGTGTTATTGGCACCTGACACCACAATTGCTGCTCATCAGCGTAAAACGTAACTGAGCCAGTGCAGCGAGCTTCCTTATATACCCACTTCGCGGGCCACAGTTTGCAATGCAAATCTCGCTCACCAATGTCCATTGGCTTGTTTTGTTAACACTCGAAGGTGATTAGGCTCTCAGGCGAGATCCCAATTCGTCAGTCATTCTGACGTAATACAGACCATGTATATTTTAATGATTACAGATTGGCCTCATTCACTTCCATCATAAGTGCCTCACTGTAACAGTTTTTTGCTTTTTCATTTTTGTGGTAAGTGCTGTGAATGAAAGCCTAACTTGTATTAAACCTGTAATATTCCTTTAATACTTAACTCTTTTCAGTACTTGGAAGTACATATTTTAATGGATGAAGCTCATGATTTAAACATATACATTTTGAATTACATTCACCCCTGCATCTGACAAATTAGTGCCTTCAGAGCAGACATCCTCAGCTGCCAACCCAGGAGCAAGCAGACATTATGTCTAGCTTAAAAGTTTATAGATATGCTTAAATCTTTCCAAGAAATATAGCTGTAGCATTAGTTGAGCCATGATGTGAATTGGCCATAAAGTGTGTGCTCACATACAGTTGAACAAACAACTGAAAAATGTTGCTATCGGAAATGTACAGGGCAACCTGTCAGGGGCTTACTTTATTAAAACTGCATCCAAGTTTACCCTGCTTTGATAGTTTAAACATTCTGCAGATAAACTCCTCTCCTTTTGTAGCCTCTCTTTAACACTCTTGGGCATTTTGAGTTGTGATCTAATTACATTGAGGTACGTGTTTACATTCAGTATCACGTTTAATATTAGACTGCTTTTACATGAAATTGTCAGAGCCATAGGCAGTACATAATTACCAGGTTCTTAATAATTCTATTGTGTTGTCAGTATCTCTAATGACTTCATTCCTGTCAAGACCATGAAAATACATGATTGTTTGGAAAAAATGTTATATATGTTTTGCTTTGTTGAATAAGCCATGATAGATGTAGCCTATATTTGTTGCTAGGCTCATTTTAGCATAGTGTAAATGCAGGGCTGTACTGTATGTTAATTTTTTTGCACATAGAACTGATGCTACAGAGGTTGTAGCAAAACTATAAAACTGAAGGGTGACCTGTTAAAAGGTCTAAGGTTTTATTATAAAATATTAATTATTATGATGAACATCTAATGGTAATTTCTTAATTATTGTCAGAAAATCGTATGCATTCACTGAGAGAGAAAAAACTACTGTACACTACACTGGAGAAAAGTTTCTTGCTATTTATTTATTTATTTTTATTTTTTTACCCAAAATTGTGTGTTGTGAGCATTAGTAAGTACACACATAATGTACTGTCTTCATTAATACTCGTAACTAGTGGGTGCTGAAAGTCCACAAGTGAAATTCATAGAAATAATAAATCTTATGATGTTCCAGGAAATCTCTTTTATGAACAAAAGCATCTAGCTGTAGCATATTAAAAGATAGACATGTTTTGACTGATGAAACATTAAGACAATAAACATATAATTGCAACAATATATGGTTTATCATTCTTCTAGACAGCTTGTGTTTTTTTTATTAGAATAAAGTATATTTATAATGCAATGCTAATCAACATAGCCTTTATCACTGTATAGAATACTATAAGATAATATCATTCTGCATCATTCTGTGATGTGAAGCCACGTCAGATCACAAAAGGAAGTTATTTCAAACACTCAGTTAAATGTTCTCTTTTGTTGGTTTGTAAACGCTTCACATTATAAGTTTCGAAAGATGTTTGGCACGTGTTGCTTGTTTAAATACCCATTATAAGAGACTCAAACTCACAGTGCTTGCAGAGATGGAGCAGCATTTACATTGATCCACTCTAATCACAGTGCTGCGCTTCACCATGAAACACGCTGTGCATATATTTATTCATATAAAAATCGCAGCCTTTGCAATTTCATAATCACACCAAATTGCGATTTTGGTTTAATTTTGGTTAATTGTGCAGCCCTAGATTAACCTCACACACTAACAAGCACAAAACAAACTTTCACTTCACAGGAACAAGATGCTCTGTCTCACATGCAAAACAACCTTATGCATGCTATTGTGGTAAATGTATTCATCGCACAGATTTCGTAGCAGTACAGCCCTGGGTAAAGGGCTGTACATTTGTTTAACTTAAAAAAAAAAAATATATATATATATATATATATAATTACTACTTTTTTTTTTAATGTTCAGAGAATAATTAAAAGGAACATTCCATTAAACATTCGCATAACCCAAAAATATAAAAAAAGAAACTGGATGTTTTAAATGTTTGAAGGACATTCAGAAATAACATTCACATAGCTTAATGGGAACGCTAGCAAAACGTTATTAGAACATATTTTTGTGAGCTGGGGTATATCTCTGGTAGTTTCCGAAGGTTTACTGTTTCATACTTGAGCATGTAATCTGGTTTGTGGCGGTGGCAGATGGAAGAGGAAGTAGGGGGTGCTGGGCCTTTAACATGGTGTGCAGCTGGGCCACTGCGGAAGCACATCTGCTGGTCAGACTCCACGCTGAGGTTTGCCCATGGCCTCAGCTGGGTTTGAGGGTCAGTGAGTTAACCTACTGCAGCCAAACCACGTCCAGCGTCCTACCAGGAGGTAGTGGTCAGCAGAAATGTGTAATACTTCTACTCTGAAACTCTCTCTCTCCCTCTCTCTCCCTCTCTCTGTGTGTGTGTGTGTGCGCAAGCTTTTGTGACATATCAGGTCACAAATTTGTAGGGATGCACCGATACCATTTCTTAAGGACAGAGTACGAGTACCGATACTTTTTTTGTAGTACTCACTGATACCGATACCGATGCCTATACATTTATTTTTCTCTCTCTCTCTCTCTCTCTCTCTCTCTCTTTTTTTTTTTTTTTTTTTTGATGTTGCAGTTTTCCAAGCACAACACAGTGAGACTAATGAATGTAGGACAGCTTCTTCATTATCACTCTAATGAAAAACATTAAGAGGGCATAATTACCAATATATATAATTGGTGTTATATAAAAAGAAATTTACAAACAAATTACAAACAATACAACAAATACTATAGAGATACAAATTAAATAAACTTGTTTTTCAGATACAGTAGGTTTATTTACCAAGTATACATTTATTTGACATATTTTGTTATTTTATTAACATTAATGACAAATATAGGCTACGGTCCCTTTAAGACCGAATCCATGGATATTGACACATATCCTGTTTTCACCCAAATGTTTATGTCCACTTAAGCCATAACCGACTGTATTTACGTGAGATACTCCACACGATGGACGTTTTGACAACTATGTGTGCATTTGACCATTCAGGCACAAGGAGAACTGATCGCGCGCGGTCTAAGAGAACTGGGATCGCGCGCAAGAAAGAGAGAGAGCGCGTGAGAGAGCGCTTCTGGTCTGTGTCATTCAGTGCGATTCTGCCTATCCCGCCTTCACTAATCGATAACGAATTGTGATTGAAAGCATGCAGTTCGCAATTCTATGTGTGTGTTGTCATCATTAATTTTGAAGTATTTCCACACCTCTGAGGCTAACATCGTTTCTGCTGCTGCCGTTGGTGTCTCTGTGCACGGAAAATTCTGTCAGTTACGTCACGTGAGGTATCGGTCTTTGGTATCGGGGGTATTTTTACGAGTACGAGTACAAGTACATGAGCTTGGTATCGGCCGATACCGATACCAGTATCTGTATCGGTGCATCCCTACAAATTTGTATAATGGCATGGGTATGACATAGGTATTAGGAGAAGGTGACTTATGAGGACATTACCCCATGTCCCCATTTTTCAAAAGGCTTATAAATCATAAAGAATGAGTTTTTTTGAGAAAGTAAAAATGTGCAGTTTCCTGTGATGGGTTGGTTTAGTAATAGGGGTAATGTGGGGTGATAGAAAATACGGTTTGTGCAGTATAAAAACCATTATGCCTGAAAATGAAATGTCCCCACAATTCACAAAAACAAACATATGTGTGTGTGTGTGTGTGTGTGTGTGTGTGTGTGTGTGTGTGTGTGTGTGTGTGTATCAGGGCCGTTTCCTCCGAGGAGGCAAGGGAGGCAGTGCCTCCTCAAAAAAAAAAAAAAAAAAATAGGATTTAGAAATTAAACCATATTACATATAAAACAACACAAATATTACAAATTATAACATTAAAAAGAGTCACTTGTATTTCTAAAGGAACACTGCCCAACAGCGACACCCGCAGGTAAAGTTACAGCAGGAGTCGTGCCTCCCTTTCCACTCATAGAAAACCATTAGACCCCATATAGCGTGCGGTGGGTTTTGTGGGTGGTAATTGAGAATGAATGGGGGAAAGTCACGTGAGAGGAGGCAATGTCTCCATCGCGCTATGATTGGATGTAACTGTTTATGATTGGATATGACTGGTTTGTGCAATAAATCCCGCCTCCTGCGTCAATTGAAAGACTAATTGAAAGGTAAGTAAAAAGACCACCCAGTTAGATATCACTGCTTTATGTCATGTCAAAGTCAAACTTGAAATGGACTGAAAACATGATGACTGCGGGGGTTTTTAGTGCAATCAGCTTGGTGAAATTAAAAATACATCTTTGTGTCTGTGACAGACGGTATTTACGGAGCATGACTGATGATCCAAAATAGCCTAAGTTGACTATTAAAAAGAAAGACATCAATACACAACTAAAATATTTTGTATAATTATTACAGCCTTTAGTTATTATTTTGGAATGAATGTAGAAATGCTTAAAACACTAACTTGATGAGATTGACTTGGTTTTGATAAATAGAATTGCATTTGGTTTCTTTTTTTTCTTTTTTGATGTAATGTAAAGTAAATGTAAAGTAATGTTCATTTAACAAGAAAGATGTGTCAACGTTAAGAGTAATGCACATGAATTTACATTTGATTCATAAAAAAATTTAAAAAAATGTGCCTCCTCATTTTAGAACACCACTGCACGCCACTGATCTGTGTATATATATATATATATATATATATATATATATATATATATATATATATATATATATTCATAGTATATTCAAAAACAAGCCATTACAATTACAACAAGCTGGACTTCTTTTTGCATCCTTTTGCATATAAAGCCTGACTGTCTTCCACAGTTACTATTAGATTTATATTACTGACGTACAAATCCACAGAGGTTTTGCAAAAGGTGTGAGTGAAATGGATTTTCAGTTGAAATGGTCTTGGTGAGTAAGATGTAAGCAATTTGTGCTATAAATGTGCTACTGTAGTACTGGTTTCAGCACGTTTTCTTTGAAACCACTTCTCCCTCTGCATGGACATCAGTGCCATACATAAAATGTGAATCACAAAGAAAGAGCTTACAAAATGATCCTACTTCACTCCACTGACTCTGCCCCTTATCCTACTGTAGTCATGTTCAACTGCTCATGAAAAGAGATGAAAGTACAATAGACAGTTTAATCCATTTCCATATTTTTTTTTCTCTCTCCATTTTTTTTTTTTTTTTAAATTTAATTGAATTTAATTTTTTTATGAATATCAGGTCTATGTGAAAATGTAACTTCATCTATGTCTTTCCATTTTTAACCATACATATCATAATTCACTGTAATTTCTGCTATCATTTACATTTGTATTTTTTTTAACACTAAGACCTAATGATATACATGTCTTTATTAAGATTTAAAGTAAATTGAGCTATTAGCACCTAACTTTCTACATATTAAGGATTGACTAAAACCAGCGCAGTATTCCTGTACTAGAGCTAAACATAATACATCAGAATGTATTTTTAAAAACTCTCTCATGCACAGGAAATGATGCTACTCGTTATGTTCAGCATAGAAACAAATTTAATGATTATGTCATAGAATAATGGAAAATATATTTTAATACAGTATGCTTTTCAAACAAGGAAAAAAAAAGGAGTAGTGGTGGAAATAGACAACAAGCGATGAAAGAGAGAGGAGAGAATGTTTTTGCAGTTGGGTGATGAAGAGAGCCCATAAATAGCCCAGGCCAGCACTAATGGGCCCAGGGGGGTATTGTGTTGGCTTAGAGAGTGACACTGATGCCATATGACAGGGTAATCAGCGCTGAGGTGGACACTGACATTATCTGTCTCTCATGATAAGGGAAAGCATGGAGGTGAAGCTAACCTCACATCACTCAGACCTATCTCCCTCATCCTAAACGTGAGCTGAATCATAGATACATGCCATTATTCAATGCTCCAATGTGAGATGGAGTAGTCGTTGCAGTTTCAGTAGGCCTAATTGACCTGATTTACTGCAGATTGGAAATTATCTCGGAACAAAAGCCATGAAATGCAGCCAAGAACCTTCAAAAACTGTTGAAGCTTAACATATTTGCAGTAGATTCTATTCAGTTGTTGAATTGCTTGGACTATACAATTAAATATTTGACTGAGTAGTGCAAACACATTCATGGCATGTCTTAAGAAATATGTGGGATCCAAATTCGTGAGCCCTGACTATGTTTTGCATTTTTTACATTTTTATTTTTTTAAAAGATTGTATTTGGAGGCAGTGGTCAGCAGAAAAGTTTAAAAAGTAAAAACTTTAATAAAAAAAAAAAATCTTAATTTCTAATGTTATTGTTGGAATTCATGAATTGACAATAAACATAAATCTTTTTGAGGAAATAAACTTAAAATATGCCTAACACCCATTTTCTCCACATTAGAATGTTTCTGCCTAACTCTTTCAGCTTTGTGAATGGTGGTCCAGCTATGAAATAGGTCACATGCCAACTGATTTTATTCTGGCCGCCATTGCCCGCTTTTTTTTTAATATATTAAGCTTTATTTGAGAAAACAGTCATTTTGCAGAATTACTAGTCAATCTGTAAATTTACCAACATAGCGACCATTATGCACATTTTCTGTAATTCTGCATAATAATTAAATTTTTCCCCAAATGAACCATATGTTTATTACAGTATGTTACATTCATTTAATCGGCTACTGTGAAAATGCCATGATTGCTGTTGACTGTCTAAGATGGAGAAGTATCTGTCGCTAATTTGATTTGGTCTGAGTGCTGTCATGATGTGTCAGCTTGTTGGTTTTGTGTGTCATACATTTTGCAACCTGGCCAGTTGTCACCATATTCTGCTGAAATGTACACACCAACTGAGGATTTGAGGAGAATGAGTATTTATTTATTTATTTATTTTGGTGATAAATCTCAGCACTCACTATGCTGAGTGCTTGTTGCATTTCTTGCCAAAAGTAACTTATGCAGTACTATAGAACAAGACACAATATGCTAGGCTGATTTTAGGCTCAGCTTACTTTTTTCCTGACAAGAGAAGGGGGTGACAGGGCCAAGGTTTAAGAGTCACGGTTTGCTACTGCTACTTCCATTCTGAAATGATCTCTATATGTATATGTAATGTGTGTTTGTGTGTTTCCTTGAACACAAGCATTTAATATGCTTATACATTTAATATGACTGAGATAACTACATCAGGTTACACTGAAGATAAGGAAGAAATAGCTATTTACACTATATAAAAGTATTTTAACAAATGCACAGTTGAACATGTGTGGATGGATGGATGGGAGGGTAGATAGATAGATACACAGTGCATTAACTAATGTTAGGAAATACAACTCTTGATGTTAATAATGTATTAGTAAATGTTGAAATTAACATTAACAAAGATTAATAAATGCTGTAGAAGTACAGTTCATTATTAGTTCATGTTAACTAATGTTAACTAATGAACCTTATTGTAAAGTGTTACCACTGTATTTAAATGATCTGTGTTAAATTATATTATAATATAATATAATGTTATTTTATTTTATTTGATTGATATATTTATTAATTTACCTCACGCTGTTAATATATTTAAACAATTTAAAATTTGTCTGTGGATTTTATGTACCTCTTTAGATCAGACTGCCTTACATGAGCAGCATTCGGTAGAGGACAGCTGAGATTTTGGTGAATGCTTGAGTGTTCTAATCTACACTCTTGCCGTTGGCACTGCTTATTTATATCTGATATGACGCCTGGCCGCTTTCTCACAGACGGCCCTCTGTTCAAAATCTCCTTCATCTATTAATTATGCAAGAGACACAGTGTGGATATTTAATGTTGCGTCAAGGCTTTCTCTTTCACTCCTCACCCTAGGACCTTATTTCATTGTGCTCCTATTTCTACTTTTTCTCTGTGTTTTGCTCTTAATTTCCATCATCTTCCTAGTACAGCGATGAATCCAAAGTCTCTCTCTCTCTCTCTCTCTCTCTTTCTCTTTATGAACGTTATTAAGCAATGGCATAGCAGCAGTATGTACTCCCCATAGGCATTCAGTGTTGCCCTCCCAAATTAAAAGCGCTGATTACATCCTGTGGGCAATGTGTTTTTATTTTCTCTTTATAGTCCTTTTATTAGTCTATATTCTGATGAGCAGCAGTATTCAGAGTAAATGCACAACCCCAGAGAAGCATGTGATCAAGTTCTCTCATTGTGCCATAACACATAGGCTTTTCAAGCGAAGGACACCCAGAGCTCAAACGCCTTTGTGTTGCTTGGGCTAACCGGGATGATGTGTGTGGGAAAAAAGGTGTTTGAGCAAAGGTCTTCATGAAAAGTCTTCTTGCAGGGGTCGCACCACAGAAGATTCATTGGTGGCTGTCTGGGTTGGGGGGACATAAATGTGAGGGAAATGAATTCATCACACAGCACAGATCTAAGCTTAGAGGAGCATCCAATCATGGCTCAGAATAAAAGGCTGGGCATAAAAGTCTGCACCGCAAGGTCATTTGAAAAAGAAACAGATAAGATGGAGAGATCAAACGGTAAATCTCTGCTGCGTGAAGTCTTTGTGGTTCTCACAGGGGACTGGCCCATTAAAGCAGGCCTGTGCTCCACTGAACATCCCCTACACGTATGAGAAACTGTATCATCTCCCCCCTCCTGTCCCAAATAGCTACACTCAAACATTTAAAAACAAGTTTTGGTGGTTAAACCTGTTGCGTCATTCAGTTTTTTTATGGGTCTATTGCAATCCAAGCATCTTTGACATGCTTATGTTTGGCTCTTACAAGAGCTACGGTGTCAAATCAGGTCTTCTGGCTAATTGGAAGCACCTTTGGTGAAGAGAAACCTTTTTTTAAATGCCACACTTGATCAGATACTTAAGAAAGCCCATGTATTTTCTCTCTGTTTTTCCTTGCTTTTTATCCATCATTTATTTTAACAAATCCCTGTAGGTATATGCGTGTGCAGGTGTGTATACTGGTGTATATGAGAGTATGTGTGTTCCTTTTGATGGATTGCTTGTCAGAAGCCACCAGGAGCGCTTCCTATGGCTGACTGAAGCATTTACTCACCAGTCACGTTCGCTGGGTTTGGTTTTACCTTTGAGAAGCTCTCAGCAAATGTGTTAACCCTTCTCACCCAGACCATTTTGTCTGAGGCCAAAGGTTTGGTTTGTGTGATTCCCTTTTCCCTCATACTACCAGTCAAGGTGTAGCCAAAGCCATCACTGCTTCCATATCGTGTGCAATTGTCATGTCAGAGGTGGTGCCGTTACTGTGGCAGGGAGATCAATGCCTCCGTCCACTCCCATGTCCTCCCAACTCTTTTGACCGTGATGCTTTTCATCGATGTCTGACTGCTCTGTGCACACAAGTGATAGTTATATGTCAACTTTGATGGTCCCATCATGCTTACAGGAAGTCAGGCACAACTCATTGTCTCGCCTTTACATCACACACACAGACACATACACACTTCCACCTGCTCAGTGCTGCCGTTTATCACCTATTCTTTCCTCTTTTCACTTTTTCTGGTGAGGGGGAGCAGACTTGGCCCGCGTGCTTTGTGATAATCACAATCACTTCAATGTGTCATTTATTCTCCTGAGTGTTTCAATACTTATCTCAGTCTAGATACAGCCAAAAACTGAGCTGGAATACATCTAGTATGTCAAGCCAACTTGGTGGGCCAGAAATATTCCCTTTGACCACATTAATGGCATGGTTTATGACATTGCCACAAAAAGTAAATAAATAAAATTAAATATATAAAATTACAAATTGTCTATTTACACTAAGTGCAACTTGTTGGCAAAGGCTATTTACACTAACTCCGCCCACCTATGTCTGGTTGGGCCACACAACATTATAGAAGACATACACACCACTCAGTGTCTTCAGTGACGTAGGCTGTAGGGAGACGTGGAAGGAGCATTTGACGCGATCGTCCCGAGTTCGAATCCACCTTTTGCCAAACTCACTCTTCTCCCTTTTCCCATAACATATCAGATTGGAAAAGCATTTATTTTCAATAAAAATGAAGAAAATATTTGAAAAGTGGAAATAAAGTGCTCAACAAGTATTTAATAATAAAGTATTTATTGGGTAGGCTTAGGGGTATGTGTAGGCAGGACTTTATTGTTCCAGTAAGGCAGCATTCATTCAATAATTTTAATAAATATAATCATTTACACTGTTATTATTGCATCCTGTTAATGTACAACAATACTAAAGTGCAAATAGTATCTGCCACATCTAACAAATATTTGCACTTATTGCAAAGAACTGCTACTTCCATATAGTGTAAATAGAATATATCACTATTTTCACTTTGTGTAAATAGAATCTATAGTTATTTAAACTCAGTGTAAACAGCATAAAAAAGTTTGGGGTCTGTAAGATTTTTTTAAATGTTTTTGAAAGTCTCTGCTCACCAAGGCTGTGTTTATTTGATCAGACATACAGCAAAACTGCAATATTGTGAAGTATTATTACAGTTTTATGTTTTCTATGTTAATACATTATAAAATGTAATTTAATATTTTTCTTGCAAAGCTTATATAGCAAGCAACCATTACTCCAGTCTTCAGTGTCACATGATCCTTCAGAAATCATGTGAATTGTTTACTTGCCTTTCTGTCATTTGCTTTTTTCTTTGTGAGAATGAAACAGAAGAGAGCAGAACTCCAGGCAGATCATCTCTGATGGTATTTTTCTGGTTTGACAGCACATGCCACCATTCTGACAAGCCTCATGTCTCACTTGTTATATATATATTTTTATTTGACTTGCTTATTACAAACAACACTTGGAATGTGAGAAAAATATCCACCTTCACCATGTCCTCTTGACTTATTGTCCCTCTCTATGTAACTTATAACTTACTCTGTCTTGTTTTATTTTGTTCTGACTATCTTGGGGACAGTTAAATATGTGAAGTGTAGAAATTTGTCTAGAAATTACTTGACAGCATCCTCCTAAAATCCTGCACATATTTCCTAAGAACTAATTAAAATGAATCAATGACATGCTACTTCAAAATGGCGGCATATGTCAAAGCCATCAGCAGCAAGCAAAGGACACTCTTAATTGTTTTGTTCCTGTGGTTCTTGTAAACAGCTTGTCAAGGACTGCACTCAAGCATCCATGTTACACAAGTCTTTTTTTTTTTTTTTTTTTTCTCTGCCTCAAATGCCTTTCACAAACACATATTTTACAACCCTTGCTGCCCTGCTGCCACATTAACTCACCCCAGGCTGGTAGCATGTTGTGTTAAGTGTCGGTTGTCTTGCTGTCTCATCAAAGGCCATTAATTGTGGCATCAAAGCGATGGTCACTTACACTACATGAGCCTGAGGCCTCTTTTCCATGAGGGAAGTAGATTTTAAAACATTGACAACCGTAAGTAGAGGCTCTCATGTCTTCTTCGCTGGCTGTTTAAGCAACTAGCCATTCCTTTAGCTTGCAATGCCTGTCATACGATAAACAGAACACAATATTTGGTTAAATCAGATGTGCCAGTCCCCTTTACAAAATCCAATGTTTTGAGCGTGAATGTGAATGAACAGCCGTTATGAGAACAGATCAGGTGGACAGAGTGCTAGATGAGACTATTTTATTATTTATAGTCTCCCTCACTAAGCCTCTCAGCAACGTTAATGTCCCTTGATAAACAACACAGAGGAAACACCCTTTTCAATTATACCTCCAGCTGTAAATCATGCAGGAATGAGTGGCGGCCTGAAAATTACACCCTTCCATATGACAGGTGGGGGAGCACACACCTTGATATCCTTCTCCTGCTGATAGCTTTTAGCATTTGTCGTAAATGTCCACCTGTATCGACAACAAGACAAGCATTGCTGTTATGAGCGTAAATTGGCCTCAGTCCAGCATGTTTCAGCGGACTCTAGTGGACATTTTGACTTACCTCCTGTACCGTGATTCACAGTTACTGAGCAAGGCAGGGCTATTTTCTTTGCCGGTTGGTTTAGGTCGCAATTTAAGAAGAATGATGGCTTGATGAGAGCCTTCAAGACTGGTAATACATGTTGACCAATGCATTTCAATCACGAGGGTCAACTTGACTCCAATCATTCTAGCTGCTAGCATGGGTCTGTAATTGTATTGCATGCCAAACTGACTGTTTGGCTCGTTATAATCTATTCCCAGAATTATGTCCTGTTAAAATTGTATATTAAAATCAAAATAATTGAATAATAATTAACAGGGCTCCGGATTAACACTGGTCCCCCATGTTCTACAGATGGTGGCACCAACAGGGGGGCCATTAAAATGAAAAATTGTAGGAAACCAGTAATAACAGTCGCATTGTTATTTTTTTGCAAATGCAATTAAAAAATAATATTGCATAATTTGTACTCACAGAAATGCATATTTTTATTATTATATATTAGTATATGGATGCTGATTGGTCAGTGCTGTGTTATATTCTGTGATATAGTATCATTTTTGACCTGTTCAACACATTGTTTTTTGTTTTTGTTTTCAACATTGTTATATAGTATGTAATGTTATACAAGTCCCTTTGGTGCCGAATTCTGAAGCCATTTTTGTTCTGAAAGTTCCAATTGTGATCCTATTCCAGATGCCACGGATTCGGCAGATGACATGAGTAAATAGCTTTCAGCAGGAAGCCGAGTGGTACCATGATGGGATACCCATTTTTCCAGCCATGGATCCTGACTAGCTCAGCTGCACACCCAAAACAAGCCCATTTAAGCCATAGAACCACTCATTATCCCAGATCGCTCTGCCTGACATTGCTTTGAAATGATAGAAAATGTGAAGAATTTCTGTGGAAATAGGAAGTGCAACATGAAACATATGCCATTGAAATTTTTAAAGGGCTATGACTCTGTTTATTGATTGGAATCTGACCAGAGGTCCCTATGTTAGTGTGTGACCACATTCTGAGTGCTTAAGTCAAAGAACAGAAACCTCTTAAGACCTACGTGAGCTCTTGCCAGCTTCATCACATTCAGTTACTGCACTGATAATATCAGCCTCAGACAGCCTGACTAGGACCTCCAACAGTACTTTAAATGACTGTCTGATGCACACAAAACTGGCAAGCTCTAATCTGATTGGCTGACTTTTCTGTATTTCCTGGAGTAAAGACAAGCAGGTGTTTTTGTTTTTGTTGTTTTCCTTCTTCCTTCCCCCACCTGGAAACAAAGTCATGTTTACAAGGTACCAAGTTGACACAACGAGTGTTTGAAGTTATCACTCGATCTGCCAAATTTTGTCAGATGCCAGTAGATCTTTGAAAGATATTTAGTTAACTGGATGAGCAGAATGGTATTATTCCGCTTCGTTTTCTGACAGGAAACTCCCGAATGCACAGATTTCTACTAAAATGACTGGAGCTCATCTGTAAAATTTCTCTGAGTAATTGTAAATTGACCTTAAGTGGACATTTTTAGGAAAGCAAGGCTGCACAGATGGTTCTTGCTCTTTTGCATTGTATTGTGTTAGTTATTAATACAAAACCAACTCAAATTGTAATTATTTTGTTTATGAATATTGTTTTATAGCTATTTTTTATTTGAAGACATTAACATAAATGAATTAATGAGTATTGTCATCATACACATTTTATTGAAATTTAATTAATTTAATTTATTTTTTTTGATCTTCAGAACACAAATTAAGATATTTTTTAAGAAATCCGATGGCTCAGTGTGGCCTGCATACACAGAAATGACACCGAAGTTCTCAAAATCCATAAAGGTACTCAAAACATATTTAAAACAGATCATGTAACTACAGTGGTTCAACCTTAATGTTATGAAGCGACGAGAATACTTTTTGTGCACAGGAAAAAAAATCAAAATAACGACTTTATTCAACCGTATCTAGTGATGGGCTTTTTTAAAACACTGCTTCATGAAGCTTCAAAGCTTTACGAATCTTTTGTTTCGAATAAGTGGTTCGGAGCACCAAAGTAACGTGATTTTAGTAAACGAGGCTTCGGTACATCATAAGTGTTTTGAAATTTCAGTGGTTCACAAGACTTTGGCAGTTTGATACACGCTCCGAATCACTGATTCGAAACAAAAGATTCATAAAGCTTCGAAGCCATCACTAGATATTGTTGAATAAAGTTATTTTGTTTTTTTTGGCACAAAAAAGTATTCTCGTTTTTTTCATAACATTAAGGTTGAACCACTGTAGTCACATGAACTGTTTTAAATACATCTTTAGTACCTTCCTGGGCATTTAAATGTATTAATTATCTTGCTGTCAATGCAGGCCTCACTGAGCCATCGGATTTGATCAAAAATGTCTTAATTTGTGTTCCGAAGATGAATGAAGGTCTTACGGGTGTGGAATGACATGAAGATGAGTAATTAATGACAGAAATGTCATTTTTGGGTGAACTAACCCTTTAATGCATGCCTTCCAGCCAATTAGAATCAATTACTCAGACAGACCATGGTATACAAAAAGATGTTTTGAGAAAAAAAGGAGATATTTTACAATTGGATACAATCAAAGTAAGTTAAATATCAAAATATCCTTTTTTTGAGTTCCACAAAATAAAGAAAGTCATATTGGTTGGGACTCCATTAAGGTGAGTAAATTTTCGTTTTTTGGGGGAACAATTCCAATAAGCAGTGAATAACAGTGAAAACAGTTTGAATAATTTCCATATGCTAATTTTGTCATACAAACACCTGAAAAATAGTGAATATTATTTAGCATTAGCAATACAACTACAGCAGTGCATGTGTATATCTCTTATCATTTAATATTCAGATCATTCAATCGCAGCCAAAGCCCAGAAAGTGATATATCTGTGCTTTGAGCTATATAATGTAGAGACCACAACATTTAAAGACCTTAACTCAATAGAATGAAATGATCTGACAAGTATAATATAATTTTCCTTCTTCGAATTGATTCACACCATTCGGTAACTGGCACAGAGTGTGATCGTGCTAAAACTACTGTGGATATGCCAGCGGATAATGATGCCACCGCAGACAGAACCACAGAGAAGCATAGCATGGCCTAGGGCTATAGGAGCAAAAGCACTGAGATGTAAACAGCTTGGAAGTGGCCTGGCCCGGGGACATGCGGTGGCCTGCTCAGGGTGATGCTTCCCCCATATTCCTCAGTGGCTTCATGAATATACATGAAACCCCAGTCATGCAGGGGAGGGAAGTTCATGATGCATGGACACCTATCTAACAGAGAAGATTCTGCTCTCCCAAATCTCTGCCATAGTACAGCTGACAATACCGCACATCAGTGTTTATCCACCGCCCACCCAAAGCCCAGTTCATAAGGAGGTTTGGTATTGATTTTCTTTCACGGCATCCATGTATGCAGTAAGTACAAAGAGCAGTTTCCCTTTATTTTTTCATTAGGCCCAATGCCCCGGTGCAGTGTTTCAAGCATGCAGTTGACATTTCTCCAGACACAAATACGATTTTTATGGCTGTTCTGTTTGAGATCCCCAAACAGCTTGGATGGCTGGAAAAGCAATGAAGCACCCTTGATTTCCCAAATGCGATGGAAGAAATGTCATAATATTTAGATTAATGTGCGGCAGAATTACATCAAGCAAGCTAAGTATCATCTCCGACTGGGTCAGTGCAATCACAACTCTTTGTAAGGTTTGTCAGTGACCCTTATGAAGTTTTGTTCTAGAAAAAAGAAAAAGAAAAAAATCGCTAATTTTCACTTGCAGAGAAAATGCAGGTAATGTCTCGAAATCAAGTTTCTGTAATTGTCCACCACCTAAGGGTGTCACTGACCCATACCCATGAGTCTTGGACTTTGCGGTGCAATACATTGCAAGGACAGGTTAATCTGTACTGATTTGGAGCTCAGCCAGTGGAAGGCTCCTCTAATCCCTCATTCTTTTTATCAGAGGAGGAGAGGCCAAATTTCACTTCTGCACAAGAGGGGGAAAGGAGCTATTTCATGCCTCACTGACTCCACTGTTTTTTTAGAATGGTTGTCTTCTCTTTTTTTAGGCCTTATTTTACATACTGCATAGCGGCATTCTGGAAAACTTGCTGTATGTGTACTTTTTTCTAGGGGTGGGGAGATACTGGAAAGACACCTTGGCCAATTAGCACATTGGCCCTTCGTTGTCCTGTGTTAACACCATTGCTCTTTCCTAGAAAAAGGAAGCCGTTAAACTTATTAATGCAGCATTCATCCTTTTATATGCATTCAAAGTAAAGACATTCATTACAAAATTCCATTACATTGTTTTCAGCTGGCCTCCCACTCGTAGCAAAACAGAGTGTGGGCCGGCCCGCCGCTCTGTAGTTGTAAAAGCGATTAAAGACTGTTATGTACCTGTTCGGATGGTGCGCTTGATGTTCCTACTTTGAGTTTTTCAACAGCTGTCCGCTACACAGTAGCAAGAGGAAGAGACAACTGCGGTATCAAGCAGCTTTCAGCACTCCACAAGTCAACAGTAATGTCTTTATTAATCTCTCTGCCTCTAAGGCAGCTTTGAGAGGAAACATGGAGTAAATAAAGAGAAATATTCCAGTCCTGGATAAAGATAAAGGGATTGCTTTTATCTAAACATGAATCAGCTGTCTTACGCAAAGGGAGTCATAGAGTACCTCCCCAGGGCCAAGCGGAGAAAAAGATCATATACTGTTAGCGGTGTTTGGGACTGAGATAAGGAGACTATTGTGCCATCAACATACACATGCATTCTTAGAACACAAACACTGATATTCGTGGGTAATGTAATTAAAGCATTTAATAACACAGTGCAGTATGTCAGTATCCTACTGAGTGAAAGGAAATAGTGCATGACAAGTAACAGATATCCTGTGGGTTGAATCGCTCATATTTCCCTGATCGTGTTTCACCCGTACTGTATCTTTCTGACACACATGATGCATCTCAGTCTACTGGCAGCACTTGTCACGTGTAGCAAACAAAGTATTCATTTTAGTTTGAGTGTTGATTTCAGTTATCTTCCATAACATGAAAATATTTATATTATTGAGTGCTGCAGTGCTGATAACATATTTTTCTAGGCCAAAATCCGGAAACGAGTTAGCATTTTAGCACTTTTGGATCCATCGTCTTGAAGTCAATGGGTTTTTTTGAATGGGCTTTTGGTTAAATGCCTGAAATAAGCTCTGTGGTGAACACAAGCTCAATATATTTTCACGTTTTATTCAAAGACATAAAATACAGCAGTCTCTTGTTTTTTTGTTTTTTTTTCTTGTCTTGTAAAAGGTGGTTGCTAACAAGTGGTTAAATGGGACTGCAGAGGTTGTCAGGGAAATGCAGTAGATATATATATATATACATACATACATACATATACATAGATGCCTCATTAGTGTCTATTTCTATGGGATGCTATAAGTAAGCCGTCCTCCATATTGGAACAGTTAAATCTGGTCTATGATTTTAGCAAGTTGACTGTGCATCTGCAACCTAGTTATTCACATGTATGAATATCTATATTTGCAAAAGACATTACAAGATGATTTTCACAGCATTTAGTTTATCGTTAATGTAATAATCCTGCATATGGATATTGCATATTGAGTTATAAAAACACAAACCAGCAAGGATATTCCATTTTGTCTGGAATTTATAGCTCTGTGGTTTTTATAGCCATAGTCTGCACAATGCTGTGACATTTTCGATGAAAATTCATTGATTTGTTAGTGAGTGATGAACAGCGTCATGTTAACCATTCCAAGATGGATCGACATGTCTGGATTGGTCAAATGTGGAATCTGTGTATATGGTTTGGGATATTAAATGTCATCATCCAACCAGGTAAATTCATAAACTCACTAGTCCTCTTTCACAGCCTTGTGTTTATAATTACGCTCTTGCAAACTATTTTAACTCAGACTTTCAGGGAAAATGTTTTTAAACAAAGACTGAAAGAGTTCTCGGAAGTTGGAGAAGCATGGTGACGTTAAAGTCATGTGACCATTGTGTATTTTGTTTATAGCCTACATTTATCTTTTGACCACTGTGATTGTATTTATGCTTCAAAATTAATTAGATTATCATGTATAAATGTATAGAATCATAAGCTGTTGTTATCCACAGACCTTATTTTCTGCAATAATCCAAAAGCCAATGAAAAAATCTTATTGGGTTTTATCGAGGGAACCAGAGTGATTAAAACTTCTTGGTTGGCCTACAAAAATACATCATCACTGCAGCACTCTCATATACTATTGACATTCAGCAAATACACATTTATATAATTTAAACAAGTCTTTTAATATTTAAAAAAAAAATAAATAAATAAAATAAATAATAATAATATTTTCACAAACCTCGGCAAATCCAGTTGTCCTTGATTTCAAACTATGCTGAGCTAGTTTGCCACTATGACATATTCATGTCATATTATCTGTGGATTGAATGTAACATTAGTGTCTTAATTTGAGAAAATATGATTCCCAGTGCACATGAATTTACCAGATTACTGTAGATTGTAATCTACAGTAATCTGGTAAATTCATGTGCACTGGGAATCATATTTTCTCAAATTAAGACACTGTTTACTTCCTTTTTTACGGAGCCCTTAAAAGGACATGGTGAAGAAAGAAAAAAATTATTCGTCGATGCTTTTGCGTTCTCTCGCAAAACGTTTGCGTCCTGCCGAGAAACTTTGTGTTCACTCGCAAAGAGCTCAAAAGGTTTTGAGAGCAAACGCAAAGTTTCTCGGGGGAACGCAAAACATTTGCGAGAGAACCCCAAAAATATTCCTCATATTTTTTTCCACCACCATGTCCCTTTAGGGGCTCTGTATGTTTTTAACAATTTCTTTATCTGTTTATCTGTGATTTTTTCATTTTGATTCATTTTAAAGTGGTTTCTATTTCAGTGAATATTATGTGAAATAAATACAAATCTCATTGTACCACGTGGTACAATCTTTAAATTAAGTAGTGTGATGTGATGTATCGGCCATCGGCCACCCTACACTGCTGCAAGATATTGGCATCTGCCATCAAAAAATCTTTATTGATCCACCCCTAATCACTTCATCCCTAGTGTTTTTTGTTTGTTTGTTTGTTTGTTTTTTTAACATAAAAGGACTGTTGCAGTACCTCATATTCCTGATGGAATCAGTACATAGGGGCTTCACTTGTGGAGATGCACCTTTACTTAGGCCTAAATCAAGCCGTGCACACTGCAGTCCTCACAGTGGACGTTTTTTCTTCTGCTTCCGACAGCTCCAGATACCTGTAGCTGTAGCACAGGCACGCTTGCTGGTCAGACGCTTACCAAGCTGTCAGAGTGCTGTGGAACATGCTTTACAAACAATTACCACACCATCTGCACTGTCAGTGAGCTGTTTAGCATTAGCGTCTCAGTTTCTCTCGCGCTCTCACTCTCTTTTGTGTGTCTTTCTCTTTTTGTGCTTCTTATTTTTCCTCTTTCTTCTCAATTCATCCAAGCCATGGGTTAATGAAGAGGAGGTTAGGAGAGCAGCTTGGATTGTTTGTTTGTCTGACTTTCTTCGTTTTGATCTTGTTAAGGCCTGAAGCTGTGATGTTTTTTCATCATGGAAGTCTCACAGCATGAGCGAGCGCTTGTGCACATCTGAAAAACAAAACACACTTTTATGAGTTTATTCCAGAGAAGCTCTTATACAGTGACCAGAGGTATTGTTGAAACATCTGTAGGGAGAGAGAGAAAAAAATAAAATATTTGCTCTCAAAGAAAACAAGTTCACAGCGTGGACACAGCGGTGCAGTAAATGGAAATAATTCATTTATTTGTTCATTGCAAGTCATTTTTGTTTATTGAAGATGATTGTGTTCTCTCTTGCTTCACAGGTACATCAGTAACGAGAGTAACTGCAACGGATGCGGATGATCCGGTGTATGGAAACAGTGCCAAACTGGTCTACAGCATTCTGGAAGGCCAACCTTATTTCTCCATCGACCAAACCACTGGTAAGTGCTCTACATTAAATAAAAAAATGTCGACCCACAATGTCCAGATGGTCATGAATCATTCAAATTATTCAACATCCTTATTATTATGCTTATGAATAGCTTAGAAATAGGTGTAAGATGAATGTCCCTTTGTTTACCAAGACGAGTTTTAGGTGTTAGATCATTTATTATTATTATAATCATTGTTATTATGATCATCATTATGGGAGACGGGAAAGAAATATTAGAGAAAGACTAAATAAACAAGATCATTTTACCTGAAGGACACATGCAGATGCTGATTTTGTTCTGTAATAGCGCACAAAGCAATTTGCAGCCTCTGATTTAAATGACAGGGCTATCTTTGAATTCCATCTGCATTCTGGTTCCTTTTCAACCTTGACTTTGTTTTTTCCCTAATTGCATTTTCAGCTGACTTGTTAACAGTGTGTCTGTAAGCAACATGATTAAATAATGGTGAAATTACATTAATAAGCAATGAGATGGAAATGAACAGCTCGTAATTTGGAAAAACAACAGACAATAAACAAGTCCTGTATCTGTCTAAATTGTATGTGCATATTAAATGAACAGACTTTAAATATCAATACATTTTTTTTTTTCTTATGAGAACACCTTGTCCGCTTCGTAAGCCCATGCATTTCAATCACTCACTGTCAGCTTTGTCTAAGAACGCAAATGGTTGAGAGAAAGTGCAAAAGCCCAAATTGAGGTGCCGTGTGCTCAGTAACGTGTGATTACTGAACACATGCAGATGGCTTATTCAAGTGAGCCAGATGTTTTAATGAATGTTAATGAAAAATAAGAGGTAAAGGGAAAACAACCATTAGAAACCATTTG
Source organism: Elopichthys bambusa (assembly GCA_037101425.1). Lineage (NCBI taxonomy): Eukaryota > Metazoa > Chordata > Actinopteri > Cypriniformes > Xenocyprididae > Elopichthys > Elopichthys bambusa. Next base: position 20,826,499 of record CM074432.1, read on the forward strand.
ACACTTCCAACACCTAGTAGGAAATGAGACACACTTGATAAATAAGTACACATCATGCACCAATTCATTACTTGGTTAATGGCTTGCAAAAAGAAAAAAAAAAATTATATAAATAAATGAAAGGAAAGTAAACTTCCAAATACCTATGGAAATGAATGTTTGTGTTGCCTCGCTTCTGTGATCATGAGGAATTCATTTGAATAGATAATGATAAATCAGGATGACAATTGAGTGAGTATTGCAGTGTGTAACAGCATCAGATTCATTCAGTGTTGCACCGCACATGCCACATACACAGCTGAATCCAGCACTCTGGGCAGTCTGCAGTTCCATATTCCTATCGACAATCCGAGCACTTCTCTTTTAAAAATGCACATCCTTAGTTCACTGAAATTATTGTGGTCTGTTGGTCTCCATGACAGAACAAGAAACAAAGACATGTAAGTGCAGCATGAAAAGTCTAGCAGACAATGCATGCGTGCTGTGAATTATTCATGCGTAATGGAACTGGAGATGGCCCTACTTACCCCACTTACCTTTCTTCCCGTAGAATCCCTTTGTTCCCTTAGTTCTTTACTTCTATTATTTGCCAATCTCTTTAATGTAGTTCCTTCTTATTATAGTATTTCTCTTTTTTTACACAAAATCCTGAATGTGTAAAATTAAATGTCTATGAAGATTCTCGGTCATCCAAAAATGTCGCACAGAACTTATTGCATAGCACATTTTTCTAATTTTTGAAGATGTTTTGTCACTTCCCCAAGTGACTTCATCAGAGTCATAGTAATTTAAGCTCATCACACAACACAACATCATAAGACTCGCAAATTGCTGTGGGAATCTTCTCCACAATGGTAAAAATCGTGAACACAGTGTGAATTGGGGCAAAACATCTGTAAAGATTAAAGGATGGCAAAACACCTATAATAATCAGGGAAAAAATATGTCTAGAAGATTTCAGATTTATTAACATATAAACTGAGAAAATGTGTACACAACATTTGTTTAATACAGAGGGCTTTCATTTTATGATACTGTGGGGTTTATTGTTTTGAGTAGGTTACCTGTTGATGTTTTGGGGATTTATTTTATTATATATTTATTTTTTAGGCAATGATAGTGCATACAATATCAAGGATTATAAGATACAGACAGCATAATTCACATTCATTCGGAATATAAATGACTCCAGGTGCTGGGACAAGTCCTCAGCAAACAAACAAGCTAATTTGCAATGCCAAATGAAAGCAGCACAGGCAATGCATGGCACAAACTAAGCTGGTCGGGGTGTCAAGGACAGGGGAAGAGCTAACAGATTTGGCAGGCTGCAAACCTCAGAATGTGCAGTGACTTGTTCATCTTGTTCATCCTGTTCAGTATGAAGATGTGGTATATTCTTTTTTTTTTTTTCATATCTAAAAGAATGAACATGAATTACTCCCCCTCATATCGTTCTACACCCGTAAGAACTTTGTTCATCTTCGGAATACAAATTAAGATATTTTTGATCAAATCCGATGGCTTAGTGAGACTTCTATTGCCAGAAAGATAATTAACACTTTCAGATCCCCAGAAAGCTACTAAAGACACATTTAAAAAAGTTCATGTGACTACAGTGGTTCAACCTTAACGTTATGAAGCGACGAGAATACTTTTTGTGCACCAAAAAAAAACAAAATCTAGTAATGGGCGATTTCAAAACACTGCTTCGTGAAGCTTCGAAGCTTTACGAATCTATTGTTTTGAATCAGTGGTTCGGAGCACGTATCAAACTGCCAAAGTCACACCCCCCAGTGGTGAACCATTGAAATTTCGAAACACTTATGACATAACGAAGCCTCATTTATTGAAATCACATGATTTTGGCAGTTTGATATACACTCTGAACCACTGATTCGAAACAAAAGATTTGTAAAGCTTCAAAGTTTCATGAAGCAGTGTTTTGAAATCGCCCATCACTAGATATTGTTGAATAAAGTCATTGTTTTGTTGTTGTTGTTTGATTTTTTTGGCGCTTCATAACATTAAGGTTGAACCACTGTAGTCACATGAACTGATTAAATATGTCTTTAGTAGCTTACCGGAACAACATGAGGGTGAGTAATTAATGACAGAATTTTTATTTTTGGGTGAACTAACCCTTTAAGAGATTTTCTTGATGCTTTTCTTGTAATTTTGTGCTTTATAATGTCATTTAGTTTTATCAACTCAAATATTTATTGTGATTGTTAAAGCAATCATTAGGGTGGCTCTGGCAGGGATGGATCGTGAGATGAGGGAAGAGTATCTTGTTGTCATTCAAGCAAAAGATATGGGAGGTCACATGGGTGGGTTGTCAGGAACCACCACTGTGACAGTCACTCTTACCGATATCAACGATAACCCACCAAAGTTCACAAAGGGTAAGAGGGACCATCTTTTATAAACTACACCTACACTACCATGCAAAAGTTTTTAATACTTTTTTTGACAAGGATTCTGTAGATTGATCAAAACTAAAAACCTTTACACATTACCGAAAATGTATGTTTCAAATAAATGCTGTTCTTGGAACTTTCTTAGAGTCTTGCCATTACATTAATAAATTACATTTTAAAATATATTAAAATAGAAAACAATTTTTAAATTCTAATATCTTGTAATATTTCAAAACATTACTGTTTTTACTATATTTTTGATCAAATAAATGCGGCCATTGTGAGCGTGAGGAACTTGTTTAATAAGTTTCAAAACCTTATCGACCCCAAGCTTATTATCGGTAATATACACTGTATACTTTATACATATGTAAAATAAATGTTTAGTACTTTTTGTCTAGTATTTTAGTTGTTTTATTGTTTCTCTGAGTGCTTTTTGTCACCTGACAGACCAGATCTTCTGCTTTCTTGTACCTCATCTTTAAAGGCTCTTATGAGTTCAATATTCCTGAGGATCTTGGCATCGGGAAACCTGGAGGAAGAGTAAAAGCGAATGACAGAGACATCGGGGAAAATGCTAAATCAACTTACACCATCATAGGTGGAGACGAGAGGGATGTCTTTGAGATTGTCACTGATGCTCAGACTCAGGAGGGAATCCTCAGACTCAAGAAGGTAAGACCAGAAAAGTAGGCTTAATGTGCCATAGGGACTCTCTAACAGTTGTAAACTGTCTGTTACAGAATTGTCACAGAGCTGCATATTGTGAAAACTATGAAAAGTGGTTCATTACTGATGACAAATGACTGCTAATATTGCAGAGACAGAACCTCTCAGTGTATCGCAGGAGTCGGAAACCTATTTGACACACGGCGTGCCATTTTAAATGTAATTTTAAACACTGTGCCATACCCTCCAAAAAGAAAGAATTAATCATGCAAATTAATTAATTATGCAAATTACTGCCTTAGTGTTTAGTGTTTTACTTTTTTTAAGGTTTGCTACATTATTTTCACTGGCTGGTGGTGTTGTTGTTGTGTTAGTTGTTCCCTATGAGTTATGTGTCATGTTGTGATAAGTTGAGTCCTTTTCTATAATTATATAGTTGTTAGTTGGCGTTAGTTGTGGTTTTTGTGTGTGGAATAGGAAGGATTGTGTATGTCTGCTTGTTAAAAGCAGTAACTTCTTGTTTACAGCAAGTATTTTTCTGAAACCAATAAGCAACAAATACAACAGAACAAACTGTAGCCTATCATCCGATCAAATAGTAAAGTAAATAGTGTTTAACTTCCCATTCAGCTAACTTAATAATACAGGCTACATGACTGTGATGAGAACTACTTGCAAAAGTTAGAGTGGCATGCAGGTGCAAGAGATATCAATATTTCCAAAATGCACACCTAACATAAAATGCCTAAGGTGTCTAACCCCTGCTGGTTTGTATGTACTCTTTTTCTACAGGAACTAGATTTTCTTAGAGGTACTTACTTTTAGTTTAACACAGCTGAAAATCCACAGTCCCTGGAGTGTGTACACCTAAAATCGGTAGTAAAACTGCAGTCCAGGTGTTCTGAGGTTTGAGAACTACTGTAACTCTGAACCCCTTGACTTTCTATGCTCAATTCTCAGCCCTTTTGTACCAGCGCATATTTGCATATGGAATGGCCATTGTATGCAAATAAGAACCCTTCACAGTGGATGAGAGTACAATGAAGGCCTTTTATCTTACAGGAACATCTACAGTGCAACTGTGCAGCAACAATGCTGCACAAACAATGTGATAAAAATATGGAAAAATGTACACAATAAATTTCTCACTCTACATGTTTGAAGCTGCATACTGTGAACAACATGATGAGTATGTCATGTAGGAATTAGTCTGGAGGACATGCTCACGATCTCTATTAATACAAAGAATTATACCAGAGTTAAACGAATTGTGTGCTTCAAATAACCTGCATTATTCAACAGCTTGATACATCATCCTCAACTCTAGTTCTCCATAATCAATCATTGTGTGCAATCAGATTGTCTTTTATTTTGCAGCATTTAAAGCTAATACTAAAAAAGGTAACACTTTATTTTAAGGTGACATAGCTACATGTTACATGTGCATTAGGGGTGTAACGGTACATGCATTTGTCCCGAACCGTCACGGTACAGACGTCACGGTTCGGTTCATGCAGTTAGACGACGAATACAGTCAGTCACAGGCGATCCACACTACAATCCAGAAGGGGGCGTGCACAGTAATGCTTTTTAGCCTAACCCCTTGTAACCAGAATTAACCACCAATAATCGCAATAAGTTCTGTGTTTTGTTGCTTTCGATAAGAAACAAAGTGCTACCTTTCAAATTCTGTCAATTTTATCACGAAACTCAAACAATAAATGACGTTTTGACGCTTTTTGATGTGCCGTGACAGATCGCTGTATAGGCGCCTAACTTCAAACGGCAGCACGGGGCGCGAGTGAACGTGATCATCCCTTCCTCTTTATTACTACAGAATGAACATGAATGAACATCTGAAGGAACGTTGAAAGATACAGTACAACTTACTTAAACGTGTCATATCTCGTGTAATCGCTTAAAGTAAAACAGGCCGTGGAAAGATGTCAGTTTTTAATACAGTTTGTAAACAGTATGTCACGTTGTATTGCATGTACCTCAGAAAAGCCATTCAGTGTCAACAGCCTGTTAGCTCGCTAGAGAAATGAACTATTAAATACAGTATATGCACTATATTAGCCTATATATTAATTATATTTTACTTAACCTGTTAGTTAATGTAAGGCCTAAATAAATCCGTCATGAAAACAAGTTATGACAGCCACTGTGTAAATGATTATATTTCAACAATGAATTGGAGAAACAGAAGTTAATGCAAAAACTGCATTTAAACGTGTAATTTACATGTTTAAAATACACACATTTTTTATTATTATTTGAGTGTTGGTGATTATATCTAAAAATAAATAGCAACTGAATTTAATAATTTGGGCTCTGTTGTTGATTGTAACCTTTATTATAGTAATGTGCAAGTAAGGGCTCTCTAATAGTTATAATATAATAGATTTTTTTTATCCTTTAAATGTATTCAGTTATAACTGAAATTTTCTTAAGACAGAGAAACAGTTGGTTCAGTAAAACATTGTTTAATAAAAAAAGAGAAAAAAGTGTACCTGCTGTACCAAACCCATACCGGACCATGAGTTCAAAACCGAGGTACGTACTGAACTGTATTTTTTGTGTATCGTTACACCCCTAATGCGCATATTATAGTATTAAAAGTAAATTATGCATAAATAACTAACCCTATACTAAGTACATGTGTTTATTTAATATTACTCAGTACTTATTTGTTAAAGTGTAATTACACTGTAATTATATAATAATAATGATTATAATACAATTTGAGTATTGGCCTCTTTAATATTAGAATCATGAAACAAAAGAAAGAAAAAAACCTGGAGAAAAAGCAAGAAATAAAAAAAGTCATTTGGTTTGTCCCAGGTCTCTCACAGCTGAATGTGTAATGGCATGCCTGTTTTTCCTCGTCTTCTCATCCCATAGCACTTGGCCTGGAATCTGTTGTCTGCATTACTAATAGCATGATGGATGGCATTGCATGAGAAAAACAGGCAATCAACAGCCCACTCCCTGCTAACCTCTATACCTCCAGACGGTGCTGGAGTTCAGGAGAGCAGAACAAGCTTGTAAAGCACACAACCCTTATTTTTCCTCACTTTTTTGCACCTGCCACTGTGCGCAGACACACATTTTCCCCAGGCGCTGGGGCTGAGCCAGTGTGCGCCAAATATCATCTGCAGTGGTTCGACCGATGCAGCCCTCACAAACAATTAAAATTTGCTTTTACTTCTGCTAAATATTGAATGGGCATGAGCCTTTGTAGCAAGGTTAAACATATTGATCTGAGTGATATGCCACAGGCTCAGACAGTCAAGATACTGCTTTGTTGTAAAGGGATGCATGCTTTCATCTCCTCTCTGCCACCCTTAGGCTTTTGTGGTGATGGTGGTGGTGGAGAGGGATGCTGTACTTCTCCCGCTGCTGATCTTTGATGCTTCTAAATGCCCCTGTAAACACACACTCTCAAACCATGCTGGGAGTTTTTTAGAGAGTCAGCTAGGTGCTCTAAAACAGGCATGTATGTACGTGGTAAAAGTCATTCGCAGCCAGGTGGTTCAGTATGTGTTCAATGGACACATTGTCTGAATTGCATTATCTGGAAACGATGGAGGTCAAGTGACAGCCATAGTCATATTCAGACCTTTCTGCACAATGAGTGCCAAAATGGAGACCCAGAGGGATGCAAAAGTGCCAGTTTCACTGTAGAGAGTAAAATGGCATGCATGACTATCAAAAGAATGAGGTGTTGGCATGATATTTTTAGATGGAACAGATTTGCAGTGTCTGAGATAAGAGGAGCTTGTTTCAGTCTTGCCAATATGCAAAGCTGCATTTGAATCACGTCCTCAAAAAAAAAAAAAAAAAAAACTCAACTATAATTAACTGGTAACATTTCTAGCATGTTGCTTGGTGAAAGAGAGGAGTTTCTCTCTCCCTCTCTCTCTTTCTTTCTTTCTTTCTTTCTTTGTACCTTTGCAGATGTTGCCTCTTTAGATTTTTTTTTTTTTCTTTTTACGTTTAAGACATAAAACTCTATGAACTGTCACCAAAATTCAATAGACTTGAACAGCACTGACCTTTTCCAAAGCAAGCAAGGTGCCAGCCTGCAGCTTGTTCTGAATTTTACATCATGGGGAAACTTCTGCTTGTAAAGTCTTTCTGGAAGGTGTTCTGTTATTCTTAGCCCTAAACAATTTTCTCATTTTACAGAGTTTCAGATGCTACACAGAAATGTAGTTCTATGTTATTTCTTTATTTATCAGCACTGGAAACTTTATTTTATTTAGATTATTTAGATGCTTAGATGCTTAGAGCCTTTTATTAGATAGAAATAGCAGTGAAAAAGACTGGAAACTATTGGGAAGAGAGAGGACAAATAGGAAGTGTCATGGTGTCTTGAAATGCTTATCACTCAAAACTGGAGTGGTTACTTTGAACTTTGAAGGAGATATAGAGTAGAGAATTGAGTAAAAGTGCACCAGTCAACCATACCAAGAGCTCTGTTTTATACTGTAATATATTAAATAAAAAATAAAAAATAAAAAAAAGTAAATAAATGCTGTTCCTCTGAACATTCTATTGATTAAAGAAAACTGAAGAAAAATATGCATCACGGTTTCCACAAAAATGTTAATTGTTTATGCATTGATAATAGTAAGAAATATTTCTTGAGCACCAAATATTAACATGATATTAACATATTAAGCATATTAACTTGATTTCTGAAAGATCATGTGACACTGAAGACTGGAGTAATGGGTGCTGAAAATTCAGCTTTGCCATCACATAAATTACATTTCAAAATATATTGAACTAGACATCCATTTTAAAACAGTAGTAATATTTCACGGTATTAGTGTTTTTACTGTAATGGCCTCTTGTGTTTTCTTATCTATCTTGGCATGATGGTTGTAGCAAGGGAGAGGTGAAAATAAAATGAAATAAAATCCTCCCAAAAGCTTTGTGGACTGCAGCAGACAGAGGTACATGGGCTGTTCTTTTCCACATGCCCTGCTGTCAGCCGCACTGACTTCAAAGTGTGCTGATAGAGGAACTCCAGCTGCTCTCCTCTCCCAGCTGGGGCTGCTCTCGGCCCGGCTCCAGTGTCCGCCTGACCTCCCCTGTGGGACAGAGGCTTTTTTTGACAACATAAGCAAATTCTTCATTCTACCACTTCTCCTAATTCATAGAGCCTGTTTCTTTTTCATGTGTACGTCAGCGGTCAGGTCTAGTTTAGTTTGTTGTCAATAAAAGAGCAAAGGGAGGGATTTGAGCCCTTTATTCAAGTTAAACTGAGATAGAGAGAGATGTGATTCAGAATACTGTGATATCAGTACGGTACAGTCATTGGGAGAGTAAAATCTGTGACATTTTTACTGGATGAAAATGGCGTTCTCTTCACTGTAGCTTGTACACAGGTGGGGTGAACATAAGGCCTTTCCTCATACACTGAAATCACAAAAATTTATCCTGGAGTACAAATAATTCCCAAATTGTATTTTATCTTCTACTTCAATAATATCTCACCATTGGATAATTGCCTCAGAGAATACATTAACAGTGTTAGTGTCATGGTATTGTGGTCAAGGATTAATTTTGTTTTTAGACAACACAAACATACAAATTGTATTTTTTATGATTTCTTAACAATTTGCAATGCAGTCCTTGTGTTTCCATTAGATTAACCTTATTTGCAGCCTCATTTAAATCCCAAACACATGCTGTCTCTGCCACAAATTAATAACACATCCCACGCTCCAGGTGAAAGTGTGGTTATTGCTACTAAATATTATTTTTGTTCACACTGCAATTGGGCTCACAGCAGCTTAAATTTTAGCCACTGCAAGGTGGGAGGAAGTCTGTGCAATTACAGCCAGACCTGCAAGCCCAGCAAACTGAGTCCGCTAAAACCAGGAAACCGTTTGCCTTTGTTTTTGTGCCCATTAATAATAAACATCTCTCTTTCTCTCTGTTTTCCAGCCCCTGGACTTTGAGTCAAAACATTTCTACAACCTAACAGTGGTTGCGACCAACATACGTGCTGATTCGATTACTGGTGGGCCCTACATGGACCAGACCATGATCAAAATCGTTGTTGAGGATGCAGATGAACCCCCTGTCTTCACAAAGTCCACTTATCTTTTCGATGTGCACGAAAACGCTGCAATCAACACAGTCATAGGAGCAGTAGTGGCGACAGACCAGGATGCCCCACACAGCCAAGTCAGGTAAAGGCAATCATTTCTAGCCAATGTGTTCTTGACAGAAGAGGTCTGGTGCTCTGTTGTCCTCCTTGGCGAAATTAGGGCAAAAACTTCTTCATTAAACCATGAGAAGATCAAGCTTGAGCTTCTACATCAATCTAATATCCAAGTACTCCATCACCGCTGCATCCTACCAGCCATTAAATGCTGCTGATGAAATTGTCTGTAGAGGTGCATTTGCATTCAGACTAAATGGAGCTCTCACCTCCACAGAATTGGTTGTACTGGGAAAGAGAGAGAGGGGGGATAAGAGATAGGACAATGACACAATAAGATTCCGCCCCTTCCTCCCACTGATGTATTTCACTTCTGTGACTTCCTTCTTGAAAAATTACAAGGGCACCTTCAGTATAGGTTATACAGACAATTTCTCTCAGTCCAACCTAGCATTCCATTAATTCTCCAGTGACTTGCGATGTTTCCGGGACAACACGCAACAGGTTGTGTAATTACACGGAGAACTGGGAGCAGGGGAGAAATCAGAGATTGGGTTTCAACGGTGCAATGGAGTTTACACCAAGTGAACGTTTTCTCGTGTGTTATATATTTAATCTAGGGCTTCACATTATATAGAAATAAAATAAAAATTGTGAAATGTGATTATTACGTCACAAAAACTGCGATTAAAGTTAACACTTTATTTTGATGTTCCACTTTAGACATACTATAAGTAACTTTGGAACATGTCAACTAACACTTATTAGAGTAGACTGTTAAGTTATTGTTAGGTGTTAGAGTTCAGGTAAGTAGAATAAGTTGTGGTAAAATGTAGTTGCAAAGTTACTTATAGTCAATAGTTTTAAAGTGAAGCGTGTTCTTTTATATTGTGTTCTAATGTATTAATTCGAAGAAATCCATTGTCCATGTCTTTAAGTGTTGATGTCTCCCTGTTGAACAAGAAATGTTTATTTTCTATGGTAGTGTACTTACTTTGTATTTCATAGTTATTTTCTTTGGCTGTTGCTTCAAAATATGAGATATAATCATTTCTGTGTGAGTTAGGCATTCCAGCACTGACATCTGTGCATAGTGATTGGAGTTTAAGACTGTATTATTAGAAAGAAAATCTGTTGCATTTGCCAAGGTTGGGTGTTGTTGTTTCTTTTTTCTTTTTCTTTTTTTTATTCGCCTTCCTGGGTTGGAATTCATTTTCCTTGCTGTCATTTGTGCACCCATTGGTCTGACATTCAGGCGTTTTGTATCGATGCATTTGTGTTGTTTGGAAGATGAATTACTTCTATCCTGAGGCCATCGAGTAGATTGTGTTAAGCTATACATGACAAGGTCCACTTAAGCATTAAAAGATGAATTGTCTTTTCTAGAGTGATCAAATGATTTTTGTTGTTGACTTGAACCATAAAGTGGTAAAGTTGCATGTCTTACCATGTGGAAAGAAGAGTTAAAGTCATTTTAAATGGTAAAAGCCACTTTGTAAATAGAAAATCAGTTGAAAAAGGATGACTGACTTTATCTACCAAATAGCCCATGCTGAATTTCATAGAGAAATATGATAACTATACCTTACCTCAAATGACAAAATTTCTGCTCGAATACAGCTAATTGTGCACATTGCTGTGGATATCATATCAATAAGAGAAGCAATCAAGGTGGACCGAGCAAGATTTAAAAAAAAAAAAATGGTGTAATTGTGGCTTTTAAAGGACTTTGGTAAAATGAAAATGTCAGTTTTAATCACAGCTCGGCATGGAAATAGTCATTCACAGAAACATTGTTCCTCATCAGTCTGACCTCTTAGACCACCACTACCTTCCCCATCTTTCTCTCTCTTTCTCTCTCTCTCCTTATAACATTGCAGGATTTCTCTTGCTATTGTAAAACTGACATGCATCAAATGGTGCCAAGCTGTGTCCAACTTCAAATTAGCCCTTTTAGAAATATTGTCTATCTGTCAAAAGAAGTGTGGGTGTAATCAGTGGGGATATTTTAACCTTCTCTGACAGAAGTCCCTCTGGCTCCAGATCTTGTTGTGGCACCTGATATCTAGCATATGCTAACGCATGGTGTGACTGCTCTTGATGGCAATTGTGTTATATTGATGTTGTATGCTTTACTTAAAAAGAGGAAGCAAAGTCATTTGATTTGGTTACTGCCTATTTACAGAGTGCAGCTTACTGAAAAATGTTTGGTACAGTAGAATAAATTGTGCTTCTGTGAAAGTCCCCTTAATTACCCTTTTACACAACAATAATAACTAAAAGGCTTAGAGAACATGTTCTATCATGTGCTTTTTGGTAAAAAGGAATAGATATTTAGTTTTTAATATAAAAGTTTATTAGTTTAAATATATTTATATTATAAAATTATTGGCATCACAATTTTTTTTTCTTACATCACAATGGAGAGTCTTTCTTTTATTTCTTTCTTTCTTTCTTTCTTTCTTTTTTTCGCCATTTTGCGTAATGTAATAAAATGGTCACACTTTACATTAGAGTATAGCTGCAGTATAATTACATAAGTAAGTAGGGCTCCTGAGCAATACTAATCAACAACATGCACTTCATATGTAATTATTTTGTGGAGTGACTTGTGATTAAATGCTGTTTTTGCTACCATAATTAATTATATTAACATGTAATATGTGCTTTGGCTTTTAGGGTGATAAAAGAAGGTGGTAATGTTTATGTTGTTAATCAATGTCTCACATTGAACTCACCTTAACTTAGGTTAAGTATCCTAAATATCTGATACTTAACCTAAAGAAAATGTTTATTTGTACTTTTTTCTTTACACCCTAAAAAAAAAAAAGGGGGGGGGGGGGGGGGGGGGGGTGTGGTAGAGGAATAATTAATTAAAAATTGTATTGTTTATTTTCTTTTTTTCTCCAACTCCATTCCCCACTGTAACTTTTGTCAGTTTGATTGACACATAGCAGAACATTTCAGGGTCTGTCTCTTGGTGGTACGTGGAGCTGTCAGAGCCTGACTGAAATCCACTTAGCCTCCTGGAGACTGATCCCAGGTGGGAACCCTATCTGGCTGCCTGCACAGCAGTAGAGCACTCCTCCTGGACTTCCAACCTCAGTCTCAGGATCTTTACCATGCCTGAACATTTTCCTCATATAGCTATATAGACCAATGAATTATTTTTATTTATTTATTTTACAACCAACTCTTCATCCACTGGGGCCTTTTTGACAGTTATACCTCACACACAGCTTGTTTTTGAGACAATGCCCATTTTACCTTGATAATTCAAAGATTAGTAAATTATAGGTGCATATGAACTGGATTGAAAATATGCCATATATTTTATGTTTAGTCTCTGATTTTTTTTTTTGTTGACCTATGACAAAATTGATTTGTGATAATCATGACATTTAAAACATGATGCTAAAAATGTTATTTTAATATGATATTCTGTGTGATTTTTTTATTGGTTTATGTTTGCCACTGACTTTAATATTCTATGATATGCTTTTAACAAAGTATATATTATTCCACATATGGTAGATACAGAACAACTGAAAGATTATATATATATATATATATATATATATATATATATATATATATATATATTATGGGATTATTTTACCTCATATACTAAGAGGTGTTGTTTTATTCTCTCTCTATTTTTCTTTCTACAGGTATTTTATTGACAGGCACACAGATTTAGAGAGGCAGTTTAACATTAACGTTGATGACGGGAAGATCACATTAGCTAAACCTCTGGATAGAGAGACGGATATGTGGCACAATATTACCGTGACAGCCACTGAAATTCGTAAGTACAATTTCCCTTTCTTCATCTTCTTGATTGAAACATTAAATGTTTTGTGTTTCAGAAAGATTGTATAACAATATCAGAGGTCATTACAGTAATGTGATCATTAAAATCTGTGTATATCACTGCAGACCAATAAAAGTTTTACATCACAATTAACATCTTTTTTTTTAAATTATCTCATAGGATTTACAATAGAGAAACAAATGGGGGTATATAGTTAAGATCTCAAAAGGCACTAAGATAAAAAGGTCAAAACCTGGGTTCTAACTTTAAATGAACCATAACAGCCAATGTAAAATAATGCGTTATCTACTGTAACACCTCAGGTATTAATTTACCATTGACAGATTTTAAGGTTTTTAAAGTTTCCTCTCAGAAACTGAAGACACACTGAGATTTTACTGAATTAAACAGCTCAGCAGTCAATTCATGGACATCTAATGAGTAATTTCTACTCACGCCAGAGCTGTTTGCTGTACATAACAGATAAAAGAACATCTGTTGACTGGATAAAGAACTTATTAAACACAAGCTGTGGACCAGAAATAAACACTGCACAAGCCATCCATAAACCTCGAGATTCATTTTGATTGGCATGTACAGCTACATTATTCGGATATGGGAGCCAAAATATTTTCACTGGAGGAAGAAAAAAATACTGATGTTGTCATATACAATTAACATAAGATGTCTTAGAGCTCAAAGAGTAGAATAAACTGAATTATTTAAGGGATTCTCACATAGCAACATTGTATGTGTGCAAAATGTTCATCTTTTTCAGTGTTTTGAACATGATGACCAACAATTTTTTTTTCAAAAAACATAATATCTGTTTAACATTGTGTACAGCATGGCTATGAATATGAGTCTGCACTATTGCATTATGTTTTTTTATGTTTTTTTCTTCCTATAAGGGCGATCAATGAGGGAAATTAATTGACAGGTCAAATGCATTTCAAATGCTGTTTGCTGTTCTAAGTGTCACACATAACAATTGCCATGTTTTAAAGCCAAACGAATAGATAATTGCTTTAAAAGTCAGCGGTTGCAACCCTAATTAAATATAATCATTTACATGGGTCCTCAAAAGGGACTGTAAATTACCACCAATGAATAATTCCATTGAAAAGTTAATCTAATTAAATTGCCCTTTATTGTCTTCTAGACTTCAGCTGCCACCGTTTTATTAATATTCATTTTTTTAACCTTCATGTATAAAACATGCACCTGTACAGGGGATTTCAAAAGCACTTTGAATGTGTTTTTTTTTTTCTTCTCCACCGTAATCCTGTTTTGCATACTTGATAATGTCTAAAGCTCAAATGGATGCTGCATCTCATCTGTCTCTCCATCAACCCAGAGGATGGGGGGGGGAGAGAGAGAGAGAGAGAGAGAGAAAGAAATGGGTGTGAGGCAGAAAGAGAAAAGAAATAACTGGGTCATTTTATTTACCTGGGATTTGCAATAGCTCCCTTCTATATTTGGCCGCTGTACTTCTGTTTTCAGTGCTTTAATAGCTTGTCTCTTTTTGTATTAGGAAACCACAGCCAGATTTCCAGAGCCATAGTTGCAATCAAAGTGCTGGACATAAATGACAACGCCCCTGAGTTTGCCACCGAGTATGAAGCTTTTCTCTGTGAGAATGGCAAACCTGACCAGGTAAGAGGGCATCAATCAGGCTCGCCAGCAGCATCTCCCTCTCACAGCACCTCCGTAACGATCAGCCACGGTAAATTATAGCCTATTGATTTAAGAGAGAGAAGTAAGAGACACCTAGGTGGGCCTTTTTAGCTACTCTCCCCCGCTCCCTTTGAAAAAAAAAAAAAATGAAAACAATCAGATCCATTCAGGCCCATTCAGAGCCTGCATCGCTCTAGCCGACATGCAGTGTCTGTGACTAACAGTGTCAGTATGTACTTCCTCATCCTCCGCCCTCTAACACACTCACCGTGAGAACATTCTCCATCCATGTGGGGAAAAGAATGACCGGAATGATGATGGCGGGGTCCCGCTTTTCAGGGTGCTGTTAATCATGAAGAAAAAGAACTTGTCTTGAACAGGGATGGCAGATATATAGATGGACTTGGCACAGAAAAGTGGGCTGCCAAAGCCGCGCCCCTTAGCTTAGGGTCTCTACTTTTATGAGTGAATGAGACAGATTTGTCATCCCGTGTTGTCTGCTGTCAGTGTCTGGCCCCATATGATGTCAAAAGTGGAGTAATGGATGACCGGTCCCTCTCTTCGTGTCTGTGTCCACAGGTGATTCAGACCATCAGTGCTGTGGACAAAGACAATCCTTCCCAGGGACACACTTTCCACTACCGTCTAGAGGTGCTTAACAATCCCAATTTCACCATCAAAAACAATTTAGGTAAGACAACATATGACTGTAATTGATGAATTGTGCAATATCGACATTGAATTAACTTGAACTAACAAATGGCACTATTGTCTTCTGTACAGTTGCTTATAGCTGAATTCAATTAATTTCTTAATTAATAAACTTTACACGGTTATATAACTGAACTGAATCAACCAACCTAGGCTCATTTTAAAAACACGCCTCTACCTATATTTTTGAAAAAAGCCAAAAAACATGCCTATATACTATACAATTCACTGCAGTTTTTAAATGAAATGAACACTAGTGGCAGTAAAACACCAACAACATTTATTTCTTTTCACATAAATTATGATTACAGTGGCAAAATATTTCACAGGGCTCCTTGTACAATGTTGTGAACTCAAAACACTTTTACTATAGTATATGATTTATAAAGTAATAACATTTTGATGTTTGTATCACTTTACCAGCTCCATATGTTTGGCTTTTCTAATGTAGTAAACTTGCTTTGTAGCTCACATGGTACAGCATTGCACTTGTAATACATCTTTTAGTGCCACTTTTTACTTTTAAAGTGTTGTGAATGGACAAGAAGCAATGTATTATTTTGCACAAATGTCACCATGGGCACATTTTTCCATTGAGCCTTACTTAGAATTAACACTGAATAATGGCACTATTGTCTTTGTAGAGCTGCTTTACAGCAAAATTCAAATTTGTCTAATTTTTGGTGAAGTTTGTATCATTGATTCTGTTATTTTACTCTTTATTACTGTGAAGCTGCTTTGAAACAATTTTATTGTATAAAGTGCTATATAAATAAAGGTGACTTGACTTGAAAGAGAGCAGAGAAATAATAATGAGACGAACAGACCAAGAGAGAGAGAGAGAGAGGCATCTGCAAGAGCAAACATTGTGTGTCAAGCGCAGTCCGGAGGCGTGCGTTTGAAGGGGAAATCTGGCGGAATTAGTGTACCCAAAAGTTAGCAGATGCACAATTGTCTGGTCATCAGCTATTTTGTACTCCCCAGTGCATTTTGAAAGAAAGCAAATGAACAGAATCCAAGCCGAGGTTTAGCGATGTGACTCGATGTAGGGTGACTTACTCAAAGTTGAGGCTGTGCAGCAGATGGTTCTAAATTTGTTTGCTAAATACACTGATTTTTTTCTTTCTTTTTTGTATAACCTATCCGACCTTCCTTTTCACGCTGTGCTCCTGCTGTTCTCACTGCACAACCTAGTATTGCACTATGCTTTCGAAGACTTGAGGGAGAACTGTATTGATCTAGTTCCATTTGGCATGTGGTCTTATGGCTGACCGTTGAAGGAGCTGTTGTTTTGGCTGCTCACCAAAAAGAGGAAACGTGATATTTCTGAACCAGACGGATCAGACGTTACATCAAAAGAGCTTTGCCTTCCAAGGGACAGTCATGTTTTGAGTTAATATGAAAGTAAGGAAGAGTGTGAAAAGGAAAGAAATTGTGGATCTCTCTGTAAAGCGCTTCAAGTGAAGTGATGGAAAAAAAAAAAAAAAAAATATATATATATATACAGAACTAAATACTTTATTTATTCATTTATTCATTTATACATTTATTCATATATATATATATATATATATATATATATTGGTGTAGGTCTCAATTGTATAAAACCAACGTAAACAGACAAAGTATAAAAATAGTATTAAACAATTTTATACTTAAAACTATGGTTTCTTATTGTTGTTTTTCAAAGAAACAGGGTAGTTGCAGGTATAAAATCAAAATTTTATAGAATTTATGAACAACACATCACAGAACTAGTAGCACTAGGCTCGTTTTCTGTTTCAGTTTTGTTAGAGAAATTGTGATTTATAATGAGTGTTTTATTAATATACAATTAATATACAAAGCAGTTTATTTTATGATAATATTTAGATATTTATTCTGGTGTTTACGTGCTGTGATACAATGTATATAGACAACATAATTTTAAAAAATAGACTCATGCTATAAAGAAATAATAATAATTATTATGAATAGTAATTTTGGTAACGCTCTATGGTGAGTTAGCATATAAATAAAGCTTGTAGTATCGTTTTAATCATTATAATAAATATAGTTGCATTATAATATATTATAATTTTATTTTTATAATACATTATAGTAAATACATTTACATTTAAAAATTTAGCAGACACATTTATACGAAGCGACTTACAAATGAGGAGAACAACAGAAGCAATCAGACTAACAATAGGAAACAATATGCGCTGTGAATAGTCCCAGTTTGTCTAGCTCAGTACACATAGCAAGTTTTTATAAAAATTAAATAGATATACAGAATAGAATAGTAAGTGTTAGTATTAATGGGTCACGTGTTGACGAAAAAGATGCGTCTTTAGCTGTTTCTTGAAAATGTCTTTATTATATTTTACATCTGTTATTAGAATGAACAAGGAACCCACAGAGAGGATCGGTAATAAAAATGTTTCAAAGAAAAAATAAAAAAGAAAGATGAAACAATACTGATAGGAAAAACACTGAACAATGAACTACTAAGACAAAGCCAGACCTTGAGAATTGTAAGATGAAGCAGACAGGCGGAATGTCATTAGTGACAATCTCAGTGATATCTTGAGAGGCAGCATGTATTATGAGTCAGCCTGAGTGAGTTCAGGTTAAAGATGGCCACTCCATCACAGAGACAGGAGAAAGCTCTGTAAGGACACTAGGCTTTGATGCACAGCCTGAGGCGTCTGGTGCACTAAGGCCGCTTTCTCATCTCTTCTGCTGTGCGCATATGTGAGTGTATGAGTGTGTATGTGTGTTTGATCACGCTTGGCATCAAAACTTGTGCAGCAGTTTGACAGCATGTCCAAATTTTTGCTATATCCTATTTCTTTTCATCACAGGATATGTTGTTGCTTGTGATTCGTGATTAAAAAGCACAATGTTGTGTATTGGTTGAGTCCCTTAAAAGGATAGTTCACTCAAAAATGAAAATTTTGTCATCATTTACTCACCCTCATGTCACACCAAACCTGTATGCCTTTCTTTTTTTGAACAATGTTTCAAATACTTGGCCATATAATGAAAGTCCAAAACAGCACTGATTGTATGCCATACATACATGCATTAGCTTTTTAAATACATTTACTTGCATTGTCTGTAGCTATGCATACTACACACCTTCTGAGGTAAAATCTAGACTTCACACACTTGCATTGAATCGCATTATGTTCTAGTCATAACATTATAAATCATATTTTCCCCATGTTCAGGAAATGTACCATATAATTATGGGTGGAATTTTTTTCAGTAGCACTTAATTGCATGATTATCCATCCTGAAGTCTCGTCTCAAAGATCATGTGCAGTAATGATCTAGATAATGCACATCACGGGGGCACACATGCAGTCTATGATGGTTCCCACATGCAGGTTGTCTGAAGCAGACCTCTGGAGCTGAGCTGGGGAGGTTTGTTTGTGATGATAACTGTAATTGCAGTGGATGGTGACATGGAGAGGCTGATGTGAGCTGGGAACTACCAGGACCACCTCAGCTATCGTGACCTTAAAAGTTGTGCTTCAGGGTATTGTGCCCTGAAAAAAAGAGATTGAAGACTGAAGCACAACATAATAGCTCCCGTATACTGTCAGAATATTATATTAGTCTTCATTTTGCTGTAAATGTGATTAGTATGAAATGCTCAAATGCACTCCAACCATAACTGTGCGTTGGCACATTGAAATATAGTCAGATAATCATAGCAACTAATAAGGAATGCATATCAGTGAATATTCTTTGGTGAAATAAGATACATTAGTTCAGGACAATGTTCTTCACACATAATGACACATAAAAAAAATGAACTTTAATTACATTGATAAATCATCTTGCAGCATTTGCAGATAATTGCTTTGTGATCTCAGGGAAACAAAAAGAAAGCCATATTTACATTTTTCATTAGCATGTTTATGAGCGGAAATTAAATTCCGACCCTGTTCAGTTTACCGATATTTGTTCCATTGAGCTCTGTGATGTCCTTACATTCTGTAGTTTTAAATGAGGTACTTCCAGTTGTTCACCCTCATGAGAAGCAATAAATAAATACATACATTAACATTGCCCTGGTTGCTCCTAAGCTTTTTCCATAAAATGGTTATCGTGTTGCATCCGTCTGAGGTGTTATCTAAACCGTTTACTCAGTAACTGATTTTATTTTCTTTCTTGAAATAAAAATTGAAGGCTTTTAGGGAGATATTGTTCAGCATATCAAGTGAAGGAGCTCCTTGAGACACTGGAGAGCTTCAACATATGCTTTGAGGTATGAGGGGGCAGATAATGAAGTTACAACTTCTGAAAAGAAGCACCAGTGGAGGCTCCAGTACTTTGCTCGGTTTCTTTGTCTGCCTTCCTGAGACACTTTACAAGAGATTGACAGCAGAGATGAAGCTATTTATACCCATCTGTTTATTTATTGCTGGAATAGACGTTGTCTTGTCGTAAATTTAATAGTGTGTCGTTTCCCTACCATTTACTTGCATGAATTGCCTTTGATTTCATACATCACAGCCAAACTTTATCTCTCCCTAGATAACTCGATCAGCGTTCTTGCCAAGCATGATTCCTTTCGGCGTCAGAAACAAGAGACGTACCTCCTGCCCATCGTCGTGACTGACGACGGAAAGCCTCCGATGAGCAGCACGAACACTTTAACTATCCGGGTGTGCGGCTGCAGCAGGGAAGGCATTGTGCAGTCGTGTAATGTGGAGGCTTTTGTTCTACCCATTGGTCTCAGCATGGGAGCTCTGATTGCTATTCTAGCTTGTATAATTCTACTTCTCGGTAGGTCACTTCAGCTGCCTCTTTTAGTCTTTTAGTCCACATTGTGATTTGCATGTAAAATCTGAATCTAAAAAGCACTTGATAAAAGAATGAAATCAAAATCTCAGAAGGCAAAAGCAGAGATCACTAAGTGGATGTTCTTGTGCCTTTCAGTGATCGTGGTCTTGTTTGTGACATTGAGGAGACACAAGAACGAGCCTCTAATCATCAAAGACGATGAGGACGTGAGGGAGAACATCATCCGTTACGATGACGAGGGAGGCGGGGAGGAGGACACGGAGGCCTTTGACATCGCCACCCTGCAGAACCCAGATGGCATCAACGGCTATCTGCCCAGGAAGGACATCAAGCCTGACCTGCAGTTCATGCCCAGACAAGGTCAGCACTCGGGTCCGAACGGAGTAGACGTAGATGAATTCATCAACGTACGGCTTCACGAAGCAGACAACGACCCCACGGCTCCACCATATGACTCCATTCAAATCTACGGCTACGAGGGCAGGGGCTCCATTGCGGGCTCCCTGAGTTCCCTCGAAACGGCCTCCTCGGACTCGGACCAGAACTATGATTACCTTAGAGAGTGGGGTCCGCGCTTCAGAAGACTGGGCGAGCTTTATTCCGTGGGCGAGAGCGACAAAGAGACTTGACCTCCAATCACTACGGACCTTTTGCTTTTGTCCACGTGACTTGTGTATTATGCTACGGGGATGTTAGACACTGCTGTTAAAATGGGGGGAGGGGCGCCTTTTTTTTTTTTTGTTTAAACTTCTTAGAGAGACCTAATAGCATTAGTCATCTACCACATCAGAGTGCATCGTAACGTCAGAACGTAACAGTGTCTATAGTAGGAGGTCAATGATTCTTGTGGAGTGTGAGTTTAGATTACCGTCACTGAGTGTCTAGCAGTATTTTGGGTATTTGTTGTTCACTGTGACCACCAGAGGCATCAGAACTTTGATTCTTGGTAGTCGCTTGAAAAGACTGGATGGAAAGAGGACATTTGGGAGGACACCTTGTAGCCCGCTGGGGCAGGAGAGACAGGACTGCAGAGGCCTCAACATGACACCGCTCCCCAGCGACAACAGATATTTTGCCATCATTCAACCAATCAGATAAAGGAACATTTAAAAAGAAGGTAAACTAAATAGCAATATATTGTCTACATTACTTATGAATGTATGTGTGATTTAACAAATGCGAGCGCAATGAAAATACATCACACTGGCTTTAGGATCTGCCTGCTGAGATAAGATTCGACCCTTTGATACTACGTGGCCAGATTTCTGGAGTAAACTGAAAAAGCCTCAAGGCTTGCTTTATACAACCCTTTGTATCCATATGCTTTAAGTGTGATTCACACTCAAAGATGATTAGAGTGTGTAAGACTGAGTTGAGGACAACAAGAGATTTGTGGAAACAATGAGGCCTTCGTTTTACAAAAGCAAGCATTAAATACAGTCGTATTCCAATGTTTTTTGGAACATTGATGTGTTTCTTCATTATTGTGTATGTTTTATATAAATATAAAAATATTCATCGCCAGTCGTCTGTTTTGTGCTGCAGGTTTGAGTATATTTGTACTTTTTATTTTTTTATTTATTTATTTATTTTAGTGAAATTGTTATTTTTATTAACTTTTTCATTTAAAGTTTCAAGCTTTTCCTCTTCAGCTTTGTTTCATTCTGCTGCATCACTGTTTTTTAAAAGCTGAACAGAATTTCTGTGCTGAAATTCACATGGTGAGATTCGTTACTTACACCGAACTGTGAAATCCACAGAGGATTTGTTCTTAACAGGGAAAGATAAGTCAATATTTTATTGACAGTGTGTGTGTGTGTGTGTATATATATATTCACATACTATATACAGTGATATCAGTGATCATTCTAAGCACAATAGCTGAAAGCATCTAGTTCATGTTTATATTTGACCCCTGCCATTTTTAAAATCAAAAGTCAGAGACCATCGAGTAAAGAAATACAGAAACAGACATGCGTAATGTGCTGCACTGTATATTAGAGCAAAAAAAAAAAAAAAAAAAAAGGAAAAAAAGACAAATATGTACATAGAGTCATTGCTGATTCTCTTAGCTTTTCTTTAAAGTGATGGGTTTTGTCTATGCACGTTAGCTATTGCACATGGGGATCTGGCACTGGAGCTGCGTGCATATTCTGTTTGTATCGATGCGATATATGGCGATTCTCTTGGACAGACAGTATATATAAAATAGTCTTTCATGCAAATCATATTTTCTACTGTGCTTTAATGCTCATACACTTGTATGTTTAATTAGCTACTCTCTGTATTGTAATCTAAGATATCCATGTATTGTTTCCTACTTTGTGAAATATATTTTTATAAATATCTGTGGGTGTAACTTTTCTTAAGCCAAGTCACAGGTCCTGAAACTCGTACATGTGATCTCTTTCTTGCTTTTATGTTTTAATGAAAATGATTGCTTTCATTTGGCAGAAAAATAGATCTGTTGATTAAGAATAGAAACTAAATTGATTACACAAAATGCTTATTTACTCTTTCATGCATGAATTATCACAACATCAGCCAGGGATTTTTTATTTTTCTTATGTGTTTTTATTGCTTTTAGGACATGAAAAACAAGATTTGAATTTATTATATATATATATATATATATATATATATATATATATATATTTAAAGATATTTTCAGATTGTCCAAGATATTTTCATACCGTCCACTTGAGTGGGCAGTATACGGTTTTGGTTTTAACTGAAGAGATACTGTATTAAATATAATACAGTAATAACACAGCCATACTGTGTGAATTTAACACATCAATGAATAAAATTATATAAAATCATGTAAAAACTATAAAATATATACAAAAATATATAATACAGCTTTAATTATTGCAAACACAATTAGGCTCGACCAGCAGACGAAGAACTTTATACAATTTGAACGTTGCGTGTCTTTGATATTAGAACACGAGGACATGATTCCGTCAAAGATCTCTACAACCAGTGAAGGTACAACTCTGTGGAAACCCAACTCAGATTATGTAGATAATGCTCACGCTCCCTCCAGTCCACCGGGGTATGTTTACCCTAATTAACTCATAATTATGATTGTGTTCAAAATCAACAAATTTCTACCGTAGCTCTCCTTTTTGAGATAACCTCAGACTGAAATCTACATTGATCTACAGTACACTGATCTATTGATGGTTTCAGACTGAGAAAAATATATAATGATCAGGGGTTTTCAATTTCAGTCTCATCTGAAATGAGCAGTGTTGGAAGTAACGCATTACAAGCAACATGCATAATGTAATCAGATTACTTTTTGATGTAATGAGTAAAGTAATGCATTTCAAGTAACATACATTATGTAATCACACTACTTTTTTGATGTAACTGGAAATTACATTCTAATATTTTTTTTTTTTTTTTACAGCCAAAACAATTTTTGGTATTTTCAAGAACAACGGTCACAGTATGAATTGTAGCTGAAATAAAGCACATGATGCATGATGTATCATTAGTGGACAGATGATTAATCTGAATTTCCTTTCAATCTAAAATTAATGGAAAATGTAACAATGATATGATTCCTTCAATGTTACTTGATGATACAACTTTTTTTTTTTTTTTTTTTTTTTTAATATACCTACGAGAGTCTCCTACAGGATAGAAGAAATGGATTGATATTCCAGAGCAACTTGGCATTTCTGACTGGCCGTCAGCCATCTTGGTTTTGAGAAAAATGCACATACAACAGCTTGCCATTTGGTGGCAGAGTATAGAATGATGCACTAGTGTCCACTGTAGAGGATGATGTGCAATTTTTGCCATCAAAACCCATGCAAGAAACACTTTTTGAATAGCTGTCCACTGTAGTGACCTCTAAGTGTGAAAGGATTAATCAAATGAATAGCATCTATCATTTTTTTCTGTGAAAAGTAAATTAAATTGTAAAAATTTTAAATTAAAATAAATAATCAAAATAAAACATTTACTTAAAAAAGATTTTAAAAATCTATTTGTTTACCTGCATGTCATGTGACCATTAATCGACATCAGAGAGCCATGAACTTAATTTTATTATTGTTATTATTGACTTAATTTGATTATTAATCTAACTTCCAAAGTACCTCTGGGGGTATTTCAAGTAAATATATTAGGTCAAAGAAATTTCAGCTGACAAAAAAAAAAGTTGGGGAATCCATGCATCACGTGTAAGTAAGAAATGTCGTGAAATTTAATGAGTTTGAAAGACAAAAGCCTTCCAAAGACAGTAATACATGATTAAATGCTTTGTGGGTCTCAGTTTTCAGTGATCGCCTGGTCTGTGTGTGCAGTTCTATACATCTGGAAGACCTTCTGAACATATAAGCAGTAGACGTTTTTAGAAAGGTAAATTAAAAAAAATAAAAACATAGTAGGGAGAATCAATGAATTGATTATGAATATTTTATTGCAATTGTGAGAATAACATGCAACCATGTAATCAATAATAAAGTAACTGTAGTCTGATTATTGAGTATTTTAAAAAGTTATATTCAGTTACAAGTACTTAATTTTTGGAATCTGATTACGTAATCTAGATTATATATACTCAGTTACTATCCAGCACTGAATCACAAAAAGTGACTTTAGAAGTCAGTAATGTTTGTTGGATTTCTATTTTATTGAACATAATCCCATCACTGGCCAACAGCAGCAGTAATCTATTATGCAGTCGAGTTTGTCAGTCGTGTCCAAAGGTAAATTTAGAAATCCATTCGGGATATATTTTTCTGTTCCTTCTGCATTATTGTGTAATTGTTGGTCTTTGAAAACATGAGATGGACTTCTTTGGCCATTCTTGATGGGTTATTTTTAGCATCTCACGCCATGAGCTGCGTGTTTTTTAAGAGACTGTGTCAAGTTAAAAACGTAAGGTCTCTCCGGGTGTTTCTTTCCTGTGCACTCCATTTAGCTGTTTTCTAAGACAACGGCACGTCCTATGTGACCGGCTTCTCACTCGTTTTGTCCTGTCTTCTCTTGGTAAGTGTGTTTTGGCAAGGCATGCGGCATCTAGTAGGCTACATCTATTTTATAAATAATACATTGTAAAAAAATGAATATGTGATATTGACAGTGCGAAAATATACAAATGAGTAAAAGCTTTTTACCAGGGTTAGAAATATCTTGCTAAGAATGTATGCATTTATTGCCTTGTGGGCTTGATCAAGTTGCTTTGTCAGGTGTGTGTGTGTGTGTGTGTGTGTATATATATATATATATATATATATATATATATATATAGATATAGATATAGCTTTGTCAGACTGAAATTCTTTGTGAGAGATGCTGATGCTGATAGGTTTTAATTATCTGTCCCCAGCAGTGTTTTCATAATCTGCTCCCCCATTCCCTTTGAAAATTTGAATTTATCCTCTAACCTATCAGATATTATATTGTTTTCATGAATAACAAAAGCTCATGATCTTGTCAATTGCTGTGCTGGAGTGGATTTGCCATTTGCTACACTGAAAAAAAACAAAAAAAAAACATGCATCCTTACAAGATTACTGTGCACAATCTCGAATGATCTGTACCCAATTTAAACGCAATGATTCTTTTTTTTTTTTTTTTCTTTTACTTTTAGAATTATAACATCAAAATCAATATTAGAATGTTGTTGTGGTTGTACAATGTCCTCAAGTAGGTTCAGGCAAGACTGATGAAATATTGAAAAGATATAAGCAGTGTTTTGGTGCATGAGTTTTAAAATCAAAATGAATCTAAAGAATTACATAATAGTGCAGAAGTCGTTAAAAATTTTGGATAGTGGCTAACTGTTGTACCCTTGAGCATGGCATTGAACCTCAGGCTGTTCCAGGTTCTTTCTTTCTTTCTCTCTCTCTCTCTCTCTCTCTCTTAATTGTTGGAAAACCATGTTTGAGTTTCATATATATGATGAATGTAGGTTAGAAAGTAAGTTAGAGACAAGTAAAAACTGCCCACACACTCAAGTTTTAATTCTGCTCTATTTTCTGTTCTATGCACGAGGAGCAGGCTGGTCAATTAAAAATCATTTAATTTAAGTGGGTAATACTGTATGACTTCAGATGTACTCTCTGCATATTCATCCTTGGCATTTTCTATGCAGACTAGGTAATAAATTGGAAAATGGCATATGTCCCCATTAAAAGGACATCTTTATAGAAGTCAAGCAAGTTGGAACAGACCATTACTCTGCCTCTCCCACAGATCACTGAAGCAGTGGAAATACACAGGCACCATATGACCACCCTGACACGCGTATTAATATTGTTGACAACTTTCAAACTTCTGATATGCCATAGAGGATTTATTCTCTAATCCTACAGCAAATGTCTTTGTGCCATGTGCTGATCCAAGTTACTGCTTGATGGCAAAAGTTTCAAAAGTGCCAGTAATACCAGAAAATGTGAGAACAACAACCAAAAAAGTGTAATTATACATTTAAGGACTGACTTACTATGGGTTTAGGGTTTGGTTTAGAGTTATTTGCATGTAATTATAACTATAGTAACTGCATGTGTAACAAAATAAAGTGTTACAAAAAAGTTAAGCATTTGTTTCAGAGACCAAACTTGTCAATTTTACTTTTTATTCATAATATAAGTTATGATAATGATATACAATATTATATAATTGTAATTATATATTATTATATTTCTAGTATTAATGCATTACCTCTTCACTAAAAAATGAATAATGAATAATAATAGATGTTATGGTTTAATCAATAAATTAAAAATTTAAAGGTTTAGTTTAGTTAGTTCTAATCCAATACAAACTAAAACTTAAAGTCTGTCTACTTGTTCTGATGTATTCAGTACATTTCTAAAAAGGGCTGCGTGTTTGGCAGCTATTTCATTTAGCTCCAGTCCCAGACATGGGGAAAAAAAAAAAAAAAAAGTTTCATAATTTTCTCTCTGTCTACATCTTTCTTGGACTGAAACAGCTTTCTCTCTGTGTTCATCTCCATCCTCCCACAGACATGATTTCATTTGGGAGACCTTGGATGTGACTCAGCCACACTTCAAGTGTCCTGGTTTGTACAACATCTTCTTTATATTTTTAACATATTTATGAAATAGTTTAAGAAAAAAAAAAAAAAAAAAAATATATATATATATATATATATATATATACACTCTACTTTGTGATAGCAAGTTCATAGTAACTCTTGATGAATCTTGGATATTTATCAAGGTCAAAATTGAATGATGATTTAAAGTGACTAAATAACATTACTGGTCCGTAAGGCATTGGTGGCATATTCATGCATATTCATCAGAAATGCAGATAGGTTTGATGCACTGACGATGCTGATTAAAGCAACCCTGATGAAAATTAGATAGACAAGACCAAATGAGGATAGACATTGATGGTGGGCAATAAACAACAAAACAACTTTTGGGGAAAAACAGAATCTGTCACCAGAATGCAATAATTATTTCTTTTATGTATGTATGTATGTATATATATATATATATATATATATATATATATTATCTTACATTTTAGTTTTTTGTTTACTCCTGATGATTTTTTTAAATTAAATACTGCAAGAAATATAGTTACTTTGCAAACTTTGCTAGAAAACAATACAAGTGCTCAGGGCTCTGATCAGTCCTCTTACTAAACAGCCATTAACATCAACAACTCAGCTCTGGATGGCGAGAAATGTCAAGCTGATGAATTATACAGCAGTAGAGAAATATGAAAGCACTTTGAGGCTGGTGCTCCTGCAGAGAATCAGATAGAAGGCAAAAACTCTCTTGCAAGTGCTGTACGTAGAAAATCAATGGGTTCTGGTCAGAGGCTCTTCACCACAGTACCTACCCCATTTCAAGATCTCAGGCGCTGTTAATGATAAGACGAGGGGGCACAATCAACCGCAAGCCATTTCACATCTCCGCCTTTGTGGAAGTTGGGTCAGCTTAGTGTCAACTAAGTCTCCTCACAGACAAACAAAGAAAAAAAGAGAGTACAACATTCCCGAGACCAGCCACAGCTGATCAAATTAGTTATTGACCAAATGCCAAGAATTGAGTGCTAGATGCCTTTTTGAGCCAGAGCCCAGTTAGTCTTTACCAGAATCCTTGTCTGTGTTGTATGAAACGACATTAGTACGAATTATACCGCAGTAATACAACGTGCACTTCCTGCACAAAGCACTTACCAGATCTTATGTTATTTATATTATACATACTAAACAAGATCTTATGTATAGTCAGCTGGTAACTCTAGACAACTAACCAGCTCGCTGTATGTTATTCCATCTTTGCTTGACTACTTACTATATTGACATAAATTATTGATTTCAGTTGAATTTATTTTATTATGTAAATTTTATTAGAATTATTCTGAATAAGTACTGAATATTAGAGTATTCACTGCTGAAAATTCAGCTTCAAAATAAATTTGATTTTAAACTATGTTAAAAAAGAGTTATTTTAAATTGTAATATTTCACAATATTACTGTTTTTACTGATTTTTTTTTTTTGTTTGTTTTTTTGTAGCCTTTATGAGCATAAGAAACATTTTTTTCTGACAACAAAGAGAAAAGTGAGGTCTGCCACAGACACTAAAAGTCTCATTTACTTAAAATAAATAAATAAATAAATAAATAATAGGCTGTGTTTTATCATCCATTTCCAAATGTGCAAGCTAAGCGGTTTATTGTGCAATGAGGTATTAACTTAAGGTGGGAGTGATGTTTAGATGTCCCCTCTCTCTCTCTCTCTCTCTCTCTCTCTTTGCACTCTCTTTGATAGTACCATCCATTTTTCATGATCAATGTAATGCCAATGAGTATAATACTAATCTACCTGAGAGCTGAGAGAGGGCGGATGGACACCACGAAGAGCAGACAAGATGAAATGTAAAAGAACATAAATATTGTAGTAAATTACACGACAGATTGAAACCTTTCATGAAAGTGGAACTAGAAATCTCTGTGATCAAGTTCAGCTTAATCAAAAGATGACTGGAATATGGTTAGCCCTAAAAATATGTTTAAAAATCAAACCGGTAACACTTTAGAATAATGGTCCATTGTAGGTCACAATGGGGGATCTAGAGATCACTAGTAGTTCTTGATTGTTTTTTTGTTTTGTTTTTTTTTACTCAGAACGTGGTCATAAAATGCATCATTACTCAAGTGTTACCTAGTCACTCTGCAGAAACTACTAGTGATTGAAAGACCATTATTTTTTTCACTTTAAAATAATGCTCCAGATCACTAGTAGTTCTTTAAGAGTGACTAGATAACACTTGAGTAATTAGTGATGCAACACGTTGAAAGTAAAAAAGACAATTGCTCACATCTCAGATACGTTAAAGAATTAGTTCACTTTAAAATGAAAATTACCCCATGATTTACTCACCATGAAGCCATCCTAGGTGTATATGACTTTATTCTTTCAGACGAATACAATCAGAGTTATATTAATAATCACTCCGATGCTTCCAAGCTTTATAATGGCAATACATGGAAACCACCTGTTTGAAGTGCATCCATTCATCATAAACGTACTCCACAAGACTCCGGGTTGTTAATAAAGGCCTTCTAAAGTGAAGCGATGCATTTGCATAAGAAAAATATCCATATTCAACACGTTCAACTTACGAAGAAATTGTGTCACACCTCAGTTCAAACCGCTTACGCTACACCCTACGTCTTCCGTATTCATCTTACGAAACAGCGTTATTAAAGTTATTAATATAACTCAGATTGTGTTCGTCTGAAAGAAGAAAGTCACATAGGATAGCTTGAAGGTGAGTAAATCGTGGGGTCATTTTCATTTTAATGTGAACTAATCCTGTAATGTTGTGATTAGTAATTAATTGGTAATACTTATAATTTGTCATAGTTAGGTATTAGTTCTGAATGAGGCCAGTCTTATTCAGTAATTATTGATTACCTAATAAGGAGTCCTAAATTTGCTATTGCTTGATTAGTTTATCTTATTTCCATATTAGTTAATAGTAGTAGCTGAAGTGTTAATGTAGTACTACTCATTAGTCCTGCATTACTTTATGCATAGTTACCTTTTAATGATGGACCATTATTCTAAAGTGGCATTTCCTGATTTTGACGAGTTAGACGCATTCCTGGGTCAACATATTTTGTTGATCCTGGAACAACATTCCTGTCTGAAATTTAATCCTAACCATATCCCTATCCCTAAACCTAACCCTACCCATAAGTTATCCCTAAAATCAGAAGGAAATGATAGGTGAATAACACTGATGTAGAAGCACCTAACCCTGATTGTAAGCCTAAACTTGACATAAACTGTAAACTTGTCCCTCAAATCTAATTGGCTGAATGGGAATATGTTATACTTGGTGAAATCAGGTTCTGCTCTAAAATCTCTAACATTTGTAAGTGGCACTTTGCTGTGTTAGGCTTTGTTATATATATATATATATATATATATATATATATATATATATATATATATATATATATATATATATATATATATATATTATCGTTTAATTCTTAAAAAAGAAAACTAAAACTAAAGAAAACACTAACTCAGAAAATACTAGGTTATAAGTATTAGACATGGACAAATGCACTGGACCAAAATTATGATGCTAATAAACAAACGAATAACTGCTGAAATGTTTACAATCTTGTCTTGAAATAGGGATGAATTAGTGATTTGCTTACTGCAGAGAAAGTCGGCTCACTTTTTAACTCCGCCATCAAAGACAAACTCAAATCCTAGTGGATTACACTATTTTGATGTAAATAGGGCACATTAAACTGCATGTCTGGACAATATGGGTGTTTTTGCATTTGTTTATTCGCAGAGGTTAACAAAAGACCTCTGGTTGATTGGGCTTGTGCTCTCAAGGATAGTGAAGAGACCAGAACAAGTGGATCAGTTCTGTGCTAAATCTGTCCAAACACATCTGCACACCAGCACATTGTTAATTAGGCAGAGAGACTTTAATACTTTAATCAGAAATTGTAAGCTTAAAAGAAAAAGAAACAGGAAAAAAAATATATTTTCTAACTGACTCTCAGCTTAGAAAGGCATGGACTGATTGAAAAGTATACTCTAAACTAATTAAACCTGGGAGAATATGTCAAAGGGCAAAGCAGGCACAATTAACCACCCAGGCATCTCATGTGTACTGCTGCAAATGATGCTATGTGCAGGACTGAAATAGCATGCATTGAAGTCTATGTTCATTCATCCGCTGCAAACGTTAGTTTTCCCTTTGTTCAGTGTCAGGGAGCACCCTATGATTACTCCAGAGGTGAACCTTGATTAGACCTCACAGTGCCAAAGGACTCCATTTGTGATTAAAATCAGTATTTAACAATTCATCTAAATGGCACCTCAAAGTGACTCGTTTTAACTTAATGAGCACAAGCAACATGGATCAAAATAAATGGTTTAGATGAAGTGTTGAAATTCAAGACCTTGACACTAGGGAGAGTCTGGCACATGGCTGTACAGCTCAACAATTAACCCTTTAAGCCCGAAGTGTACCGCCGGCGGTATACCACCCATCCCAGGCCTTTTTCAAAACTACTGCCTTGATCAACATAAAATGTGTCATTTGAAAGCTTAGAGTCTGAACTTTACAATAAATATATTTGATTAACGCCTTACTAACTAGTTGCTGATGAATAAAAAAAAGTTTTCATAATTTATGATTTTCTTTTTTTTTTTTTTTGTACTATGTGCTGCAATGTGTCAAAAACACATACAGTTCAGATAGTCACGTGTCATGTCATTTGAAAGGTCTCATGGAGTAGAATACAACAAGCATAATTGTTAGCTTTGACTAAACTTGAGTGAGTTTTTGTACATGAAGTCCCACAAGACCAATATGTAAATAATATACGGATGCTGCATTTATGTCACGTTTTTGCTTGTAACTTCATAACTGTGGAAAATGGCACAGCATTATTTACAGCAGCATTATCTCTCACGATTAAAAGAGGTCCAAAATCAGCATTGTTGATCACGAGATATTCCTCACGGAGTTACGACACATAAAACCCCATAGGCGCTAATTAAAATCAGATATAGCTTTCACATGGCATTTTCGCTTATAACTTCATGAAACATGCATAGATCATAGAAAATACCACATCATTACTCACAGTGGATGTTTCCGATTGAAATGAGTCCGAAATCAACATTGCGTACATCACGAGATATTCCTCATGGAGGAACGATTTTAAAAATGCCCATTAGGGGGCGTCAAGGGGTAAACAAAAGGGCTGCCTTGGTTCCAAATGCTATTACTTTTGATTACTATATGCTATCACCACAAAATTTGATTCAGATGCAACTCACATGTAGGGAAACTTCGCCAAAGGAGAGATTGTCCTCCTACCATATGTCCTTCCCAGGTTATTGCATGTCAAATAAGCAGAGGTGGAAGTAACGAATTACAACTACTCACGTTACTGTAATTAAGTAGCTTTTTCGAGTTTTTGTACTTTTTTTGAGTACATTTTTAAATCTGTAATTGTACTTGTACTTCAGTACAAATGAAGGTAAGTAATCTGTAATTGTACTTGTACTCCAGTACAAATTAAGGTAAGTAATCTACTTCGCTACTTGTAAAATCACATTCCGTTACTGAGTATGCCAACAATTTGAATATTCAAACCTTTGACCGGCATATCGGTAGCCAATAAAGAAATCCGATCATAAACGGACCAATAAAAACCCTGATATTTTACTAACGGCGTGTCGTTCTCTCATCTCCCCGACAAAGAGTTTGACACACACCCGCCTCCTCCTGTCACCTGTTTCAGCTACAGAGCCTGAATGTCAGCGCGAGATTGCAGGTATTGTGCATAATTTTAATCATACCTGCAGGTTTCTATGGTGTATTTTAAGTACAAATGTCTTTATTGTAACACGCAGAAAACGTCGCGAGCTCTCAGATATACAAGTGAACTGCCTTTCCTCTCACTCAGATATTGAGTGCGCGCTGTCAGACTGTGTAGTGTGCAATCGCGAATCTCTCCGTGCTCTTAAATTAAACGTTGTCAAAAGTTAACAATCAGAATAGACCTCCATGCCTGACCAATGAAAATGCTACAGGAAATCTTATTGGCTATAAGCACCAGAAAGTCTTTCAACAATCAAAGGTGGATCTTTTATTTCTTTACAATGTAAATGTATGTTTCAGAATGGGGCATTTGTACATAAAAATAGCCTAGTCTGTCTAACTGCATCACTACATTGTACAGACATTACAGGTCAAACCCCTCTGATGTTCTTTTTATCTAAATAAACAACATATTATATGGCTCTTTAAGGGTTAGTTCACCCAAAAATGAAATTTCTGTCATTAATTACTCATCCTCATGTCATTCCACACTCGTAAGACCTTCGTTCATCTTCAGAACACAAATTAAGATATTTTTGATCAAATCCGAGAGATTTCTGACCCCAGACTGCAAAGTAATTGCAGCTTTCAAGGCCCAGAAAGATAGTAAAGACATTGTTAAAATAGCCCGTGTGACTACCAGTGGTTCAACCTTAATGTTATGAAGTGACGAGAATACTTTTTCTGTGCAAAAAACAAAAATAACAACTTTATTCAAGAATTTCCTCTCTCCGTGTCACTCTCTGATGCTGTTCATGTGAGCATCACATCATGTGATGCTAACGCAGAATCCGGCCAATAATGAGCCAACGTTCTGACGTAGAACCTGGAAGTGCTGCACTGTGTTTACTACGTCAACAGTGTCAGAGACTGACATGGAAGAGAAGAAATTGTTGAATAAAGTTATTTATTTATTTTTTCGCACAAAAAGTATTCTTGTCACTTCATAACATCACTGGTTGAACCACTGTAGTCACATGGACTATCTTAACAATGTCTTTCTAGACCTTGAATGTGGTAATAATGTTGTTGTCTATGGAGGGTCAGAAAGCTCTCGGATTTCATCAAAAATATCTTAATTTGTGTCCTGAAGATAATGTTGTGCTACAACATGAGGGTGAGAAATTATTGATAGAATTTTCATTTTTCGGTGAACTAACCCTTTAAGATACACGGCATATAAAAATGCAGTGTTGTCATATTTTGAATACCTCAACTAAATTTAGGTCATTTTTTTGTTCTTATTTTATTACTGACTGTATTTTTTGTACATTTGTAAATTTAATTCAGTTTGAAATCAAGTTTTTTTGTGCTGAGTGTGAGCTACTGCAACAAAGTTACCCTATTGTAAAGACACAAATACACAGAGTGAGCAAATGTTTAAGTGAGATTATTGTAATGGTAATTGGTCAATGTTTAAATATGCAAATAAAAGCCTAAAATAAAATCTGTTTAACGTATAAAGCAGACGTGTCTCTTCAGAAGATTTGAATTAAACCATTTAAATTGATTACTGTTACGAGTCTTGTACTTTTGGAAGCTTGAAAATAATGATTGCCTTGACAAAATGGATGGACAAAAAAGTTAGATATTAAAATATCTATGGTATACAGTATGTGGTGGTTTTCCCCATGGTATTTAAAATGATACTGAATATTGATCTTTTCAAGGTATTGTATTGAAGTTAGAAATTCCAGTACTGTGACCACTAATTCATGCACTTCATGAATAAGGTGAAAGTGCTTTGTTTAAAGTAACTATTTTCTACTTCGATGTATGGTTTGATTTAATATTTTTTGATAATTTATTAAATATCGCCGGCTAAAAAGTAATTTGTAATTAGAGTAGTTTTTGAGAGGAGTAATTTGTACTTTTACTCGAGTACTTTTTTGACACCAGTACTCTTACTTGTAATTGAGTATTATTTCATCAATGTAACAGTACTTGTACTTAAGTACAAATTTTCAGTACTCTTTCCACCACTGCAAATAAGAAAAATATGTCAAATATTTTATGTATTTTATCAGCAGTTTCTCAGCATGAGAATGTCCAAATGTAAAAATCGTTCTATCAAACGATTCTGACTCTCCTTGCTATAGTTATGTGTCTACTTTTGTGTATGTGACTCAGAAAAAAACAACTCTAAAAATGCCTTCAGGGCTTAAAGGGTTAAACTCATCTATGGTAAACTTATTAAGTGGCATAAATGAGCCAATACATGAAGAATTGTTGTGAGGAGCAAAATTGGAGTAATCTTGAGTGAATATTTTTTATTTTTTTTTTGGAGATGTGACAGTACAATGTCTTACTGGGCTGCTTTAATACAGATAGTGATTCTGTAAAAGCATGTGTTTTGCATCTGATGTTTCAGAAGACAAAATCATGTCATGAGAGAATTTTGCAGCAGGCAAGCAGGACCTCTTCTTGCAATACAAGTCTAAAGGCCCTGATATATTTCAAGCGAAATTAACTGGTGTAATGTAATTTTGAGCAAAATCAGGCCAAAGTGAAGTTCATTTCTGGAGTTCGAAAACCATTTTCGGAAAAAAAATTCGCTCTGGCTGGTAAGCTCCTTCGGTTACATAATAGGTAGGTATGCTTGGCTCTGCCTTCTTTGACATAGAACATTTTTGTTCAGCCCATCAAGGTCAGACGTCCATGAGTAAAAACATGAGCACACTGGAGAAATGCTTTAGAGTAGAAATTTTTACTCCTTACTTGAAAGCGACACCGAAGGTGCTGATACCCTATTGTATTCCCTATAACAGCAGAACTGTCATAGTTAAGTTAAAAAAAATCATATAACTTCTGATTCCTTCAGTTACCATGAATTATACTACAATAAAATAGACAAATAATTGCTCTCTATGTGAAATACGATCAAATCAAATTTCACATAGAGACAAATTATTTGTTTATTTAATATACATAGAATAATACTTCCATAAAGAGACACTTAAAGACGTGTATTATATTTGAAAAGATATATTGCTATTGTATTACTGTATTGTCTACATGAGCCATTGGTGCTTGGACCCCATGTTTAATACTGTAACACCGGAGCTGTGTCCATATATGTCTACTTCCATACTATATAGAAGGTATATATGCAGAGTAGTATGTCTGAATTCATAGCATTTATAAAATGTGAAAAGTACCCGGATGACCAACAAATTCTGAAGATTCTGAAGTGTGTGTTCGGTGGACACTTTACTATCCCATGAGGCCATGGGAGAGGATTTGTGAATGGAAGCGTCACAACGCTGTAGGTCACATGACAACGACACAATGGCGAATGTAGTACGTCCAAATTTCATTCATACATTCATACTATATAGAACTTACTTTTTTAACGGTCACAAAGTTTTAAACCCAATGTAGCACCTATAGAATGTAATTTCAGACACACTGAACATGTCCATGTGGGCCCCATATGGGTTTTATCTGGGTTTTATGAGCGTCATCTGAGCATGGGGTCAGAGTGGGCACTTTAATGGGGTGAATGTGGGCCCCAACTTGGTTGTGGGCCCCAGTTAGGTTTGCCATTATGGAAAACTGCCATAATTGTATAAAACATTTTCAACTAAGTGATTATTTTTTTCATTTGTTTTATATGATAGTGTAATAATTTAATATATAATAATAATCAATGGTTAGTGGTTGACATAAAATGCTGTGTTAACTCAACCAATCAGCATGTTCAGTGCCCAAGTCCGATCCCTAAAAGTTCCTGAACTTTGACAAAAAAAAAGTACTACCTTGTGAGCAGGGCCTTTCTGGGGGGGAAATTTTTACCCTGAATTTCATTTAGACCATGGTCCCTGCGGGAGAAACACACCAAGTACCACCCCAGAGTCCCTAGTCCCTGGTGAAAGTTCCTGCAGTGGAAATACAGCTGATGATTGGCTTGTGTGCCTTCCCACAAATCCCACCTTCTCATTTAAAAAAAAAAAACAGTCACCCCTCACTCACCACTTGAATACTATCACCTTCGTGTCAAGGGATATAAACTCTCTATCAAGGTAAAATATGTATATTTTATTTTTATTTTAAAGGGGACATATCATGAAATTCTGACTTGTTCCATCTATAAGTGCTATAATCGGGTCACCGGTGCATCTACCAACCCAGAAAACGTGAAAAAGGACAACCTAGTAACTTTGTTTTGGTAAGCCTTTCTCTGCAAGCATGTGAAAAAACGAGCCACTCAGATTTCGCTCCTTTTGTGACGAAGGAAGGGGATTTTATAATTTTACTAAATTTTACTTTACTTAATCTGCACGTTTCCACCCATGGCGCCGTCATTTTGTTATCGCAAGCGAAAACTGTGTACCAGTTCTAAGGCCATGGCAAAAGTTCATGCAAAGCATGCTAACTGTTCTGTCGTTGGCTGCACAGACGAGCACAGAACAGTATTTAGAGTCTTGTTAGCTTGGATAGCCTGCAAGTTGACCTTGGCAAGCTCAATTGCTAAAAAAGGAGCGTTTCTGTCTGAGCGATAAAAAAAATATTAGCCCATTCACAGCATTTGATAGCAATCATAAATGTTAGCCTGGTGTGTATGGCTCTGTTTGGCAAACAGGTATGCTATGTATAGTAGGTGTCCATACAGGTCGATGAGTTGAATCAACTCCACAGCAACTACAAAAATGTATCCACTAACCATTCAGAAACATCCAGTTGCATTCTAAAAGTTGTAACTTCTTCCTCAGTCTCTCCATCAGTGTCCGACTCCAGTTTGAATAATGTAAGGTTGAACACCGTTACTGACAGTCATCATTTTGGCTGCGTATGAGATGCTTCAGCTTTGTTGTTGTTGAGCAATGTAAGTGTTAGCTGTTAAAGCTCCGCCCTCTTTTGAAAAGTGGGCCGGGAGCAGCAGCTCATTTGCATTCAAAGGGACACACACAAAAATAGTGTGTTTTTGCTCACACCCAAATAGGGGCAAATTTGACAAGCTATAATAAATGATCTGTGGGGTATTTTTAGCTGAAACTTCACAGACACATTCTGGAGACACCAGAGACTTATATTACATCTTGTGAAAAGAGGCATAATAGGTCCCCTTTAACCAAGTTTTACTGTTGCTTTTATGTAATTGGATAAATAAAGATTTTAGAATTCAGTAATGGCAGACTCAAGAATTGCAAATTAACTAACTTAACAAATGTAATTAATTAATGTTACACTTTATTTTAAGGTGATGTAGTTACATAAGTACTGAGTAATGTTAATTAACTACATTTACTTACTATAGAGTTACAGTCAGGTTTAGGGTTTGGTTTTGGGTTAGTTACTTATAATTATACAAAATTAACTGTTATTACTATAGTAAGTACATGTAGTAATGTGTAATTAATTCACCTTAAAATAAAGTGTTACCAGCTGACTACTGCAGCTAAACAGCAAGAATGAAAATGATAATATTGGAAGTTTACTAGCAAGTTTTGTATGTGTCTCATCCAATGTTGGATTCACGCCATGTCGTAATTACCATAGTCTCAAGATGACAACATGTGATGTTCTATTCGGAGCTGTTCACATCCACGGACTGGGAATTATGTGTTTCTGTGGCAACACTATCAACGGCTAAATGAATCTGCAGCGGTCAGGTGGTACAGCGGTCACGTGGTACAAGTAGGAGCTCTCGAACAATTCCATTTTACAAGCTGTAATTATGAGCTCTACGAGGACGTCCATGCTTGAGTTGAATTCACATAATTGCAGTAATTACGACATGACGTGAACGCACCTTGACACACTAAATTGATTTCATTGAGCTCTCTTCTAACAAGCTGATGATCTGAATCAGGTGTGTTAAAAAGGGGAGACATATAAAATGTACAGTGTGGTGAGTCACCAGGACCAGAATTAAGTCCTTTACAGTTGAAATATTTTCACATGAAATTTAAAAAATATAGAGCACCACATAAAATCAGCTGATTTTCGGAATTCTTTGTTTGGTCATTTAGAGGTGGTTTGAAAGTGAATTTTGCATAGTAGCTTATTATATGACCCACTGGAATCTTTGAAAAAAATCAATACATGGGGCCCAATTTTCACCCACTGTGCACCCCATAAAAAAAAAAAAAAAAAAAAAAACAACAACGGGGCCATTGCCACATAACGGGGCCATTTGTGTGTCCAGTGTTCCTTCACCCATGCAGACCCCATAGGGTTTTTGTGTGTAGCCCACCTTGGCCCCATTATTAGCACCCATTTGGGACCCAAGTTAATCCATATAGTGAAGATGTAAATGGGCCCCACTTAGAGCCCACTATGGAGCCATAATGTGCCCTTATAGGCTAACAAACATGGAGCCCATGTTGAGTCGATTGACAAATTTCTCTGGTCCCCATTTGGCTTGCCCATGCAGGGCAAAAGTAACAGCCCATCAAAACCCACATAGAAATGTTGGCTGGGAATGAAGGCAGCAGTTGTTGTTTCACGCAGCAACTGCTAGAAGCTGTCCACACTGGAAGCGAACGTTGCAAATCAATTTGCAATCTGAAGTTGCGCAGCATCACTTTTGTCGTGTCGCGCCGTTCGTGTAGACATGGTATAAAGCTGCTTGCTTTTAAGCAATTTGTTGTAAAGTACTTTATAAATAAGCGTGACATGACTGGAGTGCAGAATTGCAGAGCTTGTGCAACCATATCCATGTTGCTATGATTAGGTGCTTTCTTAACTGCTGTTTTCTCACCGCTGTCATTTTTGTTGTGATTAAGAGGAAAGTGCACAGTACATATTCACCTAAACACAGCTCCCAGCAGCATGGGTGGCATCAAAATATTTGCTAACAGTGCAACGCTAGGTATTTCGACCTTTTTTTTACCCCTAAGTGAAGAACGAAAAAGAACTTCACCGTGAGTATATCGGGGCCTTAATGAACCTACAGTGCAGTATCTGCAATCACATAACCTAGTTACGTTTGCTATTTGTTATTTGTCAAAATACCTACTAAACATTACAACGAATGAACATTATTGGGAAAATAATTATAGCTACAGATTATACTTATGTATAATCATAGGAAACATCTGAAACAATTTACTTTTGCCTTTGTGCTTTTTTTAGGAAATGGTGTTGCTCTGATACACCAGTGCTCGTTCACAATTAAGAATGCAGCTGGCATCACTTTAATGTATGTGCCACCCATTTTAGCTCTGGGATTTGGAGCTATATGAGATGTGACAACAGAAGTGACAATGCATAGGAACTCTGAGGAAAACAATGTCAACAAACGGCTTTGAGATGCAACACTGAGAGGCGTTTATGTAAATAAAAGAAGAACCCTATTCTGGTAAATGACACAGCTGCTAAGGAAAAAAACAACATTGGGGAAAATGGCACGCAAATGATGAGAAATACAACTGATTTAACTTCAGAGGGAATTGAAAGAGACTCAGAGGTATGAGCAATAACAACTAGCTTCTTTACTATTCAGAAGTAAAAACTGGTTTATTTCAAACTAATTTCAATTGCTTTTACATTACGGTATTCAGTAACATTTCCCCAAAATAATCTAAATGCTCAGTATTCTTACAAACCCGATTCCAAAAAAGTTGGGACACTGTAAAAATTGTGAATAAAAAAGGAATGCAATGATGTGGAAGTTTCAAATTTCAATATTTTATTCAGAATACAACATAGATGACATATCAAATGTTTAAACTGAGAAAATGTATCATTTTAAAGGAAAAATAAGTTGATTTTAAATTTCATGGCATCAACACATCTCAAAAAAGTTGGGACAAGGCCATGTTTACCACTGTGTGGCATCCCCTCTTTTTATAACAGTCTGCAAACATCTGGGGAGACAAGTTGCTCAAGTTTAGGAATAGGAATGTTGTCCCATTCTTGTCTAATACAGGCTTCTAGTTGCTCAACTGTCTTAGGTCTTCTTTGTCGCATCTTCCTCTTTATGATGCGCCAAGTGTTTTCTATGGGTGAAAGATCTGGACTGCAGGCTGGCCATTTCAGTACCCGGATCCTTCTTCTACGCAGCCATGATGTTGTAACTGATGCAGTATGTGGTCTGGCATTGTCATGTTGGAAAATGTAAGGTCTTCCCTGAAAGATACGACGTCTGGATGGGAGCATATGTTGTTTGATATGTTATCTACATTCTATTGTGAATAAAATATAAGTTTATGAGATTTGTAAATTATTGCATTCCTTTTTTATTCACAATTTGTACAGTGTCCCAACTTTTTTGGAATCGGGTTTGTACATTTATTCTATGATTGTTTGGTTCACTTTTTTTAATAGCCATGCTCATATCTAAATGTATCCTTGGTGAATGTCCAGTGTGCAATTAATTGGTTTCAGCATATGAGAGAGTGCATTGAAGTGTGTGTAAGAATGCAGTGCAGAAATGTTTGTTTAATCTCTTTTAATTTACTGTACATGTTTGAGGAACACTGGTGTAAACGTGATTTGTGGTGTATGCCAAAAGTTACTTTGAAGTTACTTTAATACTCAAAACCAAAATACATTTTGAAACTCTGGTCAAAACCATCTTTGGTCATCACAGCTACAAGAAAAAAGTTCTGACAACAGTTTTCTGTTGTGTGCTTTTTTTTTCCCCCTTGTAAAATTTAGGATCAAAGAGCTATTTCACAAAGAAAACTTTACATTGTGTGTTTCTTACTCCCTTTGTGAACTATTTTCAACATATTAGTGCCTTACAAAAGGCCTTAAAATGAGCTTTTAAAATTGAACTGTGATTGCTTATTGAGTTTACAGTGTGCTATTAAATGGCATTTATTTTATTTAGTCTTTTATTGTTTTATGTGTTGACAGTGGGTTGTTAGTTTTAATTTTCACAGATTAATTGCACCAATACCAGTACGAGTACGAGTACCGATACTTTTTTTCTGGTACTCGCTGATACCGATGCCTATACATTTATTCATTTCTCTCTCTCTCTCTCTCTCTCTCTCTCTCTCCCCTTTTTTTTTTAATTTTTTTATTTTGGGTGATGTTGCAGTTTTCCAAGCACAACACAGTGAGACTAATGAATGTAGGACAGCTTCTTTATTATCACTCTAATGAAAAAAGTAATACTTTTTATGTGCTTGTCACAAACTTAAAGAACAAAAATTTCACAATGTCCAATAACCTTCAAAGGGGATAATTGATCCTTCGCCGGGAGTTTGATTGACAAGCGATCTAACCAATCAGAATGCCGAATCCGCCATTTTGTCTGACAAAGCTGCCAGGAGTTAGAAGATTAACCTCGGTGGACTTAAACTTGAAAAATGATGTGTACTGACGTATTTACGTGAGATACTCCAAATGATGGACATTTTGACAACTATGTGTGCATTTGACCATTCAGGCACAAGGAGAACTAGGATCGTGCGCAAGAGAGAGAGCGCGTGCGAGAGAGAGAGAGTGCTTCTGGTCTATGTCATTCAGTGCGATTCTGCCTATCCCGCCTTCACTAATCGATAACGAATTGTGATTGAAAGCATGCAGTTCGCAATGTGTGTGTTGTCATCATTAATTTTGAAGTATTTCCACACCTCTGAGGCTAACATTATAACATCTGCTGCTGCCACTGGTGACTCTGTGCACGGAAAATTCTGTCAGTTACGTCACGTGAAGTATCAGTCTTTGGTATCGGGGGTATTTTTACGAGTACGAGTACAAGTACATGAGTTTGGTATCAGTGTACCCCTATAATAAACCCTAACCCAAAGAAACACTGCAACTAAGGTAAGCATAGCTGGCCATTTAAAATGCATACAGACATTTACTTTTCATTTTCCATAGGCTCATT
Organism: Elopichthys bambusa; assembly: GCA_037101425.1. Taxonomy (NCBI): domain Eukaryota; kingdom Metazoa; phylum Chordata; class Actinopteri; order Cypriniformes; family Xenocyprididae; genus Elopichthys; species Elopichthys bambusa. Next base: position 20,869,438 of record CM074432.1, read on the forward strand.
GAAGAGCCACTATGTCTCTTTTTACACACATGATCCTCTCTTTCTAATTAAATGAAGTGAAACAGCTTTGTGTAGCAGTTTCATGGATTTCATTTATGTCAGCAAGTTTCCAAAGGCACCCATCTGAATTTCAAATGATAAATGTAAATATAAATCCCTCTCTTATTGTAGCAATTACATTAAATCCCACATTATGGAAATAAAGACAAAACCAACAAAACATAATTTAATTTTCTGCATTTAGTTCCTCATAGGAGTACAAAGAGAGGAACAGTGCATTTAATTTAGAAATTTCTATGTGCTTAGTCTTCACTGAAAACCCAATTAAGTCGACTATAAGTCAAATATTTATATAACACCAATCCTCTAAAATGTTTTTCTCGTAGTTATAGTTTTTGAATGGAATATCAATGTGCAATAAAATACTGCAGCACTACTTAAAATGACTGTGGTATTTACTTTACACTGCTCTGATCCTTGATAGCATAAAAACATACAGTGGATGTAAATGGATAACAATGAAGATGGAGGATGGAGGGGTGGGGGGTTTTGGGATGGGGGGGTGGGGGCAGCATTCAAGGATTATTCAACAAAATGCTCATTAAAATTATGTAGCATCTTTTCACTGAATCTGGCTTATGTTACATTAAAAGACATATGGGCAGAAAGGGCTTAGCCTAATCCAGGACTGGGCCTTAGTTAATTTAGGATATTTAAGTAGCTTTTATAAAAATTCCTTAGAAAAATACATAACTGGTGTCAATCTTAAGAAAAAAAAAAAAAAAATAGCACTGACATATTTTAAGATACTTCAGTACAAGTTATTTTCAGTTAAGACAGCTCCAACATGCATTTTAGTCTGAGACTAGCCTTAAGCCTTGTCTGTGAAACTGGGCAATAGATTTTAGCCTACAGGAACACAAAAGAATCATTATTTCAGTGGTCACAGCAGCTGTTATAAATAGGCTCATGAAGTTCTTTGGTATTTCCAATCTTTATCATCAAATTGTCCCTATTTGTCTTATTGATCAGTATCTGTGGAATGAACATTTTTCCAGTACAAGGACTTTTGGCTTTTATAAAGAAAGAAAGACATGAATGAATACTTTATTCTGCAAGGATACATTAAACTGTTCAAAAAGTGATGGTAAAGACTTTAAAAATTGTTACAAATTATGAATTTTCTTTTCATTAAAAAAAATCCTGAATAAAATGTATCATTGTTCTCGCCAAAATATTAGCCAGCACAACTGTTTTGAATATTGATAATAATAAAAAAAATGATTTGTGGATCTTGTGACACCGAAGAACTGAGCAGCTGAAAATTCAGCTTTTAAGAATAAAATATATGAAAAAGAAAATAGATATTTTTTTACTGTATTTTTGATCAAATAAATGCAGCCTTGTTTAGCATGAGAGACTTATTTCAAAAACATTAAAAATCTTACCAACCTCAAACTTCTGAGCTGTAGTGTATTACTTAATTTTCTGACATTTATCACCTTGCATTTGGTCTTCATTATTAAATACAGCTCATAGTAAAGGCACTGTCCATAGCATTCAGCAACCTGCAGGTATTTTTCTGTACTTGTCCTATGATAGGTTTTCCCAAAGATGGATTTGCACCTGTACTGTACATTTCAACGGGCAATTTACGAGGTAACACCCTGCTCAAAAGATGTGGCTTTGACCAAAACTGCTCTCAACGACACTCTGTTCAACTGCTCCATTTTATGTTCAGTGTACACAGTTTCATTTCCACATTGCTGGATCTTGGAAGCACAGATGTACTCCACAGGGCTCTGTTCTTCTCTACAGTCAGCATTTTTCCTAAGTACCTCACATATGTGCACCTCCGGCCTGGATCCCATCCATGTTGACGACTGAGAAAGGGATTGCTGACTGTTAATTGTGTGTGTGTGTGTGTGTGTGTGTGTGTGTGTGTGTGTGAGGGAGAAAGAAAGAACTGAAAGGTGGAGAAATAGTCAACTCATTGTCATCTAAGTGAATGGGGGGTTGGTAAAAAAATGAAGAAGGAGGAGAGAGATGGATGCTACAGCTCAAACACTTCGGATGAGCCAGAGGGAATTAGAAAATCACAGAAGCATAAAATTGCCATTGGCAAAATAATTTCATCCTGGTGAAATATAAAGTACTTTTAACCTCTGAAATGTCCCGTAACACCACTGCCTTCACTCCATCTATATTTATCTCAATCTTTGCTATCTGACAGCTTGTTTCAGAAGATAAGTTTGTTTTTGCCTCAAAGTGGAGTAAACCTTATCAAGTATCATTTGACTCCATGTTGCTGGCATATGCTGTGGATGAGAAGCGCGAACTAATGATCGCCTCTAGTGTGTCGATGAGGCTTGGATATTATCTGCCACTGGAGGACAAAACATTGGTGTTACATGACAGATGTGATATATTTTGTCACTACACTGTCACTCAGCTTGTATTTATATAAATGCATTCGAAATGCAGTTGCAAGAAATAGCATGAGGAATTATTTCTGCATAAATTTGATTGTCTGCTTAAACAATACAAAAAATAATTATACTTTTCCTTTAATACATTGTCTTTATTAAACAAATGTAAGCATTCACAGTGAAGGGTGGCAAGTATGTCAATCCCTAGACAGATGACGAATACAGTCAGTGAATGTTAGTCAAAGACAAATTTGCTATTCACAAGATGCACACAATGGGAGAAAAGCACAGTACACCAACATCAAAACCACATCTCAGCTGTGAAGTATGGTGGACAGGCCATCATGGTTTGGAGATGTTTTGTTGCTTCGGGATCCGGACAGCTTGTTATCAGTGATTGAAAACTGAATTCTCAAGTTTATCAAGACACTTTACAGGAGAATGCGCAGCCAGTTGAAGCTCAACAATCTGGGTGATGCAACATGAAAACAATCTAAACTGCATGAGTAATTCAACAACAGAGCTGTTTCAGAAGAAGAAAATACACCTTCTGGAGTGGCTCAGACCGGCCCTGACCTGACTGGGATGCTTTGTGGACAGTGAATGATTCACACCAGATATCCCAAGAATATTGCTGAACTGAAAGAGTTTTGTCTAAAGTAATGGTGCACATTTTCTCCTTACTGTTGTGCAGGTTGGATTCACAAACACGGAAACGGGGAAAGTTATTGCTGCCAAAGGAAGGTCAACCTGTTATTAAATCCAACGGTTCACAAACTGGTCAGTAAAGATGAAAAAGTATCAGTGCTTTATGCTCTGTTGTTTTAAGTAGAACTGTGTTTGTCTATTCTTGTGACTTTAGCACTATTGGGGCATGTGTAACTCAGATTGGATTAAATCACAATGTACTGTATGTATGTGGGGGATATATATATATATATATATATATATATATTACCTGAGCTCCTGTCCGAATAGGACTTTAGCAATTTATGCAGCAATACATAGCACAAGTAGGTTTTCCAAGAGATAATGAAATAAATTTCAATATAAAGAAAATAATATTTTAAATGAATTTCCATTGTTAAAAACAGCATAGTGCCACCAGGACCACAGCATTTTTTATTTTATTATTTTTTTTGACATGAATGCTACATGATCAGCGAAACAGATGAGACTGAAGATTACTGAAGATAAGAATATCCCCACATCTAATCTCCGATTTGAATCTTTAGAAACAACAGTGTGTGCAAGAAAATTTAATTTGAGTACGTCAATAAAGGATTTCAGACAAATAACTGTGATGCGGTTACAATGGTTGGACAAATTTTAATTAAAATATCCCTTCTGGATTTCATCACATGTTGGATATTGACGCTGCCACTCAAGGGAATGCATCAAAATTGAATATTTTACACCACAGAGCTGCTGTGCTTCATTGATGTATTCTATACCTCAAGGGGCTAAGTGGACCGGAGAGTAAATCGGGTGAATCATTCTGTACTGAGCTTATAAGATTCCAATAGTGTATTTCAAGTTGATAGATGCTGTCCTTGAGAAAGTGTAGCAAAGTAGTCACTTAGATGTATTGGCAATGTGTCCCAGAAACATACCCAATGCTCTAAATACTAATGACACAGTACTGCTGATCTCAGTGCCCTTACTTCACTTTTTGATGTTGATTTAATTAACAGCCATGCAGTGGTGTACATTCCAGTAATCGACTGCCTTAGAAGAACAATTATGTAAGTTAAAGATATATGAGCAATAATACAAAATACTAACTAATATAAATGTCTTGGTAGAGGTTATTAAATATGAATGCCATTTGTAACCTAATACAGAGCTTAAGTCAGACTATAACCTTAAACAGTGGATCTCAACTTTTTTCCAAGGCCCACCATTGTCCACATGAATATTTGAAGGCCCCATGACTTTTCCAGTTATTCGTGATTCACTAGATTTTTAAAAAATATAGATTTTTACTCACAATTTATATAGATATTTTAACCTTAACTAGTAAAATGTACAGTGAATTCATAAAATAAAACAAACATGGAGATTTTATTGATTTTATTGACTTTTCCAGGTCTATGGAAATCCACTGACCTAAAATATAGTCTGTGGTCATGACTGTTGTTTGGAAAATAATGCAATATGGAAGACAGAGGCATGCAGTTGTGACATCCAGGCCCTCTCATGTTGTTAATTATTTTTATTCAGTCATATTCTGGGTAGTATGCAGGCCTATTCACCTTTTTTTGCAACATGGGAGTAAGCTATTTTCTATTAATGAGAAAGACTTCCATTTCATTAGCTGCTATAGGTAAATAACTAGAAGATAACAAAGTGGAGAAAATGGATAAAACTAATTACGCTACAGTGGTTGACAATGGTGATAATTTAACTTAAACACTGTACTAGTGAATGTGCCATGTAACGAGTTCTCTCTGAGTGGAAAATAAATGGCTCACAATCAGCTGTTTTTTCAAAAGAGTGCTTCTTCTTTTATTTATGGGGATTTACATTATTAATGCATATCGCCACCTACTGGGTGGTTGTGCAATCATTTTTTAATCTTTTCTTTTAATCTTTAAACTTTAATCAGGTGTTTATTACTGATTAATAATTGACAATTGTTACTGTGAACGAGAATAGTTTTTTATGCTAAATATATACATTAAAAAAGAAATAAAACAGTCCATGCTTGCAAAGATAATGGCTGTATAAGTTTACTTATTTATTTTTTAATGTTTGCACTGAATGACTGAAGTAGTAAACTATCCTTGCACATTCAAGTTACAAATGACTGCACCCGCTCTTATGTTAAAAATAAGGTAGATATGTTTGGGGTATACCTTCACTTCTTAATTTAAGTTGCGTTTACACCATGTTGTAATTACCATAATTATGAGATTTCAACTTGTATAAGGAGATGAACAGCTCCGAATAGAAAGTCACGTGTTGTCGAGACCACAGTTGGCTTCAACTTGAAGCAGAGATGGGCTGTGTCCGAAATTGCCCCCTATGCCCTTATTCACTATTCCCTACATTAGTCCACTAATAGTTCACTTGAGTGAGTGAATGAAAATGAGTAAGCCAATTCGGACACTGAATGTGCCAGAAGGGCTGCTGCTTTTGAATAGTTTGTGCTTGCTGTTTAATAATTATTTGAAACTTAGCAACCTGGCAGCTCCATAGTATGATAAAAGGTATGATATGAATGTATTAATATGATAAATCTTAATTAAACAATGTAATAATCAATTAAAAAGGAATTTACCTGTATGATATTACACTGTAGCCACATTTGTGAAAATTGGAGCAACGGTCTAGGAGGAGTTCGAAAAAGTAGTTTTTTTTAAAGAGAAACAATATGGCAGACTATATTCAGCCAACTATGGCAAATTTGATATCTGTGTTCTCAGCATGACCCAAGGAATCTACTGAGACCAGTTTCATTACAATCGGTTAATATAGTCAAAAGTTATTAACATTTTTGTAAATTGTGTTTATTTTAAAAGTTATAACTTTCGACCACAAGGTGGGGCTGCGCCGAAACTTTGTCAGGACATGATGCCAAAGACCCATACAGAGTTTTGTAACGATACGCTAATGTGTTCATAAAATACAGCATTTTAGCACAAAATTCAAAATGGCCGATTTGGGAAAATTGGATATCATTCGACTCGGCATGATGCCCCAAATCCAGCGGGACCAAAGTTATGATCAGAAGGTGACAAACCCATCAGAAGTTATCTTCGGACCAGTAGGTGGCGCTGCGCTGAAACACTGCAGGTTGCCTCAGGTCATGCTTGTGATGACATGTACCAAGTTTGGTCTGAATACAACAAAGCATTGCGGAGATGCAGCCTTATGTCTATTTTCGCAAGCGCTACGTAAAATTCGTTCATGTGTTTTTTGAAAACGGTTTGAGAAATCAACTTGAATTCCATAACTTTTTGTCAGCATAGTCTGAAGATGATATGGTTCTATTTTCATGAAAATAGGAGTAACGGCCCAGGAGCAGTTTGACAAAGTAGGTTTTTCAGAAAATGCAAGATGGCGGAAAAATTTATATGACGGAAAACGACGTCATAGGGTGCAAGGGATCAGAGGAAAAAAATAATTTTGTTTCTAACCCTTACGGTTCAAAGGTTATTAACATAAACATGAGTGAAACTTTGGACAGCTGGTGGCGCTAGAGGGATTGAGTTAGAGACTCCAAATTTGCTATGGAATTGCAAATTGTGTGCCAACTTTCCCACAAGCAGGTCTTTGGGCTGCCATAGACTCCCAGAGCAGAAGAAACGGAAGAAGAAGAAGAATCAAAAAAAGAACGCCAATGATTACAATAGGTGCCTACGCACCTTCGGTGCTTGGCCCCTAATAATAAGACACTATATATAGCTGTTACCAATTGAAATCACTAACAACAAAGTTCATCTTTACACTGCAGAGGTGGAACAGAAGTTGCATCTGAATTGGTACAATTACAAATGCATAAATAATGTTGAGATTAATGTTTTTTAAAAAAAAAATTGTTTATTGAACATTTGTAAAAAAAATCAATATTACGTTTGCAATTGTGTGAAAACAGCCCTCTTACTTGTGATATTGCTTAATTATATCATATGTTATAATATAAATATCAAGATCTTTTTTTGCAATTATATCTTGAATTTTTGACAATCCCTTTTTGATTTCTGACCTGGAGCAACAGTTATTGATTGCATCTGAAGCAGGAAGTTTTACATCCAATCAAATGAATGATGTTAACAAAGAAATCAGACAATGCAACGGCAATTTAGCGATATCCTTGACCGGTCTTGAAATAAAATCCAGAGTCCTCTTAGTCTGAGACCAAGACAAGGCTGAGACCAAATGCAGCCGAGACCAAGACAAGACAAAGACCTTCAAAAAATTTTCTTAAGACCGGTCTCGAGTACTACAACACTACCATAGAAATAAATAAGAAGTGCAGTAAACTGAATCATACATGTCCTGCAATTGTCTGTGACTTGGCTTATAAAACAGCTTTTTTTTTTTTTCAGTGTAAACTCTAAAAATGGATCAATCCAAAATGAATGTTTAAGAGCAAACATGTGGAAGACTGGCCAATAGCCTGTCGATTCATTAAATGATAAGCCGTTTTCCCACAAAAGCAGTTTATTCAGCCTAGTGAAACCTCTCTTCCATCCACATCCATTAAAAAAAAAAAAAAAAAAAAACACAGCGTTAACAGGTGCTACGCTTTTTCTTTCTTTCTTTCTTTCTTTCTTTCTTTCTTTTCTTTTCTTTTTTTTTCTTTTTTTTGCTAACATTGCAGCCTTGCCTTCAAGTGGCTTTTCTTGAAGTAGACAGAGTTCTTTGATGTCACACACCAATCGGTCTGCACAGCTCCGCTTCGACTGGAACACACCTTCTAGTATGACATGACGTGAAAGTAGCATCAGTTTCTCCATATTCAAATCATAACAATGACAGGGGTGAGGGCCAATGAAGTTTATGGGCAGTATGTACAGTGCAGCGGTGCGTGTAAACAAAGTTTGCATCTTCACAGAAGTATTGCAATTTGAATGGACAGAGTCAAGAGGAAGAGTAATCACTGAAATATGGACCTATCCCTCAACATTATATCATGACTTCAGACGACTTGCTATATAGAGCATATAGTTTATGCACTACTTTTATGGTACTTTTCTATCCCTTTTAAGAGTGTGATAACAGTGGTCCATAGGGCAGTGTGGCTGGTGCAGTCGCATTTGGGCTTGAGAATCTATCATGCATCAAATCCATTCATCCATCCACCCAAAGAAATACTGCATATCTTAAAGAAATGAGTGTAGGGGAGAGTGGGATAAGATGAGCCTTTTTTTTTTTTTTTTTCTTATGTTTTCTTATGTCCTTATGATAAGGGAAAATAAGGCAGAAGTACAATGGAAAGTATCTAAAGTAATTAGTGTTTCCCTTCATTTTAAGTGATTAGAATACATCTACTGTATGACAAAGGGTTTTACAAATATGGCTTCTTATAAAAAAAAGTGTTCATGTGGCTAAATTTATCCCAGGTTAGGGGTAAGTTGATCTGAGACAGTGGATAAGTTGCACCATCTGGCTGTAAACTGACCATCTAACTTCAACTGAATCAAACCCATGTGAAATTTTAAAGATAATTTACCTCTTTTAGAAACTAATTTAATAATCAAATTTCCTTTTACAAATAGTCATATTTATTTTCTTATAGCTAACTTAAACAACATTAAACCAACATTTCTGGAACAATATGTTGAACACCAAAGTTGTAACCTTCCCAAAAACAGACTAGTCAGTGAGAGTTTGTTGAGTAAAATGAAATAAAAAATGAATGAATGAATGTCACTGAAACCTTTTAGTCAAAAGGTTCTTGGCATGTTAGTTTTTCTGCAGTGTCGAACAGGGACTACAGGTGGAAAGATATATGATTAAGCATTATCTGGCTCTTATCAGAGAACAATTTGGTGTACTTGTACATTGTTTGTACAGTGTACAAATAAACTCAAACTAAAAAAAATAAATAAAATAAATAAATAAATAAATATACTAAACCAGTTGCGTAATATTACATTGAAATTATATCAGTTTAACTTAACTACAGTGCCTTATGGTGGGGTAAGTTAAAATGCTGGCTCAATGTACCCTACATCATTTGGCTCACATTGCCCCATAGCTGCCATTTTGGATGAAACTTCCTAGCTTACCAATTCAGGCTAATATTTAGCTAAATGATTTAAACGTTTTATACATTGCTAAATCACCAATATGGATTATATTTTTAGACCTGGACAAATATGCTTTGATGTAACAGCCATTACATCTGTTATGCAACAATTTTACTTCGACAAGCCAAAAACAGTTTTATTAAAGTAAATACACCACACCTACCATGTGCTTCTCCCTTTCAAAGTGTGGCAAAAAATGATGGGTGGCTCCAAAATATATGGTCACATGACAATAAAAGTGTACGATTGCCAAGATAAAGGGTAGGTGGGTAGATATTTATATATTTACACACACACACACACACGGGGCTGTATGTATGGAGCTAGAATTATGACAATACTATTTGAATTATATACATTATAGTGTAATTTAATAAAATTGAATATTATGTGGCATTTTACATAGTTCTGGATTTGATTTTTAAAAACTTGAATATTAAACATTTGAAATTGAACACAACTGAAATGTTTTCATGGCGGAATTGTATAGACATGTATTTTTAAACAGCAGATTTTTCGTTCTGAAATTTTAGACTGCAAATATGTAGTTTTTAAAAATACAGCTTCAAGTTTTCAAGATGAAGAAGAAATTCAAAACATCAAATTCAATATTGTAAATTCAAAGTGCAGAAATTCAGATTGTACAGAAAGCAGGACAGAGGCCATCCACAGGGAAGAGTAGAGGGTCTCAGAAAAGTCGAACGGAGCATTTCGACCAATTACAGAGCTGCAGTTGTTTTTCTGAGGCGAAACATTTATGAGCTGTATTTATATGTTAGGTTGGCTTTTTCAGCACTTGAAACATTTATCTAAATTTCTCTATTGTTTGTTTTAAAGAATATTTGGTGTGAAAGTGATTAGCACGCTACTGTGTCTACACAGGACACGAGCGACGTGACAATAGAACCCACTGATTATAATCAGTAATATAATGTCTACACTGGATGCAGGCAGCGTGGCACAACACCGTGTCCATGCCGGACGCGACACGTCACAACAGCTTATTATTAATATGTGTTCCCTATACTAAAGTGTCACCAACAGGTTAAATCGAGTTATGAGGAAAGTGTGGGGTACGCTGGAAAGGAAGAGTCTTGTTGATTTCCACTCACAATCATTGATTTGGAGTTCCAAGAAAGAAACCATGTTAAAGATATGCTGCTTTTTGAAACATGGTTTCACTACTTTCTAGGCAGTGAAGTTGCATCTGAATTGGTGTGAAGTTTATGACATTTTCACATGTGAGTCTCAAATGAAATATAGTAGCACAAGATGAAATGGAGTGTTAATAAAGCTTTTGAGGTGTTTTTTTTTTTTTTTTTTTTTAATCACTAAGACCTTCTCTCTACTTTTCAGATAGTGAAAATGCATTTGAATGTGTGACATTTCAGATAATTTGCCAAAAATAATTTACCCCAATAGGACAGTCAGTTATAAATGACAGCACCCTAAAAAAAAAAAAAAAAACGAATAAAAAAATTAAAATATAGTCTTTTTTTCTTTTCTTTTTTTCTAGCTGTGCTTTCATAATTAGTCTCATGGAAGGTTAAATGTTTAGCTTTTTTGTTTTGTTTTTTCATTACATTTTTGAACTATTGAGATATGCGGACTCGTACTATTTTTACTCACACACCTTTCAATCTTTTCTAATAAATCACTGCACACTGTGCCTGTCTGAGAGAGCAGTTAAAACAAAGTTCACTCTATGAAGATTATGTCAGATTCCAGTCTGTGAAGTCCAAATCAAATTGTGAGTAATTGCAAAAAAGGTTTAAAGTATAAAGAATTATTAATTTAAGTATAAAGAATTGTTATATTGCAAAGGTCAGTCATATGTCTTCAAAACTCTCACACAAGTCCAAGTAATAAGACTAACAGACTGGTAACAAACCAGTGTACCATTATCTAGTTTATCTTCTGGCTTTATGGGCATTCAATTATTTTAATATAACATTATTTAAAAGTAAGGTCTCCATGAATATAAATGCCTGGTGTAGTTAATTCACTGGATGACTAGAAAGTCTGAATTTAGCAGATCATGTCAGGTCCAAAGGAAAACAGGTAGATGGTAATCGTACAATTTTAGTCAGCTTTTGTTCAGCTTCACTGCCTCTAACAAGTAGATCTTTAACCCACAAAATCCATCTGATGGCCCACCTGTGAAGACATTCCTGATGTATTTTGGTAATGAGTCACTTACTCATCTTTGTCTCAAACAATGGCACTTACCAGCGTTCGACGACGAGGATGAGAGACTGGTAGGGGATTATATGACCTTTCCTATTCCTCCCTTTATTGAAGCTGTCCTGCAGACTCTGCACCGGTGGTATTTACATTAACATTTCAATACATCCAGCCCAGCCAAAGATAAAATATTCATTTGACCTTTAAGGAGAAAGACTTACTTAAACACTGTCATGTCATTTAACCTTAAGAAATGTACAGCGGCAGGGCCCAGGAGCAGAAGTGACCCTCATTACTGTTTAGCTTCAGAGTTAAAGTCACGCTTCCATTGTTGCTTTGGAAGAGGACGTTGTGTAGAATTCATGCTGCTATCTGTACACACCATTTCATCTTTCTGCTCTCTAGATTTGGTAGGTTATGATGACGAACAAGGCGCCGCTAATTATGATGCATAAACACGAGAATGCTCCCTTTCTCTATCTTGCTCTTTCGCTCACACACAAGCACACAGAAAAACCGAGACCCCACATCTGCTTGGAGCGGAAACAAAATGGATGCATGCCCTTTGGGAGCCCAGGCAAATGAATACTGTTGGCAGAACAATTAGCATTTAAAAGGGAGAGTAACCTTTGCTCAATACATCATTTTTATTGCTGTGGACGTTCATTTTCACCAAATACAGGGGCCCATGTGTACGCGTGTGTGAGTGTGTTTGTTTAGGCGTCAAAGAGAAATAAAGAATTTGATAGTGTTTGGCGCAGGTAGCAATTGTGGTCCTAAAATATGGTAATTCTAGCCGTTTCATACATCATGAGTACAGCTGGTGGAGAAGAACTGCAGTGCTTTCATGTTACTGTCTCGATTAATTATTGGTAGATGTTATGAACACTAATGAGTACACTATCCCTTTTTACGCCTGCCTGTGGAGTCGTTGCAGTAATAATTGTTTGGTCTACTTGCATTACTATTTGCATTTTTAAAATGCTATTCATAGAGACAGCGGAGACAGGCAACGACGGGGAGAAGAATAAGGCTGTGGGTGGCTATATGGTAAGTTCACACATCTAATGTAATGCAAAGTCCGAGTCAAGTCTCAAGTCTTTTGTCACAAGTCACAAGTCTTTCAAGGACAAATACTGTATGTCTCATTCCTTTTATCCTGTCAGACTACAAAGAAAGTCTCAAAAAATGTATTATTTCTCAGGAATATCCTTAAGCAGTAAGCCATACTTAACCAAAAGAATGTGTAGTTTTACATGATGTTAAAGACAAAGTGTTAAAATGAATAATTTATACATTATAAGTCAGGAAGAGAGAGACAGTTTTGAACATCACAGTGTTTTCCTCTCTGTTAATGCCAGGCAGTTTTCATGACAGAATATTTTATCGAAATGGTCACAATATTCTGATTAAATATTTATCTCTGGTCTCTAATTTAGAGTCAAGTCAAAAGTCAGTTGTTTACATGGTAATGTGTGATGGTAATACTTGATCTGCAAAATGTCTTGTGTAGTTTATGTGATATTCATACACTGTTTATTTAAAGTCCCACAGTGAATCAACCCCTTAACACAAACCATAATGTTGACCCTAACCTTTCTAGCAGCAACTGCAATCTTGTGATGGTTTTGCAGAACATTAGGTACACTCAGAAAATAGCTCTTTGGATGAACATGATTCAGTCATGGACAGTAGTTCCACATGACCGAAACGAGTAAAACCAAATAGAATCGACCACGTACAACTAACTAGAATCAATGGTGTTCATTTAACTTGAATGAATGGTTTTAGTTTAACTTAAATAAATGATTTTCATTTAAATTGACGCTCAAATAATGCTTTGATTTATATAAACTAAGTGTAACTTTTCTTTACATATACAGTGTTTGGTGTTGGCAGTCCAGAAGTGATACTGGTTGATACAGACCACTACCATAGTGGTTATTTTGTTATTAAAGCTATTTTCATTTTTGTTAGCAGGTCCTCAACCCAATCACAAGCTCCACACTTTACCACAATGGTAACCCCCAAAACACTAACATAACAGAAACTTTTAAATACCAACATAATAGAACATTAAACATTAGCAAGTCTCTCCATTTTCTCACCTTGTTTAAAAATGCAAAATGCAAAAATACAAAAACACTTTATTTCAACATTTACTCTCCCAATTCAGCCCATTTGCAAAGCATGATGGGAAGTGAAAGTCCTGTTTGATTGGGTTACTTGATTAAAACATGTTATTTTTAAATGAAAACGTCAAGTTAAGTCAAAGAGTACCGTTTCAAGTCAATTTAACATGAAGCAATCACATTTGAACCAGAAACCTGATACAATGGTGTTTATTCAAAATAAATTGTTTAAATAAAGTGAACACCAGTTTGAGCAATTATTTTTGTACCAATGAATAAACACAATCATCTTACCTGATATTTACTGTGCTGAACAGTGTTTCATTATTACAGTTACAAGATTGTAAATAGGTTTATAATACATAAGAAGGTTTGAAGTCAGAGAATCATGCTTTAAGAAATGTGAATGAGTATTTCTGTAGAACCCCGCTGAGGTTCTGACCACATTTATAAAGGCCGGACCTTTCCCATTTTCACTCACAGTATATGTTTGCAAAGAGAGTTCTTATGGCCAAATTTTTTTTTTTATTAAACTGGGTTTGAGACTGGAGCACTCCAAATGTTTGTAATCCAGTGTATTCTGTTCCCATTCATCTAAGAAAACGTTTTTTGTTCCATTGTTATTATTATTTTTAATGTAAATCCATTCTGATTCTTCATCCATAACTATGAATAGTACTGCTTTGTAATAAAGCAACATTTGGTGATTCTGTGAAACTAAGGAAGAGAGAAAGAGCAACATAATAATAATAATAATAATAATGAGATGGGGATAAGTTCATTGAAAATGATGGACTCCAATGCAGTTATTACCTTGATAATCTACAATAATCAAAACTGAAAGTCCTCTCACTATCTGACATCTGAATTCTCAATACAATATCACAACATCCATCATACGCAAATGCTATGTCAGCCTGTTGCACAGCCTCAGTTTGCATTGGTAACGTGTGATTTATAAGAGATGTAATCTAATCTCAAATTACAAACACTCTGTTTGTGTTGAGCTCCTGATCCATCTCTCTTTGGTTGACATGTAAGCCCATCCTTACCAAAATGGACTGTACAATCACTTTGACAAAACTCTACAGTCGTTCAGACATGTAACGTCTTAAACACGTTGACAACATATTCTCTCTTGCTAGCTGAACATACTTTAAAATAAGTAAACATGGCCAGGATAAATTCGGCGACTGTAAAGCCGCCCCTTTTTGTGTATTTAATTTCACACATATTTGCACAGGAAAATTACATTTTATTTATCTAATATAGCAGGGAATCCTGGGTAAATATCAAGACGGTGGATTTCCTCAGGATATTGGGCAGTAAACATAACCCTAAAGGTTTAAAGAGAGTGCATAGACGAAAAAATTAAACGGACAAGTAAAAAAATAAAATAAATAAATAAATAAAATAAATATAGTCATTTAACTTTAATGATAAAGAGGTTTATTCGTGTTTATGTTATGAAAGAGCTTTTCATATACACATGTGTAAAGCATGCACAGTGTTGCTCTCCACTGCATCAATAACAGTATGCAGTGGAAAACGGACAACCTTTATGTAGTTTCCAGCTATCATTAATGAAGTCTGTTAGAATATACTGTAACTAATATTTTATTTATTTATTTATTTTTACATTATTTATTATCAGAAAATCAAATTCTTTCTGTTGTTGTTTTTTTTTTTTTTTTTTTTTTTTTTTTTTGTATTGTTTTGAAATGGGTATTTGCTGTATTCTTGCATTTGTCAAAAGCACATTTGTGGATTCTCTTTGTGTTGTTGCATGAAGAGGTTGGAGATTTCAGCTGTGATTTTTCTGCTATGAACTTCCTGAGAGAATCTATTGGACTAATACAAGGCCCAGTACTAATATAATATTTATTACTCATACGTTAACAATGACAACACACAAACTATGAATAATATATCTGTACAGTGTATTTGCTCACTGATTCTGGAGATACGGGACAAAACATTTCACACAAGTTCATCTGCCATTAGTTGTTGTTGTTTTGTTTTTGTTTTTTAATAGCAGCATTTCCACTTTGAAATGAATCTGATCACTTGGATGTTTTTACACAAATGTACAAATTTACATTATTTGATTTTATATCCTTTTGAAACTTTTCAAATCTGTGTCCCTACTTGTTACTGTGTATTTAACGTTCAAAAACCAGGTAATGGCAAAGTCAGCCATATTTTCATACCTTATCTGCTATGAGTTCAAAAAGGCCACACAGTCCTTGATCTTTTTTTGTTATTTATTTAATTATTTATTTGTTTGGTAACACTTTAGAATACTGTTCCATCATTAATGAATAACTACACAGGAACAAATAAGTAACGCACTATTAACATTCTAGTTACTACTAACTAATAAGAAACTCTGATTAATGAATTAGTAAGTAATAGTGCTCAGTCCAATGTGATACTTCACTATTAGCTAATCAGTAACTACTATTTTTTCATACCTCCCAGAGAACTACTAAGAACTACTATATACAGGTTCATAATTAATGTGAATAATGCAAAATGTATCATTAATTCTGAAGTGAAGATCATGGTAACCCACTTGAGTAATTACTATCCAATACTTTACAAAAATATCAAAAGCTTACAGTGATTTCAGTCATTACTAGAGAGTTATTGTTACTCACTTTAAAATACTCATTCAAATAAATTAATGAATTCTTCTGAAGGATTTGGTAATACTTGAGTCATAGTGGATTACCATTACCTTCACTTTAGAATTAATTATGCATTATTCATATTACCATTTTTTTTTATTCATTTTTATTTTTAAGTATTTTTGCTTGTATGTTCTTTTCATGTCACAACCATGATTCATCCAACCTCATCATCCAAAATGTGATGAAAGTACTTGACATAATTAATTCTCTCATTTTAAGTAGGTCCTTGAGCTTGAAACATCAATAAATAACTAATTGTTGTCTGTGTTTTGTCACCACGAGCTGTCAATCCTGTCCAAATGCTAGATATTAGTGTTTGACATGACCTTATATATATGTATATATATATATATATATATATATATATATATATATTTATTTATTTTTTTTTATTTATTTTTTCAATATGTTACCCATAGTAGGCTAGGAAAAACACTCCTTTTGTGATGAAATGGAAGCATCTGGCAGTGAATACATCTGAACATGTTTAGCAGATTAAAATAAAAATTACAATCCAAAATAATACAATTCTTTTTTCCTTGTTTCAGTTCTGTTATCTGCCCACCTACGCTTTAACATAACCTGATTGCAAGCATGTAACTAAGAAAATGCATTGGATTAAATTGGTCACAAGTCTGGATACCTTGTTAATGGTGGTTTCAGGCTGGATCTTGCCAGACCTAGTTTAGCCTGCCGTGAGATCACATCTTTAAAGAGAAAAACTTGTTTTGAACTATGCGCAGGTATTTATTCCTTCATCCTTTGCTTTACTAATCATCCCATGGGCAAACACAGTTAATAACAAAGGCTGAAAAAATGAGCCCTTATCTTGTAAGAAAACAGGAAAATAGATATCCCCATTGTGCATAATTTAGCCTTGCTCTCATTTCTTTCAGCTTTCTTCTTCTTCTTCTTTTTGTCCTACTCTTTTTTCCCCTTTTTCAGAGAGAATAAAGGTTGTGGAGTGAAGAGATGCAAAGATGGATATGAGTCTCTCTCTCCGCCACTCTGGGATTGATGGTGCCCCCATGCATCTGAAAATTATACGAATAAATATAAACTGAGTGGTGATGTGGCCTTGTGGCACATTATGTTGATTAAACACTGTAAATAGAAATTCAGCTTGTATTGAGAGCAGTTTATCGCAATCAGCCACTCACAGTTTTTTTTTTTTTCTCTCCATATAAAGCTATTGAATTTCGACTTTTTTTTCAATTGCACATATTAAATTAAAGCGACAAAATTATTTCCAGATGACAGGGGATAAAGCAGGCTAAGTGTGCCTCACAAAGCTCTGCAGGAGCACCTTAAATAAACTTAAACTCTCTAAACTCCATAAAATCTGCAGACTAAAATAGAAAAGAAAAATAGACTGAACATTACAACAAAAAAAAAAAAAAAAAAAGTAATTAGAATGAGATTAATTTCCCTGTTTTAAATGTTTGCTGTCATAATTTTTTTTTTTTTTTTTTTTTTTAAATAGCATCTTGAAAATGTATATTTACTCTGATTTAAAGTGAATGAAAAGGGACTTTTGCACCGAATAGTTCTAGGAACTAGCCACTAGGATAGTTCCCCGAGAGTTAATTTCTCCCCCTGGCCATATTCCTGGTTGCATTTGCACCCGGAATAAGAACTGTGAAGCGACCAACAGCGGCGTCTTTAAGCGCAGTATTTACAAACGCTAAAAACCGGTGGATGGAAGACACCATGATCGTTTTTGTTGGGTTTTGTGATAACGGAGATATAAACGCATAATTTACGCGACTGAAAGAGCAAAAAGTGGGGCTAAGAGAAGAAATCTCCTATGCCAACTTTCAGTATTATATATCATCGAGGCAGAGAAAAGAACACAACCCTGCAGACAACAGGTAAATGCCGTTATCACTGTTTTCCATGCTCGTGAAGTAAATATATGTTTACACGGCTTTTTAAAAATGGCGGGTGCCTGTGTTTGACATGCCTTTAACCAAGCAACGTACACTCACGTCACTGATAGTTCCTATTCGCTTGTTAAGTCTGACGTCACGCGGCACTGCTTCTGGGTCCAAACGCTCCATCTCATACAACAAGAAAACAACAAACGGTGCTAATACACACACACACACACAATGTGGTGTAATACTACCAAATAATAATGTTGATCTCCATACCAAAATCCCAGATGGCCAGACAGTGATTCATCTTTTATAAATCGTTAAAATATTAATGTCTGTGACGCTGTGAGCATGGAGACTGTTATGTACACTGTAAGTATTTTTCAAATTGTTTTTTAAAATGTTAAATGTTTAATATGAATAAATAGCGCTCATAAACGGTCATCGAGATGGCATTCTCAAGTGAAATGAGTCGAGGCTTGGAAACTGCGTTCCTTGCGTCACGACTTAACAAGCGAATAGTGCTGGGGCACGTTCAAGCTCAAATTGGTGCGCAACGTTTTGCTACAGTTTCCGGGTTGAACAACATGAGATACGTTTTCTCTTGTTTGGTGGGTGTGTCAAAAATGTCAACCCAATCAGCAGCAACATTATATAAACCACGTAGTATCAAAGAGACAGCTCGCACAATGGGTTCAAGTAAAGTCGTTTACAAATGTGTCCGCTGCAGCTCGGTATACGCAACAGTCGAAGGTATTAGAAGACATGTTTATCGTAATATCAATTCTTGAAAAAGATCACAAAGAATGGATTTCTCAGCTGCCATAGTTGCTAACAGACCATAGTTGCGTCATCAGAACACCATTTCCATTTAAAAAACGTTTTGTCGGGGCTGAACACAGCCCTGGTTTAGACCCTACTCTGAATGAAGAACCAGTGAAACCTGCATTAGCTTGGTTACTAACAAACACATTTCCTATATCCTTCACAGTTCTTGCAAGGCAGCACTATTGATATAATACAGTGCCGACATTCTGGTCGGAAGTTTGTTCTAAACACTTAACTGTATTACATTTTTGAAATTCATTCAGAATCAGAAAAAAAACACTTTAATTTCAACCTTATGTTATTTTTTTGGAAACAAAAAAAGGGAAAAAAAGTGCTTATGACTTATTCACCCCCATGTCATTCCAAACCTTTCTTTTGTACAACAAAATTTTATTTGTCCACAATGAAAATTGGGTCCAATGCTGTTTTGGACCCCACTGACATTCATTGTATTGGCAAAAGGAGAAGAAACATTTTTAAAATTATCATCTTAACCTCAATGTATCTCTTAATACTATTCTCTTGCTGCCTTGCAAGCACTGGCATTTTCCTCTGGAAATGCTATTAGTAATTTTTCTGTTATTACTAGTAACCTTTATGTCCTATCACTCAATAGCCAGCTAAATATGGCTGTCACTCTATTTGAGCGCTTATTTCTGTTCTGCAGAGTTCAGTTATTTACATGAGTGTTCTACAACCTAATTTTGCACATATCCTGTTGGAGGAAAATATATGTGGACTTTAGAGTAGGGAGTAAGAAATCAAATCAAACATAAAAAAATGGAATCACCTGCAATACTTTAGGAGCTGAATATGAGAGGAGGTGGTTTTGCACTTCAATCTCATTTTATTCAAGCAAACTGCAAACAATTCCACAATCGCAAAGGCAGGGAGGGCTTAGTATGAGAATCCTCGAAACCAGAAAGTCCTTAGAATTGTTTGTTTTTCTGAAAACAAATACATGTTTTACATGTAACAGGTAGCATTTTTATATTGGATTTCCTCAGTTTAAGAGTTTTGCTTTAACCTTTGTAAAAGACTAAAAATCTATGCATATAATGCATTTGAAGAGTGGTCTAAATATATTTTTGGTTAAAACACATTTAACATTCTGTTCCATGGATCAGAAAATCAGGAAGAGAGGAAGAGGTATGAGTTCATGTAGAGGCTGTTCAGTGTTCTCCATGCTGCCCACCCTGTCAGAAAGCACACACCTCTAGGTTCTTTTCCACACTCAAGGTCAGCAGAAGTAGAGATTTAGCCTTAGGTTTGGCCAAGTCTATTCCAGTCCTTTTGTAACTCCTGTATATTTATTTATTTATTAGATTTGTTTTTCCATCTCTAGAGATGTTTGAATGTCAGAGGGCTGTTGGTGGCGTGCCCTTCGGGAAAGTAGCCCCACTGCTTTGTTGGTGAGGATGTGACTCTCGAGTGTACGTTCACACTCAAAGGCCCGGGGAGGTCATGCGGAGAGAGGGGCAACTGCCTGTCACCATCTCTCTCATTCAGAGATGCATCCACTCGATGTATCTGAGCACTCTGTCTCCTGCTCTTCTCCCTCGAGGGGGGGCGCAGGTCTGCATCACCCCACCCTTGCACACCGATGAGCAATGATGGACTAAGTAGGATGAGAGTCTCAACCTTATTCCTAAATTCCTAAATTCAAACTTGTTAAAGTTCATTGAAGGACTGTAAATTGTAGGTTGTTGGGATGTCATCAACATCATTTAAAGATAGACAGAGGCCTTCCTTCATCTTTCTACAGTATATACATACACTGCCAAAGTTTAGGGGCGTTCTTTAGGGTCCAAAGAAGTATTTTACACTAACAAGACTACATTTATTTGAACAAAAAGATGATAAAAATCAGTTATATTGTGAAATATTATTACAATTTAAAATAATAATATTTTCTAATATTCAGCAGCCTTCAGTGTCACATGATCCTTCATAAATCATTCTAAGATGTTAATCTGGCAAATTTCTTATTATCAATGTTGAGTTGTGCTGTTTTTTTTGTTTTTTTTTCCCCATGGAACCATTTCCTTAAAGCTGCAGTTTTCTGGTTAAAAAATACCCAAAATCAATTTTTGAGCAAGTAAATAACCAGCCAGTGTTCAAAATGATCTCCTTACCTTAGCCTGATTCACAACGGTAAGCTTGTAATAATGTTTTCTAATTCAAATGGTACTGGGTTTCTGCTGGAAATTCGGGCATGCAGTCGTTCGTCTTTGCGTCATTACATCACGTCTGTAAACAGAAAGAAGGAGTCCCAGCTAGTAGGCTATATGGCATGTGGAGGATGCTGCTGGCGGCGGATCATTTATAGCCTTTTCTCACAGCAGCTGGATTCATTAAACTTATCATATTGATGGTGGATTGTAATCCAGAAAGGTTCAAATGACAATCATCAGTGACAACTGGAGATTCACCCGTAGTCAAAAGCAAAAGACTTCAGACTGCGGAGTGGCTACAGAAATTGAACTTTAGGTAACGCTAAATACACATAGTCACACAATGCTGATGTTGTTAACATTAACAATTTCAGAACAAAGTATAACAATAATAATAATTTGCACGGTTTGACGTGATCTGAGCTAAGTGATCGTTTTAATCACCATTGGCAGCACGATTTATTGCTTTTTTCTCAGTTGGTCAGAACAAAAGTGGCAGACATGTTACTTACTTGTTCAGATGACATTTTCTGTAGAAAAGTCTTATTTTGGTCATACTTCCAAAACGTACAATCTGTGATTCCAAAATACAGTATTCACACAGATGTGGTGACTGACAACAAACATTACATTCATCCGTGCTGAGGAGCTGTGCCGATGCACAACCCACGTAAGGTTGATAATTCCACAAATAACTGCAATTGCAGGTTTCAAACAGAGATGGCAACACAGAGGCAAAACTTACGGAGGGCAGCTTTAATGAACAGAAAGTTTGAAAGAACAGCATTTATCCAAAATAGGAATCTTTTGCAACATTTTAAAGGTTTTTACTGACACTTTTGATCAATTCAACGCAGCCTTGCTGACCCCCAGTAAGTATACAGGTGCATCTCAATAAGTTAGAATGTAGTGGAAAAGTTCATTTATTTTAGTAATTCAACTTAAATTGTGGAATCGTGTATTAAATAAATTCAGTGCACACAGACTGAAGTACTTTAAGTCTTTGGTTCTTTTAATTGTGATGATTTTGGCTCACATTTAACAAAAACCCACCAATTCACTATCTCAAAAAATTAGAATAAATCATAAGATCAATAAAAAAATGATACTTTTCAGAAGCCTGACATTTCTGTTTAAAATATGTTCATTTCTATGCACTCAATACTTGGTTGGGCCTCCTTTTGCATGAATTACTGCATCAATGCGGCGTGGCATGGAGGCGATCAGCCTGTGGCACTGCTCAGGTGTACTGGAAGCCCAGGTTGCTTTGATAGCGGCCTTCAGGTCATCTACATTGTTGGGTCTGGTGTCTCTCATCTTCCTCTTGACAATATCCCATAGATTCTCTATGAGGTTCAGGTCTGGTGAGTTTGCTGGCCAGTCAAGCACAGTAACACCATGGTCATTGAACCAGCTTTTGGTACCTTTGGCAGTGTGGGCAGGTGCCAATTCCTGCTTGAAAATGAAATCAGCATCTCCATAAAGCTTGTCATCAGAAGGAAGCATGAAGTGCTCTAAAATGTCCTGGTAGATGGCTGCGTTGACTGTGGACTTCAGAAAACACAGTGGACATGGCAGCCCAAATCATCACTGACTGTGGAAACTTCACACTGGACTTCAAGCAACATGGTTTCTGTGCCTCTCCACTCTTCCTCCAGACTCTGGGACCTTGATTTCCAAATGAAATGCAAAATGTACTTTCATCTGAAAAGAGCACTTTGGACCACTGAGCAACAGTCCAGTTCTTTTTCTCCTTAGCCCAGTCTTTGGTTCAGAAGTGGCTTGGTACGTGGAATGTGACAGTTGTAGCCCGTTTTCCCTGAAGACGTCTGTGTGTGGTGGCTCTTGATGCACTGACTCCAGCTTCTTAAATCGGCTTCGCCTGACAATTTTCTCAAGACTGTTGTCATTCCTTTCACTTGTACACCTTTTCCTACCACACTTTTTCCTTCCAGTCAACTTTCCATGAATATGCTTTGGCACAGCACTCTGTGAACAGCCAGCTCTTTCAGCAATGACCCTCTGTGGCTTACCCTCATTGTAGAGGGTCTTGATGATCGTCTTCTGGACAACTGTCAAGTCAGCTGACTTCCCCATGACTGCTGTTGGGATTACTGACCTAAACCCAGTATTTATACCCTGAGAATGGTATCTTAATTGAACTTGAAATTAAATATTATAATAATTTAAGATACTGATTTTTTTATTTTGATGAGCAGCAAGCTGTAATCAACAAACTGAAAACAGAAAAGTCTGGAAATATTTTACTTCATGTCTAATAAATCTAGAATATATTTAAGTTTTACTTTTTGAATTAAATTACAGAAAAAAAAATAAAAATAACTTTTTCATGATATTCTAATTTATTGAGATGCACCTGTATAGAACTTTAAGTGTGGTCTAATGCTTTTCCACCATTATTACTCAGTAAACAAACAAACAAACAAAAAAAAGGTTCAGTTCACCGAATACACATTGACCAAAAACCAGGTCATGCTGGAACTGGGGTGAGTTTTTCTCCTACAGTATGTAGAATATTATAAATATAATACAAATATGCACCAAAATGTATGAGAAATATTCCTGTCCTGAAAACACAGTTCAACATTCTGGCTAATATCTGCTGCATTATGTATTGTAGCTGACTCTTCCCTGCATGTCAGTGTTGCTTTCTGTTCACTTGTTACCAAACAACTAGCAAAGATATGATGAAAATGCATGTTTTTGAAGGAAATAATTTTAATTCTGTAGCACTGTTCCAAAAACACACATTTGTGTATTTGGACTTTTGACTCTAAACCTTACTGTTACTGACACATAAACCTCTTGTGACAACTAGCCCCGGATATCTCTAAGGTGAAACGCATGGTCTCTTTGGTGCAATCTTTCATGGCCCTCAAGGTTGTCAGCACATACCAATTCCATTCCAGCCTTTGTTTTGGAGGATAAATCTTTCACATGCTTGGTTTTATTGAGTTTACTGGCATGATTTGTTGGCCTCGAAGGTCTTCTTCCTCTCAGCTCAGATCCTGCTAACACAGGTGTCTACAGTCCACCATGGTCATGACTGTCAGCTATATATGATGAAAGATGTTGGAATGAATAAATACACACACACACACACACACACACACACACACACACACACACACACACACACACACACACACACACAAAAACAGGTGCTTTGAGCCTTTCTCCCTCACAGCTAATATGAGCTAGACTCATAAAACTCTTATGGGATTTTCCCCCTGGAATTACAATGTGCTGCACATTTCTAAGATTCCAGGTTTTGCATGTTGCATTTTTAGTGAAATAAGCCAGAAGAAAGATGCAGTGTGTCAAGTTATGGAGTGGAATGTATTTCATTGGCACCTGTGTTGTAGAGAGAACACTGGCATATATTTAAAAGTTTCAGGTGCACATGTTCACACCCGCTTCAGGGCATTTTCTATTAGATTCAGTATATGCTGAATTGTTCGTAAACATTTGCTAAGAAATGATACATGAAAGCACTGGCCTGAGATACCTGCCGAAAATCTGTAGATATTGAGTTTCATATATATATATATATATATATATATATGAACATATATATTAACCTCGTGTAAAGGGTCTGTATCTGTAGAATTCAATACAAGACTCAATCCATTTTCCCCTTTGCTGTGATGTGCGATTGGTTTTCCATGTAAGGGGGGATTTGGTTCAAGCTCTTTTGTCTCTTGTCAGCCTCACTTCAGTGATAATTCGGAGGCTAAAAGTGCAATATTTTGCAGACGTGATTACATCTTTCACAGTGGACTGGTTCTATGAGGATGGACAGTTTAGAATAAGGATTTTGCTAGAGGGCTTAAGTGATAAACATGCAGAAGGCTGCAGGACTACTGTCTGAACCTACTCTGAACTCTGTTTCTAACAGCGCTCAAAGTCAAGGCAAAGCTGCCCTCCGTAGTAAACAATGACAAGTCCTTAATAAACAATCTGTCACATTCATTCCATATTAATGCCAGACTTGCATCTCCTGTCAGTCTTCATTCTGAACTCCAATTATTCAAACTTTACTGAGCTGGAAAGGCAGTTTTTCTATTCCACTCAGTATAGCATAGGTAAGGAACTGAAATGCTCTTCACAAAGCTAAAAACATTCACTGTTTCTTTTTGAACATCCTGGCAGGCTATCAAATTATGCTATGAATAATATTACAAAAATTCTATCTTAGTCTAAATAACATTGAATTTCAAAAATTGTATTTTCTCATCAGACATTCATGATCAGAGCATTCCTTGAAATAATTTAACAAAAACAACCTCAGCATGGACAAAACTTTCATTTGAACAGGGAAAAAGGAAGATGCACTGTTAAATTTAATATATTAAATTAAAAAATATTATTTGTAGTAGTAGCACAACAAATCATGATTCATCATTAACTTTTGTTTGCGTGTCTTTAGAGAGCATCATGTTTGCTAAGAGCACGAAAGAAAAGGGTTGTGCGGAAAGCCCTTATATGGACATGGTTTGGGCATATTTTATGCAAATTACTAACCTCGGGCATGTGGCCACTCATTTAGAATACTCCAAATTCATTAACGTTTGAACGAGGTTAAGAACAAATCCATGTGTGTATGCATGCGTTGTGAATTAACTAGAAACTTTTTGTGAGAAGTTCTCCTGTGCGTATAAATACAGATAATCCAAGCAATTATTAGTGAACGTGACCCATTGATCTTTCACCTACACTTTTGTTCTCAGCCTTGAAAATAAAAGCGTAGGCAGTGGAATATTGTATCTCTATAGGGAAACTCTGAGGGTGTTATAAGGTTTTAGCAAGAAAACCATCCTGGTGCTCAGGCACACATTGACAGTAGGATATTTTGATATAGTCAAATGAGGCAAACAGTTTTCTCTCCGTCTGCTATATGGACAAGCGGTTTGTGCAATGTGCGGCACAAATGAAACTCTGTAAACCGTCACACACTGACCGTGCAGGAGTTGCCAGAGGAAAGGGAACCCCTGTGTGTTTTTGATTAAATTTGAGAAATGGTTTGGAGACCCCTTTTGTCTTGGCTGATGTGTGTGGTCTGAGGTCCTGCATTGAGAGTAAATAAATAAGAGAAAATGGCTGCACGCCGTGGTGAACGTGGGACGCTTTCGGCTGTTTTCTGGCTGCCTGCCCCCGCACTGGAGCAGCCCAGCTGCCACCTGCGATATTCCACATATGACATTTATCCAGGGGAGGGCATTGACAGATGATTCAAAGCAGCCTTGCTCCACAGCCAAGAAAAGCCCCCAGTCACATTTGATGAGGCTGGGGACGATTGCTTTACCCTGGTGTGGCATTCTAATGTTTAAAACGACAGCACTCGGATCGTACAACACTAGCTTGTGTAAAGAGAAAATTGAGAACAAATGCACAAGGTGTCAGACATACACCTACATTAGTCCTGTGTTTCTTCTTCTTTTCAGCTTTTCTCAACAGACTTCTGCACACTGATGTTTGCAAAGCTTAGTGAAAATACGTTGCTTTAGCTTTAGCTCAGATGAAAAGTCCCATGTTTTCTCTCTATTTCACCTTTCTGTAAAAGAGAGCACAATGTGGACATTTTATGTACAGGAAGAGTTCAAATGGACACAAAAGTCAAAACTACCAGTCCTCAATTCATTGCCTGCCTGTGCATCCACTTGGCCTCTGTGTGACATCTAAACACACAGTAAGGAGCTTCTCTCGTCTATATTGAGCACACTAACAAATCAGGGTTTATTTTTCTAGACAAGGTAAAATACTGTCCCTGTCACCACCGCCTAATGTTAAGACTGTTCGTAAGGCTAGATTGGACCTTGCTCTTATATAGCCACCAATGTATTAGGTTTCATTTGCAAGAGCATGTTGAAGGGAGCTTGATTCATAGCACTCCAAAAAATGGCAGATTATTTTTCAAAAGACCACAGAAGTTTTCATCATAACTAAAAATGATCAGTCAATTAAATAAATTGACTTTGTGTCATTAATTAAAACTGTCTTAGAACAGTGGATTATTCAAACAGCTGTGCTTAATGAGAGTAATATAACAGTTGTCGTTTCACATTTTGAAAGTCAATTACAAAGCATAAGGAGGTTATAAATGTTAAATTAACAAAGGTGTGAACCATTAATGAGTCAGTAAACTGATTAAAAGCTCAAGTGTTATTTGGCAGACACCATTAAACTGTAATCGTTAAAGGGGCTTTTTGTGCACAGCAACTTTCTTTTTCATCTCTGTTTTTACCCAGACATTCAGACATTGAAATCGTCTTTGTTTAACGCAGATTTGCTTTAATATTACATCTCCTACCCTTAGGAGCTTGCCTGTAAATGTCAAAAAGAGATTACAGGCTATAAGTCATCACAAGCTATGAGACCTCATGTGACAGCTGTGACCTCAAAGATAGACACCATGATTCTATCTAACTGAATGAGTCAGAGGGTCCCAAATCACAACAATAACTCCTCAACAGCTACTATACATTTCTATGAACTAAACAGCTATGCCCAACCTTGACTCGTCCGCAATGGCTGGAAGTGAGTGACATAATGGACTACTTGCACTGAGCTTTGTGACGTACTTCTATATTCAAACAGTGTGGCTTGCTGGTTTCTGGTTATCTATGTTTTTATTGTGCTGTAGTCACCTAGTTGACTAAACAGCTCTTAAAATGAGTGTTTGCAAAAAGGTTTAAAAAAAAAAAATCTGAACATTTTCATAGACAGGAGAAGAGAGATTCTGATCATTACTGTGTAAAGAATTTTCCAAACTCAATTTGTCAACTCAAGTTTTAATCCAACCCAGGCAGATCTGAGAAAGCAGTGGCTAGTTATCATACAAGATTATTTAATTACAGGGTTTTAGTGCTCTATAGTCACCTCCATGCTGCAGGGTATGTGGGATCTGATGAATAAGTTAAGAGTGAACCTGTATTTTATTATGTAAATTATATGTAAATTACATGTTTATGCCAAAATTCTTAAATAATATTTAAAGTCAACATGTTGTTGTTTATGATATATATATATACATACACACACACTTTCCAGTTTCCCCCATAATCAAATTAACTTATAAATCAGGGGTGGCAAACTCCAGTCCTAGAGAGAGCCTCAATCCTGCAAAGTTTAGCTCCAACCCTGATTAAAAACTCACCTGCCAATAGACGTATGCATGTGACGTCAACGTTGGGCATTATGACTGCAGTTACTCAGACTGAGTGGCAGCATTGGTTTTCAGCGTGAATGCCGCGAAAAACACACAAAACACATCCAAAATGGGAAAGAGCTTTGCGATTGGCTACAAATAGCTTTGACACAAAATCTGAAGTATATTTTTACAGACTGCCGAAAGCTACAGAAAAAAGAAGCAAATGGATCACTGAAATTCACAAATAACTGGACTACAGGCAGAGAAACATGGATTTGCAGTTATCATTTTGTGTCAAAATGTTGGATTTTGCGGTAAAATCATACCCTATATATTGTATTGTTATATATTGTGTTGACAACTCATCAATTAAATATTTACCATCTTATATTCTGCATAACTGGATATTATTAAATAAACACTGACAAAAGTTTTAGGACTGGACAAAAATTAAGATATAACATTGATATAAGTGATCACTCCGATTTAGACCTACCTATATTGTAGTTATATAAAGCGTTCACGGGCAGATTTGCTTTATGTATTTCCCTGGCGTCAAAATCAGGCACTTATAAATGTCTGGAAACACGATTCCTGGTTGCATGTCAATATCCATGGATTAGGTTTCTTTGACATGTTATAAGGAACACTTTGGAGCCCAACCCTTAGTATAATCGTTTGTTTTACTTGTGTTTTTGCAGTTTTCCCTAAAAAATCCAGTCATGGTTTTAATAGGTTCTTTTGCCATTCAGTCCAGCTGAGGGAGCGTGTTCTGGCGGGAAAGTGACGTTGATGCATACCCTCTATAGCACCCCTTTAGTCCTTGATTAGCTTGTTCAGGTGTGTTTGATTAGGGTTGGAGCTAAACTCTGCAGGACTGGGACCAACATTAGCCACTCCTGTTATAAATAAAAACCCAACATGAAGCAGATATGACATATGAAAAACACTGTTAATGAGAAGACAAGTACTGGACTGCTGCAGGTTAGTGGGGAAATTAATTTTATTTGTCATTCAGAATCCACATTTATAAAGAGAATTTACATATGCACAATTCAGCAGAATAGTTAACCCATTAATAATAATAATAATACCGTTTTTTTTTTTTTTTTTTTTTTTTTCAGTCCTGTATGACACTATGGAAGAAGATTTTATCCATACAATGAAAGACAATGAATCAAATAGATCAGTAGATTTATAGATCAATATATTTTTTTGATGAAAAGAAAGTTTGGAATGACACGAGAGTGAATAAATGGTGACATAATTGACAATACAACTACAGTAGCTGAATTTGTAGGTCCCTCTATGCAGAAAGTACGACCGGCCTCTGGCAGGCACACATGTTTGCGGATTGTCATGCAGAATGTGACTCACCCCATGGGCATTGCTCTGATTCTTATCACTGTGCACACATCTGATGAGAAAACAGTGTCTGACAAACACAGGTACTTCTACATTCCCCTCGTATCTTTTTTTAACGATTACATCAAAGCTGGGTAAGCCAGGTGGCAATATAGAGACAAATCTCAACCGCATCTACTCGTCAGAATTCCTGATATGAAATGACATTTGATTTACAAGGAGAGGGGAGAATGAGGACAAAGTGGACAAAAAAAGCAAAACCAGGCAGCCTGGAAATTGGTTCTGAGTGGGTGAACATTCAGGGGTCTAAGAGTTTGACAAGCCCACCTCCAATATAGAAAACCAATATTTAGGCCTGTTTGTACAAACTAAATCATACAGATTGATAATGGATGTGGAAAACTGTATGAATATATATATATATATATATATATATATATATATATATATATATATATATATATATATATATATTTATTTATTTATTTATTTATTTATTATTGTCCCACACTTAATGAGCCATCGCACTATAGCAGGTTAATTTCAGTTGAACCTCAATAAAAAGGCTTCAGTCTTAGAAGGAGCTCCTAGTTTTAATCACCCCCTTTTCATTGACTTTTGTGAATAAATGAAACTTTTAGGTAGCCACTTTGCTGTCTAGGTGTTATGCTTTATAGGCTGAATGATGGCTGACACTGCCAGGGATTTACAGGGAAGGATGTGTGAGCTTTACTGTCTCCGTGCCTGATGTGTGTTTACAAAATTGTGTCTTTTCACCATGCTGAACTGTCAGCAGTCACAGCGTCTGCTTCTCTCCTTCACATGGCAGACCCATCCATACTGACAGACCATTCCCCACAGAACTCTGGGTAATTGGCATTCAGAATCACTTGAATAATAGGGAAAGGGCTACAATTTCTGGAGACATCCCCTCCCCTCTCATGCCTCTTTTCAACACAAGCACACAAGTTGTGTTGCCCACACCCAGTTGACAGTGGGGCTGCTTTGCATGCAGTGTGGTGGGCAGCTGGTCCCTAGGGGGCTGGGAGTGGCAGAGACGGCGGGAAGCAGCTCTCTATGCATGAGGAGAAATCTCCTTCAGGTTGGTGTTTTCCCCCCCGGTGGATTTCTGTAGGGATTTATGACCTGTCACCTCAGAGCTGGTGGGGAGGTGATCTCTCAGTGTCAATTTCAGCAGCCCTACGTGTCAATCTCAGACAAGGTTTTACTCAACAAACCGCACTAGTGGAAATATTAACGAGGGAAGAGAGAGGTGGCATATTTGCAGCCTCAGCTCTCTGGGTTGTGAAAGTCAAGGAACAATGACACTGTTAGGAATGCTGACTTGGCCGTGAAATTTCAGGGATTGTAATTTTTTGGAGAAGGTTTTGATAAATCTGGCAAAGGCAGCATTAATAATTCTGCTATATGCAGCCCAAGCTGCATTATTACAATATATATTGTAATTCACAAATGCAGACTTGCTCAGAATAAATAATATCCATTAATAATAAATCATAATAGTAGAACACAGAATTTAATCTAATAGTTTCTCTCTCTCTTATTATTATTAGGTCATCTATTGAAGGACTGAATATTTCCTCTCTGGTATGAAAATCACAGCATCACTTTGATTTTGAGATGCGGTGGATAAAGGCTTTGATATGTTGGAAGGAAAAATCAAACAAAGCTGAAAAGAATGTTTGTTTCCAGGAAAGATCCAAATTATGGCTACTCTCACAGCTTTATTTGAGATCAAAAGCTACTACAGATATTTTTCAGTGAGGTAAAAAGTATCTGTACTATATCAAAGAACCATAGTTATGAGTCTTTGTGTCTTTAATCATACACTTGACCGTAGGTATGTCAGTTTCACCTCACATTGCAAAGGGTTTTTAGTGATCAAGGGGATTTCATTTGTAGATGAATAAGCCCAGCACTGAACCAACAACAGGGTAAGAATCAACAAGTGAGCTTACTGATAAATATATTTATGGTGCCTTTTTTTCCCCAAACGTAAGGACAAAGAGATCTAATCAATTATACAGTTTCTCTTCAGATCATTTTAAGATAACACATTTTATTGTTTTATGGAACACTGAGGTTGATATGCAATATTGAAACCTGACCTACATCTATTTTTACCTCACTACTATATATGAGAGTTTTAAGAGGTATAACAGGCATATTCATAAACAGCAATACAAAACTTTCTCACCACAAGCTCAGGGAGAGATTTTCTTTAGAAACAAAAATGATTTATGTGCACACAGACAATCACTAGCAAGCTTTGCATTGGCATGGTTCAAATCATTCTTATCTGACTGTTATCAGTTCGATGTCATATCGATCACAAGTTCAATATGGAGTACCGCAAGGCTCAGTACTAGGACCGTTGCTTTTCACTCTGTACATGCTACCCTTGGGAGATATAATTAGAAAGCATGGCGTTAGTTTTCACTGTTACGCTGATGATACTCAGCTCAATATTTCTTCGCGCCATGAAGAATCTTACCAATTCACAAAATTAATGGAATGCAGCTGATATATGACTATTTCCTACTACTTAATTCTGAAAAAACAGAGATTCTAATTATTGGACCAAAAACCTCTGCACATAATAACCTAGAATACTGTCTAACACTTGATGGATGTTCTGTCAAGCTCTTTGATACCAATCTTTCATTTGAAGGCCATGTTTCTAGCATCTGTAAAACTGCATTCTTCCATCTTCTAAATATATATAAATTACGACATATGCTATCAATGACAAATGTGGAACAGTTAGTTCATGAATTCATGACCTCAATGCTAGATTATTGTAATGCTCTACTGGGTGGTTGCCCTGCATGCCCAATAAACAAACTTCAGCTGGTCCAAAACACAGCAGCTAGAGTTCTTACTAGAACCAAGAAGTATGACCACATTGGCTCCCTATTAAACATTGTATACATTATAAAATATTTATAATTACTTACAAAAAGCACTAAATGGTTTAGCTCCCCAGTACCTGAGCGAGCTCTTAACGCATTGTGATCTCTAAATTCTGGCCAGTTGATAATACCTAGAATATCAAAATCAACCGCAGGTGGTAGATCCTTTTCCTATTTGGCACCTAAACTCTGGAACAGTCTTCCTAACATTGTTTGGGAAGCAGACACACTCTGTCAGTTTAAATCTAGACTAAAAACGCATCTCTTTAACCTGGCATACACATATCACATTATCTCCTTCTATAATTCAAATCATGTAAATTGTTAAGCTACACCTAAACACAACGACAACACGGCCCTGAAGTGTCAACTAAACTAAAAAAAGCCTCCTTCCCTTTCCTTTCCCTATGTATAGATAAAACATTATCAAAAATGATTCCAGTTTGTATGGGTCCGTGGAAACGACTAATAATTCTGTGTTATGCAGACCAGACTAGTAATTTGGCAATGTCACTTTGTAAAGAAAGACTAAGCATCTGCGCACATACACATTCAAACGTGCATACCTATAGACTAAACGTGTAAATGAACAGCAAGAATGCATTAAAAGTCTTCTGTTTTCAGTTAAAAAGGTGTAATTTAAGCGGCCCCTAGGTTAATAATTAATGATTTTTACAAAGAAAGTGATTCAATCAAAAACTTACTTTAGCTTGATAAAAACATTTTCCTAGAGCTGCTGTAAAGCCAAAACAATCTCTGTCCATTAATTTTCCAATTATCACTGTGAAGCTGCTTTGAAACTATCTGTACTGTAAAAAGCGCTATATAAATGAAGATGACTTGACTTGACTTTGGATCTTATCATTGAACTTCAACTATCACTGAGATACATCATCTTTTATCATAAAGTACAGCTCATCTAATATGGCTTATATAAATGTTTCAAGATAATGTACAAATTAACAATGTGATATTATGCCAGCCTCAATAGAGTGCTGCTTTGCTTCACCCTGGTTCCCTCGACAAAAGCCAATGGGATTTTCCCATTGACTTTTGGATTATTGCAGAAAATAAGCTCTGTGATCAACAAAAGTTTATAATTCTTACACGTTTTGTTCATCAAGATAATCTTTACAAATGAACACAACTTTTATGAATTTTGAAGCCTAAGTATAATCAGGACAGAAGTAAAAAGCTAAATTAGGCAATAAACAAACTATACCACTAAGCTTCCAAAAATGATACAACTATTTATTTTAAAAAATCTACAAGTTGTGAAGTTTGAGTTAGAATAGTTTGCAAGAACACAACATAAACACAGCAAAGCTATAAAAGTGCACTAGTGAGTATATGAGTTTACCTCTTCTCTATGACGTTTAATGTCCCAGATAATCTATTTAGCCACTTGAAAGCAACCACCTCAAGACTCATAAAAGCTTCAAAAAATCATGAGTGGGGTATTACTGAGCATGGTAACCACATAACTCATTTCAGGCATTTAACTAAAAACCCATAAAAAATAAATAAATAAAAAATATATATATAAAATATATATATATATATATATATATATACCTAAGTGAGGTAATTTGTATATGATTAGGAACTGATTAAAAAACGAAAACACTAAATAATTGACCCCTGGTGCTCTTTATTTCATTTTAATGATTGTATTTACATTTGTTCTGTTGTTGCAGTTAATACCCTTACCTGCTTATCAGGGCTCTACATCAATTGCAATCAAGCACAATGGTGCAGCATGTTCAAAATGACCTGAGTCAAGCAACTGATGGAAGTCTCACAGAGGGGCCATCCCTCTCATTTCCATCTGGCCCTTGAGTCAGATTGTTTGTCCTCCAATCAGTCGATTTCAATGAGACATTGAATGCAAGCTGCTAGATCCCCCCACCGCACCCCACCCCCACCCCCACCACAGGGCACCATTGTATAACATGCTACGAATGACCTTCTGTGACATTCACATTCAAAACATTTAACATGTAGGCTCCTGTTCGATATATGCCACAGATGTCTTTACAGGTTGACCACAACAGTGCTACGGCATATTCAGTAGTATTTTTATTCCACTGGAGTGGATTGATTCTGCCAGAAATGGGCACTCGAGTTAGTAACTCGGACTCGAGTCGTACTCTATTCGCATTTTAATGGACTTCAGACTTGACTCAGACTCGACCTGAAATGACTTCAGACTTGACACAAAAGACCTGTGAATATTTTAAAAACAACTCAAGTCTTTTACCCTTAACTAATGATATAATAAATAAAGAATTTGTGTTGCGTTTGAATGGTTTTATAATATCTGTGTCACATATATTTCCCTATGTGTCGTGGTAGATCGCACTCTTGTCATAGAATTTGATTACGTATGTCCGTGTATTAAACTCCGAAATGTCATAAGAGTCCAATGAAACATGACAGGATCCACCTTGCCTTATGTTCTTTCGTTTAGGTTTATTAACATGTCAGATCAGCTAGATGCACAGAATGCGGGAAAATGATTAAAGACACCAGAACGACAACATCAAATTTTATGAGACAATGCCAGTGTTGTGCAAGTTACTTCCAAACTGTAATACATTATAGATTACTTGTTACTGTTATTTAAAAGTAATTATTTACCTTACAATAATACTGTCTCAGAATTGTAATGCATTACATTACTCCTGTATTACTTTTGAGTTACTTTTACTAAAATAACTACAGAAGTAGAACTTAACATTCTAAAATGACAAAATGTACTGCAGAGCATTTTACATCCAGTAGAGGGTGATATGATGAAGCATATGACTGTGGGCTATCTAGGCTACTAACAATATAGCTCATAATTG
Source organism: Elopichthys bambusa (assembly GCA_037101425.1). Classification (NCBI taxonomy): domain Eukaryota; kingdom Metazoa; phylum Chordata; class Actinopteri; order Cypriniformes; family Xenocyprididae; genus Elopichthys; species Elopichthys bambusa. The sequence goes on from CM074432.1 coordinate 20,904,834, forward strand.
GCAAAGTGAAAGCTCAAGACAATGCAAGTAAGGATGACAGACAGAATCACAAACTATCCAAGACTGTTAAAAGTATGGTAGAGGTACAAGTCATTATCTGACAAACTCGAAGTAATGCGCGTAATATGTCCATCTCGCAAATGTCTTCTTCTGCCATCTTCACCCATTAGCTGCTTTTCCACTGGCCAGTCAAGCACAGAGGCCGAAATCATGCCACGTTTCCACTGTCTGGCCAGTAGCCTCGCGGCACTCCTGTAAAACCCACCATAAACACGCCTTCACTAGACTATGTCACACAATACAAAGTTAGACACCAGTGAGAATGAGATAAATGAAATAAATCGCTAAACAAATATATCACAAGCTGTCATTTAGTCTTTATTTACAAACTTGGACACCACAGCTATTGACTGACCAAGAACAGGTAATACAACTTACTTGCAGCATTTTTCATTCGTTAAAGTCCACTTTCTAATAAAAAATTCCTGATAATTTACTCACCCCCATGTCATCCAAGATGTCCATATCCTTATAGTGGATTTCAGTTGGCCCCAAACATTTGAAGGTCAAAATTACAGTTTCAGTGCAGCTTCAATGGGCTTTATCTAGTGAAACGATTGGTCGTATTCTTCAAAAAGCTTATGCTGAATGTCCTACACCTTCATCTTACGGAACGAACGCGGCACCAGTTCTGTTATTTCCGTAAGTTTAATAGGGAAGGTGTAGGACATTCAGCATAAGATTTTTGAAGAATACGGAATCGCGGTCTGGTGGAAGCACTTGTGATGCGATCATTTGTGTCTATGAAGCATATACATTTTCATTTTTTTTTTTAAAGAAAATGACCGATGGGATCATGTAAAGCCCTTTGAAGCTGCACTGAAACTGTAATTATGACCTTCAGCCATTTGGGGCCAATTGAAATCCACTATAAGGAGAATAATCCTGGAATGTTTTCATCAAAAACCTTAATTTTTTAATTATCAGGACATTTTTATTAGAAAGTGGACTAATCCTTTATTGTCTCACGTTTTTTTTTTTTTTTTTTTGTTGTTGTTGTTAAATTTTGGGCTAAAAGTGTGTTGTAACGCAAGCGTTACTGAACATGTACCGAGTACAATATTACTGAAAATTGATTAGTAATGCCTTACACTACTGCATTACAGCAAAAAGTAATATGTTACTGTAATGCATTACTTTTGTAACTTGTTACTCCCAACACTGGACATGGCGTCCACAAAGGTTAGTCACATTAACTCACACAGCTAGCTGTTATACTTTGGTGTAGCTGCATGGCTCATTTGGATTGCCAGCATGTTAAAATATGAACAAACTAAAAAAAAAAAAAAGCACTGCGTTTTATCAATCTTTTCAGAGCATATGCAGCTTTTTTCTTTCTTAATGCGTGTCCATAAGCGAGAGATAGAAAGAGATGTTAATCCATTTATTACTTAAAGCTCATATTTTAACGTATCGCAATCAGCATGCGTACAGTTTTCTACTGACTTACAAACATTCCGAGCTTTGATATTTTCTGATAATGACTGTCGCCAATAACAGCGAAGCCGTATAACAAACTGCTGTATCACAAACCTTGACTCACTGGCGCCATCTTGCGTCCACTTAGCGACTGTGTTAAAAATGACTACTCGTGTTGCCAGGACGATTGTTTTGTACATTGTAATGGAATATAAAGTAACAAGCTGGATGTACATTATCCCTTACACCATAGGACCTTAATTTCAAACAAAACAAATTATGTAAAGATCATATTATTTTGTCTATATAATATAAAATAGGATAAAAATAGGATTTGAGTATGAGATTTTTTTTTTTAATGAGACTAGACTCTGACTCGTGACAAAAGACTCCAGACTTGACTCAGACTCCAGTGATAAAGACTTCAGATTTGACTCGTGAACATCTCTGGATTCTGCATTTAGAAGATCCACAGATCTAAATACCAGTATAACAATTAAATTCAAATGAAGCTCTCAGATTAGGATCTCAGTTATTTTACTTTTGCAGCATATGAGTTTGAATAATTGTGCAACATACAAAGCCTAGTCTAATATAGTAGTATATCCACATGACAGTTTGCAAATATCAAATTTTATGCCAAAACAACCCGCACATTTGCACATAGCAAAACATCTATTTTCCCCACAGGTTCATACAACACCATTTTATCAGTTCACACCTTCCTCTCACAGGATTGTGGGTCTTCTCTCTGTGCAAATGAAAACTGGCTACATTGATCACACTCTGAGAGAAATAAAAGTGATGTACAAACACTTTTTTTTTTTTTTTTTTTTTTAATGTTCCGAAGCTTGAAATAGATTCTTCTCCTAGTTTTACAGAGGAAGAATGTGACTATAAGAACATATTGTGAAGTTGTAGCTCTTTCTGCCTCTCCACATCAAAGGCTTATGCTGACAGAGGCTCATGGTAAGAATGGTTGTTTACTAGGTAGATCATACCACCTGCCTCTCCCTTCCACCTTGATGTCTCTCTGAGGCATCTTTCAGCCTTCATTTAGTTATTTTTATTTCCTCTCTTCCATTCCTTTCATCCATTTCCCTCTTAGACACAAAGGTGTCTTTGTCACTGTCATTTTTCAAAAAAAAAAAAAATAATAATAATAATAATACTTTGGACACTTTGAAAAGTGTGGGAGATGGGAGGAGAGAGAAAGTGGGAGGAGGAAGAGAAGATTATGGAAAATGTGCCCCTTTAGAGCACCGCAAAGAATCATCTCTGTGTTTGCTCTGTGATCTCATCTCACTGTGTTCCTCCCACTATTCAAGAGGCCTGTCAGCCCAATAAAGAGCTCCTCTTCTGAGTACTGAACAGCAGCATGTACCATGGTGCTGTGCAGGCGCTTCTCATTTAACTAAGGATTCATTCACGCAGAGAGTTACATTTAAGTGTTGGAAAAAGTTACGTGATTAGTTGAAGTGCTTTTTTTTTACTTTCTTTTTTTGTTCAAGAACATTCAAGAGTGTACAGTTGCTGAAGAGCCTAAATTTCTGCATAAATTTATGACCAATTTACCCTGCACCATGCAATGTAGAATGCATTTTGAAAGCACTAGGGTGAGAAAAGCGATGAGAAATAATGACAAACTCCTATATAATATGTAAGTTAAAAAGGATAGCCCACCCAAAAATGAAATGTCATCATTTATTCACCCTGGTGTTATTCCAAGCCTATATGATTTTTTTTTTTTTTTTTTTTACTTTTTCTTCTATACACAAAAGAAGATATTTTGAAGTCACTGGGGTCCTGCATTTTTGGGTAAACTATCCTTTTAACGATGACTTTGTTTCACCGGGTACTACCAGTATTGAGTATTGTCTTGTACTGTATTATGATTCGAACATGATTCGTACTGTGGGAACAGTTCACTAATGTTGATCTATATATATATGTGTGTATTTTTATATGTATCCTTATATATTGCTTCAGTCTGCAACATGTTCTATTGTGGGTAAAACAGTCCCATCAGAATGAATTCAGTTCAGACAAAACACCATCAATAGAAGTGACTGCATCTGTTGTTTGCATCACATGACTTAAAGGGATAGTTCACCCAAAAATAAAAATTATGTCATCATCTGATTTTCAAGCAAAAGGAACTGGATGAATTCTGACTTGCGCTACAGCCTGAATCATAATCACACCGTGTTTGTTCGTTTATAGATGAAATTAACTAATTTAATAATTTATGATCTTTACAATGGAACTGAATCTACTGATTCGTACTTCTGATGCAGATTAGATTAGTTGCCTCAACAGGATCAACAGTGCAAATCAATGCTAAATGATGCAGTCTATTTTATTTTCTATTTTGTTTTTAAACAGAGAAATAAGGTTGACTTAATAAGGACTGGTTGTGGAAACAGCTGAATTGATGTTTCTAACCTGTCAGACTCCTTCCTAAAAAAAAAAAATGACCTCAGAGGACAGTGAGACACCTGGCCTGGCCAGAAATAGAAGTGTGAACGTACACGCCATGCACAACACTGTCCAGCAAAATCAAGCCTGTACCATGACACAAGGCAAAGGGGGCAGTCGACTGAATGATGACAAGTGAAGAGCCATTTATCTTCATTTACCCTCAATCCCCTTGTTCCACACAGCCTGTTGCTGCCTCCTCTTTATAATAGGGCACTTGTAAAGCTGGATAATAAAAAGGGGTGTGACAGAAACCTTCCAAAGACACTCGCAGACTGTCAGAAGGAAGAGCTTACAACAGTGCTAAAGAGAATCCCAGTGACTCCGAGGGGCTGGTTTGAGAGGCTCAGTATTTCACACACTGTGCCACAGCCGATTGGCATCATTTTTTTTTTTTTTTTTTACACGGCCTAATACTGCTCTAACAAATGAAGTGTGTGAGTGTTGTAAAGGAGGACTATGTTCTTAATCTTAGTAGCAGTTTTTGAGGAAAATTACAAATGTGAAAATATTGTAACAGAGGAGACCGGGCGTCAGGCAGATGGTGGTAGTAAGTGAACGCATGAGTTCTTCAATTAACTAGGAGAATATACACAGGAGAATACGCAGAGCATAACATCACTTACCACACAAACCAAAGACGAGAACCGACAATGAACTGAACAGAACAGGGTGTATAAATTCACAGGGAACCATAATGATAGACGATGAACATAATCAGTAACCAAGGAGACTAATTAGGACAAAATCAAGACTAAACTGAACTAAAGCACAAGAAAAATAACGCATACATGTAGGAACGAAAAGACAACTAAACAAAACTGATACTGGGTCTAGTTGTCATATTTTATAAATGCTATATCTTAGTATCTACAGTATAAGGTTTCGAGTTGTCAGGTTTAAATGTTTTATTATTTTTTTCATTATTTCATTTATTTTATTTTATTTTTTTGTCTAAATCAAAGGACAGATTTTTTGGTAACAGTTTACAGTACAGGTGCACTAATATGCATTAATTCATGCTTAACTAATGCACGGATAATCTTGAGTTAATGTATGACTCACAAATAACTAAACCATTTATTAAAGGTACAGTAGGTGATCTTGGAAATGCTAACTTTTAAACTGCTAGCATTGAAAGCATACAAACCCACTCTCCCTGCAAATCGCTGTCCAAAGCCACTTCTCCTCCAAAACTCAAGAACCGGCACTGACCAGAAGCGAGACGATCAGAGACAGTGTGAAAAGTTAGGTTGTTGCTGTTTGCCTCTCATTTTTGACGTATGATGTCTGCGTGAACAGGCTGCACAGTGGTATGCAAACACACATTGACCGACACATGTATGCGTATGCGATGATAGAACATAAACAGATGCTCATCTGAGCGTGAATGACGCACGATAACAAACCTCTTCCAGAAGCTCAAACGATCTGTGTAACCAGTGAGGGTTCATTCTTGTGTCTTACGCAGCAAGTTTGAGTTTCTGGAAGAGGTTTGTTCTCGTGCATCATTAAACATCTGTTTATGTTCCCTGATCAAGGTTTATATGTGAGTAAAAGCCTAAATTAAATCTGTTCATCATGAAAAGCGATCCAGTCTCTTCAGAAAATTTGGTTTAAACCACTCGATTCATATGGATTAGTTTTATGATCTCTTTATGAACTTTTTGAAGCATCAAAAATCAAGTTGCAAAGGCAGTCAATGGAAGCACCAACATCTCTCAGATTTCATAAAAAAGATCTTAATTTGTGTTCCAAAGATGAACGGAAGTCTTAAGGGTGTGGAACGACATGAGGGTGAGTAATTCATGACAGCATTTTCATTTTGGGTAAACTAACCCTTGTCTGTAAAATAACTTTTTTTTTTTTCTTTTCTTTTTTTTTTTCTGACAACTTACCCCATGCATGGTGACAGCATGCTCTGCAGTTGGGGCATGTTGTCTTAGTAGATCAACATGTGCAGTGAAGTGTACCTTTTACCCTGTGAAATAACTGTTAAATTGTTCAGTAGCTTTTCGTAACCAAGACTTTAAAGGGGTGGTATAATGCCATTTTTACAAAATGTAAAATAAGTCTCTGATGTCCCCAGAGTGTGTATGTGAAGTCTTAGCTCAAAATACCCCACAGATAATTTTTTATAGCAGGTCAAACGTGTCAATTTTTGAGGGTGAGCAAAAATTCTCAGTTTTTGTGTGTCCCTTTAAATGCAAATGAGCTGCTGCTGCTAAGCAGAGGGCGGGGTTTCAAGAGCTCCTGTTGTGTTAGCACATAGTAAAGTTAGCAATTACCTCACAAAGACTCACTGAAAATGTCAAAAACTGTTCAGCCTTTTATGTTCTAACCGAAGTCGGACAAAAATGGAAAAACTCAAGAAGAAGTGACAAACAGGACATTTCTGAACGGTTAGTTGCTTCATTTATGTAGCTGATGTGGGATATCTTAAAGTCATTGATTAGCTGTTCTGTCATGATAATCTTTAAATCGCTCATGTGGGAACTGTTGTAAGATGCTTACAGAGCCAGAGAATATATCCTGCATGAAGATAGAACAGGTATAGTTTAGTTTAATTATGGTTATAACTTATGTTGGCATCTTGCTTTTATGACATGGTATTGCATTTGTGTTACATACTGTATTGCAATAACATGGCCTCACCCCTTTGTTGCGTGTTCTCGGGGGCAGGGTTTATTTAAATTTTAGGGTTAGTGATGTCACCAACCCGGGAAGAAGCTTGTTGTAGTCCTTACCAGCTGTTTGTTGTATTCCTTAAACAGAGAATTCTTTAAAAGAAAATATCTCGCTTTGCTTTGAACTTTGAGCGTCATAACTTTGCAGATGTTGTTTGTGCTCTAACAGCAACATTACACGCTAATTAAAGTTAAAAACAGTGAAATCAAAATGAACCACGCCTTTAAGGTATGGGCCATCACAGAAATTGACTTTCAAAAATCCTTAGAAATATTTGCAAGTAAAAAGTGTGACAACAAGCCTTGGTCTCTCATGCAATGTCATGGGACAAATCCTATACCACATTCCTGACAACATAAATCTAAAATTTTTAGTCCTGATTGTGATTTTTAAAGGACAGAAAGATGTGTAAATTGAAGTCCAATACATCATCTTAACAAGGTGTGATTTGCCTAGGGGGTATGATGGGGGGATTTCCCTGCCTCTGCTTTTGATATCCCTCCTTCTGGTCGTTCATTTTTCATCCCCAGAGAGGACACGTTTTTTTTATCCCTGCTTCTGGTCAGATGGGATGCATTTTACAGTTTTTGACAGTGTAAGTTTTTCTCCATATTAAAATGTGCTACAGATTCTTCTAAGTAGGACAGTAAGTAATTGATTTAATATTATGTTATAATTTTAGTTCTATAGTTTATACAGTAAATGTCAGGTGAAGAGTTTTACTAGCTATTCCCGTCCTCAACTTGAGGCCTTGTAAAACGTGCACGGCACGGAACTAAGATGGAGTGAGGATAATATAGATATTTTAGGATAGATGGCTAAATGTGTTCAAAATGTTTGATGGCTTATTATTTTAATACCATATGGGGCCTGTAAATTGTATAAATAAAATTTAAAAAATATGTTCAGTTATTATTTAATTCAGTTTAAAGTATTATTGTCTGTATTTGTACAGTTTTTCTTATTTTTCTTATATTGAATTATACTGTATTTCTACATACATTTCTACATTAAAATTTCACTGATGTCATTCTTGTTCAAATACCCCCCCCACCCCCTTTGTTTTGTTTTGTTTTAAACAAATCACACTCAGCATATTAATAACAAATCTGTCTCTCTCTCTGTTCTTATTTATCTTTTTTCAAAGATCAGACTGAACGCTAAAGACAGTTCAAATTATACATGAAGTGAGACGTTAAGCAAGTAATTCAATGTTGCATTGTTGTGTTATCTCTCATTCCGAGGGTGATAATTCTGAACTAATGGCCAATGGCGTGAATAAATTTGACACATTGTGCACCATTTGTTGAACTGTGCGAGCGAAGGCCAGCCAAGATTCAAAAATGTCAATATCTGATTTGTGAAAAAGCTGAGAAATGGAGCTCATTCCACAGAGTGTGGATGCGATAATCACATCACGGGAGGGCAGATCTAGACTCCGTCACACTTTGTAAGTCTGAATTAAAAGAGTGAAGGGCCTCCCTGTGTTGCATGCCTTGGCTGTAAACAGCACAGTTAAATGTTATGTTCCTCATTATGTTGTAAGTGGGTTAGCATATTCATTTGCCACTGAAGTAGGTTATACCTAGAAGCACCTTCATCCCTGATTAGCATGTCATCAACAAGCAGTTTGTGCCCACGCTGGCCTCTTGACAATTCACATGTGGCCAAGATAATGAAAATTAAAGCAAAAAATCAGAGAGAGCTTTTGGTCCCTCTCTCTAGAGATTTGAACACTAATTGTAGTGAAAAATGGACTTAATTTCTACACTCCCTCAGTAAGAGTTTCTTACATCCAAGCTGATGGAAAAGAACAAAATAGTATTACCACTAATTAAGGCTAAGCAGAATAAATTATGCAAGTGTATAATACTCCAGGGCAAATACTAAAAAGGAATTACATGATGGTGCGGTGCCACTAAAACTAGCGACTAAATTCAATACTAATAAAGCATGCTTCAGTGGGCAGGGCAACAACAAACAGTCTTGGCATAAAAATGTTGTGCACTTAAGGAATTCAAACGGTAAATCTGCTGTTAGTAGATCCCTGATTGTTTTCAGACAAGAAATGGCAAATAATAGGTGTCAGAGTCCTGCATTTAAGCCAGTATTTCTACTAAGGTGTCAAAAAAAAGGAATCGGGGTAAGTGGATGTGCAATTGGTATCACCTCTTTCATCACGATTCTCTGATGAGCTTCGAAATTCACAGACAGCTGTGCTGGAATTCCTGTATTCTCCACGCCTCATTGAGCACTGTCAGTTCTGTCCAGCGCGTCTGTCTGTGGCTACGGCTTCCACGCCTGGCCTGTGAAAAACTCGGCCTGCCCCATTGGGTCTAATTCTAGGAGACATATTTAGTGCATGATTTAGCTAGCAGACCTACAGCTGTGTCCCAACACTCACGACAAGGCCACTGGGCCGTCACACAAGTGTAATTAACCCGTTCATTATGAAAATAAGGCACCATCATGCATAATTCTGTCTCCAGCAGATGCAAGGATGTGCTTGGGTGAGCTGAGACAGTTCGTTCCACCAAGCATGTGATGACATCATTCTGTCGTAAGTTATCTCAGGGGAGTGAGGGGAAGTTTTACAGTCAGACTGTGGAATTAGCTGAGGATTCTTCTCTTGGGATACTATAGGTCAGGTCTGGTCCTGATGGTTTCGTCAGAATTTTGCTGTATAAAGAAGGTCATTGGTCAGACTCATGGTTTTCTGAATACCAGGGCCACTCTTGCTGAGCTTTTAGACTCTAATTAAATGCGGTGATTTTTCAGAGTGGATTAGTAATCATGTCATATTTGCTAACTTTTGCACATGCATGTTTATTATGCTAATGCTAAACAAACTTGTAATTACCCATACTGAGCACAGAGCGTGTGATATTTATGAAAAGAGAGACACAGCTGGGATGGTCGGCGCTCTGTTCTATTCCTCCTTCACTATGTGTGTTTGTGTGTGTGTGTGTGTGTGTGTTTTGTTGGACAATGAGACAGATGGACCTTTTAAAACTAAGCAAAATAATTAAAGACACCAACAGTCTGTTTAAAAAGAACAATTTAATGGACAGCACAAACATATTGCAAACATATCCTTGTTTGCATGTCTATATGATAAATGTTGTTTATATTACTACTACTACTACTAATAATAATAATAATAATAATTCATCCCACTATATATTATGTGGCCTTACCTACTATGTACTTACTATGTTCTATCTATCTATCTATCTATCTATAGATAGATCAGAATGGAGCTTCCAAGTAATGTTCACTGAAATACTGCAGTGCCTTCTGCAGGCATATTTCTTTCTGAAATTTCATTTAAAAATTTCTTTCTAAATGTTTCTTTCTAATATTTCTCTCTGACGGTGATTTCGTTCTGATACTTTCTTTGGTCTGAACCCTGATCAGCAGATCACTCAATTGCATACTTCTGAAAAGAGCTTGAAAAATATTTACATGAACAGAAGTATAATTTGCTTTAGATGTGACCATTATCTTTCAAATTAAGGGTTCTGAAACTGTCAGCAGTAGAATAGGTCAGTGGGTGCCCCAAATTACTCTATCCTTTATGTTATTCCTCTGTTGAGAATATGGCAGCACCTGTTTAAAATGTAACAGCTCAGCATGTGCCGTCTGACACACACTGCTATAATCTATGGTTCAAAGCATTTGCGTTCCACTAAACCTCCCTGGCAAATGATCTTAAGGGAGAAAAGAATAGTAAGCATGTTTGATTTCATTTAAAAGATCTTGACATTTAACATAAAGCATAGCTGTGTGAACAGTGGCTTGAACAGAACAGTCAAGAGCAGAAGTGAAATTCAGAGGCTAGGAAACTTAATGATCATATCAAAAATCAAAACACATAAAAAAAAGACTAAAAGGTATCTAGTTTACTCCATTAAAACAAAGAACTGCATTAAAGAGCCATACTTTTTTCTCTTCTCTCTCTCCAAATGCTCAACGGGAAGTCCTACCTGATAAATATCACATGACCCTGCAATCTTTCAAATGTAACATTCCCGTCATTCCCATGGGGCGTATTGTAGGTGCATTGCAAACCACTAATGGAAAGCGGGATGGACGATAATGTGCGTTGCTCCAGCGTTTCCCGTAGTTTCTGCCCCCCCCAGGCATCGCACATTGTTCATCAATGCTTGCCCAGTTCATTATAGCACTTAGAGACAGGCTAGGTCATAGCATCCAAGCTATGGGTGAGTGATACATGCACACACAATAGGCCATCACTTACCACACATCTCTGCTGTGCGGCAGCCTTGCCTTTTTGCTATTCATCACAGCTAATGTTTTAATATTGGCACTTTAACAAAAGAGAGGTGTTCATCTCCAACACAAATACACATTAATGGAATTTTCCATTTGATGCATGAACATTGAATTGAATGTCAAAAAGGGACAGGCTGGACCAAGGAAATTGATAATACTTCTATTCACAAATGACTTTTGTGTTTCAGGGTGTCTGAAGTACTAAGTCTATGAATGGAAATGGACATTTGAATAAGGAAAATAAAAATTGATGGTAGTTTTGGCTACACTTCTGTGTAGTATTCAAGAAAATATTTCATAGAAATAAAATTAAATGCACATAGAATTAAGTCAAAAAGTCAACAAGACCAAGATTCCATTGGTTGGCTCACACATAACACGCCTTAACAATAAATAACACTGAACAGCCTGGTTGGGTTGAATCAATGGAGAAGCTGTCATGGAACTAATACACCCTAACTGTGAAAAATTGAGCAATATTATCCTCAATATCATCGCACTATAGGAAGCTCTATTGATTGTGTGGTCAATATAAAAAATAGCCTCCAACATGCAACTTTATTCACCCCTCTATTGCTGAATGTGCTAGGTCAACTTTCTTGGCAAAGTAAAGTGGAGGACATAATTCAGTGGATTTAAATGTATAATCTATAATGAACATTGTATAGCTTTATAATGGTGGCATGAATAAGTGCCATGCCATGTGCTCTGCAGCAAATAATGAATTCATGACCGCGTGTAGCTTTCTAATGAGTGCAGAATTTAAATAAGAATTAGACCTAGAACAGAAGCATATTTCTATATTAATTTTCTTTGGCTGTACTCGTTCATGCTCAGATCTTCGGCTGGAAAGAGGGAGTTTAGCTGATGTTGTGTGCTTATTCCAATCAGTGTCCTCCAATCAGTAACTGGAATAAGATCCAACTGTTTCAGATGTACAAGCACCATCCATGCAATAATTAACCACTTGATATTGCTGTCAAAACCCCATGCTTGTAGTTAAAGTATATGATCCACATGCACGGGGACAGAGTTTTTCTCACTGGTGGAGAACAAAATGTCACAGTGGTGCATAAAAGCCTCATTAAATTCCCAATTATTCACATTATCTTTAGAGTTACTCTGAGTATACAAATCCTCGCCAAAAGGACAAAGTAGTTTCGAAGGGAGTAGTGTACCACCTCTTCATCATGCAGAATAGATAATTGACAGGGCTTTGACAATGAAAACCACGCACAAGCCTGATGCACGCTGAAGGGAGTCTACGCGCATTACGTTACTACTTCCAGTAAGTCAATCTGTAGGATTCAGCATGCAGCAAGCTTTGCCTTCCACCTTTTTAAACTGAAATCAAATCTCTTCTTGTCATTAGGGAGACCCACATATTCCCATGCTCTCTGTCAAATTATGTAGCAAGCTCCAAATGTTTGAGCTTTTGTCATATTTAGCTCACGCATTCACTCTGCTGCATATCAAATCGGAAAAAAATAATAATAAAACATGTTAAAAATAAAAATGTGACAAAATATCACTCCATGCTGTGGAAACATTTATTTCCAGTGGGGATTTCAGCTTGCAAGAACAATACCGGCACAGGGATGAAAGACTGTTGTTTGAGGATGGCTGTACCAAAGGCTGATGGTTCATATTACAATAAGAAAATTGCTTTTGCCTCCCTGTTTTACTTAACAAAATTGAGAGGTGTAATGTGAATGACACTTTGCAGTAGATGAAAAGGATTAATGCTGCAAAATCTGCTTATTTACTGTATGTGAGTCATTATTAGGTACTTAAATTTCTTGCCAAAAGTGATTAAAATGCTACTAACGATGACATTAAACAGTAAAAAAAGAAAACGATTACAATGTGAGTGTGTAATGTGATATTTCATATTACATTGTCTGTTACAAATATTGTAATAATTATGACAGTGTGTCAGTATCAAACAATTAAAAATAATTACACTTTATGTACTTGTATTTCATTAGCATTTCTAATACTTCCTTATGTACAGTACAGTACGTAGAGCAGCAGTTATGTACCCACAACCTTCAGTGGACATGACCATATAGTGTATTCCCACTGCCATACATATCGCAACAGGGGTTATGTGATACATGGATCAAATTCTTGTCAGATCTGGTATGATCTCAGCAAAATTGCTTATGAAAAAAGCATGAAGATAAAACATCACCTCATGAAGATGTCTGGTTTGAGGCAGAGACCCAGTAGGGGACTTGTACTGTGCATACCCTCTGTCCTGGCACACCAATAGCCAGAGGATTCATTTACACTTAGAGTGCCTGATTTCATGCCTTTCTAGTCTTTGGAGATGTGCTTTGAGTAGAAATAAGACCATTTTTTTTTGTTGTTCAAAACCAGTGAAGGTCCAGAATGACAAGACCTCTGTAGTTTATAGTATGGAAGTGTTCTTTGCTAAATCTAAAGTTCTAACAGTTTTTCAGGATTTCAGTTGCTGCTGTCATTTATTTGTTAACTCGTTTTTTTTGTTTTTTTTTCTATTACATTTATTAGCGGTGCATAGAAACACTCTGAACACACTGGATGAAGAGAGGGAAGTATCACATGCAAAACAGAATAACATAAGATTGATATTACAAATAAATGCTGTCCTTTTAAACTTTATATTCATCAAAGAATCCTGAAAGTGTTACGGGTTCAGGGGTTTTCTGTTTCTTTGTCTGGTTTTATGGACTTTTGTTTTGAAGTGTAGGCTATTTTCTGTTTCACTTGTTGCAGAGCTTCCTGTTTCCTGTTTAGTTCCTGTTTGCATACTCTTGAGTAGGTACTTATTTTAAATGAATAATTACTTCATGACCGCTAAAAAAGTATGTTCTGTATAGTACGTGTCTAGTATGAATGTAATTCAGACATACTACATCCGCCATGCTGTAATTATCATGTGACCCAGCGTCAGTTGCGTCGCTTCAGTGCCATTCAAAAATCCTCTCCCATGGCCTCATGGGATAGTAAAGTGTCCATCGTATGCACATTCATCTGGGTACTTTTTGCCTACTCTTTTGAGTACTGTGAATTTGGACATAGTTCTTTTGTCGCATACTGTTTTTCGCCTACTATATATTGGGGAAGTATGCAATTTGGAATGCAGGCATAGTTTTTCCCAGATTAGCCTTTTAGTTTTAACGATATACCTGATGCACATTGCCTCAGCCTTTAGGACACACTTTATAAGCCAGCTCATTGTGTCATTCGTCGTCTGGCCCCAGTAATGTTTCCTAGTCTTTTCTTTGTATTACTTACATTCCTGTGATTCTGTTGTCTTTATGGACTTTTTGGATCAGTAATGTGCTTAGACTCTTGATCGTGCAACTTACCTGGATACTTATCTGTTCCTGTTATTGTGTTTGTTTTCTGAAACTCTGTGTGTGGAAATCTCTGTGTGTGGACTTACCTGGATCTTTACCTGTTCCTGTTTTTTTAGCTCGTGTTCTGGACTGTCTGCATCTCTGTGTGTGGATTTATTTGGATACTTGCCATCTCAAGGATATTATTTAGATAAGCAACTCTGCTTCTCGGAAGCCTTATGCTATTATTTACCTGGATATTTACCTCTTTGGATGCTATTTTGTTTAAAACACTGTCTTATTTAACCTTGAGTTGTTTATATACCCTAAGTTTCTGAAACAAGTATTGATTATGATGAAACTATGACTATGAATACTCACCTTTGTTGTTTCTCCACTTCCTGTTCAATAAAACTCCCGTGCCTGGGATCTAATAAACTCCTTTGTGTGTAATATAGTTACAGAAAGAATGTATCATGGTTTACACATAATAATTAAGCAGCACAACGTATTTCAACATAGATAATCAGAAATGATTCTTGAGGAGCAAATCAGTATATTAGAATGATTACTGAAAGATCATGTGACACTGAAGACTGGAGTAATGATGCTGAAAATTCAGTTTTGTCACCACAAGAATAAATTACATTTTATATTAACATAGAAAACAGTTATTTTAAATTGTAATATTTTATTACTGGATGCATAAATGCTGTTTCTGGAGGCACAAATTTTAATAAAGGATATTATAGTTTAGTTCAAATGACCCAAAGCTGATACTGGTTGTGACTAGTTCTTTTACCCATTAACTAATGAGAAGTGATATGGTCATGAGAAGTCAGAATTTTGTATAATTTTGCTAACAATGGGGAAGAGTGTAAGGAGCTATTTGGCACATTTATTTTAATTATATTGTAGTTTTAATTTATTTCATTTAATTATATTGTACACTTTCTTCTATTGCCTTTAGAACTTTTGGCACAAGAATTTGATGTATCTTTTTCAAATGAGTATTCTTCTTTCTCCTCATTTTATTTCCTTTTTATTGATAAAAAAAAATCAGGGTTCTATTATTTTAAAGATTAAATAACTTGCTAAAAGCATCATTCTTTCTCTATGAATGTCTGCAGCAGAACAAAATGTTTGAAAGATTATTCTCTTACTGTATGTCAAATTCTAGTGTTGTTAGGCATAAAAAAAATATATCAGTAATCTCAGCTGTCATTAGCACAGTGCTGAGAAATAATAGGGTAATTGATAAAGTCTTCTAATTCTTCTTTTTTCTTTTTTAATAGAACAATGAATGACTATGATTTCTTTATCTTAGAAAACGAATAGTTCACATTAAGAGGCAGGTAGTCAGCCTAGTACAATATTACTCACAGAATATCTTTCCAGACAGAGTATTCCATGGACAGCTGTTGGCCGTGATGCCTAATTACGGTTTGCCATTCCTACCATTGCAGCCTGTCAAATATATAGCACTAAAGCTTAAAAACAAGCACACCGTGAATCAATTGACGTTCTAAACTGAGCCAGGCAGGACCCTTTGGACAGCATTCAAAGGCTGTTCTGCTTGTTGTGAGCAGGATGAAGCAAAGAAAACATTGTTGTCAATACCTTCAGCCACTTAAAAAGAAACCCAAAATGCAACATTATGCCTTGGGAAACAACAAGTACAATCTAGTTATTTTGATTAATTGCTGCTGTACACAACAAAATTTAAAAGTTCAATTTAAATTCTTCCCTTGTGGGTGCTGGCTAATTGTTGTAGTGAGCGCAACAGAGATTAGTCAATTTCTTATTTCTGAAGAATATAAAATGAACAAAGATTGAAAAGATAATGAACAAAAATGATTCCTAACTTCAGTTCAGCATTGCTTGACACAAAGAATTCACAAACACATTTCTAGCTCAAGATAGGCCTACTGATAAAAAAAAAAAATGTCTCTGAGCATTTGTGACCTTTGTTCAGCACAGCTTGCACGTCCTGACCACTATCAGTGTAAGTCTAATGATCGACAACATGACATTTTCTATCGGTAAAATGTCAGATTCAGCTTATTGTATGACGGACAAAATGCTGTAATGGAATTCACTCCTTTTTAAATCTTAGTGGTGAACAACATATAGGAACTCCCTGGGGAAATCAACCACAGCATTTAATATGTTCTGCCCACGGTCTGTGAAGAGGTGTGGACCTTGGCCGCACTCGCACTACAAGAGATGAATTCATCATGAACACATATCTTAACTCCCACAGGGACAGTCATACGTTGATCACCACTTCATTTCATAGATAACTTGAACATGATGTGTAATGATTATTTAATTGTGTAAACATCGCAGTTTCCTTGGGGAAAAGAATGTATGTAATTACACCATTTTAAAAAGTGATCATCTAACCAAAAAAAAAAAAGCGGTTTTACACAAGGTGATCACATTGGTATCAGAATTGCTGCAGTTCAATGCAAGTTACTAAAGAAGATGTGGTATAATGCTGATCAAATTTATTTTCAATCCTTCACCTTTCAGTATATCAGTAATACTTTGTAATAAGTATATAGTAATAAAGTACTTAAAAATCATTTGAAAACTGTTTGTTTATAGTTAATTTATCTTTTATATGTTGTAGTCTCTACATTGTTAATATATTAATAGCTATATACAACAACCATAAAAATTAACAGAACAATATATATATATATATATATATATATATATATATATATATATATATATAAACTTCACATTTGTGCTTTTACGTTCCCCCAAAATTTTCCCAATTGACTTCCATTGTACTATACTATAAGTGTCACATCATAATTTAAATTTTTTTTCCAACATTATGCCACAAATTGTGTCAGTTGAGCTTGTATTTTACCTGTAATATTAATTTAATGAGAACATAATCAGGCCTAGCTCATTACTGCTCAGCCACAGTGAGCAACGTTTCTATCGCTCTCATCCCTTCATTCTCTCTGACTGCCTCTGTCTGTACTTTCGAGGGGAAAATCCCCCATAAGAGTGAGCCCTCTGGAGCTCCCAGCCAGCTTTTGTCTGATACAAGGATGGTGTGGCACTGTGGTCGCCTAAGCAGGTGTATCTCATCCTCTAGTAACAGCATGGCAGATTGGGCCACTTGTTGAGCACCTAGAGCATAAATCTGTCCTCCTAGGAATGGAAGCCTTCACTAGCATTGAGTTATCAATAGTTTGGGCTGCACAGACATATGTGATAATGAGGCAGCAAAACATGCAGCGTAGTTTCATCCTGGACCTGCAGCCTGACCTTTAAAAGTGACACAACTGCATTTAGGAGAGTCTTCAAATTACTTTTCTGTGGGCTAAAGGTGCCGACCCCCTGTAATCATTAAACGTACAGCTGACACGCTGTTCTAACTGCTGCATGCTGGGACAGCGCTCGGAGAGGTGATGCCACAGAGGTCAATGTGGAAAAAAAGCAGCAGCTATAAAGATTCAATATTAAAGACATATTCATAATGAGAGGCCTAGGGATAAACTACAGTTCAAAAATCACTGCTTCACAGTCTACAGCTCTACATAGGAAGGGACTGTTAAAATTATATTAAATGTTTTTATTCTTGTTTTTATTGAATGTTTTATAAATCTTTAAGATTTATTCACGTTTTTGCCAGTTTTGTTCCATATATGATAATGTTTATGATATTTTAAATGTCAAATCATTTCTATGCCTTATTTCTATAGTAATACTGTTCATGCCAGTTGGCTATCTAAAACATATATATTTCATACTGTGAATGAAGAGAAGTTTCTCTCTGAAGTCAATGGACGTAATCACATGGTGAACGTCTCAGTGCATGCCAAAAAATGGCTAGACAAACGTCAGAACTAGCAGCTTCAACTGAAGTGCCATAACCACTCCCCCTACGGGTCATACATAGGCTGTCAGTGACAGCATTCCCTATGGCCAACAGCCCAAGCTATAAGCCTCAAAGAGGCCTTCCACAGAAGGCCTACCAAGGCCACTACCAAGGCTTCTGGGACCAAACATCTTTTCCAAAGAAAAGAGGGTACCTCTAAGAGAATGTAGCCAGGGGGCCCGAAGGAACCCTAGCCAGTCACTTGTCAGGGGAACAAAGTCAACCCTGAATGCCACCAGGGAGGCCAACCTGGTCTAATTAAAGCAACCTAGTCTTGGCCAACAACCTGTCTGATCAAAGAGTCTCAAATCACATTCATCCAGTAAAAGTGACTGCAAAAAGACAGAAACCAACTCAGACCAGAGCAAAGAGACGGGCATCCTGGAGAGCAGGACTCAGCTTAGCGCTTTTTACCCTTACCAATGAGGGGAGACGACTTCCAGAAAGACATGTAGCGTCAGCTCGTGGCAGTGTTCTAAGCTCTAGGGAGCCATATATGATAACCAAACTCTCCGGTGAAGTTAACTAATTTAACTCGACCTGAGCCACCATTCCACCAGGCAATGTACTCAGTAAAAACACGTGGCATCAGCCAGTGGCGGAATCAAAATAAACCAACCATACCACCCTGTAATGTACTCAGTAAAATAACTTTTTACTCTTTAAGCAAAAGGAGTACAAACCTACACCATCATGTTCTTAAAGGAGGCCCAAACGGCGACTCAGAAAGACACATAGCGTCAGCTAGTGGCAGTCTCCAAGCTCTAAGGGAGCCATAATTAGAACCAAACTATCCAGTGAGGTTAACTATTTAGCTCAACCTGAGCTTGATTCTATTCAACACATTCCAACAGACAATGTACTCAGTAAAACACTTAAACTCTTTAAGCAAGAGGAGTACAAACTACGTCAACATGCTCAGAAAGAGGCCCAAACGGGGCCTACTATTCCAGAAATACACGGGCGTCAGACAGTGGCAGTGTCTAAGCTCTAAGCCTAATCTGAGAACCAAACTACCAAGTGATGTTACCTAGCTTAACTCAACCTGAGCTTAAAAACTACACATTCCAACAGGCAATGTACTCAGTAAAAACTCTTTTTACCCTTACAGTAAGGGGAGTACAAAGAATATATGCTGCCATGCTCTGAAGGAGGCCAAAAACCGGCCTACTACTTCAAATGGTCACGGGCATAAACCTGTGGCAGTGCTAGTTCTAAGTGAGCAAAACTCTGACTCAACATCTACTAACAAAACTTGTGATACACCAAGCTATTGTGCCCTGAAGGAGGCGCAAACAAAGCCTTCTACTTCAAACAACACAATCAACATCTTGTGGCAGTGTTCAAACTCTAAAGGGAGTTACATAAGAACTAAAATGAATAGTGAGGTTCACAAACAAACTCAACCTGAGCTATGCATTCCAACAGGCCATATACTCAGTAAAAAACACTTTTTACCCTTAATAGTAAGGTGTTTTAACTAGAGCATTAACAACCCTGAGAAACGGGAATGCTTCACTTTTCATTCATACTACCCTGAAAATGTGAATTTCAAGGGTGGGCGCTTTTCACCAAAGACAGAGACATCTGTACTGAACCCTAGGGAAAATGAGCTAAAAGAAAGCTAACACTGTTTCACTCAAGCTTTAATCTTAATCAATTATATACTTCATTCAAAGTATAGAATGAAAAGCTCTAGAAAAGTGGGGCCACAGCACTTTTTTTTGCACCTACACCAAAGGGGTAATGGGCCTTGGCCTGACAACTCTGATAAGAGGAGGTCAGAACTAGGAAACTACACTCTCCTGACAGGGGTAGTAATAAAAGGGGTGAAATGCTTCAGTATATCACCTTGTTCTAGTCTAGGCCAGCTATAGCTGAGGGCCTATAAGGCCACACATAAGCATAGATCTGCCTGGGGCTAAAACTCAACCTCTAAAACTCTCAATAGAGAGGAGGCAACTCTGAAATAAACTCTAAAAACAAGAGCTCAGAGGAGCGAAACTCAACCCCAGTCAAACAATGTCAGGCGGCCCGAAGGCTGACGCTTAACATAGATCTAACTGAAGTAAAGGGTGCCAATCTCAATACAAACTCTAGCTATGTCCTGAGGAGGAAGCTATTCTACCATATGGTAGCTGAAAAAGGTGGCCATATAGCCAACACAAAGATAACCAACCTAATAGGAACTTCAGGGCCCTAAATTCCCCTTCTATTTCTTTTAAACACCCAGGAAAAGGAAAACTTCAGTCAATATACTAAAATATATAAATATAGACCAAGCTTAACCTGCGGCTCGAAGAACGGAGACTTACCATCATAGAAGGATGGAATCTATGGTCCTTTCAAGCCTGAAAGAGCCTCTTCACTATGAAGCCAAAAGGCGAGCCACAGAAATCTTCATCATGGGCCCAGCCCTCAGCCTGATCGTAAGAAGCACCTGGGTAAAAAATCATTACTCAGGAGGTGGAAGAAGAAAGGAGAGGGTAAAAGTAACTACCCTCATGGAGAGGAAATCAAACACCGACGCTGCTGCCTTCCGTACTTGATTACTTCCCTCAAATCTTTCTTCCTCCCAGAGTCGCGCCTTCTCTGGGACCTACCCCGAGGAGGAGGAGGTGCTCGAGAGGCAATACTGGACTTCTGGCCCTGTCTCCGATCCTCGGATCGGGACGGGCCAGGACCTCCTGTCTGTCTGGGCCCAGAATCGGATCTGAGCAGTAAGCAGGTTTAAAAACGCTGCCACTGATCCAGATCCTTCAGCAGATCCACCAGATCCTGACCCGCTGCCGCGTATGCCCTGCCATTCAAGCAAGATGTCACATAAAAGAGCTTCAAAGGCAGGACCAGAGCTTTGATGTCTGTGCCTGCTCCATGACGAGATAGTTTAGCAAACAACTCGTCAATAAAGGGGGCACCGACACATACCCATGCTGGCTCATTCCCTCAACATCAGCGAAATTAGCTCACTGATGTCGGTGAATATGAGCCGAATACGGGTTCTTCCATGCCGTCTCGATCACCACATGTAGATCAGGAAGGAATGGAAGGCTCACAGGGCTGTCAGATTATGGTCAGAAAGGAATCGTACGTCGAGCCGTCCGCGTGCAATCACTTTCTTAACGCACTCTCATGGCAGCTGCAGCCTGCCCATGCTCCTCTCCCAGACAGAAAACGCACAGATTGTGTGTGTCATCAGGTGTCAAAAACCTGGGACACAGATCCACACACTTCCTGAAATGTTTGTTAGTACATAGTAAAATCCCTTACCAGATTTGAAGAATCGCAATCAAACAAAACAGTCCCTGAAGACGATAAGATACTGACTACTTTTCTAGGTGCTCCTTTTATACTTCCGGGTCACCTCTATAATGACGTCATAGGCTGTCGCTGGCCAATAGGATTGGGGAGATTTGATAATTGCTTTCAGACACCGGTTCACGTGATGATATTCCCCATATGCGTTCAAACGCAGTGTAGAGTTCCCTTTCGAAAGGGAACTATGATTTCCTAACAGCTGCAAAGGAAATCCACTGTAATAAACAGAACTCATTTCTTGAAAACAGACTGGTGCTTCCTGATAATTAACACTGAACAAACAGCATACTATCCGACACAATTTAATTGTACTTGCTTTTGTTTTCATGATTCATTAAAACCATTTAATGGCGAGCAATTATGGGGATACGTTGTGATTTAAAGGGTTAGTTCACCCAAAAATGAAATTTCTGTCATTAAGTACTCACCCTCATGTCGTCCCAAACCCATAATACCTTCAGTACTATCCAAAGAATCAGAGGATGATTTTTGTCACGGTTCATGGGTTCACTGACTCATCCTCACTCTCTCCCTCTCTCTCTCTCTCTCTCTCTCTCTTTCTGTGTGTCTGTGATCTTGCTGATGAGTTGATAAGTGTCTGCTGTGGCTCATCAGCACTGCTATTTAAGACCTGTGCTTTCAGTCCTTTGTTGTCAGATCGTTTGGTGTTTCTGCCGTGTTCCTTGGTTGTGGTTGAGCCTCCCTGGTCCTGTTCTTTGCCTCCTGTAGATTATTGTTCCTGTCTTCTGTGGATTTTGTACCTGTCTTCTGTGGACTTCTTGCTGGATTCACCCAGGAGGAACACGGCTGTCCATTGCGTCCCTGCGCTGCCAAGAGTGACTGTTTATCTGCACATGCTTCATCTGACTCTTGCACTCTTCCTGTCTTGGACTTTCCGAAATAAATAGTTATATTTCACATTCGCTACTGAATCTTCCTTTTTGATTGTGAGAGATTTTAGGATGCCCAGTTCAAAGAAAAATTTAGCCATTACAAAGTTCACAAAGGACATAATACGAATTATAATTATTATTGTCTCGTTTGGAGTCAGATGGTGACGAGCAGAGGCAAAGATAAAATATAAGCCCTTTTATTAAAGGGGTGGTTGATTATGATTTCACTTTTTTAACTTTAGTTAGTGTATAATGTTGCTGTTAGAGCATAAACAACATCTGCAAAGTTATGACGCTCAAGTTCAAAGCAAAGGGAGATATTTTCTTTTAAAGAAATCACTTTTTAAGGACTACAACAAACGGCTGGTAGGGACTACAACAAGCTTCTTACCGTGTTAGTGACATCACTAACCCTAAATTTTACATAAACCCTGTCTCCGAGAACATGTAACAAAAGGGTGAGGCAATACAGCACGTAACACAAATGCAATAGCAAAAAAAGCAAGATGACAACCTAAATTATAACTGCAATTAAGTTAAACTATACTTGTTCTATCTTCATGCAGCATATATTCTCTGGCTCTGTAGGCATACATCAGTTCCCACATGTGCGATTTATAGATTATCATGACAGAATATGCTAATCAATGACTTTAAGATAGTTAGCTCCACATCAGCTACATAAATTAATCAACTAACCATTCAGAAACATCCTGTTGCATTCTATATGTTGTCACTTCTTCTTTGAGTCTCTCCATCATTGTCCGATTCCAGTTTGAACATAAAAGGCTGAACAGTTTCTGACATTTTCAGTGAGTCTGTGTGAGGTAATAGGAGGTGCTAAAATGAGCTCTTTAAACCCCGCCCTCTTCTTGGGAGCAGCAGCTTATTTGCATTTAAAGGGACACACACAAAATCTGAGCTTTTTTGCTCACCCTCAAAAAGTGACAAATTTAACATGCTATATAAAATTATCTGTGGGGTATTTTGAGCTAAAACTTCACATACACACTCTGGGGACATCGGAGACAAGATTTACATCTTACATGACTAGTGTTACGTGGGGCTGGACAAGGACTGTGGACTGTTTCACGTCACCCACCATAAAAAAAAAAGAGGATTCTTCAATCCACAGGGCGAAGTTGATGTAATCCCTCAGAATCCGGCAATAATTCTCTCATGGCATGACCAGACGAATCTCATCGTCCAGTCTGCTATAGAATCCCTTCATGAGTGTCAGGTCACTGCAGGTGGTGAGATGGCAAACGCTGGCAAACTCGTTCATGTATTCCTCCAGGTCTTTACCATTTTGAAATATCAAAATCGCAGCCCCATTGGGGCAATATTTATTGAGGCGATCTCCATCTTTACTTTGGGTCTGGTATTCTGTCGCGTTTCTAGTCAGATGATGACAAGCAGAAGCGAAAATGATGTAGGTAAACATGGTAAACAAGGAAATACAACCTAAAAGATCATGAAAACAAACAGGCAGACAATGACAATTATTATTATAAGATAAAGAATAATTATTCCTGTAGCTCAATCATTAGAACAGTGGTCGAGAACCTACAGCTCACGAGCCACACCTGGCTCTTTGACAAAAATCATGTGGCTGTCATATAACTGCTCCGAGATGCAAAGGTTGAGAATCCAAAATGCAGTAGTTTATTGAAGGTGTAACCCTTCTCTAAGGGTAAGTACACACTAGGTTCGGATACTCATTGAATTCTAGTATAGTGAATGGCACAACCAGAAGTTATTGATAACCACACAAATTACCATTCCACATGAACTGTATTGAAGTAACAAATATAACACAATTCTTATCACCAGAACATCAATACAGTGTGGTTACCAAAAAAAAAAAAAAAATGTTTCCTTTAGTGGAAATCACTTCTGTCTTTTGGGTTCCAAAAAAACGAGTGAAGCAAAATAAAAAAAGAATTCAACAAAAATTGTTCTATCCAACCCTGAAATATAGGAGAAGGGGAAAAAATTGCATTCAAGGGTTCATTGAGATTTTACCGCTATCACATGAGACATGAGACATCCCGCAGCAATTGATGACTCCATGGATCCAACGTTCAAGGGTGGTTGGCTCGCCATCTTTCTTCCGGAAGAATTCAAATGCATACAAAAAACCTGGCCGAGATTCAAATTCACACCTGCCGAAATACAGCTTCAAATCAAATGGTTCAAGTGTTCATGACAATCTCAATCATGTTTCTAGTTTATATGAGTTTACAATTTATGTAAATACAATGCATTTATAGAGAAATCGATTCAAACTTCCCTGCATCTGCACGACAGATCATTTTTAATCACTCTATGCCAATACTCGCTCGCATTGCCTCAGAAAGAAGGCGGAGCATGTTTTTTTCGACCAATAGCAAATTTCCACTTGCTAACACACTCTAGTTACCAGGCAGATTTTCTAATATCAGGTTTCATGGAGTAAGGTTACTTAAAGGCACAATTAATGATAATGAGTTTATACAAACATGCCACAAACTCATTCATATTTTCTTTTATATGGATTTTGCATAGGGGTTATAAAGGATAATCCAAAGACGTAATCCAAAAAAAGTGTCATAAATACAGGGTAAATAGTCCAAACTATAACAGAGCACAGGAACACAGGGTCAAAATCAAGGAACAGGAAACCAAATGAACACTCATAAATGCAGTGCTGTCACATACAAGACTTTGCAATGAATGACAGAATGAATCAGGCTTATATAGGCAGAGACTAACAAGTTAATGAGCAACATCTGAATGTAATCAGGCATGATGAGTCCAGGTAATGTATTATGGGAAATGTAGTCCTTGAAATGAATGAGAAAGTAAAGAGCAGGATGTGATTGATATTAAAAAGAGATATTAAAAGCGCAATAAGCCACAAGAGAGATCTGAATCCTATACTGAAAGTGATGTGATGTGTCTTCAAGAATGGTGTCCCATACTCAGAATTTGTGTTCTGTATTTCACCCATCCAAGTGTGCACACACAGCAATGAGTAATGAACACACACCCAGAGCAGTGGGCAGTCTTTTTTTGCTGCAGCACCCAGGGAGTGATTGGGGGTTAGGTGTTTCACTCAAAGGCACCTCAGTTGTGGGTAAGAGTGGAAGAGAGAGCTGTTCATTCACTCCACCCACCTACATTTCCTGCCAGTACTGAGACTCAAACCCACAACCTTTGGGTTACAAGTCCCACTCTCTAACCATTAGGCCACAACTGCCCCACTTTCACTTTTTTTATTTCTTTTTTCTTTTTTAAAGTGAAAGTGATGGTTTCTGGGAGCGCACTCTGAGTGGAACACCGATAGTAGCCTTTGTCTTCGGTTGCACGCCTGAATGGTCAAATATACACAGAAATATGTCAAAATGCCACGTAAACACAGCTGATGTAAGCACTGTGCATGTTCTGCACTAACACACACACACGGTTTCGCTATCTTTGTGAGGACTCTCCATAGACGTAATGGTTTTTATACTTTACAAAACCTACACTAACTCTACATAAACCTACCTATCACAGAAAACTTTTTGCATTTTTACCTTTAAAAAAAAAAAAAAAACATTCAGTATGTTTATTAATACATTTCCCTCGTGGGGACTGCTGGCAGGTCCCCACAATGTAGGTGATCTCAGGTTTTATTATCTTGTGAAACATTTATATATATATATATATATATATATATATATATATATATATATATATATATATATATATATATATATTATATTATATTATTTTTACGTTTGCTCTTTTGGAAAAAATGCATTAACCAAAAAAAAAAAACAAAAAAAAAAAAAAAAGACTAAAAGGTTTCCTGACCACTGCATTATAGCATGATGGATCCATAGCCATGGGTTTGATTACCTGGGACTGCATACCAATGCAAGTCACTTTATATAAAAGCATCTGCCAAATGCTCAATGAAAAAGAAAACTAACAAATATAAAAGAGGCCATTTCATAAACACCTTTATGGGGCACAACAGTCACCTAATGCATTCAATTTGTGCCTAACCGAACAGTCATTATATTACCCCATTATCCCGTATTAACTTTTCTGAGTAAATTCTATATTGAGCTACATGTAAATTTGGAAGTCATGGCACATCAGTGGCACTTATCTCTCCTTCACTTAGAGAGAGAGACAGAGTGAAGACGAGAATGTGTGAGAGTGACCTCTCTGATAAATTTCCTCTATTTTCGCTCTGTATGAGTGAGACCTGATGAGAAAGGCACTTCATCATTGAGAAATGCTCTCACCATTCTGCCTTCAGCATTTCTCAACTTAATACGTTGTGGGAATGGCGCTAATAATGTTTTGAGGTATGTTTGTTTTGGGAAAATGGTTGTCATATATCAGTTTGATGTAGGATTTCAGTGCTGACATCTGATTTAAGGAAGTTTTATTATGAACATTATCCACAGACCGGATAGTGTGTGGGAAAAAAAAAAAAAAAAAATTCTTGCCACTTTTAAGGCTTCTTGTGTTAATTGGTCATTATTTTTCACAATCACACAGTTCACTCAAGTGCTGTATGTTTATTCATTTATCTTTATTTTTTTTTTTAAATAATAGTCCTCTCAGTGAATACAGTAATATTACAATATAAAAAGCAAACAAAATAAGTAAAAGTTTGTAAGATGTAAAAATACCCAACAGTGTTAGTCAGCAGGTCTGAAATGAAATAGTAGACTTTACATGTAGTGCGTATGTTTGTGCAGGTATATGTGAGGGTATATACATGTGCAGAAACCACCAGGAGCACTTCTTGTCAGGAGTTTTGTTGTTCATTTCCCCCAGGCCTGCAACACTGCATGTTTCTCCAGCACCAAGTCCCCAAGTTCCACCAGTGTTATCTCTTTATTGCCTCCCTCTCTCTTTGCTAAAATGCCCCGTCGGCGTTGATTAAGGTACGCCAAGAACCTGCTTATGTGTTTAAATTATCTGCACCTTGTGCTTGGGGACAAACATTCACAGTGGAGCCAAGGGAATGTATTATTCCTGAGTTAGAAATTCTTTGAGGATCTCAGCTTTGCATCTTATTTGGTTGCTAAGCCTAGAGACAAGCCCCAGGGTTTTGGGTTCATAATTGGGCTGATTAATGCCTGATGTCTGATGGTGATAAAGTTAGGGTGAAAGGGAAAAAAGGCTCTCCATGTGTTGCTCAGCAGTTTATACTCAAGAGCTGCAAACAGATTAGGTGATCGCTCATGTGTCAGGCACAAGAGTACAGAATAATTGTCTTCCTAAGTAAGCTTGTGCTTCAATAAGGCATTCTGACATAAATATTCTTTATTTGCATGTTAACCTATGAATTGTGTGACCTGATGACACTAATGAATGCAGGTTTTATAGAAAAGTGCACTATGGCGTTTACCTATGACAAGCTCAACTCAAATGGTATCTTTATCTTATATGCTTTTGTGAACTGAATAAATTCTAAGCCAGCTGAATGCTGCAAATTTTGTTCTTCTTTATGATTATTGCTTGTCATATTATGTGATATGACCCAAATTAAATTTTGGTTACAGCCTATAGCAGACTGTGTAGCATCACTGGTCGTTTATGTCAGACCATATACTATTAGCCAGACTACACTTATGATTGTCATGTTCTTACATCTTCATAAACACAAAATGAAACTGTATGGTATCACAAAAACAAAATAAAGCCGATATCCTAATGTTTTGCTTTTAAAAGGAGAAATAAAGAGACTAGGCTGAGCCATTTTTCAGTGTAAATGCAAAATAATCTAAGACGAGATTACATTTTAAATAAAAAAAGTTTTATATACACAGGAATACACTACATGGCCACCAAAACTTTACCAAAGTACGAATAACCTAGTATTTATTATCTTACAACAGACAAGGCAAACAAGAGGGTTTAAATACACAGGAGAACCAAAACTAATTCAACATGAACCAATCACAAGTCAGGAATAATGAACAAGACAAGCGAGTTAACAAGGCAAAATCAACATGAACCAATCACAAAGACAAGACTAATGAACATAAACAAGACTGGTAAACATGAAGCAATCACAAGACACTGCTGGAAACACCTGAGGGGGGGATTTCCAGAAAACAGGACGTGGCATACCCAAGTAAGCTTACGGATAAATATAGGGATAACCTCAACTTTTGGTTCCAAAACCTTAGCTAACCTTCAGGGTATGTAAGTAGCCATAGCAACTTATTCTCTGAACATAGCCCGTACCGGAACATGTCATGTTCCAGGATTACTTCACTATTATTAGGCACATGCTACCCTTTTAATGAGGCTCCAGTGTGCATGAATGCACATATTATGCATAATATAATATTATAAAGTTATATAATTTATATTTATAAAGCATTATTATAACACAAACCAATGTTTATTTTATTTTACATCACATCTAAAAAACAACATTTTCTTATCACATACATAATTTATCTAAAGTTAACCTTGCTTTCTGGAGTATCTGCCAGAGGTGCTTTTTAGGCTACGACCACATTAAAGATTGTACATTTATCTTTAGCAACACCATGAAAGTGAATAGCAGGCACAATAATGCCAGAACAAAGATAGATATACAATTTGTGTTACATGACTAAACATGTGTCATTGCTTTTGATTATCTCAGTTTCCACAGTCCACATTTCAATGCAATAATGGCATTTTCAAATTTATCCACTTGTGACAGAGTCTTCAAAAAGCCTTTGTATCTGAATCAATGTGGATGTATAGCCTGCATCCTAGTAAGTCTCAATCAGTGTGCTTTGAAGGAAGCATCAAGTGTATCCTTTGCATTTATCTTCCGATCATCTACAATATACAGTAACAAATTATCAAAATGTTTTAGAAAGAGAGGGTCTCCATATCTTTGATAATGAGAACAACAATAAGTAACATAAAATATGTCAGACAATAACTTTAATTTTACTGAAGTAGTGCACAATATATAATTATCACACGACAGATGTAACAAGTACTTAAATCTTGGTGTATCAAAATGATACAGCACTCCACAGAACACAATGTTAAGCCCCTTCATCAAACAAGCACTTCTTTAATTAAACCGCCACAGACTGCCATCAACTGACTAATGGACATCTGATTACAGCAAAAAAATAACAAAGGAATAAGACAGATTTTCTTTTTTCATTTTCAAAGAGAATGCAATTATTGTGTGCTTATCTCAAGCAATTCCCGATGGATTTTCCTTAATGATTCTGTTCTTGATAAATCTGCATGATATTATTGTGCAAAAAAAAAAAAAAAAAAGGAATCTGTTGAAATTGATAAAAAATGTCATGCTGGATATCTATACTAGGTAATGTGTTAGGAACGAAAGGATGCCACATCATTTGATGGAAATGAAAATTATCAACCTACAGAGAACTGAATTCAAAGACACCCCGGAAATCAAAGTGAAAAAATGATGCAGCAGGCTAGTCCATTTTGCTGAAATTTCATTGCAGCAACTCAAAATGGTACTCAGTAGTTTGTATTGATTTAGGTCAGGCAAGCGATGGGGCCATTCAATGGTATCAATTCCTTCTTCCTCCAGGAACTGCCTGCATACTCTCGCCACATGAGGCCGGGCATTGTCGTGCACCAGGAGGAACCCAGGACCCACTGCACCAGCGTAGGGTCTGACAATGGGTCCAAGGATTTCATCCCGATACCTAATGGCAGTCAGGGTGCCATTGTTCTAGCCTGTAGAGGTCTGTGCATCCCTCCATGGATATGCCTCCCCGGACCATCACTGACCCACCACCAAACCAGTCATGCTGAACGATGTTATGGGCAGCATAACGTTCTCCACGGCTTCTCCAGACCCTTTCAGGTCTGTCACGTGTGCTCAGGGTGAACCTGCTTTCATCTGAAAAGCACAGGGCACCAGTGGCGGACCTGCCAATTATGTTTTTCAATGGCAAATGCCAATCGAGCTCTATGGTGCCGGGCAGTGAGCACAGGGCCCACTAGAGGACATCAGGCCCTCAGGCCACCCTCATGAAGTCTGTTTCTGATTGTTTGGTCAGAGACATTAACACCATTGGCCTGCTGGAGGTCATTTTGTAGGGCTCTGGCAGTGCTCATTCTGTTCCTCCTTGCACAAAGGAGCAGATACCGGTCCTGCTGATGGGTTATAGGATTAGTTCACTTTAAAATGAAAATTAGCCCAAGCTTTAGCCCTAACCCTCAAGCCATCCTAGGTGTATATGACTTTTGTCTTTCTGATGAACATAATCACAGAAATATGAATAAATATCCTGATGCATCCGAGCTTTATAATGGCAGTGATAGGGATCAATGAGTATGAGCTGAAGAAAGTGTCTCCATCCACATCCATCCACCATAAATATGTGCTCCACACGGCTCTGGGGGCATGAAAGATTGTGGCATGAAAGGTTGCAGTGATGAGCATTGTAGCTGATCACATACATGTTGAGTGCATTAATGCAGTGAACTCGTCATTTTAACTCTATTTCTGCACACTAACGAATGCTTTCATCATAACTAACAGTGTAAAAATGATGTAAATAAGAGATTAGTTTATTATAATTGGAGTTTTAGCGTGAGTCCAGAACTGATAAACTCGTGCTGTTTGACAGCTTCTCCAGCAATTGCAAAGGGAGCATTCTTTGATTACTTTCTATATATAACTTAACCACAGGTTAAATAACAGATAATTTTCATCTTACTAAGAGAAGCAATATGAAGTTGACTGTTTAGTCACTGGTTTGATTCACTGACGCATAGAAAAAGATCATCTGACTGCACATGAATCATTACATATCAGAAATCACTGGTCACAGATCAGGCATTAGATTTATCACGATTACTTACATGTTGTCACATTACTGTCGAGTCCATATCGTAAAAGTCTGTTTGCAAAGCCTGCATCAAAATTGTGACTACCAAAGAATCCACAGTGAAACGTACCGAATACAAATAAATAATACTCAACTGAGAAAATAAATAACCACGTTCCTAGCATCAGGATCCTTTGGAAGATCCTTTTTAGCCCAGTGAGTGATCCTGTGCTCTTCTCTCACTGTCATCTCACTAACATACCGATGGGCGGGGCCAAAGTTGCAATGATGAAGTAGGCGGTGATTTTCTTCTGCAGAGGCGGTCTTTTGTCTTTTACGATGACCTCTAATATGTCAAAAGCTCAAGGAAAATTTGATTTCTCAGTTCATGACCCCTTTAAATGCTTTGTAAGTGCACCATGAAAAAGTATCCATTATAGCAATTAGGATAACATTGCCTTAAAAGAAAAAGAGACATTTTATTCTACAGCCATTTCTGCCACAATATCTCACTTTAGTACATTATCAGTTGTCATTTTGAACTGATTAGACAACTGCAGAAAACTGTATCAGTTCATCTCTTTTAATATGGCGCGTTTTCATCACCACTTAATACGTACCATGAAACGATTGCCAAGGACACTGGTGAATGAGTTGTGTCTCCTCACTCTCTGCCTGCGCTCTGAGGGAGTCCTTGAAGCCCATTCTGTTATTTAAAAAAAAATATATATATATATATAAATATAAACTCTCCCCTTTGTTCCCTCATGCTGCAATTATTGACATGATTTTCCCTCTTTATCTTTGCATGACACTAAGGCAAATGTGAGCAAACTCTTAAGAGTGGTGGCCTGGAGAGAAGGGAGACGCAGCTCCCTTTTTCCGGACACACTTGGTATGCAAGGCACTCGACCAGGCAGCCAACGGGTCTCTGCTGCAAATTTACTCACATTTGTCCAAATTTGCTGGCGTGAGACAGGAATGGAAAGACAATCTTAGGAAATGCTATAAAACTGATAAATCATAAACAAACTTAAGTGAAAATGTTAATTTGGTGTAGCGATGAGAGGTACCAGAAGAATGATTTGCAGATGCATGAAGATAGATTGAAATGATACATGACACTCTCATCGATGGTAAAATCATGGCCATTATGCATAGCCATCTGCAAATGTTCTCTTGATTAAAAGTGATTGTTAAACTAATGATAATGATATCATTATTTTCAAGAGGGCGATATAATAGTGGAATGATATTGTGTTAACTGAGTAGATAAAAAACGCATATAAAGAACTTACTCATCTGGACAGGTAGAAAGGAACTATACTGTTACCACTCGCTTGGGAAAAATAATTCAATATAAGCCCAAATATCTTTCAGCTGCAACAGAAGCCAAAACACTCAAAATATCTACAGATTCTACCAAACCATATTGCTGAAATAATACATCCACCAATTTCCTGTGATCTATGACATAGCATACTTGCTGGGGGTGGTTAATTTACAGAGATGACAGAGATCTACTGGCTACCCATGATGAAGCTGTCAGTAGTTCCTTTTTTCGTTCCTTTTTTTCTCTCTCAAGTTCCAATTTTCAGCCTGTCCCCTCTATTCTGTCAGATTGCGGCAACGTGTGAGACTAATGGACACTCTGAGAGGTTAAAAACTTCCAAAAATAAGCATAACCTTTATTCTAGTCTCTATGACAGATTATACAACGAATGCAGGTTCTAGCACAAAACTGATAATGCTAAAATATCTATACTAGGTACTTCTGGTATTCCATTAGATATGATCAAGCAGAGGTGTCATGCCCATTCAAACCGAGAGGGCACATGCCCCTCACTTAGTTTTTCTTTTTCTCTCTCTCTCTTTTTTTTTTTTTTTTTTTTTTTTTTTTTGTTGTTGTGCAAAATGAATTTTGAATGGAATTTCAAAAACAAAACATTTTTTATATTTGATAATTAAGTTCCACAGTTAGTGTGGGTACATAATTTGTAGTTATTTTGTAGCCTTTGAATATTACCATTTTGAAGCCAACATATGCCATTTGTGCATAATCAGATTTTTGCATGCTGATGGTTTGGAGGAATCCATCCAAAATTGTACAAAATACAATTAATAATATTAATATTACTAGTCATGTTTCCAAATGAAGGATGAATATGTGCTCAGATTACACAAAGTTTGATTAAATGCACACATAAATCAGCAACACAAGATAAGGGAAGCATTTTGTTGTCTTTAAACTTACTAACCAATGCATTTGTACCCTTTTCCCTGCTGTCCATGCTCCTATAAAGATCAGCAACTATTTTTTAGGGTCTCAACCTACTAGTGAACTACTGAATTAGGAATATACCCTTGCAATATATCTAAAACATTATTCATTTATTTAGTTATTTATCAGGCAGCTTGCTTGCTACTGTATATAAGTCCATGAGTGAAAACCAAACAACGCCATGGTTTTCAAATATTTGTTTATGCAAAGTCCTAGCTTGTGCCTTTGCATGTGAGATGACAATGATGTCAGATTGTTTGTATAAGATTAATTCTTATGTCCCTGAATTTTTTGAGAAATGGATCAAAAGATATTCAATGCAAACAAGAGTAGTGTGCAGAGAAAGTTTTTTTTTTTTTTTTTTTTAACTGTTGCAGAAAATAAAGTTCCATACAGAACAAGAGTGGCCTATTATATAATTATTCTTGATTCCTTTTGCTTTTGTCTTAAATGTTTGGTGCAAATTCACAACTGATGCACACTATCAGTACCAAGCAGATGAAGAAGAAGGAAAAAAAAAAAAAAAAAAAAGATGGCGAAAGACTGGATTGATTACAATTGTTAATCAAGATCCAGTTGAATGCACTCCAAGAAAGTGCATTTAGTGAGAGAGGTATGCTCCATCAACTGCTAGAATTCATTCCCTCCATGAGGATTAGTTTGTAAAGTTTAAATAAGTTCCCCATAACTATTTAATGTTTTTGTAATAAGGGTGAACATAATGGAGCAGGCACACACCATAAAGCAGTATAGGGTCTACAAGCTTCTCTGAGCATTCAACCCATTCTACTGCATTAAGTGAATATTAGCTTCGCACCACATTATCCAGTGAGACGCATCAATGCTTTTGTACACTTACAGTTTTTTGCAAAATGCAATATTGCAACTAGAATGGGTTTGTGAACATCATAACACATAAAGCTGCCATGACCAAAGATGTTTTTTTCCTCCACCATTTTGCTGAAGGTAAATTATTTTGGAGAGGACAAGGGCTGTTCCTGTTCTTGCCAATTACACAGATTATATTAGTGAAGCTGACAAGTTGAGTGGCATTTCTTGTGCCACAGACTCTGTTTCCAATTACAATTTTGCATGCATTTTTGTTTTATTTTTAAACTTCAAATACTTGATAACTGAGGTGTTTTTAAAGGAATAGTTAACCCAAAAATAAAAATTCTGTCTTTGTTTACTTCCCCTAGTACTGCTTTTCTGTGGAACACAAAAAGAGATATTTTGCAAAAAGCCCAGGAATATAATAACATGCACCTGTCAAATTATTACAGTTTTTTACAATCACTAGAACACATTTCTCAATACTTTGTTCACTTTTTCAAAACTCTTCACACAGTTCTCCGAACCAAATTTCATCACTTAGTTTCACATTCCAAATGCACTAAAAAACACTTCATTGATGTCTCAAATCTACGGAGCCCCAGACATGACATGCAGTAAAAAATAGTAGGCTAAATCGTGCGCACGATTTACGAATTCGTTCCCTCGATTTACTAAATCGTGTGCATGATTTACAAATTCGTTCCCTCAATTTACTAATTTGTGCGCACAATTTAATTTTTTTTCTTGCATGTCATGTGCGGGGCTCCGTACAAATCATCTCATTCTTCCAGAATACTAGCAAAGTTTTTCACCAGCAGACACACTTTGTCAGTCATAAAACACTGACCTAAAAAACATAGGTAGCATTATACGTTTTCTTTTGTAAAATTTCTAACAAGAATAACACTCTCTATTGTTTTTAATTCACTGCAGTTTATGTTACATGAACCATGTTTACATTACAGTACACAATTACTCCTAGGTTTTCCCCTTTGAATGGATGATAATGAAATTGAAAGACTAATGTTTGTGTATGTGTTCAGTTTCATCTAATTGCTTGGATGGTATTTGATTTTTTAGATTCAGAATATGTTTCATTACAATATTACTGTAGAAATGCAGCATATTTCTTTCTTATTCAGTTTTGTATTATGTTATTGTTTTGAACTTAAGTTTAACAGTTTTGAAAATGGTATGTAAGCATTTGCAAATTGGCCTGTAGGTACACCAAGTTTTGATGTTTGTTGTGTCGAAGTGAGAAAAGAATTACATTTTTTTTTACAACCACTAGGACCCATTTCTCAATACTTGGGTCACTTTATCAAAACTCTTCACATAGTGGGCACAACAGAAATCTATGTGGGCTAAACTGTGGATCATTTATCATTGTTTTGGCACAAAATGCATTCAATGACTACATCTTTCAAATTACATTAATTCTTTTCTCACTTCGCCACAACTCGGTGGACATACAAATTTGCACATGCTTACATACCGTTTTCAAAACTGTTAAATTTAAGTTTAAAACAATAACATAATACCAAACGTCTCAGGTTACATATGTAACCATGGTTTCCTGAGAACAGGGAACGAGACATTGCATTTGACACGCTATGGGGAACGCCTCCTTGTGAACCGGTGTCTGAAAACAATTATCAAATCACGACAATCCTATTAGCGGGCAACAGTCTATGATGTCATCATAGCGTGACCTGGAAGTATATAAGGAGTGCCTAGAGAAGCAGTCAGTACCTTATCATCTGAAGGGACTGTTCAGCAGGCAACCCCAATGCATGGCAGGTAACGCAGTGTCTCGTTCCCTGTTCTCAGGGAACCATGGTTACATACGTAACCTGAGATGTTCCCTTTCGAAAAGGAACTCAACACTGCGTTTGACACGCTATGGGGAACGATATACCCACACCACCATGCTTGAGGGGAGTGCATGCCAAAAAATGGCTAGACAAACGTCAGAACTAGCAGTTTCAACTGAAATGCCAGAACCACTCCCCCTATGGGTCATACATAGGCTGTCAGTGACAGCATTCCCTATTGCCAACAGCCCAAGCTATAAGCCTCAAAGAGGACTTCCACAGAAAGCCTACCAAGGACACTCAAAGGCTTCTGGAGCCAAGCTTCTTTTTCAAAGAAAAGAGGGTACCTTTAAGGGAATATAGCCAGGGGGCCCGAGGGAACCCTAGCCAGTCACTTGTCAGGGAGGCCGACCTGGTCTACTAGAGACCTAGTCTTGGCCAACAACCTGTCTCAATTCACATTCTTCAGAGAAGATATTCAGTAAGAGGGACTGCAAAGAGACAGTAACCAACCAGATCGTAGAGACGGGCATCCTGGAGAGCAGGACTCAGCTTAGCGCTTTTTACCCTTACCAGTGAGGGGAGTAAAAGCTCAATCCTAGGATCTACACAGTGCTTGATTATTTACACTGAGGAGGCTGTGCACTCTAAAGGGACCCAAATAAGGGGAGAACAACCAGCCTAGGGGCCGGTCTTCAACAGGGAGGCCTCGGAGAGGCCTTCAACCACTGACCAGACTTGGGGAGCTAAGTATTATGCAGAACATCCCTCTAGACAAGGGGAGTACTGGGCTCAACAGGTAGACCATACTATAGGCACAAAATCATGGAGGCTCCCAGAGAGCCTGCAACATGAAGTAATACTAAACAATGTAGAATATATATTACAGCAGCCCTGCAAAGGCCAGCCATGTGAAACTACATGCTTAATCTGCTAAAAAGACACCCAGAAGTGGGAGACTCACTTACACTCGCTTGCAACTTATGCCATAATGCTCTAAAGGAGGCCCAAACGGGGCCTGCGACTCCAGAAAAACACGTGGTGTCAGCTAGTGGCAGTGTCTAAGCTCTAAGGGAGCCATATATGAGAACCAAACTATCCAGTGAGGTTAACTATTTAACTCAACCTGAGCTTAACTCTATTCACACATTCCAACAGGCAATGTACTCAGTAAAAACACTTTTTACTCTTTAAGCAAGAGGAGTACAAACCTACGCCATCATGTTCTGAAGAAGGCCCAAACAGGGCCTGCGACTCCAGAAAAACACGTGGTGTCAGCTAGTGGCAGTGTCTAAGCTCTAAGGGAGCCATATATGAGAACCAAACTATCCAGTGAGGTTAACTATTTAGCTCAATCTGAGCTTAATTTATCCACACATTCCAACAGGCAATGTACTCAGTAAAAACACCATTAACCCTTAAAGGGGAGTACAAAGAAAATTACGCTACCATGTTCTGAGGGAGGCCAAAAAACAGGCCTACTACTTCAAACAATCACAGGCATAAACCTGTGGCAATGCTACTTTCGAAGTGACTAACTCTAACTCTAAACTCTAACTAAAACACCTACCAACAAGCCTTGTAATACAACAAGCTATTGTGCTCTGAAGGAGGCCCAAACAGAGCCTTCTACTTCAAACAACACGAGTGTCAGCTTGTGGCAGTGTTCAAGCTCTAAGGGAGCCATATATGAAAACCAAATATTGTAGTGAAGTACAATGGCCTTGAATAACAAGGGAGTACTATTAATCCAACCCTGAAAAATACAGGGTGGGTACTTCACAACAGAAATTCTCACCAAAAACAGATACAATCTGTACTGAACCCTAGGGAACAAGAGCTTTCACAAAAAGCTACAACCATATCACTCAAGCTTGAACATAGTTCAAGGGGTTCAGGGGAAAGACTGAAGTCAGAGTACCACTAGATAGTTCTGGGGGAGTGGGGTCACAGCAACACAGTTTCTATTCACATAGTGAAAAGGGGCCTACGCTGCCTGAGACAACGGCACCAGGGAGACTTAGCAATAGTCTGCTACCTTAACTGCTATCTATTTTGCTAATCTCAAAACTCTAGCATTTATCAGAGGAGAAAGCTAATTTACCATAAGGTGGCTAACAGTGCGGCTTAGTTAAAGCCCACATCTGAATACATATGAACAGTAGCTTCAGTGTTTTCAGTGAATTCTGCAAAGAATGAAGCCAACACATCCATAAAGGGGACTACAAAGTACTACCCTTAATAATATATTGTTCCAGCCAACCTAATGGAACTTCAGGGCCCTTAAACCTTATCCTAACAGGAAACCGAGGTTTTTATAAACATATAAGACCTAACAAGCCAATTTCAGCAGGCCCAGCTGATATGCTTACAAACAGACATTGTGTGTAAAGCAACACCAGCCTGACCTGCTGCTGTGTATAGAGCGTTGGAGCCTGTCTATATCACGAGATAGTTGCACCCATCTCGTCAGTAGGAGGCATCAACGCGTACCCATACTCACTCCATCAATACCAGCGAATTAACCTGCTGATGTTGATGAACGTGAGCTTAATACAGGTGGTACTCAGCCTTCTTGATCTCAGTATGAAGATCAAGAAGGAATGGAAAGCTTACAGTGGCTGGAGGATTATGGCCAAAAAGGAACTGTTCGTCGAACAATCCGCGAGCGGTTTCTTTCTTAACCTGCTCCAGTGGCAGCTGCAGTCTGCCAGAGGCACGTTCCATAATCTCAAACTGTATATACGCGGGGGTAGGGTGGCTTTGAGGATTCAGGCTCACCATCTTCATCCTCATCAGCCATCTCCTGCTCTCTTGTTTGGCTTAGAACAAGAAGAGCAATTGCTGCTGTATCTAACGATGTCAAAGACGACACATTATCATAAACCCGCAGCTCTTTCCCGTCAGCTGCCAAAGGTTGTGGGGAATTTAAACCCCTCTCAACTCTTCAACAAGCTCCAGCTGAGAACCCCATGATCCAGTCTCTACTCTGCTTCAGCAAGAGTAAGACCCGAACCATTAGGTGCAGCTGCCGGTCCTTTTCCTCTCGAGGAAAAGACCAGAAGAGAGTGGAGCATTTTTACAAGTAAAACACACTCACAATAACAACAGACAGATCCCACAAGAACTGCCTGTACATGCTCTTTTGTTCTCATAAAAGACAATGTTATAAGTTGTGTGTGATCAGATGTCAACACTCATGGGACACAGATGCACACACCTGAAATGTTTGTCAGACATAATTTGTCTTACCTTAGGTTTGATATCGCTTGCTTTCAAACAAAACAGTCCCTGAAGATGAAAAGATACTGACTGCTTCTCTAGGCGCTCCTTATATACTTCCGGGTCACGCTATGATGATGTCATATGCTGTCGCCGGCCAATAGGGTTGTCGTGATTTGATAATTGTTTTCAGACACCGGTTCACAAGGAGGCGTTCCCCATAGCGTGTCAAACGCAGTGTTGAGTTCCCTTTTGAAAGGGAACTGAATAAGACAGAAATATGCTGCATTTCTACAGTAGTAAACTGCAGTGAATTATAAACAATAGAGAGTGTTATTCTTGTTTTGTTATGAAATTTTACAAAAGAAAACATTGTATGATGCTACCTAATATTAGTGTTTATGTCAGTGTTTAATGACTGACAAAGTGTGTTTGCTGGTGAAAACCTTTGCTATAGAGTTCTGAAAGAATGAGTTGTTTTGAGACATGAATTAAGTGTTTTGATAGTTTTAGTGCATTTTGAATGTGAAAACTGCTGTACCAAGATGAAAGTTGGTTCGGAGAACTGTGTTTTGAAAAAGTGACCTAAGTATTGAGAAATGTGCCCTAGCGATTGTAAAAAAAAACAAAAAAAAAAAAAAACTGTAATGTAATTTGAAAGATGTATTCACTGAATGCATTTTGTGCCAAAGCAATGATAAATGATCCACAGTTTAGCCCACAGAGATTTCTGTTGTGCTTACTGTATGAAGAGTTTTGAAAAAGTGACCCAAGTATTGAGAAATTGGTCCTAGCGATTGTAAAATACTGTTGGTCCGATATGACAATATCCATGTGCATTATACCAAGTCTTCTAAAGCTATGTGACCGAAACAGACCGAAAATTCTGTTGTAATTCGCTGAAAAGTTTCTCTTTGTCCTAGCTCTGAAATGTCATTCAAGTTTGCCTATATTCAGACATCACTTTTTGTTTGAGAGCTATAGTGGAGAGCTATAGCTATATTTTCAGCAATTTTAGTTTTTGTTGTTTTTGTTTTGTTTCTCACACAAAGCTATCATATGGCTTTAGAAGAGTTGTGAAGAAGCCATATGGACTTTTATAGACCTTTTTGTCCTTTTTTCGCATTTGAGGGCCAGTGATTTGTGCGTGCGTGCATGTGTGTGTGTGTGTGTAAAAAAAAAAAAAAAAAAAATTAAAAATTAAAATAGCAGCTTCTGCAAAATATCTTCATTTATATTTTACAGAAAAAAGAAAAATCATGCAGGTTTTGAAGAACGTGCATGTAAATGATAACAGAATTTCTTTAAATTTTTACATTATGTTAAAGTTTTAAGTTGATCCTATTTAATAAGAATAATACTTATTATTTTTTATTAGCACATGCACTCGTTCTGCTTCTCTCTCCTCGATTCTCCCTCACGCTCTGTCTGTTTCCTTGTATCCATGCTTTACATTCATAAGCAGAAGGTTTAGACAACTGGAGCAGGTAGGAAATGTCGGCTGTTGCAGCATGGCAGAATTATTAATGTCACCCTGTGACTTACCCATATGTTGTTAGGTGTGGAGTCAGCATGTGCATCTGTTTACTCCTTCCACCCAGACACTGCATAAATATTATGCACCTGAAAATCCACTCTGCAGCCCGAGATCAAATGATTCCAAATGTCTCTTTCTTTCTTCTCTGAAAACAAAGTTTGCCTAAAGACACATTTTGAGATTGGGCACTGGACTAACTTGATAAATGTTTAATTCCTCTGTCTCATGAGCAATTCTGTAATCAAATAGAAGAGAATAATGTGACAGGAACAGGGGCAATTGTGCTCAGGAAAGTCCATTTTCCTGGTTGGTATGGAGATTCTCTGCTCCACTCTTCTCCCACTTTGGCAGCTTGTGTCAGAGTAGAGAAGCCTGTTTGGCTGAAAATGAAAAGGCCCCTGATATTTGTGGTGGGAGATGGATTTCTTAGCGGCCTCTGACGATTCTGAATGCGAACGTAGAGAAGCACAGCATATTCCAATCATCTTGGCGAGGCCATTCAGCATCTGATCAGCGGGTGCCCAGGGCATAGGGTTCAAGCAATCCCCCATACCTGACAATCACATGACTAGCTGGCACACCAACCCTCACACACCGCCTGTGACCAGCTTCAGATGAAAGACAGCAGCCGCCAGCAGAAAAAAAAAAAAAAAAAAGGACAATAACAAAAACTGTTTCTTCCTAGAGGGTGAATGTTTGTGTAATGCATTTTGAAATAGGCCTACATAAAAAGAAATAGGTTTTTAAATCTTTATAATCTTTACACACCCATACATTCAGTTAAATTATTTCAGTTAATTAAATTAAATACATAACTCCATGATTTAATAACTTGCACCTACTATAAACACATCCGGATGTATCATACAAACAGTACACTCAAAGTGATAATATATAGCAAAACTCAACCCTATAATAAAAAATGAATATACCAAAATTTATGTGAAATACATTTACAGTTTTTGCCCATTGCTTACACACTAAAACCGAATGCTTAGACCAAAGCCTCAATACCTAAACTTCTTGTAGCATACCTTAAACACAGTGTAGCCATAGCTTAAACATATTGTCAACTTTGCACTTTGTTTGCAATTCTGTAACACACTTAGTGCAAAACACTACACACGTTTTCTTACATTAGACACTTTGTTCAAAAACGAAATCACCTGTTATCATTGGGAAAACACTCTGTTCAAAATGCAAAACTCATCTGGCAATT
Organism: Elopichthys bambusa; assembly: GCA_037101425.1. NCBI lineage: Eukaryota > Metazoa > Chordata > Actinopteri > Cypriniformes > Xenocyprididae > Elopichthys > Elopichthys bambusa. The sequence continues at coordinate 20,946,948 of CM074432.1, forward strand.
GTAGGTACTTACATACACACACCTGAAAACACTTGCACAGAAAACAGAACTCCAATCGGTCTGAGCCTTAGCACTACAAATAGGCCTCAGGTAAGCAATTTTGAGAACTTTGCAAGCATGGAGGCAATGAGAGTCAGAGTAAGAGGAGGACAAAGAGAGAGAGGAGTTGGACGTAGAAGAGGACGAGGACAAAGACGAGGACCAGTGCGGAGACGTGTATCAGATGACATCAGGGCTACTCTGTTGGACCATGTGATAAATCATGGCCTGTCCATGAGGGAGGCTGGGCAAAGAGTCCACCCTAACCTCAGTCGCTACACAGTAGCATTGATGATAAGGACATTCCGACTGGAGAACAGGTATATCTTCATATATATATATATATATATATATATATATATATATATATATATATATGTATATACAGTATACCTACTGTATGTGTCACATGATTCTGTATCATATTACAGTATTACTGTACAAACTGTACTATACAAAAATGGGTAGTGCTGTGAAGTATATGTAAAGGAATACCATTGTGATGTTACAGTACTGTGTACAGTTTGAAAGTACAGTATGTGAAAAAGAACCTAACCAATGGCATCTTGTGGTGACATTTTCTACAGATTGGTTGGACGACCTCCTCGAGGTGGAAGGGAACGGCTCTTCACTCAACAACAAGAGCTTGCCATCATTGAAATGGTGCGAGAAAATAATGCAATCCGACTTTGTGAGTTGCAACAACGCATAATTGCAAATAGAAACGTATTCAACAATATCAACAGGGTCAGCATTTCACTATAATAAGTCGCATCCTACAGAAACATAACTTCAGAAAGAAGCAGCTGTACAGGGTGCCATTTGAGAGGAACAGTGTCAGGGTCAAGTATCTGCGCCATGATTATGTGCAGGTATGTGTCACTTTACTTTACATACTATATATTGTGATGTGGGAATGAGGGTTTATGCTGCCACCTGCCCTGCCTGTAGCTTGCAGTTTTTGTCTATACTGAACCAACCCAGCCCCTGCTTGTGTGAAAATATAGACATTGTAGTTACTGTATGTGTTTTCAGTAACACTATTTAATATTTTCTGTTACAGACAGTTCTGGATTTTGATGCCACCGAACTGCCACATGAGTTCATCTACTTCAATCTGGCCAAAACCAGGCATTGGGTCTGTAACGTAGTTGGACAAAGGGCAGTTGTAAATGTCCCTGGGCAGAGTGGGGGAAATATCACCTTGTGTGCTGCAATTAGTGTCCAAGGAGTCCTGCATCACCATGCCACTCTAGGTCCCTACAATACAGGACAGATCGTTGCATTTCTAGATGCACTACATGCAATTGTCATCTGGGATAATGTTAGTTTCCACCGGGCTGCTCTGGTCCAAGATTGGTTCAACAACCATAACCATTTCACACTTTTATACCTGTCTCCTTACAGCCCCTTTCTAAATGCAATCGAGGAATTATTTTCAGTGTGGCGGTGGAAAGTATATGATCGATAACCACACACCCGCATGACTCTTTTGCAAGCAATGGGAGAGGCATGCGGAGACATTGAGGTGGGATCAATCCAAGGGTGGATTCGGCACACAAGGCGATATTTTCCCTGATGCCTAGCCCACGAGGACATCGCCTGTGATGTTGACGAGGTCTTGTGGCCAGATTCGAACAGAAGGCGGGATCCATAAGTGATTCTATTTTTCTTTATTTCTGTAAGAATGTTTGTTTTTTGTAAAAACTCTTGTTTGATTACTGCAGAAATTCTACTTTTGAGTTTTACAAAAGACTGAGTCTGAGAAAATGACAATAAAAATAGAAACACAAAGACTGCAGTGTTTTATATAAAGCCCATCAGTGTGTTGCTGGCGATATGAAAGAGTAATTCAAATGGTGCTTGTGTGTATGGTTTTGTTGCAAGAATTTAATTTTTGGAAAGGAGTGTTAAGTTTTGATTGCAGTGTTTCATTTTGGCATACATGTGAGTTGTTAATCTCAAAGTGCTATGTCTGATTGGCTTGTGTGTAGAGTTTTGACATAATGAGCCAAATTCTACAAAAAGTGTGTAAGCAATAGGCAAAAACTGTATTTTATGCTTCGTATACAACAAATAGATTTATATATTTATGTACTTAATAAAAATACCATGCAATTGTACTTTTGGTACACTGAATTGATATACTTAAAGTCTGATAAATGCGAACAAATACGCATTAAGGTAAAGGGGGGGAATGTGGCTTTGTATGCCACTGAGGAAAAGCAAGCTTTATTATATACAGGGGTTCCTGTAGGCCAACTGATAGAGCAAAACACTAACAATGTCAGGGTCATGGGTTCAGTTCCCAAAAAACACACTTACAGTACACACGCAGAAAGCTGAATTACAAAATACTGCCTGTTAAACAAAACATCAAAATGACTTTTTCATGAATTAATAATTAATAATGAACCAAAGCTGGGAAAATATTGGTGATCATAGTTATTTAGGTGTTAAATACATTATCACATGGACTTTCTGCTCTTATTAGCTCACCTATTTTGTGTGTGTGTCTAAATTAATGTAAAACATCTCATTAAAGACCTACTGGTATTAAACACTGTGGTAGTTTGTTTCTGAATTCTTAAAATACTTATATGCCATTTTATATTGCTGTCCTAATCATAAATGATTACAAATGAATATAATTACAGTGTCAATTAAATTACTGGCCATATATACTGGGTAGTAAATCATGGGCTCTGGCATTTCTTGTGTACTATGCTCATACAGTTCTGATCATAATATCCATTGGTGCTCTGTATCCTTGATGTGATTTACTCCTGCATTAATAAGTTGTAATTTATTAGCACCATGTTGGTCTATTTGAGACATATTATGCACTGATGGTTAGCCGATTATAGTGCCACACTGAGGAACTGGCAACAAATTGGACAATAGGGGCATAATTAAGGCTTATTGGTTGTTGTGCTGAGGTGGCGTTTCGCAATTGTCTGATTTACAGCAGCAGAGTTTTGGCCAGTGGTCATTGTCAGACTAATGTGTTATGGAATGGCACTTTAAAACCCTGCACTGTGTCTTAAACAGACACTAACATAAAACATCATGCTGGCTGGCCCGAAGCTTATTCTAACAAGCAACTTCTTCATCCTTTTGGATTTTTGACTTTTTTTTTTCTTTTTCTTTTTTTTGAGAGAGAGAGAGAGAGAGAGAGAGAGAGAGAGAGAGAGAGAGAGAGAATGTTAGTTTTTAGTATTGGACCATTGTGATTTATCAATAATTCACAGATCTGTCTAAACAGGCCTCTTGGAATTTACAAAGTTAAAATCTTTTATATTTGAATGTTTTTGCTGTAAGATGGAAGCTGAACTTTTTCTGTGTTGATTGCTCTGAACTCTTCTCTCAAAAGGGATGAGCTAATTTCATTCTCCTAGCTGCTCAGCCGAGGTTTGCAAATAATGCTGTAATTTTCAGCTCAGAAGAACACCTGCACCTTTTGGGATTAGGGGAAAAGGTGGATGTCTGTTTAGAATGTACTGAGTCCCAGCACTGGGTACTTTAGTATAGGAGGCAGCTGCTAAAATAGCCTCATGTACAAAACAGAAGAATCAAAATACTGAGATTGTTTAAACAAACCATTAGAATATTGCTCTGCACATTTATATGACTTTTTAATGAAACAGGAAGCAGATAATAACATGTAGTTTTCAAGGTTACGATGTAGGCCATGCCAAAAAAGGGGCTCTGACTCCAAAGGTGTTTACTAGAGGAGATAAATTGTCTGGATACTCGTTGTTTTCTTTGTCATTAACTAAGGTTGATTCATAGTGATCCTGAAAACGGCCACAATGGCCCAGCAGCAGCAGCAGGTGATCATATCCCAGCAGTGCCATATGTTTTTCCTGGCCCATGTTTCGCCTCCTCCAGTCTCGCAGAAGGCGCATACACAAACAAACCACATTATGGTCAAGGGCCCTGAGGTGTAGGATCAGGGGAGCACCGCACACACACGCACCCTCACCCGCTAGCACATAATGAAAATGCCCCTTACAGACACAGCTGATCACTGTCACTAAGTCTTTACTTTCATGCAGCACTGATAAATGTGGATCGTTTGTCAGTATATAAATATCTACTGCTCATATATTCCAACATATATATTTTTATATATCAGGGTTTCTGGAAACTTCCTGACCTGTCAGCTATGTGTTTAAGTACGGAGCTCTTTAGTGCATTAAAACCCACAACTGTCAGCTTGTTTAACTGACGGCATAAAATGCCGAACAATGGCTTCAGCTGGGTGACTCACTGTCTGTTAAGATCACTCCGGTCTAATCTCAAGAGAATCGTCAATATTCCTGGTGTAAACACTACAAACTTGGCTTTCTAAATCTATGTAAATCCAAGGGATTACTTGCAGACAACAGTACACACATAATGACAGGGTGAAGGCTCTGAAAAATCAGGCTAGCATGTTTAAGGGCATGAGGAGACAGGAGGCTCAGAAAGAAGGAAACCATCAATAAACTTGTCCTGAAGTCTTTACTGAGGTTATATTAGTGCAATCTATCAATAATGTAGTGGGAAATCCATAATATACAGAGGAATTTCACCCCTGTGTGCTGTTCTTTTTATGAAGTGCAATCTCTCCTGCACAGCTCTGTTCTGTGGGTGCCATTTTTCAAGCACTCTGATGCGGAATGGTGTTGTCAAAAAATATAAAAACTCTGTATCGTCTGCAATTTTTATGCCATATATCCATTAACAGAGCCTGCCACTCAGTTTGAAGCCAAGACTATTGACTATACTATGCGACTCTCAGCAGCACCAAGTCAAACTGAGCAAATGAAATTCTGTTTAATGTATTATTCATTTTTCCCCCCTCTCTCTTATATTGGACAACGGCTGTAATTGGACCAAGTTTTTGAATTTTAGATACTTTTTTTTTTTTTTTTGCAATGTCACAATTGCTTTGCAATTATTCTGTTCGAACATGCAAATGTGCACAAAACTGAAACTGAATATGGATGCAGAGAAATGTGCCTACAATAAAAATAGCTGACCTTTACAGAAGTCCATTAATTCGAGATGTATTTGACCAAATTGATGCTACTTTCAGGGTGAAATATGTCAGCAGTGCAGAACCCATACAGTAGGGATCTTTTATCTCACTGCGCATGATGAAGATGCATCATCAAAAGATTCTGACAGCGACACAAATATCATATTATGAAGCTCATAATAACCGTGAATCATTAGATGGCCTCAAACTACTAGTGAGGTATGACATGTCAGATGAAGATGAGAGTGACAGCATGTTCAGCACCTCTAAATGTTACTGCGTAGAAGCTCAGAAAATCCCCATCTCTCCCATCTCGCCTGCTTCAAAGTTCTTTCAAATGTGCTTCTCATCTTTGGATAGACGTGCTCCTTTTGAACCCACAGCAAGACAAAAAGAGCTTTCTGAAGGAATAATGGCTGTTTATATGGAGTGCGTCGTGAGGAGCTGTCAGGCGGTGCCTTTAAGTTGATTTGCTAGAGTGTCAGAGAAGCGGGACTTTGGGAGGTGAATCATGGATTGTCAGAAATCAATTCTCAGGGCCACTCTCCTGAGAGACTCAGAGCCATCAGGCATGAGAAAATAAATAAACCCAATCTTAAGAACACATACTTTGCAACATAATCAGGGGTATCCATATGCAGTAGTATAATTTAGCCACAAAGGGTGGCGTTTGGTCAACAGGAAATTCAATCTCTGGTTTTTATTTCCACAAATCCTTTATTATTTTTCTCCCTCTTAGTTTCTTTTTTATTTATTCTGTTCTTGCTTCAAAGTAATAAGATGTATTAAACTCAGAAGTAACTCACTATAATGTCTTCAGGAAAACCCCAGGCACGTTAGGTATTTGTCATTCAATAGTGACGGGCCAATTTCCGTTTTCATCTCCTCTGCTTTGCATTTCCACTAAGGCTCATTAGGACTCCCGTATTACCGTTCACTGGGGCAGGTAAAATTGTTTGTCTCTAAATGGCAGGTACCATTGTTCCAATGCCATTCATAGCTGTGGCTACTAAACACATATGCAATAAGATCATGATGTGCAGGAGAACAACAGTGCACCTCAGGGACTGTTTCATTGTTCTCTTCTGTCTTTCAAGCGTACTGCTTGATGCATCGGAGCAAGATTTAATCAGCGCTTGTTTCAATATGGGTGTTTGTCATAAAGATATACATGTTTTCTTTCTCTTTTCAGGGGCTGCATCAATAAGCTGTATTACTTACCATGCATTTATATTTGTTAAAACATTTGGCAAAAGCAGAGGGCTGGATTTGTTTAGTCCCCTGGGACATTTCTGCCCTTAACTTTTATTGTCACTGAGGTAATATGTGATATAAATCCTTAATGACATTCCATCTGATCGGCTACCATCAAATTTACTCTCTCCAAGGAAGTATGAGCCAGCCCTGATGCGGCCTTATCATCTCAGCTCTGATTCTGATGTGTTTACCTCTCATCTCATCGATTCAAAATTGAGTTATGGCCCACCTCTGCTTTGTCCAAACATTTTCAAGAAATTGAGCTCTCAAGCAAATGTAAACGGTATAGCTGCTTCAGTGCTCGCTCTGTTTGTTGTTGTTGCTGTGAAGAAGAGAACTGAAAATGAACCCAGCTGTGCTGATCTGTATGAATTTACTGCCTGAGATTCAGCTTTCAGGGGATTGGGAAGTTTTCAGACTCAGGAGTTAAAAAACAGACTTGATGACTAATAACTGCAAAGCCAAAACTAGTACTTTGCCAATGACCAATAGCTCTCCCCAATTGCCCTTAAATGCCCCAGTGGTGTCACAGATTGCTAACACAAGCTGATAGTGAAGAGGCCATAGTCAGGTTTCCATCACAGCTCTCCAATCTCTTGATCGTTGATCTCTATATGAGGTAATGAACGCTTCAGCACTAAAAGGGAAGGACCACAAACAGCTCCATACCAGATACCATGGACAGTTACACAAAAACAGCTGCTTTACTGAATGTTAGAGGAGGCATTCCCAAATGTTTCATGCTAGGACTGAACTGAACTAAGCAAGATTAACTTTTTCCTTGTCATATTATTAGATTGCAAAGTTCACTCTGTATGTATGTTCTGCACTATCGCTGAAAAGCACTGCGACACACTTGTGCTGTGTCAGAAATGTGAAAGTACAAGTCATGTCCACCAACTTTGTAACTCTGAGTCTTGAACTGTAAACTCTCAAGTGTTGGCTTTCTAAATATATGTTTGTTATGTGTCTATTAAGAATGACTTATGAGCAGCAAGTTTTTTTTTTACCACATGCCAAATTGTACACTTCAGTTGTTATATTTATGACATGGCATGAACATAGATGATAGTTTTGAATGCTGTATGAGGCTATGGGTGGGGTTAGAAAGAAATAATGCATTATTAGATCTGACTTTTGTTTTAATAACAGTGCTTTTATTATTAAATCAGATTTCCTAGATATTTGAACTATATTCAGTATCTGTAGAAGCAGAATTGCAGTTCTATTATTATTATTATTGTTGTTGTTGCTATTATTAAATCATATATACTGTGGTATATGTAGAAGCAGAAATTCAGTCCAGCAGGTGAATAATAATAATAATAATAATAAAACTACATACATGTATATATTTCAATATATGTAGATATAGAAATTCAGTCAAGCAGTTGAATTGTATTTTTATTATTATTATTATTAAGAAGAAGAACATGAAGAATTCAGATTTTCTTTGTCTATAACTATAGCAGGTATGTGTAGAAACAGAAATCCAGTCGAGCAGGTGAATCTCAAACCTTGCTCTGCACCAGCCACAGGGGAATTAAGCACTTGCTGCAATACAATGAAATAGCCATGCCATAAATGAGGTACTTTCCAGAGGGAAGACAGTAAGGAAGAGATTAGTTGACTCCCTACCAGGATTCTCTGGCTGTGCTGAAGACTCACACTTTCTTCATGCCCTTCCTCTTCTTCCTGGCCCGCCCAGTGGTGTGCCACAGACAGGGAGTCTCTATATGCACCACTGACTTGAAGCCTTGCAGCACAAAAGCTGTGTATATCCTACATATGTGTCCCAAAGGTAGCCACAAATACCAAGTTACCAAATACCAGAATAAATAAATAAATATATGAATAAAAAAGCCTTTGAATGCCATGTGCAAGCGAACAAGTAAACATGAGGGAGTATGTGTGTGTGTGTGGTGATTGGGTGCAGGTGTGTTCACCACAAAATTATGTTACAACTTCACATACAATACCCTGTAATTTAAGGGGTTTGCTTTACCAAAATTATATAATACAGGTTAGTGACACATCGTTTGCATGTTCAACACTCAGAATATCTTAAATTTGAGTCTCTGCAGGGATGTTTAAAATCAAACTGTTCCTTTCTCACATCTTAAATTTTTTGTTAGTGTTGAAGGTCTATTGACTTCATCTTGAAAAGAGCTGAGCTCTCGCATTGATTTAACTCCTCCTAAAAAGCAAGCTCTGGAAATGAATCCTTAGTGGCCATAAGTGGGGTAGGGCCTATAAAATTTTACACCCTCTGTCTTACATCACTGGCTGATCCATAATGATGGTTTCTGTCGGCCACTACACAACGAGGGACATGGGGGAGAGAAAGATTATTAGATGTGCTTGTAAACACTTTGTGTTTGCTGGGAATTTAAACTAGACATATAGTTTGAGGCAATAGACTGTGATCGGTGGCCTTTCGTGATTGCTAGAGTACATATTGATTAAATTGATTTAGACACGCATCGATTTTAAACCCTGCTAGGGATATAGAATGAATATCGAGGAGGCTGACAGAGTTAGGAAAGGAACTAATAATGTGTTTGCCAACACCATTTCCCCTTCTAAACATGAAAATTGATTTAGACAGCGATATACTATATTTACAGACGTGCTATTAAGATGCGGTAAACTGGCTTGCTCCTAAAGCATTCTGCCTACATTACAATGCATTTGTGAATGTAGACACATCCATGTTGTCCACACACTCAAAAAGAAGTTTTGGTGAATCGTGAACTCCTATAAGAATATACTCCATAACGTTTAAGTAGCCTGGGGACCGAATTACACATAAGTCCAACTGGTTCTCATGTTCCATAAATCCAAATATATGTGGATATAAGTCTTTAATTTTATTGTTCCATCATGCTCTGTTTGCTAGCTGTGGTTTGGCCTCCTCCCAGGCTTTAGCTTCCTATAAGTAGCTGGAGCAGGTCGGATTAATGATGAATCACCTCCTTACTAGTAATCAATCAGGTGGGATTTCTTGAGCCTCGGCGGGATTTCTCGTCTCTTAAAGCATCCAGGCCAGCTTCAGCTTCAGGACCACAGCTGTCTCTGCTGCCCCACTGATAGCCTTTCTTAAAGGGAAATAGCCTCAGTGTATGGCTCTCTAGAACAGGTTTTCTTTCATCCATTTTAATGTGTTAAAAATGTATGTTTATTCATGTTTGTATCTAATAATCAAGGTTGGCAAAGAAAACTGTTAGAAATTACATATTTTCAGTTTATGAATATAAATTTGAATTGATTTTGCCATAGGTGGATATCCTGGCATCAAGTGCACTTGGGAAACTTGTACCTTAGAGTCAGACGTTCGTTATCACGATATGCTCGGAAACACAACACAGAAGAAGCCTAAACAAAACAATTATATTGTGAGCCAAATAACTACATCAGAATGCATATTTATTAAAATGATTTCTATCACATACTTATAGGTATGTAGCGACTCATAATGTAATAACAAAGCACATAATGTATTAAGTGTAGGAACATTATTCATGTAATAAAATGTTTATAATGTAATAATTTTCTCACAATGTAACAAAACATTGAGCTCAATAATGTAATAATGATTGTATTGTTTTTTCACTTAATATAATAGGTTATTGTATGATAAATTTATTATGAACACACTGTAGCAACTTACAATGTAATTATAGTTCATAATGTAATACCAGCACATAATGTATAAGTGAGACAACACATTATTATATAATTACTTATAATTAACACATAATTACATTATAATTATATTTCAATCTGTCACTTAAAGCAAACAGTGAACCACACATCTCACCTTTAAAGTAGGTCAACTACATCATGTAAAATTAAAATAGCTCGCATAATCAATAATTATTATGCACTACAGACATGCACTCACTGATTTCTATATATAGATTACAGACGTCACAAGTCGACAACCTAGGGATTATCTAGAATTCTATGTTTCCTACTCATAATTATGACTTTGCTTGGTCATTTATGTGCCTGCAACTTGTAATTATGATATTTCTGACAAAAATTGGAATTTGAATTGGAATGACAGAAAGAGGAAATCCCTTAATTGAAATGAATAAAATAATCAACATGTGGTGTATTCTGGGAAATGAAGTGTTTTTCCACCTTGGTCAAAAAAGTTAATTTATAAAATATGAAGAAATATATACATTTCTTTCTACTTCATATATGAGGCATTTAAAAAAATCCAACTTTGTCATTTTACACTTTTTTTTTTTTTTCAAAACTTTCAAACAAAACTGTCAACTAACATTCATTTTAATTGTACTTCCTTACATTCAAATATCGACATTCTGTGTATGACTGCTCTTTCAGTTGCACAACAGAGTACAATGTCAGAAACAATGATGATTTTAAAAGCTCCGCTTGAGGTTTTTCACACTGTGCTGTCACCCAGCACACCTACTGTAGGCCTAATGGAAACAGGTCCATGTTGAGCCTAAGACCTTTTGTCTCATGCTACAGTAGGTCAGGATCACACATTATATGCACCTCTCACAGCGGAATCCAGCTGAATATGTTGTGTGAAATGGTCGGAGGAAAATCCTCGGTTTTTGTGCTGAATATTATTCTTTCTGTTCAAAGTGGAGAAGCTTACTTGTTTAACTTGAGAATAACTGTTTCACTATGAGAGCACACATTCCCCTACTGCTGGCCTTAGAGTATCAGTCACGCCTAGAGGACTCCTGCCAAGCACTCTGCAGAGTGTGCAAACCACACACATCCACGCCACAGAAGCAATGAAACAAAGCAACTCATGCTGGGTACTGTTATGTACTTCTCTACAAATCTAAACCCATACTGAGTCATAGGGACTCTAACTCCTACTGCAAACTGATATTAGACAATCAATAAAACATGGGCCAACATTTTTCTAACCCTGGTTACTGTTAGTTATTGTATACAGTATATTATATTGCATATTGTATAAATTCAAACACAACAATCTTTATTCCTTTTAACACAAGTTATGATTACAGGATCAGATTATCGAATAATAAAGACTTATTTTCACTTGGTTTTGGAATGGAACGTTACTGTGTGATTTTTAAGCTAATACATTTTGATGTTTGCAGTGCATCACATAACCAGCTCCATATGTATGGCTTTTCTGACATAGTAAACTTGCTTGGTAGCTCACCTGGTACAGCATGGCCCTTGCAATGCGGAGCACTCGGGTATGAGTTCTGTGAAACACAAGCGCTCATTGACTTATTGAAGCAAGCTAAAATGGCATGGTTGCTTCAGAAAATGTGTTTTATTTCAGGTTTTGTTTTGTCAATACTATTGTTTAGGTTTAGAGTAGGGTTTAGTGTAGGTGGTATGTTATTTTCAAATGCGCCAGAGCATTAATGCCACTCACTGGACAATTCAGTTTCAAACTGCCGTGATATGCACAACAACCAACATAATAAAACATTGCCAGATTCACATTCATCGATTTCGAATAAAACAGAAAATGCTTTTAACACCACTCACCAGATATTTCAATTTGAAAGTAAAGAGAATGTCAAGCAACGGAATATTATTTTACAGAAATGTAGCCACAGGCTTGATTTTCAAATGAGCCTGGGTTGCAAATCTAACCGCTTCTGCTTTGTCCAAATGCTTCTGTTGTGGTCCATTTTGCAAAGCTTCCGTTTAATATTGTGGGTTAATTGAGTGGGTTTGTGCACTAATTCTGTTGTGTTTAGGATGAATTCCTCTGTGTTGTGGGCTAAATCCCATATTTTGTTAGTTAATCCTTTTGTAGTTGTTGTCTTAATAGTGTTGTGTTGTACCCCCACAAGTCTTACTGAAAGAAAGAACAGAAAATTGGCATCATATTTCAGCTAACAAAAGTTTAAGCATGCTCACTCTATCTCTCTCTTTATCTTTCTTTTTTTTTTGAGCAACTATATGAATACATTTGCACATATCTGAGCCCAAAAGCATTGGTCTGTGATCCAGTTCATGCTGCAAATTTTGGCCTGAACTGATCCTTTAAGTAAGCCAGTCTCCGTTGGTGGGCTGAGGCCCGGGAGGGTGCTGCAGTTGCAAGGAGCGATTAAAATGCTCGGCAAGGGCGATGACCTTCCTGTCTGACTGAGATCTTCCTTGCTACTGATGCCAATTACACTTTCATGCCATCAGCTTCACACAGACACCCTCTGAACTGCACCTCTGTCCTGTAATCCCGTAGACCTCTACCACCATCTCAGAAACCCCAGAGAGGAGAAGGACTTCCGAGCAATTACCACAAAGTCGCTCCTTGTCTCCAAGGGTAATCTTCTATTTACATATCACTCTGAAGTCCTGCACCACTTCAAACCCCATTTGTGTTCCTGCTGCTCCAGGTCTTGAGTTAAATGTTCTCTTCTCTTTGAAATCTTGCGGTGGAGGCTATTGAACAAGAACATTGGCACGATTAATTAATTGGTAACTGTCACGTCCGTGCTCTGAAAACTCATAGAGGCTTTCCCAGAAACACTTAACAACTGGAGGTTAAGTCGTGAAAAATGGCTATTTTTATCTAAATGTGACAGCATAAAAACACACTATTATATTGACCATGACAACTCGGTGAGCTCCGGTTGCTGCGTCCAAGCTTGTGTGCACTCTGTATACGTGAAGTAGTAAATGTAATCCTTTCTGTTCGTTAATGTAATAGATCCACCGACAGAAGCATTTTGTTTCCTCCCTTTCGGGTGTCTTACTGGAACAGTGAGGGGGAGGAGGGGAAGCGGGATCAGATGAAAACCTTTAACACAGAGAGTGAATTGCTGTCTTTGCACATTTTTTTTTTGCATCAACATGGACTGTAGTTGTGGCTATCAAAATGAATTGGTAATCAGATCCAATTTGAACTATTAATTTTAGATTTGATTGAATCATTTTATATAAATCACTCTTTAAAATGGATTTTTTCATTTATTTATTTATTTTTTTTTACACTTGGTTTATGATTAAACTTGAGCACATCAAATAAAATAAAATTAAACTTCTCTGAGCCACAAAATAAGCTGCTAGTTTTGATTCACTTTTTAACCCCTTATCATTCCTGCAAAATTTGCCTAAAACGCCCAAAAAAAGGCATACCCAAAGTAAATCACATGCTCTTCTTGAATAATTTGAAGTATATGCATGGTTTTGGCCTCTTTTAAAAGGTATGTGTACTGCAGGTAGTACAGTAGAACGCTAACAGTATTAAATTTGGTAACACTTTATTTTCGATGGTCCACTTTAGGCATTCTGCTAACCAGTGGCATATGAGGTGATATGAGGAGGCAAAGTCTTCACAGTTTTTAATATGTCTGTTTACATATATATATATATATATATATATATATATATATATATATATATATATATATATTCATGTAAATTCATTTTCCAGTTAAAGGGTTAGTTCACCCAAAAAAATGAAAATTCTGTTATTAATTACTCTGTCGTTCCACACCAGTAAGACCTTCATTCATCTTCAGAACACAAATTAAGATATTTTTGATAAAAATGGCCTGCACTGAAAGCAAGTTAATTTACACTTTCAAACGCCCAGAAAGGTACTAAAGTTATATTTAAAATAGTCCATGTGACTACACTGGTTCAACCTTAATGTTATGCAGTCTGTTAGATTACCTCACATCCCGATCTGTCATACCTGCTTTTGTAATGTTATATCTCCATGAGCTGAAGCTATGCAGTCTATACCGGAAACAGAAATTATTAGTTCACCTCTCGAGTCTTTGGGTTTGAGTCATTTCTTCTTGTTCTTTTGTCACGTGGCCGCTTTGCATCGTGGCCGCATTACCACGTCGGGTGTGCATTATTTTCTAATAATTCAATGACCCATCGTCTTTCTTACGTATATTAGGGCTGACAATTTAATGTGTTAATTAGATTAATTAATGACAGAGAAAAATAACGCGTTAAAATTATTAACGCATTTGCCCCGCCCCAGACCTACGTATGTCAACTGACATTTGATTGATGATTAATATGATGCAGGGCAACAACTCAATGTATGATGGAGCCTAGAGAATGTAGTTAGAATATCCCTAAAATTCAAGATATGCCTGTTTGATTTTTTGTCTCATAATTATATCATATGAGTTAAGCAATATCACATAAGCAACGAGCGCAATATCACATGAGTGCAGAATAGCATGAGTGCAAATGTGATACTGATTTTATACCAGATTTTTATAACAGAATTTATAACAGTTCAATAAATAAAAAGTTAACATTGTCTTATTTTAGACACAATATTGTCTGTTTTACTCAAATTTGCCAATGAAAATATAAAGACAAAGCAGAACAACACACAGCAGCTTTTCATTTCTGAATCCGCACTGTGAACGAATCGCGTCAGCCGTAAGGCTTGTTGACATCAAAATACCGCGAGAGCAATTCAAAAGCATACTGAACCATCTGCTCTCTAATCGTTCTTGTGGTACTTTGATGTCACACACCGATCGGTCTGATGGTGATGATCCGCTTCACATCGAACAAGCCTAATGATTCAATGGACCATTCATAAAGAGAACCATTTACTTCACTCCTGAATGAATCAGCCGTTTGAATGAATCGAATAAATGAATGACTCAATGACTTAAAGGGTTAGTTCACCCCAAAATTAAAATTCTGCCAGAACACAAATTAAGATATTTTTGATGAAATCCGAGAGTTCTGACTCCTCCATAGACAGCAATTTAACCACCACTGTCAAGGTCCAGAAAACTACGTAACTGATAACTACAACAACTACGTAAGGATAATGACAGGGAAGAGAACTATTTTTTCTTAATATGTTCAACTTTTTACATTAGCCCCAAACTCTGGGAGCACTCTGGGTCCGGGCCAAATACCGAGCTCAGAGCCCTCTCCTCGGACAGTACGCTAAATATGCATACTATTATGCATACTATTTACTATCTGATTATTTGTAAGTGTGAATTTGTGAAATTACAATAAGGCCTCTTTCAAAGAACAGGGCGATTTGGACCACAGATTACCTTGCTCACACTCCACCACAAGCATGAGGTCTGTCCTGCCACTTCACAGGGATTCGGTTTAATTGGTTAATTACAAATAAATGCTTAATTATAAATAAACTCCCCTCTGGTGCATCACCGAATTATCTCAGTGTGCAAATCAACTCTGCCACTCGTGATATTTCAAAATCTGACTCGAAATCTCCTCAAAAACACATTAGCGTGGGCACTAGCTCGCTTTCTCTGTCTGTCTCATCGGCTTCCTCCTGGAATGCCCTTTAATTACAGGTTTACATCAGTCCACAAGGTCTATGGGAGCTGAACAGCTGCTCTGTTCAATGGTCCATTTCAAAGCGACGTAGCCTCCTGAAGTACATGCGTGTGTCAGGCAGATGTTCATTAGCTAGCCAGCCTTTCATCTCTGTGCTGATAACAATGGGCTGGCAGGGTTTCTTGTCCTTTCATGGTGGTGTCTCCTCCATCCTCTACAACCTCTCCTCCCCTCCTTCCCTTCTACATCACTCTGTGCCAGCATAGCCCGAACAGTCAAAGTGTCAAAAACTTTCTGAAGTTTGACAAAAGGGCCATTTGACTGCAATAAAGGATCGTATTGTTCTCACATCGCGATGAGAGGAGGAGTATAAGGTCATACAATACACTAGAGTATGTGTATTTTGTGTTAACTTCAAGGTGATTTTGTGTGCATTTGTGTGTATTATTGAATGAAAGAAAGCTAGAAAAAATAATATTTTCCCAGCGTCAATTTAAAGGCAGCAAATACTTCATGGAAACTCACCACAGTTGAACCATTCACACAGAATAAGTTCACAATAGGTTTGCTCACCGAGATCCACTTCTAGCTTGAAAGCAATTTTCAAAGAAAGCCAAATGGACTTTAACAAATGGCACGCACTCTCAAATATCCATGCGGGTCAAAACATTCACATCTTCACTGGAGTGGTCCTTCTGGAACAGACAATAGAGAGTCATATATTGTCTGGTTTAAAATAAAAGGAACAACAGGGCCACCATGAAAATCTCAAAACATATTGACGTTGCAGGAAGTTTTATCATATAAAGTGCACACAAAATAAGTTCTGTAAGAGGGCATTTCAGAGTGAATCAAAATAGGAACAGTAGATTATCCTTAAATAATAATAAAAAAATGCCATGAACAATAGTGGCTTTTTTTCCCCACACAGGAATTCAAAATGAATACTGTATGCGTAGGATGACTTACTAACTGAAGCTGCTTCAGATGAATGAGCAGTAATGACATTGACATTTTTGAAAGCTGTAGGATGATCTGTAGCAAGA
This sequence comes from Elopichthys bambusa, assembly GCA_037101425.1. Lineage (NCBI taxonomy): Eukaryota > Metazoa > Chordata > Actinopteri > Cypriniformes > Xenocyprididae > Elopichthys > Elopichthys bambusa. Next base: position 20,963,601 of record CM074432.1, read on the forward strand.
AACATTTTCTTCCTAAATTGCAGTCATTTTTATTTCCATATATTTTATCTTACTCTGTTGACATGATTTGAACTGCATTGTGTAAATAATGTCACAGCTAAAACAATAATTCAAAGCAGAAGAGATGTTGAGTAAATATAATTAATTAGTAGATTGCTATGGAAACAAGTAATGGGATTTTTGTTATATATTACAATGCCATTTTCAAACTGATGCCTTGAAGTAGACTGCATGATGGGAATAAAGAAGTGCACAGAAGTGTGAATTCGTAAATATGTTCAAATCCAGATTGCAATTTAAGCATGTTAGAAAACCCCCGAAGAGTACCCCTGAAGTCTGCAATGAACTATCCTTAGTTTCATATATTCATCATTAAAAGTGGAACTACATGCAGTAGGAACGGTAGTCTTTTTGATTGTATTGGATCATGTCACCACGTCATGTTTGCCTGCATATTACAGCATTGTACTAATCAGTGAAACAACATCATACACATTTAATATGTATGACCCAATCACATATGACTTCATGCCTAGTACAACAACAGAACAATGCTAGAATAAGGAACCTATAATAATAACCCAAACTTCCAAAATTCCAGATTCTTTTGCTTATATATGCATGATATTTTGAACTACATGTCAGGTTTAGGTAAAGGGATGAGACAAAGACTCATAGATGCAGTGTACGGGCTCTTTATTTAAAGGGTTAGCTCACCCTAAAATGTCATTAATTACTGCACAAAATGTATTCTCGTCACTTTATAATATTAAGGTTGAACCACTGTAGTCACATGAACTGTTTTAAAAATCCTTAGTAGCTTTCTATGTTAATTGTCTTGCTGTCAATGCAGGTGTCACTGAGCCATCAGATTTTATCAAAAATATCTTAATTTGTGTTCCGAAGATGAACGAATGACATGAAGGTGAGTAATTAATGACAGAATTTTCATTTTTTGGGGTGAACGAACCCTTTAAAAATAAATAAATATTTTAAATAAAAAAATAAAAGATCTGATCCTGGTCCTGAACCGGTAGTTGTTTTTTTTATTATATATATATATATATATATATATATATTTAAAATTAAATAAAGGACCAGATCTTCTTTTAACTACAGCTCTTGAGTTCATACAAAACTGAGACAGGTGTCTCCACTTGTATATGCAAATAACTCTGGGTGCTCAACATATCACAATGAATATAGTAAATTGCTCCTATTATAAACACTTTAATTAAAAATCTGTTTTCACATATTGAAAAATGTCATGGTACAGCAATACCGTTAATGATACCAGAAATTATTTTTAGTTATATAAAAAAACAAAAAAAAACACTCTATAGTGTAATAGCTCATTGTTTTATGTCTTTTTTTCTTTTAAACTGCGAACCTGAACTTTTAATTATTAACTTGAATGCACATCAAGTCACTCTATCTTGTCCATGTCCTTGTAACTTAGAGAAGCACATGTTTTGCTTTCGGTGTTACTGCAAACGCAGTGTTTTGTGGATGGCCCTTCGCTGGCAGGGACACGCAGGGTGTCAGTGCAGGGTGAAATGTGGCTCTGATGTGCCGCTAGCACAGCCAAGAATGTCACAGTAAGAAACTCAAAGCTCCATCACAACTCTTTCTCTCAGTCTAAGGCTGGAGACCCATGGCAACAAATGACTTGTTTATTTCAATCTGCATGACCATGAGCCTTTTAAGCAGAATATGATTAAACTGCAATATGCAAGAGAGAAGTTTATCAACTGAGCTTTCAAACATGTGTCATAGTCTGTGTACTAAACAATGATTTCTCCACTATGCAAGACACTCGAGATGCGCTGAACAATAAATATAGTCCAACATTTGGCAGCAGTCAATGTTTTGATCCTGAATGTTTTGTAAAATTTAGTTGTTTGGCCAAAAGTCAAGCCTATGACTCTGCTTCAAATGAAGATGCATTAAACAGAGGCATTCCATTTATATATGAATTTGGATTTCTTCCAAACTACAGGCCTTTCCCGTAGCTTGATGCACCATTTTCCTTTAAGAGAAATGTGTTTTCACAGTTCACCAGGGAGAGTATTGAGCTGTTTACCCAGAGCAATATGATGCCATCATTAGTCGCCATGATCCATTTTGGCAAGTATTCTAATTGATTTTTCAATGCATCACTGAAATCATTGGAGGCCTCAGAACCCAGCAACTTTTCTCCTTGCAAAGACGACTTAACACCTCATAGTCACAAGCATTCGTATTACCTTAATACACATAACAGATGCTTAATAAATGGTTTTTCTCTTTGATTGTATAATTTGGCAGTGTGATCTCATAATCTCATAACATACTAATAATCTGTATGTATTTTATGTAAAAATATGATGTATTTTATGTAAAAATTACTTACATTTGTATACACGCTAAAACGCACAATACTGAGGGCATCTAAAAAGTAAATCATTTACGTATGATTAACTGTACACAGACGTGTAAAAAAAATCTTTATTTCATCTATGAATTATTAATCGATTGATTTTATTGTATTCATGATCAATTAGATTGTTTTCAGTCACATTTATTTAACACAGTCGACTCATTTACTTAATATGATATGATTACAAAATTTAAATGTTTTAAATGAATAAAACTTTTGTAATCTGTAAATTACTTATTTAATTACTTATGCAGTTATTCATATAATTGTATATTGTAACTAAAATGATTGTCACTGTACATGTTTGTTTCTTTATTTTGTTGAAAATTGGTTATGTTTAAGTTTGGAGATAGGGTTAAGGGATCTAAAATATATCTATAAAATGGTCAAAATGTAACTTTGTAAATATATGATATAAAGATTTGTTAATATTTTATGTTTATGTAGCTGTAAATACGCAATACTGCTTACATTTTAGATGCTGCCAGTATCCAATGACATTTTTGTACCTCTAAATGTTCTGTACTATAATACGCAATGAGGCCAGACTGGATTTGGACACTGGTGGGCAAGGTTTTTGTTTGCTGAATTTGTTAGTTTGTTTTATTAGTTTAGTTTATTTTTTAAAACATTGAATTTAACTAGAAGATGATGATGATGATGATTGTTATATTATTATGTAGATAAAAAATAAAGACAACAAGAAGGTGTTTTATCCTTTTACTTTAACATGCATGTTGGGGGAATAAGATTGCTGTATTCCAGAATTTGAGCACTAGCACATACTTCCTTCAGGCACATAAAGTCGAGCAAATGCTTTTTTCCCCCTCATCCAGCCTCAAGGCATTACCAAGGACAAGAGAAGTGTGTGAGGTCACATGCTATCTGCAACCCTCAGGAGCCTTATATCTGTGGAGACTGCAGTCCAGAGGTTTCCCATCCACACTGAACCATTGCTACAACAATAGGCAATTATTTTGTTTGAAAGTATTACTATTATTTCTGACTTTGTTGTCACTGTAAACCAAACACTTTCAACATATACATATACGGCTGTTCTTAATGATGCCTCAAATAATAAAACAATGGGCCATTTTCCCCACATAATTTAAGTTGCAGTATTAATAATTAGAAGGAGGTCTAATTTGTTCGGTTACTGAATCTTCCTTCGTCAGGACAGCTGTTTCTTTCTGCATTTGTCACATGAGCTGTTGCCATCGGCCTCAATCTGCTCTAATTAATTCTCTCCATATCAGAAATTTCCTAAACTTAATATCTGCCAACCATCTGGTCATGTGACTTGTCCTAATTATTAGAATATTTACTCAGTAAACAAGAACATCAATATAGATTGTGCATCTTTAATTACACGTTTATGGACTTCACAAGAAAATATGGAGAGAATGACGTCTAACCTCATTGCATTTTCATAATAAAAACATGAAGCTATTGCCCTATGCTTTATGTAGCACACATTTGACAAGCATCTGAAATAGCTGTATCACTGAATGCCAGTCCAAGGGAACAGCTTCGAGGAAATTGCATTTGATAGATGCCTACAATGGGATTTAGAATGACAGCTATGCATCTGCTTGTATACGCAAAAAACAAAAAGCCAAGGTTTTCCCTTAGCTGCTGCCTCATATAAAATTGAAAATTTCTCTTCACACAGTGTCACCGTGAATACTCACAATGGCTCAAGTTACAAGAGCTGATCTTAAGTTTACATGTAGGTGGAAAATGAAAATGTGAGGCTGCAAGCCATTCATTAATGAGATCCATGCCATGTTGTGACAGATTCAATATCTTTGTTATACTATAATACATTAAGGTGATATACCGTTTACACCAGGGATGATGCATGTCCCAAAAGTTGTGAGCTTTATTTTCTGTATTACCAATCACTATAGACTGCAGACAATGCATTACTGGTATCTCTCATTCTTATGTTGCTATGAAATCCAACTCCAGACATAAGCATCTGCCACAGTGTCACTCCTGAACTGAAGCTATGCACCAATTAACATACTATGAAAACACATACATCTGGTTGTCTAGCAGATATCAGTAGGACTATGATACTTACCTAAGAAAGTACTGGGTAATATAAGGTAACTACCTAGTTATTACCCAGTTATTGCAATTACCATAATAAGGACTGTAAAATGAAGTGCTACCTAAATAACTAAGTACAGTATTTATGCCATGGCAAAAGAAAGAAAGAAAGAAAGAAAGGGTTAGAGGCTAGCCATTGGCAAATTAAGTCAAATCAAACGACATTGCAGAGCTTAAGTCAATTATAAATAAATCAATGGCCCTGAGTCAGACTCCTATGACATGTTTTGGGATAGACAGGCCAAATCTTGTTTGACTAACAGGCAAAGACTCCCAAGACTCTCACCTATATTTCACTAAGTCTAGCACATTCTGAGTATTGCGAGGGAGGAATGAAGATGAGCAAGGAACCTTAACAAGTACTAAAAGTGAGAACAGATATTCATGTTTAAGTTTCATTATTAAACCCATTATGGTTTACTAGATTATTATATTAAAGTGAAAGAAAACATAGCATAATCTTATATTTATTTGGTTTTCATTTCAATTACACTTTCAAAAGTGTTTGTGTGCCTAATTTAACTCTTATACACACAGCTACTGTAATTATGTAAGTGTTATAATTACATGACAAATAAATTTAGGAACACTTTCACCCACATTGAATTCAACTGGCTTAATTGGTCCCACCGCAAGTTCTTTGTAACATCCATGAAATTGCCAAATGTCTGGTCCTTCCAAAGAATGTCTTTTTTTTCTTTTATTGCATAATTGGATTACTCCATGTGATACCAATTATCACTGGAATCAAGAGATATCAGATATCAGCTTCCCATGTCTCCGTAAGCCAAACAAAAATTGAATAGAAGTGTTTTTTTAAAGTCATCCCCATCATTAAAATTAATTTAAACCCTTGGTTGAGTGGAAACAGCTCAGAGCAACTTACCAGCTGCCTTAAAACGTCCCTGACCATATCTGTGTACCCTAGTGGCTAGTTTGGATATTGATGTGAAACTGCCTGCCAGCTTGCCTCATCTCTGGCCACTTGCCAGCAACAGGAAAGAAATAATTATACTAAAGGCCTAACCCTCAATGACTAAGATGCTGCCATTCAAACAGACGGATGAACCCATTTCCAGGCTTGTTTGTGAAACTACATATAAATAACAAAAAACACTATGACCTATCATATTCATCTGAATCACCACATGTATTTTTCCAACGCAAACATTTATGTTTCAAACGTAAAAGTAAAAATTTCATTACATGACATTATCACTTATTCACCAAAATCTGAAATTATATGCCTCCAATTATCCTTTGAGGGTGGTTTAATTGGCTAGAAGCATCTGGTTTTCCAAAACAACTCCTACACTGCACACAAAACATACAACACAAAACCAGTGTGCATATTCTGCTTTGTTTACAACAGATTTAGATGTAATAAGTTGGAACAAAGCAAGCACTAGTCTATTTATTCATCTTATCATTCCCCTCTCCTTTTCTTTCTTTCTGTAGGATACCTGCTGATTTTGGGAGCTCCTCTAAATTTTGAAACATCACCCACAGAGAATTTGGGGGGCTGTAACGTATCACACTCACAACTGAAGCTTTGCACCATTTTTCAAGTCATCTGAGCCACTTCGCCTGAGTTTGCCTCTTCTCCCGGTTTCTCCCAACCTGCCATACACATACTCAACCTCCCACAGTGTAATCACATTCAGTACCCAAAAGGCACAGACCAAGTCAGTACTGGAAAACTGTGCAAAAACTCCAAGCGGCTGTTGTTTAAGAAGTTCTCTGAAAATACTGCCAGAAAGTCAGCCCTCTAGAATTCACTCTGTTAAGAATGCTGGTGCTGTCAGTCGAGCACGTGTGAGATCAGGCAGTTGTTTCAGTGGACTTATATCTTCGACCTTCTATCATTTCCCAGCACATTTGACCACAACTTGTCCTGCAAAGTGCCCATGTTTGCCATTACCGGGATGCTATTTTAAATGTTATAAAAACCAGTTTGGGGACGAAGGCTGGAGTAGGGTTACAACTAGGAGCTTCGCGATCAATCTCGGGCCATTTTCCCCTCTCGCTCCATCTCTCCCTCAGGTTGTTGAAACACACATAAAAACCACATATTAGGTAACAAAGACCCATTTAGAAAGCAATTTAAAGCACTCCGCAACCGTCGCTGCTGGTGAAGAAGTCTAGCCTCTTAATTATCCTGTATCAGTGTTACAGAAAATGCTTCCAAATATTACTCTTTGTTTTCCTGCTGTCAGCCTCCGGCTTATGTAGCAGGCTTTTAAGTATCTCCTTGTGTTAGACTAAGGTTTCCAACATGGAGAGAAAAGGAAGAAGGTCTCATTGTTTGCCCTATGCCACAAATTGTATTTTACAGGCATTTGCATCTTTGTGAAGGATGCACGGATAAAATTATTTTTGTGGATATTATTGCGATTGCTCTACAAGCACAGACCAGTGAACTAATGCAAATATATCTTCCATGCATTCCATGCTGATGGTCTTCATTCCCATTGGCTGGTCATTTCCACGTGTCATTCCCCACCCAAAACGCTTCCCTAAACACCAAGGAGAAATTCTGAAAACCAGACAATCTAGCAGCCACCTACCAAGAAGGAACACTTTCAATCTGCTTAACTCCTACCACTGAATTTAATTTTAATTAAACAGTTAATGAGCCATGGGATTAATGCCAATGGCTTTTTAAAGCAAACATCTATAAATCATTAAGGCCCCATTTGGAAGGGGAAAAGGAAATGTGCCTGTGGCACACTGGGATCCTCTCCCCTCTCTAGGGCCTGGTGATCCCGAGCCCACGCGTCCACAGAGCCGACATCATACAGGCAGGGGTATTGAGTAGCCCAAGTTTAGAATGCTGTACAGGCATCCCTCTTTTCCCCCATTTTACTCACGCAGCAAGAGCTAAAAAGAGCCATATACGGACTCAACCACAACAAACATTCCTCCCTAACATTGCCTCCACATACTGAAGGTCAGCAGCAGGGGAACGGCATGACGATGGGGGTCCTACCAGGGCAAGTATGACCAAATGAGCTTCCCTGCCACACTGCTGGAGTCCTCTATTATAGGCCTGGACACTGTTGAATGGAAGGAAAGAAAGTGTGTGAACACATGGTCAGACCTTTATCTAAAAATATAGCAGTACTTAAGTGTTGCATCATGTTGCTTCCTATAGCCATGGCCACAAAAACAAAATGTTGCTGTAATAATCATAAATGTGCAAGCATCAGTGTATGAGCCTTTTTATTCTTTCTACAATGTATCACATAAATGAAAGGATTCACCTATTGCTAAAACTGGCAATTTGAATCATAATCAGATAAACATCAACAGTTTTGTACATTTTAATGAAAATCTGGCAAATGAGATTTGTATTATTTTCCCAAAATTCACGAAATATCAACTTCTTCAGATCGCCCACACATCATATTGCCTCTAAAGGAATGCAATCAACATCTTAATGCTATGTCCGATGGGGCTCTCATTTGTAACAATTAGTGCTCAGTCACATGCATGCTTCATGGCTTAAATCCAATTTAAAGCATCAATGTCTTAATAAGTCAGCTTCTAATCATAACTGCTGGCACAGCATCCAATCCCGTAATGACCCATAAATTCTGCTCCATGACTCCATTGATCATCACCCTCAGATGAGATGAGCCAGTTAATATTATCAAGATGTACTTTAATCTTAAGTATGCATTCATGATTACGCTGCACATGTATCAGCATCACTGGTTAATCACAAGCTTGTGGGTTTAACTAGCAAACACACACACACACAGTCACTCAAAGGGATCGATTTTAGACCTTACTCATGTTTTGAGCTATTATTTAAACAAGAATATTCATATTTGAATAGTCCATCATTTGTGTAGTCCATCATATATAATGTATATAATATGTGGGCCAGAAAAGCCAGAGAAGAAACAGGTGAGAGAAAGCCTGTTGCATAAGGCAAACTCTGTTAAACATCCTAATTCACATTGCATTTTAATGAAAGGTACGACATTGAAAAAAAAAAAAAAATCTATAAATACTTTTTAATGAAGAAATTTAGAGATTCAAAAAAAAAGAAAAAAAGAAAAAGGATTGTTCTACAATAACAACCCAAAATCAGATACATGACGACGAGTGTTACATTATTTAAAAGGTATAACAGAACTGGTCAGACGGAACAGAAAGAGGCATTACTCAGAGACACCACAGCTCCTCCAGCTCATTGACATAGCCTGTAAATGAAAGGAAATTTAGCCTCAAGGTACGCAGTCTTACTTTTGAGTCTTAAATTAGGTTAAGTTAGATTACGTTTTTATGCAACTGACTTTAAAAGGCCAGTCTTTTTAAGTTTTAAACAACTAACTTGCAAAACTAATCTAAAACAGATTTATGCAACGGGCTCTGATTTCATTTTGGAATTGTGCTTTTTTTTTTTTTTTTTTTTTTTTTTTTTTTTTTGTGAACTCCTTTGATTTATTATAACTCAAAGTCTGAGTGTTCATTGGATTTCATGCTGCTCAATTTGGATACCAAGTACCTGACAGCTCTCACAAATGCACCACATGCACACAGAGAAACAAACATAATACCCCCACCAGCTGGACTGTGTGATGGAGGCTCCTTACAGCTTCCAAGTGGTTTTGTCAGTTATTGTAAATTTTGCATTGTACTAAAAAAAAAAGAAAAAAAAAAAAAAAAAAAAGAGTTTTGAGTACAGAAAAGAAAATCAGTTTCAAACTTTTCAATTTGACAAATTTAATGATAGTAGACCCCCCACCACCCACCTGTGGGTAATATATTTGGTGGTTTTTACACAGAGAGCTATTGTATTATGAAAGAATTGAATTCCCAGTCTCCAGTGGCCTGTGCTAAATTTACCTTAAACTAAATCACCAAAGCCTACTGGTGCTTGACAGTGAAGGCAGGTGCACAGCCTCCTCTCGGCTGTTGCCAGAGAAGGCAAGCCACTCTCTTTTTTTATGTACCTTTTATACATATTATCAATTTAACCTCCTTTTGATTTTCTAAAAGTCAAATAACATGCCACTAGAAACAGTTTTACATATACACACCACACACACACACATATACAGGTGCATCTCAATAAATTAGAATATCATGATATTTTTCTTTTCTGTAATTTAATTCAAAGAGTAAAACTTAAACATATTCTAGATTTATTAGACATAAAGTAAAATATTTCCAGACTTTTTTGTTTTCATTTTGATGATTTCAGCTTGCTGCTTATCAAAATCAAAAAATCAGTATCTCAAATTATTAGAGTATTTAATTTCAAGTTCTATTAAATTACCATTCTCAGGGTATAAATACTGGGTTTAGGTCAGTAATGCCAACAGCAGTCATGGGGAAGTCAGCTGACTTGACAGTTGTCCAGAAGACGATCATCAAGACCCTCTACACAGAGGGTCATTGCTGAAAGAGCTGGCTGTTCACAGAGTGCTGTGCCAAAGCATATTCATGGAAAGTTGACTGGAAGGAAAAAGTGTGGTAGGAAAAGGTGAAAGGAATGACAACAGGCTTGAGAAGATTGTCAGGCGAAGCAGATTTAAGAACTTAGGAGAGCTTCAAAAGGAGTGGACTGAAGCTGGAGTCAGTGCATCAAGAGCCACCACACACAGACGGCAAAAGGAGGCCCAACCAAGTATTGAGTACATAGAAATGAATATACTTTTCAGACACCTGACATTTCTGTTTAAAATATCCTTTTTTTTTTATTGATCTTATGAAGTATTCTGATTTATTGAGATAGTGAATTGGTGGGTTTTTGTTAAATGTGAGCCAAAATCATCACAATTAAAAGAACCAAAGACTTAAAGTACTTCAGTCTGTGTGCACTGACTTTATTTAATACACGATTCCACAATTTGAGTTGAATTACTGAAATAAATGAACTTTTTCACGACATTCTAATTTATTGAGATGCTCCTGTATATATAGATGTTACATTCCCTTTAATGTTTAATTCCTCAGAATACAGAGCCCTCCTCATTTCTCCCCCAGCCAATTCCTTTTGATCTCTTCTCTTTTGTGTTGACAGTCCATAGCAACTTTTGCCAGTTCAAGTGATTTTCAGAGGACAGGCTGATTCTGCCAGCTTGTCGTCATGAAAACAGAGTTGACTTTGACTGAAAACAGCATCAATGGCCCCTGCTTTTTTCCTGACGAAAGTGGTGTCTAGTGAAGTGTTAACAGTCCTGACACTGCTAGTTTTATGTGTGTCTTGGCATGTCTTCCTGTGAGTCAAACCCCTGACGCATATTTTGTGATAAATAAATAAAGCCAGTGGAGAGGAACAAATACATACTCCAAATAGAAGCTGACAGCTCACAAGCTAGTAGATGGAGCCCTCTCTCTTTTCTGCTGACTAGTACAGGAAGATGAGAGTAGCACAGAGAGTCTTGAATGAGTTTTCTAGGGCCCTCTGTCCCACTCATAAGACCAAGACAGGCCCCAGGAGACTGCCGAGCTGCTATTAAGTGGCCTTCGACAAGACAACAAGCCATTCATGTAGAGATGAGCACACCTTCTGGGGTAGGTGAAGGGTTTAAGAGCAGAGATGGATGTTTTAAATAATAATGACTCATTTTTAGGGTTTATCGCTCCATTTTTCCTCTTTTCCCATTCCCTGCGGGAGGGCATTCATGGTTAAGCATGATGATTGATAATCTAATATCGCCAACGCTCTCGTTCACCTTTGGTCTTGTATGCAGGACTAATTGCAAAACTGTCATACAGATCTTGTGCCTAAACTCACCATTTTTACAAACCTGTCAAAAAGTGAGAAGCACTGCATTACACGGACGATTAGCCATAATTCCCCAGCTGAAGGAGGAGACCTCAGGCGGACTCCATAATCTACACTCAACACTCCCCACACGCACCCCCATTGCAAAGCACCCAGCTTTGTCATAAAACGACATTTCAATATGCCTTTTCTGACTTGAACCGGTGTCTTGAGACTGCCTGTAATGGCCTTGTAAATCACACATCAACTTTTACACTTCCTCATCCGATAAACAGCCTCCCAGATGATTCTGTTGGAGCAATATCCAGCAAAATCAGAAGCTGGAACACTGGTCTACTAGACGTTTAAGATTCTAATGTGCTTTATTCAACAACTTCAGTGTGTTAAAAGTGTTCCTGTTGCTCAAACTGTAGAGAGCATATAGTGATAGCAAGACCAAGGTCAGGGGTTCAGTTGCCAGGGAATTTATACTCCGATTTTCTATTTTTATATATTTTAAAGTGCAATTTATTCCTGTGATGACAAAGCTGAATTTTCAGCAGTCATCACTCTGTCTTCAGTGTCACACGATCCTTCAGAAATCATTCTGATATGCTGATTTGCTGCTCAAGAAACTTATTATAAATGTCGAAAACAGTTGTGTACATTTTTTTCAGAATTATTTGATGAATAGACCAGTATAGATAATGAATAGAACATCATCAGAAGATGATGGTTGTTGTTTTTAATATTCCAGTTTCAAAATATTAAAGAAGTCTAAAGTTTAAACTTTTCAACTACTTGGTTTATTAGTTATACTCTTTACCCCACATTTTGTTAAATCTAACATAAATTTAACTTAATAATAAATTGCAGCAAACAGAGAGTGGTTACAACAATTTGAGAGAATTTATTTTAAGCATTTGTCAGTGACTAAATGGTTGATTTAACAGGTTTTATATATTATACATTTTTCAATGATGTGTTCAAAAGCACAAAGTAGTTTGGGGTAGAAGATCCTGATTGTCATAAGATTTTATGATCAAGTGTTTAATCTATTCACATTGATCCAATGCATCTGAAAGACCTGACAGAAATTGGTTTAGACACATCAGACTGCCATAAAACTTTTACAGAACAAAGTCCTCTGTATTTTGACAGGAGCTGGGGGATTTGAAACCACTGTTGAAACAGTCCAGCTCTTCTAAAATATCCTCTATGACATTTAAGTATTTTATAAGGATGACAAGAGCATGGATAAGACAAGAGTTATGGAAGAGAAGGACAACGGGAACCTTTGTGAATCCACTGTTCTTACAAGTCCTGTTAGAGGCCTTGAGGTTCTGAACAATGAACAAGCGCTTGGCGTCTGTCACAGTGGTGGATGTTAGTTGTAATTATGCTGAGTGCGTCTCTCCAAAGCCACATGTGCTCTGACTGTTCCAGTCCTCCTCCGGACGACATTGAATGAATGTGTCCTCATCTGTGATGTTGACACGATTAACTTTCACCCACTGCATGTACTGTGTCACTACAGTCTTTAATCATTCCTCTGTCCCTGTGCCCTCAACCACACCTCCTCTCCTCCCCTCTAGCACATCAACTCTTCAGAGGGCATGCACTTAAATATTATCTACCTTTAGAACGGGAAGGCAGAGAAACTGCCAATTACCCATATTCATGCTCCCAACAACACAATTGCCCATTATTTATGTGCTGCTCTTTTCATTGCTACAACAAGACAGCTTTTACAGGGAAGAACAAATCTAAAGTGAAAGCTTAAAGCACTTGAAATGGTTCTCCCTCTCACCCAATTTTACCCTTAATCTTTCTCTCTCTCTCTCTCTCTCTCTTTTTTTTTTTTTTTACACCCTCCCCCCTTTTTCCTTTGCTCATTTTTTTTTTTTTTTTTTCCATAGGTGTGCTGTGGAACGCTTCTCTACTTGCCCGCTTATTGTGCTAAAGTAATTACTCCAGAGAAGAAGCTCATGAAGTGGAGAATTTCAAATGATTTCTCCATATTCATGGAGAGTGAAGCATGGAATATAGAAACTGATAAATTAGAAATGTATTTACAGAGAACCTGATGAGGAAGGTTAAAACGATTAGGCCCGATGGCTTTGCCAAGGAGTCTAAGGCAGACTCCACATGAGCTCTCTTCCTCTGATTGGTGCCCCCTGCTGAAAACGGTAATAACGCGGTTCTCTCTTCACAGTACTGAGCGTCAGCGGGATATTTACTCCATGCAGGCTTCTCAGGTTATTGAGAGGATATTTTGGCACAGCAATGTCCTATCTTGCATTTGGAAAAGGTCTCTCTACTGGATGGTTGGATGATTGCTTTCTTCCAATTAACCCCTTCTTTTTATACATAAATTTCATCCTTAAAGCTTTATTAAAAAAAGGTTAATTTTCCAAACCTGTGAATAAGTTAAATATAATGCAAGTCAAGTTTCTTGTATTTGCCTATTGTAATAAAAAGCCCAGAGGGTATCTGTCTATTGTTAAAGGATTATTTCACTTCAGAATTAAAATTTCCTAATAATTTACTCACCTCCATGTCATCCATGATGTTTATGTCTTTCGACATAACCAATCGAAACACATTTTACGTTTACATTTACATTTTAACCACAAATGCGGCACGCATTACGTAATCGCGCTGGAAAGGTCACGTGTGACATAGGCGGAAGTACAGTGGTAGGGTGAAAAACTCATTTTCTCCTCCAACTTTAAAATGGCTCGACATCGTTGTTTTACCTTTTTTTTTTTTTTTGTAAAGGCCCTTTGACTTAGTCTTTGCAGATTCGCTTTGTAAACACTTGCTCAGTACTTCTGCCTACGTCACGTGTGACCTTTCCAATGTGATTACGTAATGCATGGCGCATTGCAGAGCTAGTGCAAGACGAGCATTTGTGGTTAAAAAGTACATAAATATATATATATATTTTTTTTTTTAGAAAAAGACCGATAGTTTCACTAGATAAGACACTTATTCCTCGGCTGGGATCGCTTAGAGCCATTTGAAGCTCCATTGAAACTGCAATTTGGACCTTCAACACATTGGTATCCATTGAAGTCCACTATATAGAGAAAAATCCTGGAATGTTTTCCTCAGAAAAACATAATTTCTTTTCGACTAAAGAAAGACATAAACATCTTGGATGACATGAGTAAATGAGTAGGTGAGTAAATTATCAGGAAATTTTAATTCTGACGTGAACTAATCCTTTATTTATAGTTATATATTCTTGTTATTTGAATTTCAGCAAACAATATTAAAAGAGCATTAAACATGTCCATGTATACATATCTCTTTATCCCATTCCCCCAAATTAATTTCATCACATTTCTATCTCCCCCACACATGCATACACTTTTACAATTTTTTTTTTTTTTTTGAATCTGCGCGTTTCCCATACAACGACGTAACTCGCTGAGTTAACCACCATAGTATGATGCATTGTTGAAGAAATCAACTAGCTACTCATGACTTTTTCCCAAAACTGTATTGTCCCTTAACTGTTTGAGATATTGTCTTTTCAAGATTTTTTGCTATAAAGTACAGACATGGCATCTGAGGACTAATTCTCATTTTTCTCAGTTATTCTGCTTTATTTCCATCATAAGGCTCATTCTTACATATTAGAGAACGTATGCACAAATGCACTCTTCAAAAATGGAGCTTAAAATCTCTTGACAAACTAAACGACTTAAATGAAATTTGTATATATATTCAAAATAAAATACTGCATATAGATTTTACTGAATGTCAGCTTGCTTATTTTGTTCAAAATAAGGATTTATTAAGTCCACATATCATACAAATAAGAAATTATGCTTCTAAGCACAGCTCGACAGTTGTCGTTGCAACCACACAACTTTACAAAGCTGTTTGTGAATCTCCGTTGGAAAACATTTACTCACCCTCATGTCATTCCAATTACTTTTATTATGTTCCACATAAAAAGAAAGTCATACAGGTTTGGAACGACATGAGGATGGGTAAATTATGACAGAAATTTCATGTTTTGTGTGAACTGTCCCTTTACTGATAGACCTGTAAATCTTACAATATGGTATTGATAATGGTGGTAAATCAGTTTGAATGTGCACACTCTGTCAGTACACCAAAGTGCTCTAGACTTTACAGCAGTTCTAACACTTCAGTGTTTGAGTATCAATCAGAACATGTCCTCACAATGAATCTTCTGTTGAGGAATATGATCATGCATAATAACACCTTGGAATTCTTATTTGAATCTTGATATTGCCATTTATCTGAGCTGACATGATTCATTACCCATCATACTGTAAGATTAGTAGCTATTAGGATGCTGTATAGATTATTTGCTCTCGTAAGGGTCCATCATAACAAGCACAAAGAACACTGCAAATTCTAACAATAAAGCAGAATTAAACCATGGATGCAATGTTATTTTCATAAACTGAGGTTTTATATACACTAAAAGAGCACATTTTAGCCTTTTTAGAAGAGTTTTATATCCAGAGTAGGTGATGGTGATGATTTGTCTATTGAATGTAAAATAATACAGAAGCACTTGGACATCATAAAATGTTTTTCAGGCATTGAAGATATTTCTTTAAATTAATAATAATAATAATGACACATTACAAAAGGGAACAAATGAAAAGCCCTGAGAAAATAAATACTGTCTGCAACCTTGCTGACTAAAGTGAGGTGAAGACCATGGCATCGTCTTCCTTCTCATTAATTTCAAATCTATAGTTTGCTTAAAATGTAATTAACAGAATAGTGTAGATCAATGTGTTGTTAAATTATGCTGGCTCCTGTTTGCTGTCTGTGTTGAGGTAGGCTAAATGTCTTGTCAGCTCTTTTGAGCATTATATTGCATGTATTATTTTTAACAGGCCATTTATTGCAAGGGCACTCCATGACCGTGGCTCAATACAAGTCATTTTAAAAGCAAACAAAAATGGCTGCAATCCTCTCCACAAGGATGTCTGTTAAATCCCTTAAAGAACTAAAGCCAAAAAGAAAAAGAAAAAAATCTCCAGCAGGAGAATGATAATTTTAAGACACACAGTAGAGCCGCAACAACTTTCTGACAGTTTCATCATACATTACTCCACCATCTCTTGAAATTGACATTGTTGGCTTTGATCAAAATCCAAAACAGAGCCATGATATTCTGAAAGAAGTGTTTCATATGATTTCTGTGACAGACTGTATATCTTCAAAACACTACCAGTGCTTGAAAGGATACACTCTGTGTGCATGCGATCCGTTATGGAAAAAGAGAGACGACAGAAAGGGAGAAAGAGAGAGAGAGAAAGAGAGAGAACGGAAATGAATATAATAGAGAAAGGGAGAATGTAACCATGCTAAAAGCAAGATGTGACCATTTGTAAGCACAAAGGAGAGACAGTGGTCAGTCTGAGAATACCACATCTGAAACGAATCCCAGCCCATTTGTATCACCAACGGAATGAGAGTCTATTTCTTACACACACATGATGAATATACAGTATTAGGGTTCAGACATAGAAAATGAATGGCTTACAATACAACGCAACAAAGGCAGTGATGTCTCCCCCCACAGTGTGAGAACTCCAGGCCTCTTGTGCTGGCTCTTTCCATTCATCATGATCAGGGCACAGTTTGAGGCACTGACCTGATTGGTGCTACATCTCCCATGTCACTCTGGAGAATAGACACTTTCTTTGTCACCAAGAATACCATCAAGCTTGTTAGGAAGAAGATAACTCTGCTTTAGTGAAAGGAGAGCTATCTTGGGAGGACAACTCAAAAGCAGCCTTATTACAACTTTGTTATTCTATTGCTCTTCTTTTTTTCCTTTGCTTTGTTTTGTCAGCAATGGGATTTTAAAGAACTTTGATACATAATACGCTGCTGCTTGTGGACACAGACAGTGGCTTAATTACTAAATTACTATGTTTAATTACTAAAGAACATCTTACTGTCTCATTGGTCTAAACCGCTCCTTTAAAACAACAATATAGTCTCTAAATCTCAAAAATTCCTTGAATTTAGTGTCAATGTCATCAGAACTAATAACTAAGTTTCATTCTTATTCAACAAAGATGAGACAGAAAATGCACAGAACGATAATTAAAAGATTTTACTTAAAACATTCATCTTTCAGATACACATAATATTACATCTTCTGTCTGCAGGACATCTGTCACCATTCTGTTTTTGTTCATGGACGTTCAGTTTTCATTTGTCACATGTTTCTTTGTTCAGATTCCCGCCATTATTAGCTAATATGTGTCAGCTGTGTTTAAAGGATCAGTTCACTTTCAAATATAAATTATCCCAAACTTTACTCACCCTCAAGCCATCTTAGGTGTATGACTTTTATCTTACTGATGAACACAATCTGAGAAATATTAATAAATATCCTGACACATCCAAGCTTTATAATTGCCTGAAAAGCCTATTCAATTTACGGAAAAAGTGTAACTGACGCAACGCCAGTTTACTTTCTTTGTAACTTGGATATGGAAGGCTGTCTGGTGGAAGCTAGATATTTTACTTCATAACTTGTTGAATATAGATGGTTTTTTTTTACACAAACACATTGCTTCGCTTTAGAAGGCCTTCATTAACCCCCAGAGCACATGTTTATAATGTTGATGAAAGCACTTTCTTCAACTCATACTTGTGAACCCTGTTCACTGCCATTATAAAGTTTGGATGCATCAGGATATTTATTAATATAACTCCAATTGTGTTCATCAGAAAGATGAAAGTCATATACACCTAGGATGGCTTGAGGGTGAGTAAAGCTTGGACTAATATTCATTTGAAAGTGAACTAATCCTTTAAGTAATTATCCTTGTTGTTGTGTTCACTACTAAAGTTATTCCTTCTCCTGCACTCCTTGTCCAGATACCTACGTGTGTGTGAAGCTTGTACCTGTTTGGACTTTCCTGTTTGGATTGTTAAAAGTAATGTTACCTATTTGAATCTTCATCTTCTGTCTCTATGTAATTTTGACGTAGTGAACATTAAACCCATGTAACTAATCGGCTGTTTCCGGTGTATAATTTACTATTGGTTACTAGGTTACCGATACCATATGCACGATTTATGTTTTTGCCCGTGGGTGCCGACACTCCATCATGTCTTTTTCTCTGTGCAATTGCGCGCATAATGATTTCATTACATAAAAGTTATTTGCATCTCGTGAAGAGAAAAAAAAACCCCATTGACTGCAAATACTTAAACCACTGCCTGCTGCTGCTTCTGATGCTTTTAGAGGGAAAAGCTGCTCATAACTGCTGGTCTAGGATCAGTTCTCTCTGTAATAATAGCATATTGGTTTGGCCAGTGCATAAGGTTTCTATTTACAATGTGTTTTGCAGCGTAGCCAATCACACTTGAACTCAATGGTCAATCAGAAGTGTTTAAGTTAGCACTGAACAAAAACTCTGGTGTTTTGAGTGGTGAGTGGATTTTGAGTTCTCCACGCTCGCAAAGTCCTCTCATTATAACAAAATAAATACAGTGCAGACATTATGTAAATAAGAAATTCATTGTGCAGTCAGCTTCATTTATAATAACAGAACTTTGTGAGATGAACTAAGGTGAGGGACAGCTTTTTAATAATTATAAAGGGAGTGCTCTCCGTGCTTTTTATGCCAAATCATGCATACATCATGCTTGCTTTTCTGTTTTTTTCATTTATTTGTTTGTTTGTTTGTTGGGGGGGTTAAAAATGAATGGAGAATATCTTGTGCTTAGCCTTTTCCGTGTGTACTTGGCGGCGCCTACAACCAATACTGTAATTCACTCAAACAACTTGATGGAAACACACCTAATTTTTTTTTTTTTTTTTTTGAAAAGATTCGCTTCATGTTTGGATGGAAACCCAGCTAGTGGTAACACACATTTGTATATATTGTATGCATAACATGCAATATTAAAGTAAAATGTAAACCTTGAAGCAAATATGGACGCCATGCTAAAATTGTTTTAAACACATTCATTGTCCTATAGTGAGCTGCAAAGCATGCTGAGTGACCATTTAAAATGTTATTTGTTTAATTTTGCATTTGTTTAATTTTGTCAACTAAAATAAGTAAAACTGACTAAAATGAATGAGAATTACACGATTTAGTAAATTTAAAGGATATCTTTGTAAAAATCCAAGAACAATGACGTAAAAATCAACACAGCTTGAAATACGATCTTGGAAGAAGTGAAATAGAATGGAAGACATTGTAAGATAAGACTTAAAGAATCATCAAAAGGAAAGCATTGTTGCATATCTCAACATCAGATGTGGCCTATGGGCTCTAGCACCTGTGAAAACGCTGTGTCTGGAGCACACTTCAAGCACAAGCACCTTCTCCCAGATGGGCTCTGTAAGCGGGGCTTTGGATCTGAGGCTGTAGATTTAGGCATATAAATGGTGCAGACACTTTATCGTCTGCCTTTGTGCTTTTCCCCCACTTGTACCTGATGTGAATTTCATATCCTTACTTCAATGAGCTCAGCACCCACTTTGGCCTCCCTCATCACCTGTAGACAGACACAACTATGCCTAGGGACGAAGCTGCTGCAACTAGATCTGTCATCCTAGCAGAGGGCGTAGTTAACTTGGCACTAGAAGCCTAGTGGTACAGAAACTCTGCCATTTAAAATAAAAGAAACATGAAATGCCTTTTGATGTCAGAGAGGTTCACCTTGCTCTGAACAACAACCCACATGGAAGCGACACGCCACGAGACAGTTTGTTTGAGGGTGACGAGATGCTCAGTTAGAAAGCGGCATTCAAAAAGCAAAGAGATACAAGGGCGACCACACAAAGACAATTTTAAACACCCAAACATTTATCAAGGTGCATTTATAGAGAGAACTAAAAGAACTAAGGCTATTCTCTAGTTTGAAACAGAACTTATCTCTGACTTTGGCTTTTCTAATAAAGTTTGCTTTATGGGACGAGACAAGAGTAATCCGAATGGAATGAAGTTGTCTCCCTGCACAGACTTTCCGTCGCTATAGTGCTTGAGGGTTTGCTCTATCTGTCACATCTGTCATTTCTGTTATTGTGAAAAAAAATTGATTTTTATATTGTTTCAGTGGAAAATGCCCCCAAATTCAGATCACTTATAGGAAGACACAAAAAACACACTAACATACACAGAGAAGCGCAGACAGCCTAACTGTCTGAAAGAATCTTGCCCAGCAGTTCTGTGAACCCTCACTAACATACAAAGAGTTGTCAGAACAATGAGACATGTTTCAAAACCAATTTTAGTGATTCTGCTCAGGATTAGACCAGACCTCACTAGCATCAAAACATCTATGCTGTAGGAGACAGTAATAAGACCCACCACTGGCATCAATTCAACTAAGGTCATGGTATGACAACAACCAATCTTACAATACCACAACGTTAGGAACTTAAACATCTCTGTTGAAGAGACCTTGAAAAACTATATTTGGAGAGCATTTGACTGATTCCATTTCACTCCCAGCTACAAGTAAAGCATTAACCAACAACATCAACTAACACACTTCTAATGATACAGACAAATACAATACAATAATGATGGCTGTATAATTAGAAGAATTTTAGTAGACATTGCTATAGTTTTGGTCATAACATGGCAGAATAGAGTAAGCTGCTGATATCTTAATAAATAAAACATAATAAAGCCATTCTTTGTCTAAGTTTTGATAGAATTAAAATAAAAAAAAGCAATTATTCCATCAAGGTGAAACAAAAATTCCATTCCCGTTAACTAAGTTTATTGCACAACGACTTTAAATGATAGCTGTGGATTTGAACTGAAATTTGAGAAGATTAATTGGTTCCAGGGCTACAACTCAAGTAGTTGGTCTTTTTAGTAATTGAGTTAAAAATTTGTGTTTATGCTACAAATTAAGTTCCTCTAACTCAATGTAGCTTGTTGGTTGAACGTAATTTCACTCAAAGTTGTCATAACTCAAAAAAAAAAAAAAAAAAAAAAATATGCAAACTGTTGTTGCATTGTAACTGTTTTTTGTTGAGCCAACACATTATTTTTTAGAGCAAGGATATTTACTAGTGAAGGGTTTGGGACTGCTTGTTCCTGTGACGCTATTGGCCAATCAGCATTGTCACGATGTCATTATCCTGTGGCTCAGTTCCCGAGCAAACACTGCAAGATGAACTTAACATATAACAGGTTGGTGATACGTGAACTTTATACTGTCACAAGAATATTCTGGCTGCATCCAAAATCGCATACTTCCCTACTATATAATAGCCGAAAAACAGTATGTGACAAAAGAAGTATGTCCAAATTCACAGTACTCATAAAAGAGTAGGTAAAAAGTACCCAAACGACCTACTACAGTACTTCCTGTAGGTGAGATTCTGAAGTACTTTACTATTTACTACTCATACTTTACTATCCCATGAGGCCATGGGAGAGGATTTGTGAATGGCATAGACGTAACTGACGCTGGGTCACATGATAATGACAGCATGGCGGATGTAGTACATGAATGTGTGTAGTATAAATTACATTCACACTATATAGAACATAGATCTTTAGCAGTCGGGAGAGTAATCAGGCAGGAGAGTATGTGATTTCGGACACAGCCTCTGTTTTGATTTTTTTCTCAGTTCCTGTTTGCCTGATTTCTAGTCAATTTCCTCATTTGTTAATTAGTCCTATTACACCTGGGCTGCGATCAGCCCCGACAAAATGTTGTAAAACATTTTTTAAACGGAAGCGGTGGTGAGTTGAACACCCTGTTCTGATGACGCAAGAGTTGCAACTATGGCAGCTGAGAAGGCCATTCTTTGTGTTCTTTTTGAAGAATTTTCTAAGCCTGATGAAGTCGGTATAAATATGTGTTTAATACTGCAAAACACGCTCGATGTTACTGTCACTGCCCTTGCCGTCCAGAATAAAAGCTGGCTGTCGCTTTAATACCGTATGGTTTATATACATGTACATGCTGATTGGGCTGACATTTTTGACACACCCACCAAACAAGAGAAAACGTATCTCAAACCCCGTTGCACACCGTTTCCAGGAAACATGTTGTTTAAACCGGAAACCGTAGCACAACGTTGCGCACCGGTTTGAGCTTGAACCTGCCCCTGTTCTGTTTCAGTTCATCATCCTGTCTATTTAAGCTCTGTTTCCAGATTAGTAAACAGATTCTGTTTCTCCTGCATGTTCCCATTGCTGATTAAAAGACTCTTCCCAGGCGGCATTTCAACGTTGATTCACCGGTGAATCAACGTCAGGTACCATGGTTGAATCAACGTTGGATTACCTTTCGATTTTGCAAATTGGATCAACGTTAATATTGTGACGTTATTTCACCGTTGAAATTGCAACGTTGTTTCACAGTTGATATCACGATGTGGTTTCACCGTCTCATGGTTGAATTAATGTTGGATTACCTTTCGATTTTGCAAATTGGATCAATGTTGATAATGCGACGTTGTTTCACCCTCTTACCTTCAACATGGATGAATACACTATTTTAAATTAAATTACAATCTAGTTTGCGTTTGTACTAACATGACAATACTAAATAATTACTGTACATGCACTAAAAAAATACAAAAAATATTGTATAAAACAAATTTAAAAAACATCTCAAACTTTTTTTTTTGTACAATTATAGCACAAACCTTAAATCAGGGCTTTTCTAGCTCAAAATGATGCAGACGTAAAATCTGTATTATCTACCCACATATGTATGTACCATACCTTCAACTAGATAAATAAATAAATAAAAATAAAAAAATCTTAAGTATTTTAATAATTTAATTTTTTATTTATTTAGAGAACATCCTATGCAGTATCTGACAGTATTTTTTTTAAGACGGATAGACCTCAGTCCCTCTAGAGAGGCATGGCACTTCATAAGAAATCTTTAAAATTTAGTTAAATCAAGAAAAGCAGTAATCATCTGGCTGATGCTGTGGACCAGGGTCCTTGACTTGCGTTGACTGTAATGGTTGTGAATGTGATGACTAGCGAGGGATGTCGAAGAGCCTTTTGTGCAGTGGAGGTGCGTGGAACAGTTTGAGAATGGACACAGGCAGGAGCCTGCAACAGAACCGTGTTAGTGGAAAAGGGGTATCGGAGCATGTGACTGCCTGCCTGAGTTTTGTTAATAGCTGGCAGCCACCTTGTAATTCACTATGCAGGAAAAATAAAACCCTGCCTTGAATGAAATACATTTAATATGTACAGGAGAAAAGCCTTGTTCAGTGCTTGGACACATAGTGTAGTTGTGCTTTGGGTGATCCAAGACAGTCGCAGCTCAAGGTCCTTTCTGGTGCCGTCCCCTCATCTCTCTTCACTTGTCCACTGTCTTTACTGCTGTGTATATTAAGAAAACAAACATCAAAATATATTATCATTTAATACTTACATTTTACAGTTCAATTACAGTGGGACTGGAAACAAACTATACAACAACACTATTCATTCTAAAACACTTATTTGATGTTATGTAGGTTTACAATGGCAAAAGCAATTATTCAAAAGCAGAGCCCCCAGGAGGAATTGATTTTTTTTTTTTTTTTTTTTTTATAAATATGTCAATTATGGTTACAATCATCATAAGGTCATGATTTCATCTTTGAAACAAATTGTGTTGTTAAGCTGAGGGGGCTGTGGTCTGTTTTTTAGCGTGTAACTTCCAATGCAGGTTTATATTGTTTCCCCTGGGGGCTCCATATATTACAAATTATATGGAAAAACATTACACAACAGAATCCTATCTATACTTTGTATTAAGTAAATCAATTACGTACTAATTAATTAGTACATTTGTATTCAATTAAGTAATTGAAAATCACAAAATGTTAATAAATCAACTAGAAAAAGAAGTGTAGTGAGGCAGAGAACAATCTCTTACCAAATTGCCAGTAATCAGCCAGATGTTTGGTGAATCTACAAAAGGGGAAAAAAATGGTTCACTGAAAAGTCCTTAAAATCAGGAATTTCATTTTTACTATAAACCCTTTTCACATTTCCGGGTTTCTCAGAAGCGGAAGTCGTCATATCTGGGTAAAGTCTATGGCAGTGAATGAGAGGATACATTAAATATATTTTTTTTGTGTTCTCATTTTCTCAAATAGCAAAAGAAAAACTAAACAACTGTTTTCACAACTTTCAAAAAGAGGAAAAAAACAGAGAGAGATTGATAACAGCAGTCAGTAGAGAGAAAGATGTCATTTTTATTGTCACTCCCATAGCTGCTGTATTAGTTATGTGCACACCTGGATATATATAATTTTTGCTTTAAATAAGATATTTATGATATCAAAATTTTGCATGCCATTGAAATGTCTTAATTCTTATCACCAGTTTCAATATAATTTTAAAAAATTAATACTAGCCTAAAAAACTCTCAAGCTTACTGAAGACAAATAAACTGTGATAAAGAAAGAGCAAAGAAAACAAACTACAATAGAACAAAGACAGACGAAATAGACCTACATGAAAAACTTCAAGCACAAGAAATACTACATAAAATGTATAAAGTAATCAAAGGTATAAAAAACAGTGCATAGTCTTTAATGTGTAAACTAAATATACATTTAATCTTATTGAAGTGACAAAAGCATTTTGATTAGCATTAATAATGACAGCAAGTAGACTTGGATGCTGTCCCTTTAAGACTGACTGCACCAATCCATTATACTCAAGCCTTGTCTTTCTCAACTGTACCTTCAACTTAAAGGGTTAGTTCACCCAAAAATGAAAATAATGTCATTTATTACTCACCCTCATGCCGTTCCACACCCGTAAGACCTTCGTTCATGAAATCGACCCATATAGATATTGTTGAAAATTTGTTATTTTATTTTTTGCCGCACAAAAAGTATTCTTGTCACTTTATAATGTTTAGATAGAATCACTGAACTCACATGAACTGTTTCAAATATGTTTTTAGTAACGTTATGGACCTCGGGAGTTTCAATAGCTTTGCTCTCAATAGAGGCCTCACTGAGCCATCGGATTTCATCAAAAATATCTTAATTATCTTAACGAAGGTCTTACGGGTGTAGAACGACATGAGGGTAAGTAATAAATGACATTATTTTCATTTTTGGGTGAACTAACCCTTTAAGACATAAATGGCTCTGTTTACTTGCAAATACATGGTCACTTTGACACATACGTGCATTTAACCGTGCACTCAGTTCATTCCTCAAGCGCTCTATGAGCAGCGGCTTCATGTCGCTGAGTGCTGAGAAACAGTCTCGCGCACACATATGTTGAAATGGGTTGTCTTTCGTTGCTATTTGCGCTTTTTTTAAACCTCAATGCTTAAAAACTCATGCAAATGATAAGCTTTTGTGACCGTGCAGCATAGCAACCTCACGTGAGCGTAACCGCGATGACGATAGTCCAAAATCTCTACAGGTTGACAAATTTCTACCGGCTAATCATATCTACCAGTTTATTCCCCACCCCTATTTATTGTGCTTAATAACACTTTAACATCGAGCATGTCCCTAATTCGCGATGGCCTTCTGAGAGAGGCAGTGTCTCTGTGCGTGAACTTTGGCAGTGTGCCAGTCAGCACGTGTGCTGCACCGAGTTCCTTTTCAGGATATACTACACTAATAACTCTTTTTAACATCAAGCACGTCCTGCTCTTTATATTTTCATTCATGCATTTCATCACTCTGAAGTGTCAGTAGAGCAATATTTTTACATACTGCGATATATATACGATATAGCAAAGTCTCTAACAATTCAACATTATTTCGTGGTAACGATATATATCGTCATATCGCCCAGCCCTAAGCAATAATAAATGTCCAAGCTTATCGATACTGCAGTGTTTCATAATTTAGCACCAGGGCCCGTTTAATACCAGGTTTTGGTATCCATCCTACATATGATGAGTTCATAAGGATGAAAGCCTGTTGTGTTCTGTCTCTTGATTTGTGACTGTGCAGCTATGGTGAAACTCACCATCTTCATGTACTGAGTGTGAATGGCATCAAGGCCTTGTCCTGAAGAATCTCAGCACCAAACGCTAGAGACTACATCACATCTGGTAACAAGAGCACAGACATAACTGTAAGAACTCTAATGATATCTTTACCCCCTGATATTGCATTGATGATATAAATTCAAACATATTAGAGGCTAAGAGTATAAGCAATGAGTAAGCTGACCAGAATTCTGTGAAAAATAACTTAAATCCATAAAGTTGTTGATCCCCTGAACCACAATCAGCATTTATAAGTAAAAAGTATTTAAGAATTTATCAGTAAAAAATACATGCACGTATACAAACAAATAAATACCTTTGAGTGGAACAGTATGGCGTCTGTCTCACTGGCAAACATAACTCAAAACAGACATAGAGAAATACAATAAAATAGATTAATGACCATGATATCCTGTTATCATAATAGTTAAATAAATGATTATAACTATAAGTATTATAACATTATATTTGTCACCTATGTTACCTCATTTAGCTGATTGTTTAGCCTACAGGCCTTTCAAGGACAATCTCACTGAAACAACCTGGGGTTAATGATTTTAAAATATGAGACTTCTTTCAAAAACATGTACAAATCTTACAGACCCCAAACTTTTCAACAGTAGTGTACTGGATGTTTGAGGTTTTGCTTACTATAGTCATCTGGTTCATATCCTTTGACAGGAGGTCGCTCAGCTCTGCTGGGGTGCAGGAGGCCATCAGCACGGAAGGATCTAGAAACATAACATGCAATTTGTCACAGAGCCAACAATATTTAGTATAAAATGCCAGGTTAAGGAACTAAGCTAGAGCAGAGGTGGAAAGATTAATATACATAATATTACAAAAATAATTTCTTAAGTTAACATAATTTATATTTTTAGTTTTAGAATTCACTTTTGCAGATGCAGTGTCACTTACGTTTGGATGTCAAAGCTTTCTAATAAATTAAAAACATATAATTTTACAAAAGAAAATTGCAGATGCATGGTGAAATAGGTTAAATATATTGTGAAATAAATGCATATTAAAGTATTTAAAGAGCTTTCTCAGTTCACCTGTTTCCTCCTGTTAGCTTCCCCTTTGTAGTGGGGATTTTCTGTCTCTCCTGAAATTACAGAACAATATTTATCAATATTTGTACATTAGAGATCAAAACGTGTTTGAAATAGTTTCAGCTCATTTTCACGCTCATGTGACATCACCGATTAACGGTACAGCAAGCGCATACTTTTAGGTTGAATAAATTAGTTTACTATCATCTATTAACAATTTTCCAGCAAAAACTTTAAAAAACATCAAAACATCTCATCTACACATAAAAATGCGATTACAAGCCTAAACTTTCATTAAACAAGAGCTCAATCTATAGTTAGCCAAACTCCTATAGCCATTGGCTCCTATAGGGGGAAAAAACAGGCACAACATAATTTTTTTAAGAGCCACACAACAATGAGCTTATGAATTTTAAAATCACTTACTTTTAGTCATCCTGTTGTGTTTATATATCTCCCCTTTACAGTTTCAGCTTTGTCATCTTGTGACTTTTCTGGGAAATGAATGTCACTATTTTCACTTAATACTATTATAGTTTTTGTTAATATTTTGAATCCGATTAGATTTTTATATTTGCTGCTTTCATTTTTTGTTTAGTTTTAATTTTTTTTTTTGTTGTTTTTAAACATGTCTGTTTAGTTTGTATAGATTTTAATTTTAGTATTAACATTTATTTCAAGCAATAAAAAATGTTTTGAATGGTTTTAGTTGACTATAATAACTCTGATGCTAGTAAAATCTTTATATAGAGCTTGGCAACCGACGTCACTGCGCAGTGCATTCTGGGACGTAAGCAAGAGGGCGCCCCCATATTGTGAGGCCACATCGGGCGATAAAATATCTGTAAAACTATGTTGAAAAGTCAATTAAAAGAACAAAATGTACTATACAGAGACAAACTTCTACCGGACGCAAGAAAATAGTACCTGGAAAAGATAGCATTGATCGGAAATCTGGATCCGTATGAGGTGCCTGCAAGAGAATGTAGTCGAGACCCCGATGATTTACCTCCTCTGACATTTCCAGATATTTTTGTATATTTAGTCTGTGGTGTGAGTGCTTATACCGAGGCTCAGTTTCGTAATTTTAAATCTATGGAAGCCTACGTTCAATTTACAAATGGCTGGGTCCATGACTTGGAAGCCTACAAACCACGAGTTGTGAAAACACTGTCGTTCGCACAAAGGTGTGTATCATCTTACTTACCTACCTGTGATTAGTGAAACACGCATCTTTACACAATATTTAATTTATATAATATCCTCCTGACTACCAGCTATGGCGTTTTATGGACATTATGTTTTAGCGATTTCTCTGAGACATTACAATTTTAAGTCTGGATGTCCTGTACAAAGCATGTTCAGGGCTTTTCAGAGATAACAAATGATTGGATGTTTCACCATGACCACTCCCTCTCCGTGGTCTTTAAAAATGGATGGCATTAATTTAGTGATCAAGTGTAACACCCTTATGGAAATATGATATTATTTTGTACTTAAATCAGCATC
Source organism: Elopichthys bambusa (assembly GCA_037101425.1). NCBI lineage: Eukaryota > Metazoa > Chordata > Actinopteri > Cypriniformes > Xenocyprididae > Elopichthys > Elopichthys bambusa. The sequence continues at coordinate 20,992,405 of CM074432.1, forward strand.
TCGGGAAAATGTTGTGGGGTTTCAAATCAATATGACCTTCTGTTATGAAACGGGGCATCGATTTCATACATGTCAAGTCCAATGTAGAGGACACCAGGACTTAAATCATGTTTATTACTCATTTTGGAAGACACAACAAATGAATAGAGATTCCTATTAAATATTAGATATTATTATAAAAATCTTGCTAATTATTACTCTCATTATTGCACTTATTTGTTCATTCTATGTTGCCCCAAAAACACATTAATAAGCAAATTAGATACAGTTTATAAATACATTGTATATAATGGAAAAAAACTTGTTTATGGCCATTTTACATGCATTTTGCATTAAGAAAAATGTTTTTTAAAAATATCTTTCATAACATTGTTGAGAATCATCTTTATAGAAAGTTTGGTATAAAAAAAATGAAAACTGATTTGTGATTAAAACAAAAATTGTTTTTGCCTTTTCGTGTCTATTCATGTCTTTTTATTTTTTTAAAAACAGGACTTTTTAAAGTCCCAATGTCCTCTACAGAGGATATAACATAACATATGAATAAAATATAATATATTTTTTCAAAATTTTTCTTATGCTCTAAACAATGTAATGACCTGACAAAATACTAAATTCATCCATTTTATCCTGGTAGTCAGGAGGATAATGTGTATGTATATATATATATATATATATATATATATATATATATATATATATATATATATATAATATGTGTCAAATAATGTTCTTAGTCCTTCCTTCCTGAAGCTACAACAGTTTATCTGGAATCAAATAAAAATAAATATAAATATATGGAAATAAATATATAAATATGTTAAATATGGTTTGTGTAACCAAATAACAAACGGGCAATTGATATAAATACTACTTGACTTTGATTACTTTGAAATACTGCGGGACTCTTATTTTGAAATGTCTGTGCTTTACTTTTGCTGCTCATTCAAGTTCAGATGAGAATTAAAATATTATGTTGCTACAACTGTTTACAACAATATAATATAAATAATATAAAGTAAACTTTGTGATAATTGATCAGCATTAATTAAGCAATTGGTTGACAAATGTGCACTGAGCTGCTCTGAAGAACGCGCAACAGCGCCATCTGTTGACTTTAAAACATGCAGCACTCACATTTATTTAACGAAATTACAATTAATAATCACATTAGGGAGTATCGCGATTTGTTTTTCCATCCACAAAATATAAGACGCCTTAAATGATCGTTTATACTCTTGTTATACTGTTTAAGGCACTGAAGACTTTTAATGACCTTAAATTGATCTGATGAGCATGAGCGGAGTGGAATAATGAAAGTGATCAGCATAATTGATAATCAAACGGTAAGCACGCGCTGCATTGTGTGTGTATCTGCGGTCTGTAGAGCCGGTTTCCCCTTTTGAATGACGAATATAGACAAATTTATATGAAGAAATAGGCAGTTGTCTCCTTAATGCAGGAGCCGAACGGTGTGTTCAAATGCAGCTGTTTTGCACCGACGCAGGCGACGCGAGGCAACAACACAGACGGCTTTCATCAGCTCTAGTTCTTTGGTGTCTGTTTGGTGTGTGAAATTTCTCCCTACCTGTTTTGCAGCTCTAACTCAGTGAAACTTTCACACGCAGCATCTCGTTTAATTACGTCAACACAGCAAAAGATGTGATAGGCTACTGTTCACAGAACATGCAAATAACATGCAAATTTTGCAGTCATGACGTGTGAATTTGTATGGGCGCCAATGACGACCTCAGCAAAAATATCACTCTCAAATTAATATTTTTAGTCGCAAATGCGACCGTTTTAGGCGCAGTCTGGAGCCCTGCTAAATCCTTTCTTTGAAGTAAATATTCAACAGAAGCGTGTCGATTACACTTCAGAAAGGTGTCAGGAACAGTTTTATATATTATTTGTGTGATTTTATGGACTAAGCTTACCTAAAATCAGTGAACACAACAGCGAGATGGAGTCTTGCTGCTTGACATTTCCCCATTTCCATGGCAACTCAGCTCCACTTTAGTCCTTCTATGGCTATCTGGCTAGTCTAGTGTAATCTCACGATATCTCTTCAGACCGCAAAAAAATGAAAATGAGCATATCATTACTATTTTCTGAAATATGGCAATATGAAATGTAGCAAAATAGGCCTAAATCGAAAAAATGTTATTTCATATACATTATTATTATTCTTTAATATGGTTAAACACTTGTTTTTGAAGGTATACAAGCTCATTTCAGCGTTGATTTTTAAGTGATTTTCTTAACCTGTTTCAACCATTTTACATTTAACAATTGTTTCACTGTTGAAACATCAACTGACGTTACTTCAACCATATTTCAACGCTGAATTTCGGTCATGTGTTGACTGGGCTTCAACTGTTTAGCATTCAACGTTGTATCAACGTTGTTTCACCGCTGAAACAACTGACCTTATTTCAACCAAATTTCAACATTGAAGGTCGGTCATGTGCCGGCTGGGTTGGTTTATCTCTGACTCATGCGTGTGTGACTATATGTTACATATATGTGAATTTATAAGTATATTATAATACATAATTTCCACTGTCAAAATTTCTATTAAACAAATAAAATGCATGACAACTAACAAAACCAATTTTTAGACCAGTGTTTCTAAAGAGACCCGACCCAAATGATTTAATAAATATTTGGTTGTGATATGTTTTAACAATTAAAAAAAAAAAAAAAAAAAAGAAAAACATTATACCAGAAGTATTAAAAATAATGATCACAAAATAAATATCCTGAATACTGTTCAATAGTCTGCTACAAGTTAAATCATCAACATTACCTCAAAAGCAATACTGAATTTAGTGACATTAATATTGCACAAAGAGAGAGAGAGAGAGATGCACAATGTGTCACGGAGTCGCGACCATCACAGACCACTATCAATCCATTGTCACCAGGGCTGCGTTTCCCAAAAGCATCGTTAGCCAACTAACATCACAAGTTCCGTCGTTACTAACATAGTTCACCGATTTGGTGTTTCCCGAAACCATCGTTCAAACGAACAGTCGCAAACTGCATCACAAACCTGTATGGTTGTAATAACAACTCTAGCTCGAGCTGTGGTTAGAAGTAGTTTCTTGTTTTTATGACATGTGAACTTAATAAATCCTTATCTTAAGCAAAATAAGCAAGCTGACATTAAGTAAAATGTATATCTTTTCTTTCGAATATATACAAATGTCATTTACATATTTTAGTTCGTCACGAGATTTAAGCACCGTTTTTGAAGAGTGCGCATGTGCGTACGTGCTCTAGTATGTATGAACGAGCCTATGATTGAATCTGTAAATAAAGCAAAATAACTGATAAAGATAAGAATTAGCTCTCAGATGCCATGTCCATAATTTATAGCAAAAAATCTAGCATTATTTCGATCTCCAACGGATTCATTTAAAGAAGTTATTACTCCACCGCCTGCATGCCATTATTAACCAACGTGGCTGAATGACAGGTTTACGAATATACGGTTTCGGGAAACAGTCGAGACTAGCTAGTTGACTTGTTAAACGATGCATCGTACTATGGCAGTTCAGCAGCGAGTTATGCCGTTGTACGGGAAACGCACCCCGTGTCTCTGTTTAAATAAATTCTGTGTTGTTACCTGTCTGCCTCCTTCCGTTGTGTGATTATGGTTTGTCATTTCCTTCCTGTCAAGATCTCCATGAGTGAATTAATTGCCTTTTCATAGCATAGCAAGGGTGTTTAACCTCTGCCATCGCACATTAAAGTTATAATCCTTTTACTCCCACATGAAGCACTCAAACCATGTATACATGCTCAAGAATAGTATTATATGATTTAACAAATAGCACCATAACAGTATAAAAAAAAAAAAATTCAAAAAGTCATTAATATATTTTATAATAAATATATATTATTTATGGTAACACTTCACAATAAGGTTAATTTGTTATCATTAGTATTAACTAACATGAACTAACCATGAGCAATACATTTGTTACTGTATTTGTTAATCTTCATTAACATTAGTTAATAAAAATACAGTTGTTCATAGTTCATGTTAGTTCACGCTGCATTAACTACTGTTAACAAATACAACTCTTGATTTTAATAATGTATTATAGTAAATGTTAAAATTAACATTAACAAAGAATAAAAAATCCTGCAGAAGTGCAGCTCATTATTAGTTCATGTTATTTAATGTAGTTAACTAATGTTAACTAATGAACCTTATTGTAAAGTGTTACCATTTTAATTAAGTGCTAAAATGAAGCATAATATGTAGCAAAAGCAGCAGGAAAAAATATCAGGAAAGAAATTCAAAACCCTTATTTTTTCAAAAATGCAATCAGAGATTGTCACCCATGTATCACCCATTATCACCCATTGCTTAATTTCAGAAGGCCTTTATTAACCCCCTGAAGCCATATGGACTATTTTTTATGATGGATGGATGGATGCAAAAAGAACCTTGTGAATTGTTAGGAACATAAAACAAGTTTAGAAAAGCCACAAGTATAGACATCACTGAAAAAAAAGACAAAAATCCAGTGGTGATTTTGGTTTTCTTGATTTTCCACAAATTATATGAAAGAGCAATTTATTTTACAGCCCAATAATAATGATGGCAAAATGATAAGGCAAGGCATAAAAAGAAGCACTCACAGCTCAACAAATGTAAATGTGAAGTTCCTCAACCATTGGGAATGCAAGTGGGCACAAAAAAAAAAAAAACTAAGAAGAATAGGCTGAGAATGTATTTAAATGTGAAGAAGATGAGAAGCAAGCACTATCTGTCACCATGGAATAAATACTGTAAGTTCACTTTGTATTGGCATAAGTGAAAAAAATCTGATAGTCATAACTAACATGATGCTGCCACTCTTTTATTGTAGTAACAAATAAATAAAACTGAAATTATGGTAGCAAATGTCTGTATTTATTTATTTATGCTGTGATATAAGGTTCCTTCAGTTCCTTCAAAACACAATAGACTATAGGGAGAGGATAATGTATACTAAAGAACAAAGATTCTGCCCACTGATTGATGAGATTAATTTCAAAATCACCACAGATGGTGAATTTTAGGTGCTGCTAGAAACCGTAATGCCACGTCCTGCTCTAAGTGGTGCAGGAGACACGATTAGAGGCCTTTATCCTTCTTCTGGCTGGAACAAGACCTCAATCTTGCGGTATCTCCAGTTTAATCAAATCCCTGCTTTTTCCCTGCCTCAAAACTGTCACTGGCAGAAAATAAGCCCTCCCTCATCAAAGAGGGTCTTCAATTGGTTTCCAGGCTAGGGGAGAATTTTATTCAGAAAGTTGGAGGCAAAGAGGGGAGGAAAAAAATCCACCTGCATCCCACATCAGCCAAATTACTTCTGACTTTTAATTTATTTCTGCAGGAAATGGAAAGCTACATCCTAACCACAGTCAATAGGGGAGCCGAGGAGAGGGGTGTAATCAGGCCGAGATCCGACTCCTCCACCTCGTCCCTGTCAGCTTTAATAGGCTCTCCAAGAACACAATCTGCTGCCTCCGACACACTCCCACGTCTCCTAAAAACGGAGCCCTCTACCCATCGGCCCAAGGCCATGTCCCCCTTAATGACAACTGATCATTCCGAATGTCACACAATGTTCAGGTTCAGACATGACGAGTCCCCGGTGACGATTTCTCAGCATTCCTCAACGCAGCAAGATTATACCCCAAAAATGTGGACATCTTGGTGCTTTGAGGAGATTTTCATTAGTACTTATTTCATTAGTATATTTGAAACATTAGCATTAACATTAGCATGTTGGTTTTCTAATATGCTAATATTCAATGAACTGTTTTCTTGAGTGGAAACCCACACATCAAGGTCACAAATGATTGGTGTCACTTGCAAACTTGAGGCTCTCTTTCTTGCAGAGGAGTGTATTTGTATGGATACCCTGTCAGTGTTGTTCAGAAAAAAAGAAAAAGAAAAAAAAATGGTCTCATAGATGGAAAATCAAAAAGTTTCTATCACCTCAAAATGCAAAATGATCACTGAAATTGAGAATGAGATGAAGAAGAAGGGGAGGAGTGTAGAAAAAAAAATGTATGAGTTGCTCTTTTCATTTCATTTGAGCAAGAAACAGAGCGATGCTTTTGATGGTATAGCCGCTGGGCGCAGAGCTGAATGGAAATGGATTTGTGGAGTGTCCCTGACTCACAGATCAGGTTTTATCTTTGTGCAGTTTGCTATCCTCCAGACTAATGAACCATCTTTGAGAGGAGATTAAATGGCAGGAAAAAACAATCACAGCCCCTGGTCACTTCCATTCTGCCTGTGCTCTCGGCATATCACAAACCCTCTTAGTGTCACATTGGACTGCCTGCTGTCTAAGTGCTGTGTCCGTTCAGGGCAGACTACCACTGTGAAACAAACTACCAAGAATGCTCTCCTAGAGTAAAATGTTGTGAGCTGAATGTTTTACTCCATGAGTCTTTTCTTAGCTGCACTACACATGCACATGGACACGAATAGAGGAAATGAAGCACTCCAGTTGTTATTGTCTCCTTTCAGTGAGTTTTTTTCTCCCTTGTTTCTAGTTGACATCTTCTTTGTGATGGGTCTGCGTTGAAATCGGGCTATATGTGGGTGGGTGATGTGCTGGAGAGTTTCTGCTTTGGTCTACGCACCCGCTCTGACAGTTGCACCCAAGAGAGATCGGCTGATGTCCAGGAGCACTCACCTGTCAGAGAGTTTGAATGCGGCCTGTTGCCTTGGAAACCAAAGTGCCCCAAACAGATGTGCCGAATAAAAGGTGACGAGGTAAACAAAAAGCTACTTTTTTATGCATCTGCCCAGTATTTTCACATTCATCCTTCACATATACTCTCCTGATAGCTTGTTTCAGCAAGCAGATGCCCCAGCGCAGCTCATGAGCCACTGATAATGATTGTGCGCTATTAATAGTGCATGAGATGAGGTCAGCCATCAGTTCTGAGTTAATGAGTGTTTTACCACAGCATCGGCATGGCTTAGGCAGAAAAAGTTGGGAAGATCTTTGTTTTACTTCAGTCGTAGATTTAGGAGCACTTTATCTTTTTATTTATTTGTTTATTTATGTATTTTTCACCCTGACACAGATAATAATAAGTGAAGGTCTTGAGATGGTATGCCAGAGTACTGGTGCAAAGTACTGGATTTTTTCCTCCTTCTTTTTTGGCAAATTGGAGCTTGGGAAAGCACAGATTTAGCGAATAAATGCAGTGAGTAATTCAAGTGGCTGACATAAGCTATTCTTAAACTAAGCCAATGTATGACTGTAGCAAGCGAATAGAGCCAGAGCCAGTCATAACAGAATGGCCATCTAGTGCTCTTCACTCTCTATAGGGTTATTTTTGGGAACACACCACTTTAACTTTTTTTGGTAAATGCATTTGAAATCACTAACGTCTCGCTACAGTTTGCTATGGTCGGAATTGCTTTGCTGGAACTATGACCTCCGGAGAGATGTTACAACTGTGGATCAAGACAGTAGAAGAACTAGTCTCTATATGTGCCCGACGTAGGGAGAAATAACTCATGCCCCGAACGACTGCCCCCTCTTATGAAGCTGCTTTTGCTGACATCATCAAAGGGGGCCTCAATAATCTCCTGGCCTGCTGCATTAGCTGTTTGGTAATTCACACAGCCCCGAGATCAAGGTTTAAAGGCTGCTGCTGGCACATTGCCAGGCACAAAGGGCATTTTTGAAGAGTTTTGGCATACTTAAGAGACAAAATGAGATTGGTGTGGGCTTGCTCTGAGGCAGTCGTCAGCCCTTTTAGGCACTTCCTCAGCGGGAGGAATTTGAATATTTGACTCTGGAGGTGCCTGTGTCTGTCTCATTAAGGCAGTCTGATCACTGATGACAGGCGAGTCTAGTCACTTCTCATCTATTTCTGTCTCTAACAATAAAGCCTAAATATTTAAGCACATTACCTGGGCTTCCCGTCGGGCTTCGAAGGCTTAATGCGAACACGTGCAGAATGACATTTAAATCATGGTCCCGTGACACATGATGTACATAAATTAGTCTGAAACCTTGAAATCGACCGAATATCGGTATGTTGCTTTTGTGTTGTGACTGAGAGAATATGTGTTGTCATTATATGGTGTTCTTGATTGAGCAAAGGGAGCACCGTACAAGAGCCTCTGTAAATCAATTTTAGTGGTTTCAGCCAAAGCCTCTTCATACCACTTGTTTATGAGAGACTGAACCTCAGTTTCACACCATCCTCGAGTGCTGTTTTCATCATTGGCTTTATTTTACAAGGAAGTGTCCGGGTTAATTCCCCCGACTACCCTTCTCTTCCTCTGTCCTGTGAGATCATTTTTGCAGCATTAGGTGCTGTGAACCCTTGACTTCAATTTCCTCTCAGTGGCGGAGTGAGATCAGGAGACTACTTCAAAGCTGGATACCATGCTCCAGCTCATGTGGCGGCGTTAAAAGCCGGGGCGCCTTCGAGGGCCACTGTGGACTCGGCCTGCACCCGCCCCTCTGAAGTCTTCGCCGCTCATACTTTATATGCTGAAGAGCTTTTGACCTCTTTTTTCATGCTAGAAGCCTCAGCATTTCAAATGGTTCATTCATTCTGAATGTGATGATCAACTCATTTCACCCTAAAGGCCTTGGTGGAAGAAAAAAAAGAGTGCTAGTTTTGTTTTGTAGATTCCCGAGCAGTTGGAATGCAGGGTTTGCGCTTGTTGCACAGGTGCATTTGCTCTCTTTCTGCAAACACACACACACACACACACACACACACACTAACAGGCACACACACATTCCATTGACCAACAGCCATTAGGCACCAACCTGGCACTCTGTGTTCATTGAAGCTTCACTAATGCATCAAACACATCTGTAATTTATTGTAATTAACACCATCTCATTTGGATAAGTAATGACACAGCGACTTTTGATGAATGGCGATTACCCATTTGGTGAATCATCTCAAAAGAACAGGTGTTGATTATTTATATATTTAGTAAAGAGTCGGTCATCAAAATGCAGAAATCATCTGCCAGTGCCTTGACTGTTAATTGCTATCTGGTTTCATTATCTGAAATGCACCCAAGGAGTCAAACATATTTTGGAATGTATTTACATATTTTGGAAGTTTACCTATCAGATTAATCTAGCAGTCTGATTTGTATAGCTCTCAAATTATTACATTATTTTTTATAAAAAAATATTATTATTTTCTTTTTTGCTATCTATCTATGTACATATGCTTGCCTGCCCGTCCATCCAGAGTAGAACTAATGATCTGTTGAGGTCTTTCTGGGTACTGCATTCATGTAAGTAAAAAGCTTTTCCTTCTCACCTCCTCATAAATAGAAAGAGGCAACAATCGACTTGCAGGTATCAACCATGAAGAGGAGGCAGATGGCAAGCCCAGCTGTTCCCAGGTTTTAGAGGGAGGCAGGATCCTGACTCATTCTCCCCAGGGCCCCACAGACTTCTGTGGGGAATTTACTGGGAAGCTGTGCATATTGGCGGCCTCTCCTGCTTTACTGTTCTGGGGGCAAACACTTCCCATCTCTCCCCTCTACCTCCTACTCTGATCTGTTCTGTCATAAGTGTGTGCTTAAGGTGAAATAAGATGTTTTAATGAATGTGAAAGCAGTGAGCATAATTGCATAAGTTTTTAGGTAGTTATGTAGCTATTAAACACTGGCTCTTTTCAGTTTCTCTATTGCTTCTCTATAAGCTTCAATAGCCTTTTGTCATCATAAAGGGCTCACTAGAAATGTCATAGTTCAGGCTAACCCAAAATTACTGGGTTATTAAGTCTGTGATAGTGTAGAGTATGTTGTAACCTATAGTCCACTGAATGCGAACAGAGCTGAAGTGAACCGAAGTGCAGTTATTTTTAACAATGGTGACAGAGTAAACAATCAAATGAATCAAATGATGACTTGACTAGAACAGACTTGGACATGAATCATAAACAGAAACTCACCAACAACAGGGGCCTATACCATGATGGTATTTGAACAAACTAAGGGTTACTGCATTAGTTTTGAAGTTAACAAAACCAAACCATTTCAGTCAGGCTTTGTTGGCACCATGGCAATCATCAACTTTCTCTGTCAGCATAGGCTTTGATCCTGAGTGCATAGAGCATGTGCAGGTAAAAGTGTGACATCAGTAGCGAACAGCCAATCACATGCCTTGAAACATGGATAAACTGTGATTCACTTCTCGTGAGAGAATCAGCAAGATTAATTTCTCTCTTTTGCCGAGGATTAAGAAATTGAAGAATATGAAATACATACAGACAGACTTACACAGAAAGAAGAAAATATCTTGCTATGTCAGTGCAAGTGAAAGTTGTGAAGTTAGTTTATAGAGTTGATTTTATGTAGTTAAATTTACATACAGTATACGGTATATATATAGGTTAGCCGTGAAGCATAAATTACTATGGTGATGAACACCGCTAAAAGCCAAGCCACTTTCACGATGCCTAAAACCCAGGGTTGGCGCAAACTAAACTGAAACATAGCTGGCTATCCAGATAAACTGCTTTGATGGTATAGACCCCAGGTTACATAGAACAAAGCTAGACCCAAGACAATGGGAACATGAGGGCTATAATCACACAAGGACTAATGACATAAGACACACCTGAAAGCAATGAACCAATCAAAACATAAAACATGAGAAAAAGGGACCAGATGACATGATCACATGAGGAACATGCCAATCATATGGCATAAAACATGACAAAACTAAGAACATAGCTACTGTATGACAATAACAAACTAAAAGACATGAAAACATAAACATGATTCAAAACCCAAAACCAAACATGACACATGTACTGTAAGTAAGTGTACTAAAGCAACAGTAACGTTGTTGACTAAAGCAAATTTCAGTGCAAAGTAGGTAAAGTCAAAAAGCTTTTTGGTGTGTGTGTAATTGCTTTCCCAATGGTTTATTGACCTCAGCTGAATAGACTACTCAAAACCCAAGCACATCTGTAATCTACTTACAATAATGGAGTGACTTATGAATATTATAAACGCATTTGATAGCTGCACCTCACTTCTGCTGTTTGTAATCACAGTAAAAGGTCTTTGGCTCGGCCACGTCTAGACTCCAAACGTCAAAGAAAAACGCAGTTCTACATTTTTTCTGTAAGAGCTCTCGCTCCTGTCAGTCAGCCCTGAGAACCTACGCATTTACCAATCAATACAGAGCAAAATGGATACTCTGAGGAAAATGAATTTGGTCAAGTTTAAGGTGCTATTAAGTTATATTAAAGTTGAGAGATTTGATGTTTTAAAGAAAACATTTATCAGACTACTTCATGCTTCACATGGAAAATTTCCTCTTGCTGCCCAAGGTAAGGAGTAAAATGGGAGAGCCTTTATAAGATCACAGATCAATCACAATTTATCAATTGAAATAATAGCTATAAAATAAAATAAATAAAAAACAATAGATTTCCACTACAGAATAAAAGCAGATATAGATGTAACTCTAGAAGTGACTTTTAGAGGGGACCAGGAGTCAGCAGGTGTGACAAAGCCATGTGTTTTTGTCAACCACCTTCATGTTATATCAGACAGTGTGTGCTATAATCTTAAAGCAATTAAAAAGGACAGGATGGGATTTGAATATAATGTATACTGTATATACTTTACAAATACACTCATATGGTGTAAAGTGCTGCACTTATGTAAACAATGAAACAATCTCCCGTCACATGCACACCAGGTTCAAATGGGAGAGGACACAATTTTGAGCGAATACAACAAATAATATGTTTTTCAGATAATCAAATGAATTTAGAAAACTTGGAATAATGCGCACGATGCATACTTTTATAATATGATTTATGGTATTAGCTTGACAGTTAGAATCACCATCTTCTCCTTGTTTTTCACAGAATAAAGCACCATTAGGGGTTGGAGAGATATGAGAGTGAGTAAATGACAGGATTTGAGCTAACTATTCCTTTTTTATTGCTTTTATTTATTTATTTTTGATACTGTTATAGCCAAAATTATGTGTTCTGAATGTTTTGCACTGCAGAGAGAAAAAAAAAAAAAAAAAAAACAGAATAATAATGTAGTTTTTTTTTTTAAAGTACTCAAAAACTAATATTGTTGTCTCCTGTTATCAGTATCAGCTTTATAAATAAATAAGCTTATAAATTACATAATAAAATATAAATTATGTGGGGATTTTATTATTCAATAATAATAATACTAATAATAATAATGTTTTTTTTATATGTGTGTGTGTCACCCAAAATAATTTTATAACCACTGGTTTACAAGCCGAAAAGAAAGACATTACAACTGGTGATAAACAATGTGATTAAATGAATGTCGAAAAACAAACATTCACTACAAGTGATAGCTTGAGGAGAATAGAGTGACAGAAGGTATGAAAGACAGTCATTCAGGGTTTCTGAGATGTTAGGGAGAAACAAACTGTGTTGGTCTCTTGGCATATGTATGTGACTTATTGCCCCTTGGGGAACCACTATAGATCCGGAGCCCCACCGGTGGGTGACAACAAGGGCCTAGATTTTGCATACTTTATATGGGCCTGTCTGTTTCCTGATGGATCTCTCAACACAACTTGCTCAGATTACCTCATTTATCAAAGCCTTCAGGTATGGCGATGTAGGTCCCGGCAAAAGGTGAGTCACATGCGTTAACGTGTTTGATTTACGGAAAGAAACATTCAGTGCCAGACCATAAAGAAGAATATAAACAGTAACAAGGAATACTCTTTTGACTGAATTGCTATAATGAGTATTTTACCATACATTTTCCCTCATAACAAATTACTCAGTGACCATGTACTGGTAGAATTACACAGACTATCATTAGTTTAGTGACTGAGAAAAATAGGAAAAAAGAGAATGAGGGTGAGTATGGGTGGGCTTCATTTAATAACAGTCTTATACTGTGCATTATGTGTATGGGAAAACTACATAATTTAAACAGCTAAACGCATATATTCTGAGCTGACTGTGCAGTTACTTTGATAAAATATCAGCCTAAATGAGAGAAAAAGAAATGCACTGAGGCTATGGGCACGGTGGGCAGTCCCCCAGAGGCATGTCTTTGGAGGATTTATGCACAAAGTAACAGCTATAAAGCAACACTGGTCACAGAACAGAGAAGCAGGGTCGACTGGCACAGGTTTAATCATCATGAAATCAGAGCACCTCTGCTGAACAGATTAAAGTCAAACCCTCCACTCTGCACTGATCTCACACTTAAGAAAAAACGAGATGCCATTTTCCAGGCCCTATTTGAAGTCTTAATGGGCAAAGCTCTTGATGAAATCAATGTCATGTGAGCAGTTTACTATCAAGATATTCTTAAACTCCTTTAATGGGGTTTAATCAGCACCTCTCGCTGTCAGTACAACTGCTATTCTAAGCAGAAATTACTACAGTGCCTGAAGCATCCCATTATATGAAATGCTATGATTAAATTTACATACTTTCAGTTTCACTCTTCCATAAACAGACTTTTACACTGCAGCAGTTGCAAGTGTTGATCTTGTTCATGGTGCTGCATTCACACTCAATTACTTTATCGGCTTACTTTCAGAGGGAACATGTGAATATAGATGTGTATTATGGCTACAGGCACTTATAGATAACACATAATATGTACAATACCCAAAGAGGTTTTTCCAGGATTATTAAATATTTTCATATGACAGTTTTCTTTCTTTCATTTCAGCGCATTACATCAGCCCAATGATACTACGGTTTGTTTATTCATGTTTTGTATTTTACTCTTCTTGCCTTGACAATGTTCAATAACAGTAACATAGTCTAGTGATCACTGTGTTTTAAAACAATACCTCATGCCTGGCCATTATCACACTCTTCTACAGACAGTTTAAGTCAGTTGCTGGATTTAATCTTAGGCTCTATTATACACTTGGTTCCAGACTTCAAATTTGATTGGCCCAGCACTGGGACATTTGTATGCACATTCTAGAGAGAATGTCAGTTGTGCTTTAATAGTGGGGGTCAGACTCCCTCTGCAGGTTCCATTATTCCACCAATACAGTAGGTGGCAACAACTGACAAGTATCTTTATGAGCGAGTCACTGATTAATCAATTCAACTGATTTGCTTTAAAGTGCTGATTCATTCAGAAACAAAACAAGTGGCTTTTTATGAGTTTGTCACTGAATCATTCACTCAGCCCATTTGGTTGAACGTGCCATTTCATTCAAGAACCAAACAAATGACTGGCCGCACCACAGAAGCTTGAGGCTGTCAACACGTGACGCCTCAAAGCGAACACTGCAAATCCATTAGTCCTGTTGTTGGAAGTAGAGCAACCATGTGGAGGATGTCAGAGATAGTCCGGGCCATCTGTCTACTGTCAGTAACTTGTCACACTGCATCCAGTGTTGACATAATCACTGATTACAATTAGCCTTTTTATATTTGCTTTTGACGAAATGTGACTGGTGTTACTATTTTGCCATATGTTTATATTGCAGAAACATTTTGAGTGAATCACTGAATCATTTATTCAACCAATTTGTTCTAACACACAAATTCATTCAAATCAAATCAGTGCAGAAAGATTTGGACTCTTATACACTCCCAAAATAAAAGATTATCTCCATGCTTCCTTGAGAAAAGAATGTTCTGATTTACTTCACAGACTGTTGATGACTTGCATATTGTCTTAAATAAAATATGCTACTGTAACAATCTTCTTTTTTGCCATTTGTTTATGTTTATTTATTTATTTTTTAACAATTTTAGCCTTTTTTCTCTAAGCATACATCTACAATCTTATATTGACAGTATTCTATTTATTTTTTTGGCTCTGTCCAGTTGCCTGCACAGCTGTCTTTCTTTCCTTCGCTACCACACATACATAAAAACCTGCCAATAGTGAAGCCTTCAAAACCAAGGTTTTCAGAGATTTCTCCTTGAGCACAGGTCAGATGGAGTGTTCCACTCTGAATGGAAATGAGTAACTCTCACTGCCACCAGAGAAAAGATTAAAGTGGCATTTAGAGGAAAGGCATTTCTCCACTGGGCATAATAATAAACCTCCTTATCCAAAACAACAGTGGTGAAAATAGAGGGCTGAGCATGTAGACAACTGAGAATTCTTCCAAGTCTCTTCGCAATTCAAAGGGCTCCAGACTGCATCTCCAAACAAAACAGTACATGCTTTTGTTAAGTATTAAGTGACAACAACAATTACATTCAAGATGTGCTTGACTAAGTTAGGACATGCTTTTTGGAAATGCAGAAAGCAGCTTTGTTTGTTCTCTTATTCATTTAAACTCTTCATCTTTGTGAGATCCATTTTAAATGGAAGTTGCTACAATACAGAGCACTCTAGCGTTGGATTGGATCAACTGTGAAGTCGTTTGAAAAAAATTATAGGAAAAAACTAAAAGGTTCAATTTGTTTACATTATTTAATGCAATAGCTTATATATTGGAAGGGAACCTTATTGTAAAGTATCCCTCTCCATATGTGTAGTGCACTTTGTGTGTAACAACAGGAATAAGACTTACTGAACTGTGCTTTTACAATACAATAATGTTGCTCAGGTAATATAAACCACAATTTCTGTCCAAAAATCTATAAATCCTGTCATGTTTGGAGTAACAGTTCCTCACACATATAACAAAAGACTACAGTGTTTGACTACTACAACAATGAGAGACTGATGCTCAGAAGCTGTTAGATGGAGGTGAGGGCTAGTCTGAAGGCGAAAGTTTGAGCGTTAGATAATAATGGAGAAAGGTTAGACTTCAAACCATTTTGACAGTTCAAAGGTTAAATTTGCATGATGGGCACAATGAGTCCTCCAGCACTGAACCCCTGCTGCTTCATCTTATACATCTATCAAAAATAACAGTACATGATTATTGAGAGTGCGTGACTTTGCGTGTGTGTGTTTAACTACAGGGCAGACACTTCCATAGCCGATTGATGCTCTCATTTGCCTCTTGAAGAAAAAAAAAAAAACTGTTTCTGATTGTTGACAAAAGATGGCATCAGTATAGCCTACAGAGAAATGATCTCATTTATATGTAATTTAAAAAGATGCGATATGAAATGTATTGGAATTCTCCCTTCCTTATCGGTTACAATGTTTCACTGCTGATTAGATATTGTCATGACAACTAGCAGCTCAACAACATTAAGCAGTTCACTCCTCTGTGAAAGCTTCTCATTTATGTTGCTAGTGCTGTCATTTCTTTCAGGATGTGCAGGAAATGATCACACATCCACAGCTCAACGGCTCTGTAAATCATTCTGGCTATGCCAATACACGCATTTTCGTGTGAGTAAGCTGTACCGAGTCCCCCTCCTCTCCCAGTTTCCCCAGTGAAGACAGATTTCACCCTGGAAATGATGGACGGGCTTTGGTCGGGCGCTGTGGATCTGGGCCCATGCAGGGATTCTGGAATGGTTGTGAAGGTCAGGTCTCCTGACAATCTCCACATTGGCCTCTGACACAAATCTCCATTCATCAGTTTAACCTGTTACCCGGCAGCGTGCCAGCTCTGCATAGATCAATCAGCTTGCATTGTAATTTCATCAGGTTTCCCTCCACCCCGCCTCCATCATATGCAAGTTCACCCATTTATCATCAAGGATATTAAGCGTGGGTATTTAAAAACACTTTGGAAAAAGCATCGACTGCTCTCCACAAGAGGGTAGCACACCAGAGCAGTCAAAAGAAGCGTAATGACAGTGAGTAATCATTCATCACTAAAGTTTGATTGCACGCTCAGCAATTTCTTCTTCACTTGCACGCTCTCTTTTTCAGGATTTCATAAACGTCACACACGCAGATTTTTTTGCAAATGTAAAGTTCGGCAATTATCTACAACAGCCGC
Source organism: Elopichthys bambusa (assembly GCA_037101425.1). Taxonomy (NCBI): domain Eukaryota; kingdom Metazoa; phylum Chordata; class Actinopteri; order Cypriniformes; family Xenocyprididae; genus Elopichthys; species Elopichthys bambusa. The sequence continues at coordinate 21,009,288 of CM074432.1, forward strand.
AGTGTTTTCAAATGCTGATTTTGAGAAGAGAGGTGGAAGCCCTAGGTTCTAAATGCTCCTCTTTATCTTTTGAGTAAAGCAGTTTTTTTTTTTTTTTTTTTTTTTCGAGGAACAGTGTCACATTCCATGTCTACGTCCCAATATTCATCATCCTGCCACTGACAGTCTTTGCCAGGATAATTGCATTATTTTGCCCCCCTTCGTGAAGAATGTGTTTTCATTTTGAGAGGAATTATGCTGATTTTGTTGTCCCTTTGTTTTGCTCGCTTCAGGTCCCCTTCCCCCCGTCGAGTGAAGCATGGCTTGTCGGCATGCTTACCAATGACAAATGGGGGACGGTGCTGGGGTCTTTGGGGAGAGGAAGAGGAATCAGGTGCACAGCGGCTGGGATGAGGCTCCAGTTCTGCTAAACCCAGGGGCCACCGGCAGAGGAAGAGAGAAGCAGTCCGGGCTACAAATTAATACGTTCATGTGGGAGACAAAAATGGTCGCACTATTTTTCCTGCCTGCCGTTGCATTGCGATGCACAATCCCCACTGCACCCATCATACGAATGTTGCTGTGGAGGGTAATTCCAAATGCAGAAAGGCAGAATAGCTCCTACGCCAATGTGTTGACTGAATGCTGAGATCTTGGGTAGAGATTTCAAGTGTATTTTAAAATTCAGAAAGAAAAAATGATAATAATAAAGATAATAACACACAAATAATTCCTCTTCTCAAATGAATGGGATTCAGAAGTGGGCTTGACAGGTAAAGGAGGAGCGTGCGGCAACAATTCACCAGAATATTTTTTTGGGCTATTGCAATATCAGAGAAAGAAAATGAATTTCAGCTATTCTGCTGAAGTAAATTCTGCTGAAGGTTATGAATGGGTCGGTGCCAATAGTTAATTTAACAAAGAAAACCATAAACTCAAGACTATTTACTAATGGCTAACCACTCAAGAAGAGGATCATCCGTCAAAACTATAGTGAGGCAAAAACTGATAGTGCAGTTGCAAATTATTGCAAGAGCATGTAAAAAAATAAAACCGTACTGTTTATACCAGCTCACACTGCCTGTTAGGAAATATCTTACAACTCATCTCTGCTCCTTAATGAATGCAAAAATTACTTGATCATTTCCACCCAGAGTGCCCATTTATTTGCAGCTATAATAAACTTATAAATTCTCACAAAGGAGTGTGATATGCGATCATCGGGGGGAAAATATCTGAAATAGGTGGAAGATTAATGCTGTTGTTTTGGGCCAAGGATGTAAAATTGGTTTTCATTGAGCAGCAGGGTTTTGTATTGACACACATTATTTTTCCCTCTGCCTCCTTACCCTTGTACAATTACTCTGGATTTGTCCTCTATGGTGCAGCATTGAATTATTTAATAAAAATGTTATTTTCAATAAGTATTTATTTTGGGTCATTGTAAATTTAATTTTTGAATCGACTGACACAGCAAGATCTTAGCTGTGCACAGAGGTCCCAGAGGTATTTCAATTAATGAGGACAAAGTCTGATGTAGTTTAAGCTGTTTATGGGTCTGTAAGCGAGATCTTGAAAGTGAGTAACAACAGACAGATTAGCAGTGAATTCATCGATTACTTTGTGTCTTCAAATAATGCGCGGTTCATAGAGTTTGAATTTGTTGAACTCAAATATAAAGAAATGCATTCAGTGCTTAAGCCAAGGAGTTCAGTAAAGTTGGCAATATATTCAGAAATTCGAACTTCCTGGATCAATAACTCATGAGCTAAAAATTGTTAAAACACATGCAACTACTTCCAATCATAGTAACCTAGACAAAGAGCTACCACAACCCAATTTTCCACAAATGTGCAAAAGTTTTGTGAGGGAACGCAAAAGTTTTTCCTCCCATCCCAATTTTTTCCCCACCACCACGTCCCTCCGTAGATTTAGGCTGAAACAATACAATAAACAATATTGGTAGCACTTTATTTTACAGTACGTGTACTTTCCTGGTACATATATAGTAATTATGTTGTACATACAAGTAAAAGAGTGGTAACACAAGGTACTTACCTGACATGTATGTATATGGAAACTAATAAGATACACTGCTGTACTTTCCAATGGTACATACATGGTAACTACTTTGTACCTGTAGACAAGTGTTGGGTAATAACAGGCACTTACTTATAGTGTCTGTACATGTTAACTAACAGACTCATTACTGTACTTACTAATGGGATGTACATGGTAAATATGTTGTACTTATGGACAATTGTGGGTAATAACAGGCACTTATGTGTGGTAACTAGTAAGACACATTACTGTACTTACTAGTGGTATATACATGGTAACTATGTTGTACTCACAGACAAGTGTGGACACACATAACGGACACTTACTTAACTACTGTAAAACAAATGTGCTTACCAAAATGATACACTTAAGTAACTACACAGCACTTCATAGTGTTAATACTTATCAAGTTAACTAACTGGTATATTCACTAGTACGTTCATAGTAAGTACATGGAAATAGGACTGTAAAATAAAGCGCATCTTGTACATAAACATTACATAGGAATTACCAGCTCTTACCAGTGGCCAGTTGCATAAACTGTTTAGACTAGTCTTAAAACTAAAGTCATCTATTTTTTTTTCTTCAAGACTGGTACTAACTTTGTAAAGTAAGTTACATAAAAAGGTAGATCAGTCTTATTTGAATCAGAAAAGTAAGACTGATTAGCCCTAACTAACTGCTAGTTGGTCAAACTAGATCTTAAGTCACAGTTTTAACATAGATGCTAAGTTTATGCAAGCGACCACAGGTGTAACTTATACATTAACTAACTGGTATATTCACTAGTACGTTCATAGTAAGTACATGGAAATAGGACTGTAAAATAAAGTGCATCCTTGTACATAAACATTACATAGGAATAACCTAAGCTTAAGCATATTAACTAGTAAGGACTGTAAAATAAGATGCACTGTTGTGGAGAGCAATTTAGCATTAACAGTTCATAAAAAACTACATAAAATACATACAATGCAGCAAAACAATTACTTTATTTCTTGAGAATGTTGTTTTTTAAATGGCATCAGTGAGAAAACAACACTATTTGGTAAGCCTATGTACTGTTGTTAATATGCACACACTGTAAGTAAGTGTCTGTTATGTGTGTCCACACTTGTCCGTGAATACAACATAGTTACCATGTATATACCACTAATAAGTACAGTAATGTGTCTTACTAGTTACCACACATAAGTGCCTGTTATTACCCACACTTTTCTGTGAGTAGGGGAGAGCGGGGCACAACCTAACGCTTTTTGACTTTCTCAGTTTGTGTAAATCTGCTTAGGGTTACAGGGAATTCTTTTGTTTCACATTAATTTCACACATGTCTGGTACAAATATGTGGCTTTGTTTCATTAATACAGTGTATACTTTTTGCTTTATTTACCCCGAAAGAAGGGAAGTGAAATGTGACAACATGCCCCATAGGTGGGGCACATTGTAACATGACCATATGACAGCTAAAAATTTTTTACCTCACTTAATTAAAAAAAATACATGACAAACTAAAATATTTTGTCAATAAAAGATAATAATTATTTTTTTAATATAAAATAATAGCATTTTTATTATATATTTTGTAGTTTGACAATGAACACTCTGCAAAACACAGCTATACAGCACTGGTCAAAACAATACACCCAAACAGATGAAGAAACATATCCAGACATTCAGAAAAACACAGAGCTGAACAAAAACACTCCTCTCCCTCTACTCACAGCTCTCACAGAACACGAGACAAATAGACAAGCCAGTACCAATGCTGAACATTTCTTGAAATAATATTTTCTGGATGTTTAGGTTCTTCCTCTCAGTCTTTATTCACCTTTTCATAAAAGTTAATTATGCCAGTTATATCCTAACTGTATAGAATTGTATAGTTCTAATAGCGGGGCACATTGTAACGCATTGTTACAACGAAGCCTATCTGCGCAACTGGAATTTAAACCCAGTTAGTGTCTTCTGATAGTTAGTGAAGCATTAAAAAACTACCCAAACTGCTAAACAACAGATTTGAGATTAAAATAATATCAGATTTGTCTAATTTTAAATAAAAACAAAAAATATAGATGAAAAATTAGCTTAAGTAAGAAATTTACTTTTGCTATCGTTAAATAAATGTTCAGTGATATCTTCCAAAGATTTTTGGCGCAATTTTTTCTCTATATATTGTCGATATGGCAAGTAAATACGCTAAGTTTCTTCATGCTAGCTTGTGTGGAAGTATTTAAACCACGTTTGTTACAACTAACCCTGCGTTAGTTTGTGCCCCGCACTCCCCTACTACATAGTTACTGTGTATATATCATTAGTAAGTTCAATAATGTCTTACTAGTTACCACACATAAGAGCCTGTTATTACCCACACTTGTCCATAAGTACAACATAGTTACCATGTACATATCATTAGTAAGTACAGTAATGAGTCTGTTAGTTAACATGTACAGACACTATAAGTAAGTGCCTGTTATTACCCAACACTTGTCTACAGGTACAAAGTAGTTACCATGAATGTACCATTGGAAAGTACAGCAGTGTATCTTATTAGTTTCCATGTACATACATGTCAGGTAAGTACCTTGTGTTACCACTCTTTTACCTGTATGTATAACATAATTACTATATATATTCTACCAGGAAAGTACACGTACTGTAAAATAAAGTACTACCCTTACTTCTTACCAGGAGTACTACAATTTTGGAGGCACTGCTGGGATCGATGTTCAGTGGAGTGACTGTCTGACCGGTAGAGCCCATTAAGCAACATCATCCCCTTACTAGTGATCCAGATGAGCTGCAGTGTGAGACATGAAAGCGCTGGAGGTTCAGTTTGTTACCAGTGGCAGCAAGGTCAAGTCAGTAAAGTAAACGCTACTCTCAACAACCTGTCTACATAGCAGCTAAAATGGATGAGCTTAAACATCTTCAAGAGGAAATTGGTGAGAAATTATGCACACTATCACATGAAAAGCTGACAAAACTCAGTGTCTTTCTTCACCTAACACGAGAGGATGAGACGAATGTGACTCGTTTGTTCCTGTTGAGCCTTTTTAGTAACTATTTATTGAGAACTGAGCTAGAGGAGTTAGAAGATGGCGGCATGGCTGAACTTTTAACAATTAATGATACACTGAGCCAGCTCATGGGAATCACAATTAATGCTTCTGAAAAAGGTACAGAGAGAGAGGAAAATAAACTTGGAGATGTTAACACAGTCCAGAGAGCAATGCAAGAAAGTGGAGAAAGTGCAGCTGAATTGTTTTCTGCCATGCACATTAGTCCCACCGCCCCACAGAATGCAGAAAACAGACAGACAATTGTAGACCATGGCCCAGTTTATTCTTCACCCACATTTCAGAGACAAGTTAACTCAACATGGCAGAAAGACTTCAAAATTTCTGGTCTAATAGGAGATCTAGGGCAGAAGGATCGGCTCTCATTCTCTAGTCTGGCACGGCAGATAGAAGGTGGACTCAAAAAGGGCTATGCAGAACAGGAAATAGTAGATTATGTCATCAGGGCTATAACACCAGGGCTTCAGCTGCGAAGCTATCTTGAGGGGAAGGCAGGGCTGACACTCCCGATGCTAAGGCGGATATAATTATCAGTAGAAAAATACGACTGAATTATATAAGCAGCTCACCACAGAAGCTTAGCGCACCAGAGAAACGCCACAAAGCTTCCTAATTCAAGCCCTCGATCTGAGACAGAAAATTCTCTTTGCTTCTCAGGAGGATGACTCAGGGTTGAAATATGATCCCGCCCTAGTTCAGAATATGTTCTTGCAAACCGTCTTGACTGGATTGCAAAACGACCACATCCAAAGTGACCTTCAACCATACCTTTCAGATCCCACTGTTCCAGACGAAGTGTTGCTGGAGAAACTCAATGTAGCTTGTTCCAATGAATCTGAAAGACAAGATAAGCGAAAATATTTAAAAAATGGTACTTTTCATGCTGTACAACTAGATGAGCCTGTCCCTGAACTGAAAAGCCTGAGTGATGATATCATACAGGTTAAAGAGTCAGTCCAACAGTCCTTATCTGTCCCTCAGCAGTGTTTTGCAGTTTATGACAAAGAACCAGCAGCAGCAGTGTCCCAACAGACATCAGGATGGACCCAAGTCCAAGAGCATCAGGTCTGGAAACCCGATACAGCTACATACCAACGGCAGGGAAGTCCATACATGTCTCCACACCAGTTCTCACAAAGCAAAACAGAAAATACCTCCTCTACCTGCAAACCCAGTTCAGTTGTCCACTGTTCCACCAGAACATTCTCTCCAGTCATGTCAACATTATTCAATATTAGAAACTCACCATAGACAGCCGTATGTGTATCCTTCTCCTCAGCAGCACCCCATGTCCATCAATTATGCAACTCAACCGTCAAGCTTTGCAGCACCGCAGTATTATCCCCAGCAGTATATGATGCCACCACAACAGCACCCCCATCAGTTCCGCCAGCCCGTCCCTCACTAGCCAGACAATGTTTCCATTGCCAGCAGCGCAAAGCAGAAGAACCTTGCACCCATTGTTACCACTTTGGCAGCAGCGAGCACTTCTCAGCTGGCTGTAAGAGTAAAGGTGCCAGACCTCAGCTTGGAGCTCCGTTAAACAAGAGCGGGTTACCCCCAAGGGACAGGGTGTGACCCGAGCAGCAGAAAAGTCCCAAAAACATGAGAAATGTAGCATGGGCTATCAGAGGCAGTTTGAGTTGCTTGATAGTATTTTAACTGCCCCTTGTCAAGTTAACCAGCGTTCTGCCATCATGTCCTTAGTGGGAAAACAGTGCCTTGTTACCTGTTATCTACAGGAAAAAAAGACAGAAGCATTATGGGACACGGGCTCCCAAGTATGCATTATAGATGAGGAGTGGAAAGCCAAATATGCACCTGAGGTGACACTAAGAAATATATCGGAGTCGACCGAAGCACCAGAGAGCCTGCGCCTGGTGGCGGCCAATGGAGCGAACATGCCATACAGAGGATGGGTGGAGTTGACTTTCAAGCTGGCATCCCCTGTGACCAATGAGAAAGAGTTAAACATTCCTGTGCTTGTTTTGAAGGACCAAGAATTGCCCAGACCTATCATCGGGTATAACGTGATAGAACAAATACTGAAACAAAGTGAAACAAGTGGATCTCTTGATGTGACTAATGCTTGTGTGTACAGAACTGTCAGAAGTGCTTTCCCTAGCATAAAGAAGAAAAGTGTACATACCTTTATCAGGCTAGGAACTCTGCAGCCAGTTAAGTCTGTCTTACCAATATTAAATGCGAAGCCACAGCATCTGTTACTCAGGTTCTACCAGAGACAACTGAGGGAGGTGGCAATACAGATCGATGGGACCCTTCAGTGGATGTGAGCAATTTAACTCCACCCCAACAACAACAAGTAAAGCGGATGTTACATGAAGAATGTCATGCCTTTTCGAAGTCAGACAACGATATTGGCTGTGTTCCAGGTTTGCAACTGAGTATCTTATTAAATGATAGCACCCCTGTTGCCTGCACATACACATCAGGTTTGTGGTTCTCGCTGCTAGAACAAGGAAAGGCGTACCACCAAGGTGACATGTCTCCAGAGAGCAGGTACCTGACTGCATTCACAACACCGTGGGGCCTATACGAATGGATTCGTATTCCTTTCGGCCTTTTGAATGTGCCTGCAGCGTTTCAACGCTTTATGGAAGAGAGCCTGGAAGGGTTAAGAGACAAAATTTGCATACCGTACTTAGACGACATCCTGGTCTTCACTGAGTCCTTGAGCCAAGTTTCTTGGGCCTGCTCAGCTATTATTGGCAATACATTAAAGACTTTTCCTGAATTGCCAGTCCCCTCTATGACCTGCTAAAAAGTAACACTGAAGGTGCTGGGCCACAGAGGAAGGGGAAACACAAAGTAAAAAGCAACAAACAAAATCATGTGGTACCATCAAGTAAATCAATTGAGTGGACAGAAAAACATCAGGAGATACTAGAAAAGTTGATTAACTGCTTGATTCAGCCTCCGATCCTGAGATTCCCGGACTTCTCTCAACCATTCATCCTTCATACAGATGCGTCCAACCAAGGGTTGGTTCTTCTGAGAAAGTGGGAGAAGCTGAAGCTAGATGAACATGGCATCCTGTTCCGCCAAACATCTCAAAGAAAACAGCTGGTGTTACCAACGCAATTCAAAAGACCTGTTCTGAGAGAGATGCATGATGAGATGGGTCATCAGGGACTTGATCGCACCACAAGCCTCATTAGGGATCGTTTTTCTGGCCTTACATGCAGAAAGACATTGAAAATTATGTCCTGAGAACCTGCTGCTGTATTAAACAGAAAAAAACAAGAGCGCCCCTTAAAAATATCAAAATGACCCACCCATTTTAATTGGGGTCCACTGACTTTCTACATCTGGACAAATGCAAAGGGGGCTATGAGTACATCGTCGACCACTTCACTCGATTTGCCCAGGCATATGCCACCACCTCAAAATCAGCAAAAACAGTAGCTGATGATTTCGCCCTGAAGTTTGGGTTTCCGTCCAGAATTCACCAGGATCAAGGGGGAGAATTTGAAAACCAGCTACTCACCCAACTCAAAAAGGACCACCCCCTACCACCCCCAGGGGAATGGGCAGGTGGAACGATTTAACCGGACATTATTGCATATGCTGAAAACCCTGACTGAAAGACAAAAAGCTAATTGGAAAGATTCACTGAACAAATTAATCTTTGCCTATAACTGCACAAGATGTGACATGACTGGCTTCTCATCTTTCCAATTGCTGTTCGGACGCTCACCAAAGTTGCCCATCGATGCTCTCTTCGGACTCAACTCCGACAATAACTCCCAAAGTTACAGTGAGTACATGGAACGATGGACAAGAGGAATGCAGAAAGCTTGTGAGATAGCGAGAGAACAGGCAAACAAGTGTGCAGAAATAAATAAAAGGAATTACGACCAACGAGTGAGATGTACTGACCTGCTCCCAGGAAGCAGGGTCCTCGTAAAAAACTTGACCCCAAGAGGTGAGAAATTACTCGGAGGATGAAGTTCACATTGTTACACGCCAGTTGGGAGATGATGCACCAGTCTATGAAGTAAAGCCTGAACAGACTAAAGGTAGATCACAAGTTTTACATGGCAATCTTCTTCTTCCATGTGACTATCTACCTCTTGAAATCACACCAGCTCAAAGTACTAAACCAAGACAAGAACATCAACTAAGAAACAGCAGAACTCAGCCTGTCCGGGGAAGAGAACGTGAGTCAGAGTAAGATAATGAAAGTGAAGAGGATGAATACTACTTTCAAGTGAAGCCCTTTCAGATAAGACCACAAGAAAGCAGTGATTGCCTAAAAAAAAGAAATGTGTTATCACAACAGTCAGTACCTTCTGAGCCTCAATCTAACTCTCCAGTGGTGGAACCAAGGCCACAGTCACTTCCAGCCGTCAGAGATAGATCTTCCAGAGTCTGCATCTGAAATAAGAAAAGAACTTCATGAAAATGAACCAACTGTTGACCTAATGCAACAAGACTTACCTGTTAGGGAAGCAGCAGCAGCACCTGGGTCCAGAGACAGGACCTCAGAGAAGGAAAACAGGTACCAGTTCACCAGGAGAAAACGACGACCACCTAAAAAGTTTACCTATGACAATCTTGGGTCCCCATACAATGTGCAGATAGTGGGCAACAACCACTACCCACACTTTGCATCTAGTAGGATGACAGCTGTGACACCCTGGTCATCAACACTCTTTTGTTACCCCCAGCCCTCATATGTGTGCTATTAACTTTGAATTGCATTACCACATGAATTTTACCCCATAACTAGTCACTGTATGGCCTGTGTTGAAGGCATGAAATGTCACTATACAGAACATTACCCAGAGACTGTTTATTGCCCATAGTGAGAAACTATTGGCAAACAAAAACAATGGACTGTTATCAGGTCTTGAAAAATAATAGACTGTTGTGCGGTTGTGAAACTGTGGACACTTTGAATCACTTGGAGACTTTCTTTTTTGATACTTTTTGAATTTTTTTTTCCTTGAAGGACTCTTTGCCATTTTTTCTTGCTAAAGCAAATGAATGGACTGTTTTTCCTTCCTAACATAGACTTGTTGGTGGTTTGCAAATGACTCTCTCTTCTTCTTTTTTTTTTAGAACTACCTTATGGAACTATTTACAAACAAGTGCCTCTTGCCTATTGATGAATAAGAACTCTTATCTAAGGTGAAATGAGCAATAGCACAACTGTGAATGTATGCTTGTGGGAAAAAAAAAAGGATAATGTACAAGGAAAATGTTGATAACAGTGCTGTAATATCTGATGTTGTAGATAACTGCCGGGTAAAGTGAAAAGAGTTTAAATACTGTAAATTGAGCATTACTGGGACTGACTGACTAATTAAGCAATTTGATGTCAGGATGACATCTTTATTTTGAGGGGGAGAGTGTGATATGGTGATTAAGTTCCCAAAGTTAATATAAAACTGGTTAATGTTATTTTTCTAATTTTGTAAAATAGTATTCAATTCGTTATTTGTGTTTATGAGAAGAAAAGTATGTTTTGTGCATTTAGTAAATTAATTATTTTCATTTGGCATACCTGCATCATGACATCATCGCACGCTAGTTTGGTGTGCTCCTGTGATGTGCTTCATTCGTAGTAAGTGCAGAGACGAGAAGCCATCACATCAGCATTCTCTCTTAATTTTCTTACTTCTTACCAGGAGTACTACATAAGCATGCCGAGAAACTCACGTGAAAAGTCACGCGGATGTCGGATGCCGTCAGTTTTTTTTTTAGTTTTTTTTATTAATGCTCTCAACAAAATACACAGAATAACAGATAATGAGAATGAGAAACAAACAAGACGGAATAACAGAGACGGCAGTTCCCGCGCAAGTTTCACATGAATCTCCCGCGAGAACGTGATGAAAGCTTCACGTTGCTCATTACAATATGCTTCGTCGAACGCAAAGTCGAGTCTCATGCAGGCGCTGGTGACAGCTGGTCGGAAGCAAAAAGATGAATAGCCTAAACCATGAGAAAATTTCTGGGTGTACTGTATTTTCTTTTAATACAGAATAGCAATGGGATTCCTTCTTAAGATTCATCAGTTGAGAAACAAGAGGAGGAGGAAGCCAAGCAAGAGAAATAACAACAACAAAAGGGACAAAACGTGTTACTTTCTGTCAGGACTTTAGAATTTGAAATGAAAAGATGATTTTAAAAAATTAATAAATAATAATGTGTTGTGGACCTGTTTTTAATTAAGTTGTTTTTTAAATAAAGGTTTCGGAGTGAGTGATATCAGATTGTTTGCGTTTTTTTTTTTTTTGTTTTTTGTTTTTTTATTACATAACCCTGTAACTACATGAATCAAAAGTATATTTCCCCATGTATTAAAAAAGATTGCAATAGTTCATTCTACTTGCCTACTTGCAACTTAATCAGTGCACTTTCTCGCTAAATTGCTCCCAAACAGATTGTTGTCTATCATAATAGTATAAGTACCCCTTAGTTCTAAAATACTTACAATATAAATAATTTGTTATTTTCCTGGTTGTTACCCCTTTATTCCCAAGACTTTACATATTGTTCCCCTATACTTGGACATACTTACTTTATTGGTACACTATAATTATCGAAAGTTACGCTGTAAATTCATTGTAATTACACAGTACTTTCCGGGCTGTAATCTAAAGCATTACCCAATATTATACAACATGCAGTCTGTGTTTGGAAGTTTCAGACAGACTGTCATTTTGTGCATTAGTAATGGGGATTTTTCATTGATCTTACTGCAGGTTCCATTGTTATGCCAGTAGGTGGCGACAAATGAATTAATAATTGACTTAATTCAGTCATTCATTGAGAATTATTGAGTCAATGAACTGATTTGTTCATAAATACTAATAAAAAAAAAAAAACCCAAGTCACTGCTTTTCCGAGTCAGTGAATTAATCACTTAACTGATTTGTTCAAAATTACAGATCAATTTAGAAATTCCCACAATTGTGTTTTGATCAGAGACACACCACAGTCAATTCTGCTCTAGTCTCAGCCTCTAACATCACACTCACGGACCACTGGCTGAACATCTGATACATATGGGACACAAAATAGGAAACACTTTAAGAGTTTCGAAGTCGTCATCTGACTGGTTGAATAATACAAGATTTCCAGGATATGTGTGTGTTGCATTTTTTACACAAAGATGCTTTGACGCCAAACCCCCTCGAGAAAAAAAAAAAAAGCCGACGTGTTTACAACTGTGACAATGAGCGCTTATCAGGATTAACTAAACGCTGGATATTCAAAAGTATGTGAAATATGTCAAGTTTGTGGCATACTCTTTAAAATATGTCCAAGAGTTTTACACACTGGTCTGTTGAAGGGTTAGTTCACCCAAAAATGAAAATAATGTAATTTATTACTCACCCTCATGTCGTTCTATGACCTTCGTTCATCTTCAGAACACAAATTAAGATATTTTTTATGAAACCTGATGACTCAGTGAGGCCTCTATTGCCAGCAATGTCACTGAACCTCTCAAGATCCAGAAAGGTACTCAAAACATATTTAAAACAGTTTACAAACAACAACAACAACAAAATAACGACTTTTCAACAATATCTAGTGATGGCCGATTTCAAAACACTGCTTCAAAGCTGCTTTGAAACTGCTTCTTTTGTTTCGAATCAGTGATATGTCTTTATACCTTTCTGGATCTTGAGAAGTTCAGTGACATTGCTGGCAATGCAGGCCTCACTGAGCCATCGGATTTCATCAAAAATATCTTAATTTGTGTTTCGAAGATGAACGAAGGTCTTTCGGGTGTAGAACAACATGAGGGTGAGTAATAAATGATATTTTAATTTTTGGGTGAACTAATCCTTTAATGTAGGGAACAACATGACGCGGAACAAAACAAACTGTGATTGTTTGCTTTATATGTCAACCATGCAACCTCTGGGCAGTCCTTGGCCAGTGAAAGCTGCTATGGAGTCCAGACCTTCTGCCGTCAATCTGAAGGTCTGGCTATGTGAGACTGCTTCTGCTCTGGCTTTGTTTGGAACTATGTTCATTGGTGGAAGGGGGGAAAAAAGACCAGGTAACCTGCAATATCATATCTACAATGTAAGCATTACTTGTGTGATATTGTTTAATTATATAAACAAATAATCATTGTTAGTTCATGTTAACTAATGATTCATTCATTAACTCTAAAACAGAGTTGCACAAGCAGGCTTCTCTACAGGCTCTTCCTCATGATGAGATGCTCACCATGAAAATACACATTTCTCGTCTCAACTGATCTAGCCACACTGAACTTGAGGAATAGAAAAAGAGAATAAAGTCCCCAAAGCCAGACTCTGACAGAGTACTTTGAGAAAATAACAGTCACAAGGACAGAAAGTCACTTGGTCTTGTGGCCACTGATGGCTCTTGAATAGTTGTTACACACTAGCAAACGCAGGTCTGAAAACACTGTTATGAAATCTCCACTCAAACTCACACTGGACTGGCAATGAAAAAGTAAAGTTCTCTAAACATCCCCTACATTGATACTGACATTTGATTCCCTATTGATAACACATTGTAAAGAGCATGTACATTTACAGTATTTGCAAATTGTATGCTAGCGTTCAAGAAATATTTTTATTATTCAGCAAGAGTGCATTAAATTGATTAAAACGACAGTAAAGACACTCAAATTGTTATAAATATTTAAAATAAATGCTGCTCTTTTGAACTTTTTATTCATCAGACAATCCTGTAAAAAAAAAAAAAAGTTTTAAAAAAATCCATTATTTTAAATAGTAAAAAAACAAAACAAAACAAAACTAATATTACCATTTTAATGTATTGTTTAAATAAGTTCAGCCTTGATGAGCAGTAGAAAACATTAAACAAATCTTACCAGCCCCAAACTTAGCAGCAGTGTATATATTTTGTTTGTGTATATATATATTTTGCAAGGTGATTCCACGCTTTTCAGCTAAATAATGTATCACTGAAATTTGTAACACATAATTCAGTACAAATGGTGACAAGAGGACCAGCGCTTATGGCCTAATGGGTTTTAAGTGTTCACATTGTCATGGATCATTCTCCTTCTATTCAGACAGTTGTGTCTCCCTGATGTCACAATCTATTCTGGACACCTCTCCATTCCATCATAGGTCTAGTGGAAAATTGTGTTTTGTGCTGTACTCCAAACATTTATAAGAGCTTCCTGAAGATCTAAATATAGATGTGAATCCTCTCTACCCTCTGTTGAAAATCACGGTAACAGAAACCCCAAAGAAAACACTGGAAGGCTTTGACGTTTTGATGTGTTTGCTTTTTTACCCTGATTTATAATAGCAGCCTACCTCCCTGAGCAATGTAGATAAGATGTGCAGACAGGAAACATTGCAGGGGTTGTGATAAGGTTGTAGTATGTCCATGCAGCACATGTCTTCAGCGATGATTACTACAAATCTTCTGCGCAAGAGGGAACAGAGGGCTTTAGACATACTTCACTTGGCACTGTGACTTGGAAAGAAACAAGTAGTTAGTAAAATGGTCTCTAGGAAAATGATGAGGTTTGTTGTTCAGAGATAGACACATCACATTATAATAGAGCCCACAGGAGCTAAGGAGTCCCAAGCACACAACGTTTTTCTTTTCTTTCACTAGCGTTTGAAGATCAGTAGCTTTACTGGGGTAAAAAGGCCTCCCATACTGATCCCAAAAGGGAAAGTGAACTTCTTTATTTGACTTGAAATGTTATTCCCTCTATAAATGTGAAGAGACCGCATTCAAACAACACAGCTTGGGCACAATGTCACCGACATAACATCGACCTCAAACTTGAACGAAGTCAAGCATGCAGCTCAACTGCTGAGGTAATAAAGACTCAATTATGATTGTTTTCTTTCAAGGCCATCTGCCTTCTGATTCCCCCTCCTGCTGGAGTCATGAAAGACGCTGGGATGATCTTGTTTAGAGATGACACGAACAACTCAGTGAACAATAGCAAAAATTAATAGGTTGCATATAAGCAGACTGCTGATTTGAATAAAAAAAAGTTTCTTTGCCTCAGAAATTCAGTCCCATTCACTGAAGATGAGACAATATGGAAGAACATCTCACCTGGTGCCATATAGTCAAAGTAATAAAACCGAAATATTGTTCTCAGTGTGAGATGGTCTTTTCCAAAGTCATTTCAATCTTCCCACAACATGGTGCTACTGAATAAAACCAGCTTGAAGCAACCCTTAGCATTCAAACCTGAAACACCTGTAGTAGAAAATCTCACAGATAATTCTTCATTGGAGACAGAAAATACAGTTGATTTGAGAGAGTTAAATCAACATATGGAATATCTATCTATCTATTGCAATTCTGCATCCTGTTTGCTACCACAATTCAAATCCATACTTAGCAATTCTCAATTAAATTCTAAATGATGAATTAAAAGCATGATACATATTCTAAATTTAATCAGTTCATCTTCTAATATTCAAGGTCACAAAATAATGACTTTATTAATCAAGTTAAGAGTTTAAGAGAGAGAGAGAGAGAGAGAGAGAGGGAGAGAGAGAGAGTGTTCTTGTATACATGGTTTATGAGGACACAAATATGTATAATGACATGGGTATTACAACGTAAACATGGTTTATGAGGACACTTCCTGTGTCCTCATAAACCAAATGGCTTAAAAAACATACTAAACAGTGTTTTGTTGTTGTTGTTGTTGTTGTTTTTATTTGGAAAAAAAAAAAAAAATGCAGACAGTTTTCTGTGATGGGTAGGTTTAGAGGTTGGGGTGATGTAGGGGGATAAAATATACAGTTTGTACAGTATAAAAACCATTATGTCTATGGAGAGTCCCTGTAAACCACATATACAAGTGTGTGTGGTCCTGTTAAACCCTACAAAAAACATCTTTTTCACTTAAAAATAATGATTCAGATCACTAGTAGTTCTTGACTAGGAATGACTAGGTACTTGAGTAATTAGTGATGCATTTTATGACCACGTTGAGAGTAAAAAAGGACAATCTTCAGTCCTAAATTTGATATTACTTACTGATTAGTTAAGCTTGTTTCTATATTAGTTAATAGTAGTAGCTGAAGTGTTAATGTAGTACTACTCATTAGTCCTGCATTACTTTCTGCATAGTTACTTATTAATGACGGACCATTATTCTAAAGTGTAACCGGCATTTCTTATAACTATACTGACCTCAAGTCCTTATTAAAGCAACACACCCTGAAAGCAAGGTAACTACATGCAACTAGGGTAAATAGAAATTGATTTTTTTTTTCAAGTGTCCCAGAGTGACATGACAACAATGACTTACAAACAATCAGCACTTCATTTAATCCAAGCTGCCATGAGCCATGATGTCTTCTAACTAGGAAATTATATGCTGATGCATCACCTAAGGTTGTAGTAATTTTTCAGACCTTGCTTCCTCATGATTTGCCCTGTGTTTGCAGGATTACTCGTCTCCCCCTTCCCCCTCAACGTGTCTCAGTGGAGACAATTAAAGTGTGACAGCTTTTCATTTAACAAGCACTGTTTTAGCTTGTAGGGATGAACACATGGCATTCTAATTATCGGCGAACGGCCCACAGACTCCTCACTATTTTAGTGTGTCTCTGATGTGGCCTGACGTACCTGACAGGCCAGGAACACTGGCTCTGAAATTACCAGGATTAGTGCTACAACAACCGAAAACCTAAAGTTTGAAGGGATTTCTGTGCCGATCACGCAGGTGCATAATTTCCCATTCACTTTCTCAAGGATCAACCCAGGATCATTGTATAATGTGCCTGAAAAATTATATTACGTTGCTTCTTGCTTGTTTTGTGACACTTTCAAAGTCAAATATCCAGTCAGTGGTGCTAATAGTCAATTTTATCAATGAATTTGGCAAAGTTATTACATTGGTTGTTGTACATACTGAATTGTCCGGTGAGTGGCTCTAAAAGGTTAATGCTCTATTGCATTCAAAAAGAACGTACCGTCTACACAAAACCTTACAATAAAGCTAACCGATTGAGTTAACAAAAACAAACCTGAGATAAAAACGCATTTGTGGAAGCAACCATGGCCTTTTAGCTTGCATCTACAAAGTCTTTGAGTCTTTTTTATCATGTCTGGTGTTTCACAGGACTTGTACAGAGTGCTCTGCAACTGCATTGCTGTAGTTACCAAGAAAGTTTAATATGTCAAAAAAGCTATGGAGCTGGTTATGTGATGTAAATATCAAAATGTTTTTGAATTTCCAGAGAGGCAGTGCTCTAGTACATCACATAGGGTTACACTTTATTTAACAGTGCCATAGTTACATTGTAATTACTCAAATAAGTACTGAGTACTATTAATTAACTACATGTACTTACTATAGAATTACAGTCAGGGTTTGGTGTAGGGTTAGTTACATGTAACTATGCATAATTTACTGGTATTACTATAGTAAGCACATGTAGTAACGTGTAACTACGGCACTGTAAAATAAAGTGCTACCTCACATAGTATTAAGGAAATTAATCTTTATTAATCAATAATCTGCCTCTGTAATCATAATGTGTGTGAACAGTATAAAAGTTGTTTGTATTACCACTAGTGTTCAACTAAACTGCAGTAAATTGTATGCATATGTGTGTTTTTGGATAGAGGCATGGTTTTTCAATGAGCATTTCTTGCAGTTGGTAAGATAATAAATAAAAAAATTTAAAAAAACCCACCCCCTCCCTCAAATAGTTTTCAGATTCATGTCTGATGTGTTGTAAGACAAGGTGGGAAATGGACCAGGATCAAACAAGCTCTCATGCACAGTGATCTACGCAGTGATGATGCTGAGTCAAACAAAAGGTTTTCTCGGAGTTCATTCCATTTTGCTCTTGCATCAGATTTCCTATCCTGCTATTGCACTCTATTGGAGACACTGAATCTGTTATATTTTGTAGCATTTGCTGCTGACATTTGCTGATGTTGTGTGTCTTAAATGACTTGTTCTTAAAAGATAATGGATCGGATCAGGGAGATTGTGAGTGACCAGTCACTGAATTTATAAAGCCTTTAGCAAATCCACTAAAAAAAAAAAAAAAAAAAAGGGAGCTAAACTACTGACATTAAATAAAATGTTGAGCCTTTTACCAAATAGCTTGTCAGCAGTTTGAGTATCAGGCTATACTGGCACAAAATGGTGCATATCATATTGTACATGGTCTTATAATAGCAGTTTTTGAGCAGAGATTTGTTTTTTTTGTTTGGTCTTTCATGCCCAAATGAATAAATATTAAAAAACAGATTATTTATTCAGCTATTAGAATTACCATATAGCTTTCAATTTTTGAGGAGTGCAACTGACAATTTCTGTGCAGTTTCAAGTGGAATGCCTAAAGTTGTTTTGCTGTTTTAGACAATAACATTTAATTTTTAATTTTATTTTCTTTTATGAAGAAATTTGTTGTCATACTTACCTACAAACAAATTATAATTTTTTTTTGTACAAGCAAAACATATAAGCAATATGTGGCTAGTAAATGTTGGATAAGCAATTCATAGCTCAAAGAGTTACTTTCCATCACAGCAGATATTATGTATCATTATCTGTGTCATTTATGACCAATGCGGCAGCTCAGTGTTTGTAAGTAGAGCTCGTGTTTTTTCTCATCTAAAACTGATCTAAATTGTCTGTCTAGACGAGCACAACATGCAAACAGAACAACATATTTATTAACCCTCTATGGAGGCAACACTATCTATTTTAGTTTGTTTTTAATAAAATAAGGCACAATTGATTGATCAAATGTATCTCAGGACAGAATAACTCAAATACTAATCAATAAAAGTGCAAAAAAATAAATAAATAAATAAAATATGACCAACAGGGGTCCATTTTGTGTCCTGTTTCAGCACATGTGCACAGGTCACATGGCTCCATATTTTCTCCAATGAAAAACTTGTTTGTATCCATTTAATCACCCACAAATAATACGAGTCACCTTCACTAGCAAATAAAGAAGTATTCAAGAACTTTACATTATATATCATCAAATGTTTTAGAGAAAATAACAAAAAACTGTGTGTTGCCTCAAGGCAACATTGTACCATAATGGAATCGCATAAGGCCATACAGGCATAATAGGTTTGAATACAAATGTATTATATTTGTAAGGAAAAGAGTTAGAATTATCTAAATATATTTGCATTTTCACATGATTTTGTAATGCACTTATAAGAATAGTAATTAACATACTATATAAAACACAGGTAGCACTGCCAGTTAATGAGGGTAATGATGAGGGGTCATACTGTGATGAGGAAGATGAAATCATAGTGACAATCCATCAGGGAGAGAGTGAGGGTGAGAGAGAAGATGGGTATGAGTATGAAAAAGGATATGATAACTTGATATAATATAATAATATGATGGTTTGGTAATACTTGTGTTCCACTATGGTATAATATTGCCTGAGGGCAACAGCTGGATATAAAATGTTACTTTTTTATTAAATATGAAACTTTTAATACATTAAAATGTGAGCACAGACACCAATGGACAAAGATTTACTTGAAAAAAGGAATATTGTTTAAATATTCCTTTAAATATTGTATCATTATTTGCATCATTGTTTCTAAAAGAGACAGCATCCAAAGCACATCCATTTACAATATATACAGCACAGGGTTGGGTGTACGTGGTTCCTAAACAAGAAGAGAATAATGTTATATTCAATATAATAGTATGTATGTATTCAATATAACTATTAAATTATACAAAATTTCCGTTATTATTTGCTTTTAAGTCAAAATTTGAGAACAGTTTTACTCACAACTGAGGGGACTTTAAGGGCTGGATATCATGGTAATATTTCCTTTGTGGAGTGATGTTTTATGTAGTCTGTCCTCTCACTGCTTGTCCATGTCATTTAGTCCTCTAAAAGTCTGATATTTGGTGTTCTTCAAGCATTCGGTTTTCATTTTATCCAAGTGGATCCCAGTGCTGTAATCATCTTCTCCTAAATAAATCTACCCACAAAAACGTGTATGCATTTTTTTTTTGTTTTTTTTTTTGCTATGCTTAAAAGAAAAAAACGTTGATTCTGTCTGTGACACTTACCCCAACTGCCCTTGACCTCTTTTGATACACACCTTGGTCAGATAGATTGTCCATCTGAAAAAAGAAAAGAAATATATTTTGAAGCAAGTGCATAATTTTAGAGAATGGTAGAGAGTAAAAACTGTTCCCTATATTTTCAGGTATCCAACAAGCAAACGATTCGACAAGGTGTGTTCAGCCCTTGTTCCCAAATACCAGTGCCCGGTTGCATAAAGCACCTTAAGTGTAATTTTCCCTTAAGATCGCCCTTATGTTTTAAGGGTGTTGCAGAAAATAACTGTTAAGTGTTACTTAAGGGTTTCTTTAGGTGAAACATCATAAACCCTAAGAAAGTATATATTTTTCACTTAAGTAATCCTTTAAAATACAATAAGTGTTGCATAAAGCCCCTTAACTGTCATTTCCCTAAGTATAACATAAGGTTCGGAAAACTTCACTTTAAGTGTTACAAGGAGCGAGCAGGTTCAACTCAAGTCTTCTAATGAGACACTATCAACCGCTTTATATGATAAACAAATTGTAATTTAGGCGTTTATTCACATAAACATTGATGAAATTACATATGTATTTATATATTTTATGGTCAACGGATGCGCAAACATTTTTGTTTTCCTCATCCATCTTAAGTTGTTTTCTGTGAAAACGGATTGTGATCGGTATTAACAAATAATGTGTCCAAGATGTTTATATATTTCTTTCTTCAGTCGAAAAGAAATGAAGGTTTTTGATAAAAAACATTCCAGGATTATTCTCCATATAGTGGACTTCAATGGTCTCCAGACGGTTGAAGGTAAAAATTACAGTTTCAGTGCTGCTTCAAACGATACCAGACGAGGAATAAGGGTCTTATCTAGCAAAACAATCAGTCATTTTCTAATTTTCTTTTTAAAATGTATATGCTTTATATAAACAAATGATCACCTTCAAGTGTTACAACACATAAGGGGACAGAGACACTGGTGGGATAGTTAAGACGTTTATTGAACAACCAGGATGGCAGACAGAGTGCAGGTGAGTGTGAACAGGTGAGTGTGAACAGGTGAAGTGGCTGGCAGATGTGATCGTAGAGCTGATACTGGTCTTGTGTTTGCAGGAATTACGGGAAGCCGGCAGACTTGAAACAGATCAGACACAGAGTAACTCACTGGAGACGAGGAGAACACGAGGGAACGAGGAAGCACGCTGGAGACAGGCGAGTATCTTCGTAGGAGTCCTTAAGGTAAGCAGAGAGGTAAGTCTTTGCATTAATGAGACCGGACAGTGACTTTTGTAGTGCTGTAGATGAGGGTGCTGATTGGTGGCAGGTGTGCATGGTTAGTACTCTGGTGATGACGTGCGCTGTGTCTGTGTGAGTGTAGAGCCTGGCGTGTCTGTGACATTACCCCCCGACGTCGTGGTGGTCGGCCTCTGCCACGCGGTGCTGGTCTGTCGGAATAAGTGGCATGGAAGTTATCAAGTAGGCTGGTGTCGAGTATATCATTCTTGGGGACCCATGAGCGCTCCTCTGGACCGTAGCCCTCCCAGTCCACGAGGTATTCTAGGTGACCACCACGACGCCGGGAGTCCAAGATGTCTGGATGATGAGGCTTAAGAAGGAAAACATGGAACGTGAGGTGAATCTTGTATTTGGGAGGTAATTGGAGCTGGTAGGTGACGGGGTTTATCTGCCAGAGGATGGTGAAGGGGCCAATGAATCTGGGACTCAGTTTTCTACAGGGCAGGCGCATCCTGATGTCCCGTGTTGAAAGCCAAACCTTCTGTCCTGGCAGGTAGTCGGGGGCGTTGGAGCGGCGAAGGTCAGCTGTCCAGGAATTCCATAGTATCTGAAAACACAGTTAAACATTAGTTCCGCAGTCTCCATAGCAGTGGGTAATCCTCGGAGGGGAATTAAGCGACATAACTTTGAGAACCGGACCACAACCACCAGAATGCATGTACAGTCATCAGATACTGGAAGATCAGTTATGAAATCCACTCCCAGGTGTGACCAGGGGCGATTCGGAACGGGCAGAGGCTGGAGTTTACCGGAGGGAAGATGGCATGGACTTTTGGCAATGGCGCATTCCCTGCACGTACCTTCTTACGTCTGCTGCCATGTTCGGCCACCAGAAGCGTTGTTTCAACAACGAGAGGTTTTCATTGACCCCAGGGTGGCCAGTGCCCAGTGACGAGTGTGAAGAGTGGATGAGGGGAGTGCGCCGTGTTCAGGTGATGTTGAGCAAACCTGGTGGGCAACCCGGCGGAGTGTTGGTGGAGGCACTGGACTCAGGAAGAGTTTCTTCAGATGTATACCAGGACTGATTTGTGCAGGAACCCCCGGAGCACCTCATGGATTAATCCTGGAATACGGAGGGGGCAGTGACAAGTCCATATGGCATTACCAGATATTCATAGTGGCCAGTAGGGATCACAAAAGCCGTCTTCCATTCGTCCCCCTTAAGTATCCGGATGAGGTTATACACGCTGCAGAGGTCCAACTTGGTGAACACAGTGGCTCCTCGGAGGTGTTCCAATGGGGACGAGAGGAAGTGGATATCTGAATTTAACTGTTATCTAGTTGAGAGCTCTATAATCTATGCAGGGCCGCAAGCCTCCGTCCTTCTTCGCCACAAAAAAGAAACTGGAAGCAGCAGGGGAAGTAGACGGGCGTATGTAGCCTTGTGACAGTGCCTCTTTGATGTATTCCTCCCTGGCCTTCTCCTCCGGGATGGACAGTGAATAGATCTTTTCTTCTGGGCACTGGCTCACCGGGAAGCAGATCTATGGCGCAGTCCCATGGCCGGTGGGGAGGCAGCGTGGAGGCTTTCTTGGGACAGAAGACATCACTGAAGTGGGAGTAACATTTTCGGGATGTCCGTGGAGCGATTGGAGCGGAACTGGCGAACATGGCGCCAGTTCCGTTTTTTCCGTAAGTAGAATAGGGAACGTGTAGGACATACAGCGTAAGCTATTTGAAGAATACGAAAGTGCTGTTTTGGCGGAACCACTTGAAGGAAATGACCGATCGTTTCGCTAGATAAGACCCTTATTCCTCATCTGGTATTGTTTAAAGCCCCTTGAAGCAGCACTGAAACTGTCATTTTTACCTTCAACCGTTTGAAGACCATTGAAGTCCACTATATGGAGAATAATCCTGGAATGTTTTCATCAAAATCCTTAATTTCTTTTCGACTGAAGAAAGAAGGACATGGATATCTTAAATGACATGGGGGTGAGTAAATTATCGGGAAATTTTCATTTAAAAGTGGACTAATCCTTTAAGGGTCATACTTAAGGAAAAAACTTAAGGTGTTAGTTCACCCAAAAATGAAAATAATGTAATTTATTACTCACCCTCATGCCGTTCCACACCCGTAAGACCTTCGTTCATCTTCGGAACACAAATAATGCTTCGGAGCATTATGAATCAGCGTGTTGAATCATGATTTGGATCGCGTGTCAAACCGCCAATCTGCTGAAATCACATGACTTTGGCGCTCCGAACCGCTGATTCATAACGCTGATTCATAACGCTCAGAAGCTTCATGATTAATATTGAACCACTGTACTCACATGAACTGATTTAAATATGTTTTTAGTACGTTAATGGATCTTGAGAGAGGAAATGTCATTGCTGGCTATGCAGGCCTCACTGAGCCATCGAATTTCAACAAAAAAATCTTAATTTGCGTTCCAAAGATTAACGAAGGTCTTATGGGTGTGGAGCGGCATGAGGGTGAGTAATAAATTATATTATTTTCATTTTAGGGTGAACTAACCCTTTAAGGTGCTTTATGCAACTGGGCAAAGTTCTTAAGAAACAAGACTGGAAGAGTGTATGTAAGAACATGTCAAGCCCTGCAGTTTATATATATTAGCTATGTAAGTAAAAAGGTGTCATTTCATTTGGCATACTTACATCTACAATGCTTGCCATATTTTTAGTGTCACAAGTCTTTGGACCCTTGGTAAAATAACCCATTTCCTTACTTTGCTGAACCTGCTACGAATTTCATTTCGTTTTTCAATATCAGTCAAATGTATTCTTTCTTGAATTAGTTTTTAAGCATCTCATGCCATGTGTCATTTATCTGGCTCCTTACCTGTTCGTCTCATGATTGAGATTCCTCACCTTCATCGTCCTTTGTCTTCCCTCATCTTCAGTTCAGTTCAGTCCACTCACTATCATCTACAAAGAGACTGTTATCATCCAGCTAAGTTCATTCAACCTGTCATCATTCAATCTACTAACCTGTTTATTTTTCTACTCTGCCACCTGCAATAATAAACCTCTGTAAACTGTATTACCTCCATTGTCTCCGTCTGTTTGTGACACCATGATTCCTTTAAAAATAATTATTTATTGTACACCATTTTTAAAACAACTATAAAATACTACAAAAGGTTTTATGAAACTGCAGGGCTCTTTGACACGTTCTTACATACACTCTTCCAGTCTTGTCACTTAAGACTGGTTTTTGGTAACCAGGGCTGAACTAACCTTGTTGTATTGTTTGCTTGCTTTACCTGAAATTAGAGAAAAGCAATTTTACCCTCCATCTTTCTCTAAAATTATGCACTTACCTGTACTTCACTGTGGGAATTACCATATATATGTGCACGTCTGATCAAACAGATTATTTTTTTATCTCCATTTGCTTCATCCTGTTGAAGTAAAAAATCTCTGCTCTCCTCAAGTTTTTTTTTTTTTTTTTTTTTTTTTTTTTTGCATTGCTAGTGGGGTAGCTGATAAATTTCTGGCCACCCTGTTCGAGCAATATGTTGTGTTGAGATTGATCCATGTGAAATAACAAATCAAGTCCTACAGAAAAACAAAACTGCAGAGAGGTGCATGTTATAATGGTACTAACAGCTCAGTAATTTGCAATGATAGCAATATAGTTTGGCTAAAAGTATGTGGAAACCTAACCATCACACCTATACGAGTTGATGGGCATCCCATTCCAAAACGGGAATGCAATATAAGTTTAAAGTTATTTTGGATAACAGTGTCAACTAAATACATAAATGTGAGAAAATGTTAAAGTCACTAAATTCTTCAGTACAACCGATTAAGTAATTAAAAGAGTTAATAATAATTAATAGAGGTGTCCACATACTTTTTTTAAAACATTAAGAGTAGATGTAATAGACGTACACATGATTGGTGTGTGTGATCTTGGTAGGCATCTCAGTCTTTAGGTTTTCTTGTAATCTTATGAATTTAACTTGATCCTTCAATTTAGGGAATATTTTAGCTATCATAGTTTTCAGTTAGGTTCATTAAGTGCATACACACATTAAGTGTCCCCATCAATTTCATTGTCTGTTAAAACAATAGGAGTCATATCTTAATTGTGAAAATGTCTGTGCTGCAAAGGGGAAGTTAAACAGAGTATGCATTTTTGTGAGATAAACCTTGAAATGTAGGGATGAACTCCTGGAAACTGTTGCCATCAACCAGTCAGCCACATGGATTTTCCAGTGAATCAGCTCTGAGCTCATTCTTGCGTCTATATGCAGAGAAATATTGCAATTTAGCAAACAATGCATTATAAAATATGAATAAAAATAAACTTTTCATTTTTACACAAAATTGCCTTTTGTTATCTATTAAAATCACATTCTCTCTCACTCTCGCACATACCACTGACATCATTGCGTGAGAGAGACTTGTGGAGATCCAGTGCATTGCGTTGCGTACCAAGCCCAGATATAGAAAACATTTAAAGCAATTTGTTTATTTCATGCTTAAAAACGAAACAATATGAATAATCACGTTTACTTTTAGTGAAAATAATGTACTTGTGGATTGCTAGTTATTTTCTCATTTTGTAAAAACATCTAGGCACAAGCAATCTCAACACAAAAATGATTAATAGTTGTAGTAAAAACAATAGTAGTAGTAGTAATGATAATAATAATAAAATAAAGAAAGTAAAAATAATCTTCCTGATGAAACCTTACACAACACAATTAAGAAATGTTTTCTAAAATATGAGCATCAGCTAATAACAAAGTAGCAGAGTAGATAAAGCTGGAACAGAAGGAGAGCTTCTTGTCCATTTATGAATGTAAAACTGAACTTTTATTCTTGTTATCTTTAGTTTATGCTCTAAAAATTGACAAAAACATGGTGTCTTTCAATGTTATGATGCATATTATAGAAATGTGCGGGAAAGTCGATGGGTACAGATGAAACACTGTATCAACTGTACTCGCCGTAGAATCCAGTCATCTTAGAAAAGGTTCATGAACGAACCTTAACTACACACAGGTTCTAATATGAACCCTGTTACCACAACAAAGGTTCTAAAAAAAACTTCTAAATAACCAGTGTATCTTTACAGAACCTGTAAGTTCAACTTTGAACCTTTTTGATAGTTAGAAGTTCATATTTGCACTTTGAAGTTCTTTTTTGAACTCCAAAGGTTCAATCTCTTCTAAGAGTGAAATTGTTTTTAATAAATATATTTCTTTTTTCTACATGAAAATGCCAAATGTTTCAATTTTTTCCATTGAAGTACAATGTTGTCTCGAGGCAACAAACTCATAAAAAATAAATTAATTAAAAATTTATGAAAATGTTTATTGATATTGTTAAAGTGTCCAATTTTTCTTCATTGATATCATATTGCATACCAAGCCTGCATTTTCTTTAACACCAAATTGAGAGGTTTTAATACTGGCATAAATGATTAAGCTCAGAAAAAAATGTAATATATCAACAAGTATTTTTAACTTTGCCTTAGATGAATACAATTCGTAATTTCTTTTTCCCATTAGATTGCAAATCATAAATCATAATGCACACAGATATCAACACTTCGTAGATTAGTGGAGGTCACACATTCAGAAAAGGTGCTTCAAAAAGAAAAGATTTGACTTTATTCAGCCTTCTTTATTCATTTTACAGCTAGAGCACATCACACTGTGTTCTAAGACATCCATTTTTACCCATTATGCAAGAGAACCCTAGTGATCATAGCTTCTGCCTGCCTTTATTCTCTCAGCTGCGCCCAAGGTTATCTCTGCTCATCTATTCTTATCATCTGCTGGTTGATTGATCTGTTACCCCTGCACCCAATCCACTTAATAGATGGGTAAATTTAAAAGCCATCACAGACAGACAGAAAAAGTGGTGAGAAAAAAAAAAAAAAGTTATCATAGATTACCTCTCATGTTTTTGGTCTACAAGGCCTTGGACTCATTTGCATTCATCTGACGTTAATGACAAATTGATGGCATTCTTAAGCATTAACTGTTTTTCCAGCTCCCACTAAACATAATATTATGAATCATCTTTAGTCGCCTCATACTTCAGATCTAACATTTGGAATGTGCATGGTTTTGAATTTGTCTGATTGCTATGTTAATTTAAAACCTTTGACAACAAGTCTTTGAAATTTAACTTTAAAAGTTCCTCCCGACTGTGTTTTTGGAAGACATTTTTCTCATGAGGCAATATTGTTTCAAGTTCAATATCATTTTGATGCATCAGTTAATTTGAGTGTAGGAAACGGAATTCCCAGATCCAATTTGCATTTCCAAGCAAAGCTTCACTGACACTGATATTTATTCCCAAATAGGAGGGGACAAATGATTACAACATCATAACCCCGCTGCTTCAACACAAGGTACTCTCCACCATACCTCTGGATGTGAGTGAAGTTCCTAAATGCATAGGAGAGCTGAGAATAAATTTCTGTCTTTTGACAGTTCTATCTGTCAGACTTTGTGATGCAGAGATGTTTCAGCGAGGAAATACCCTGTGGATGTGAACAAATCAGCGTATTACTGCACAATTAATGTAGCTGAAAATCTTTCCAGCTGTTGATTGTTATGGGAAGAACTTGCCAGCTTTGAGAAACTAATATCAGGTAAATTAAACACATTGCTGTTTTTTTAGGGAAGTATTTTATGGGACATTGCTGTCTATTTTAACAGTTTATATTGCTAAAAAGTGACCCAGCTGATAACTTTAAAGGATAACACACCTTACATTTCTCTATAAACAGTACTGAGCACCAGCTGAGACATCAAATCAAGATAGCACAAAAACAGACTTCCATAAATGCTTTATTTATTGGACTGAGCATTTAAAAGGTTTTCTTATTTTTAAAGTGAATGTACTTTTTTTCTTAACTCAACTTCAAAGAGTCATGCAAAATCTATGAAACGATGAAGAAATTCTTATTAGTTATCTATGAGGCTCTTAAAAAATGACGCATTTCTGTGTCATATTTTAATTACGGCCATTCTCATTTCTGATTGAATTTGAGATACTTTCATGGTTCTGTTTAATTTAGCGGAAAAGACTGTGAGAAGCCATGCTGACGAAATACACATCATCTGATGACTTTAGTTGCCATGACATGCTTTAAATTGAAAAAGAAGATCATTTATTAGACATGCTGGTATAAAGACAGACTGGGATGATGTAAGATGACACTTTTCTATGTGAATATTCTTTCAAATTTATAGAACCTGCTGTCCAGATGTATAATAGGTGAGCAAGGAAACATCAGAAGTCCTTCCATAAAATGTGACAACAGGGCATTCAGAAATCTCATATCTACTGGCTTGTCCATTTCACCACTGTGCATATTTTGAGCCAATCCAACAGTCAATGAGCCCTCCTTTGGCCTTAATGAAAACTTTTTCAAAGGCAGCTCAATTTAGCCAGTTTATTAAAGGTGGGGTATAATGCTATTTCATGTATTCTGACTTATTTACACTGTTCAAGAGTTGGATT
Organism: Elopichthys bambusa; assembly: GCA_037101425.1. NCBI lineage: Eukaryota > Metazoa > Chordata > Actinopteri > Cypriniformes > Xenocyprididae > Elopichthys > Elopichthys bambusa. The sequence continues at coordinate 21,038,194 of CM074432.1, forward strand.
CTCATGCTAAACATGGCCAAAGTTTTAAAACACGAGTTGGACGAATGACGGAGTATTTTTGTGCCAAAAATTCTCTTCCAAATTCTTACAGGATTCAGGTATGAGTATGTGCCTGAATGATGTCAACAAGGTCGGAATTCCTTTTACGGGCACTTCTCCCGGAAGGGCGCGCGCCGACACGTCGACCAGAAAGAGAGAGCAAGACCACGCCCATCAATGCGCGTTCGGGTTTACGGAAGTCGTCGGCAGCGCTGCACAGGTCACAGGACTTAACGAAATCAACAATGTCACCAAAGAAGTGTGTTTTTGGTTATAAGGGAGAGATAACCTTGCTTCCCAAAGAAGCCAGCGTTAAGTGGAGCTGATAGTTACAATCACTTTTTTTATCGGTTAAAATGAATAGAGAATATCTTGTGTTTTTCCATGGCTGCTCGAGCCCTCAGGACGACGCTTATGGTTTCATAAAAAGGCCCAGTTCTACGCTGGATTTACAGATAATTTGAAACTGAAAGATGGAGCGGTCACAGCGATAATGATCCCGGTCATGAGTCGGAACCGCAGGTGGTGATTAAAACTGCTTCAAATGTCTGTTTTGTTGGCAATAGGCGCCTAAGTGCATACAATGTAAACATGTCACAGGTCAGTACCAATAATTTACGATAAAAAATCTTGTGTTCATTCTTATTTTACTCTGGGGAGCAAACCAGTTTCTTCAATTATGCCACAGAGCCACCACTTACTTACAATTATCTTTATTTCACAAGTAAGAAGAATTAAAGTTAAAAAAATATTAAAGATAATACTTATCGAAGAAGAGTTAGTCTAAACAAAAAACAAAAAAAACGATTTTACCACAATATCTTGACTACATTCAAACATCAGCCTAGGCAAATAAAGCTTCCCAGGGGAGGAAATAAAAGTAAACAAAACCACAAAGAAAATACATACACCCCAAAAGTCAGATAGTCACTGCAGGTGCAAATGTGAATCAAAAATCTACCTACTGTAATACACTCAGCACTAAGTACTCTTAATTTCCTACCTCTCAATGTAATTGAGCTCTACTCAGATCTCTATACAGGCTTTAAAATGAATGTAATGAATGTAAAATAAATATACACAATAACAAATACATTAAGCTACTGCTCGACTATACTCTCTTAATAGTATAAAAACTCACTTTACAAAAGGGATAAAAAATGGGCTCGTGACAGCTCGTCACTCTTTAGCTCTGCTCACACGACATGTCTCCAGGCGCTCGGCTGTTTTCGGGAATACTCGGTACAGCATATGTATCTTTTATAAATATGATAAAACAAAAGACTTTTTTTAAGATATGAAGGATGTACTACTACTCTACACTCTACTACCCCCCCCCTTCAAGATTAAAAAGCGAGCAGGCACTCTGCTTGACTTACATGTAGGCTATATCTCTCATACTAAGGTTAAACCAGGGGTGCTTTCTTTGAGAAGGCAAAAGAAGCAGCAATTCCCCGAGAAAAAAAAAAAAAAAAAAAAAAATGTGGATAAGAAAATAATTAACAGTACAAAAAGGAAAAAGAAAGTCAATGCAATAATGCCCACAATCTGCTTGAACGGGTCAAACTGGCAAGGGCAGTTCAATTAGATATCATTATTTTTGGCCACATCCAAATCAAAAGTAGCTGGATTTTGTTAAATCAAAGCTTCACATTTGTGCATTTGATCATCATGACACCTATGTAAGTTTTAAGGATTAATGGTCCACAAAAGAAGGTAATTAGTTAGATAAAAGTAATAATAATAATAATAACCAAACCAGTTAGTACTAACATATATATATATGCCTTACTCTACTATACCTTACTGGATGATTATACTTCTTTTTGAAGCAATTTAAATAAATAAAATTTATAAACTAAAGTTGATGTGTGTAAACTAAATAAGATGATAAATTGATGTGACTTTGCTTAAAAATAGTATGTTAATAAAAGGATACCAACATTTTATTGATTACTTGCTATTAGTTTAATATAAAACTTGTGAAACTGCATAACCGAAAAATATAACATGAAATCACATAGGACAGAATTTCCTGTGATGGGTAGGTTTATGGGTAGGGGGTAGGATATACAGTTTGTACAGTATAAAAATCTTTGTCTATGGAAAATCCCCATAAAACATGAAAACCGTGTGTGTGTTTGTAAGTAAAGGTAATACACTGCGCTCAAAAAAAAAAAAAAAAAAAAAAAAAAAGATTAGTTGGATTTACTTAAAAAAGCAGTAACAAGTAATTCTACGCAACTATATTGAGTAATGTGTACAAATAACAATTTGGTTGTATGAACAAAAGAAATTCAATTTAACTTAATATAACGTAGTGCTCACAGCCTAAACACAGCAGTCACTCTTCTGCATAACGGTAACCACAAAATTAAAAAACATTACAGAAACTCCTCTAAATGTCCAACATAACTGAACATTAACACATACACTAACAACATCTTTCCCTTTACTGAAAAACGCATAAAATAAAACTTTAATCCCTAAATTTACTTTCCTAATGCAGTCCCTGATCCACTGCCCAGTTAGTTATGTCAGCATTAATTTGTGAGTTTTACTCAGCAATGTTAAGTTGACTGAACACTTATTAAGTAAAGCTGACAATAGTAGTAGAAACAACTCAGTTAAATTAAGTTCATATAGTTACATGAGTAAAGTAATGTGAACAAGCATGGTTTGAACAGTGAAAGTTCATTTTTTGAGTGGAGAATGAGGCTTCTTTTTTTTATTTTATTTTTATTTTTTTTTTATCCTTGACAGGTGGTCCAGTGGTGACCATAGTTTGGACCTGTTGTCATGATTTGTTGGTTGTCTCCACTTGTTCATTGTGTGGGAAAAGGGCATCGGTGCTGTAGGAACTGGAGGCAGGCTAGTCTTCACACCTCTCTCCAACTATCCAGCCATGGGTAATTTCACCTTTGAGCTGGTGGCGCGGTCACACAAGCGGACAGAACACAATCTTCTCTTTCCTGGATCCCAGGAGGCCTTTCTCGTGTCCACACCAAGAGTGTAATGCTCTCAAAAAAATGTAGCAACAGAAAACTACCTTTTTTTTCCCTACATTCTCTGCCGGTGAAATACCAGACGCTTCCTAGCAAGCTTTGCCCTGCTTGTCATATATGGTTTTGGAGAACGAACAGGGCTTAGCGCTCCAAGGCAGCTTCAGGCAAATGTCACTTTAAGTTACGTGCACCGTGAGAATCCGGGAACCAGACGAACGGTCACTGATCTATGAGAAATCAGGTCAAGCGCTGAGTGTCCTACCCTCTACTCAGAACTGTCAGGAGCAGAGAGAAAGCCAAATGATCGAGGGGCTGGCTGGAAATATTTCCATAATGGGTGCCCATGCACACCATTGCAAAGACACACACACATGCACCCTCTTCTAGAGCACTGGAATGGTGACACTGAGATAATACATCGTCCACAGAACACCAGGGGCCAAAGAATAATGTCGACTCGGGTCAGCAAACATGGCAGCAGATAACCTTTAAGAATACATTATTATTAAAACTATTCTTTGAGCACAAAGGATATATTTTTCCATCTTTTTCAGTGAAAAATCGTCTTTTAGGAAGCATCAATTTAAATAAGTGCCTTACACTAAAGCAAACAAACAGGCAAGGACAATTGTGCTTTTAAACTAGTAGTGGGTGTTCATCCCCATGAACAAACATACAGTAAACCATTTCATTGTCTTCACACTTATTTCTCTTGCAGAATCTCTCAAGCAGCTGGTACCTGAGTCCTTGAGCTACACCTAGTGGCAAAGCTTTTGTCTCTGATCGGCAGCTGAATAACATTCCCAGACGGTCTCTGTGAAGAAAGGGAGCAAGAGAAGCGGCGCAGTAAACAAAGAGGTAGAAAGATACTACATTACAGCCTGTCCACATGTGGAAATGGTCGAACGAGGACATGAGGAGGGAAGAACTGCATTTTAGAGCATCCGTGGAGGCAGTAAAACTGACCAATCACCTCAGGTGCAGCAGTTCAGGTTGTGCAGGCATGAATTGTGAGGCTTCTGCGGGGATAGTGAGCGGCACTAGATGCACTAAATAATTCAGCTTTCTGAGTGTGTCATTTCGGAGATACAATGTGTGTTTGCAGTGATTCACTCATTCCTTATTCAGGGTCAGAGGGTTGTTTTAACCAGTGAGGAAGCATAATTTCAGCTCTTTTATCTTTCAGACATGTTTTATGAACAGTACGGATGTATTTCATGTAAATGTGGGTCTGTAAGAGAGAGGAGTGTGTGTGAGTGAGTGTAAAAGAATCACAGCCAACCTAAAAAAAAACAAAAAAAAAAAACACCTTTGTTCTTATAAGCTCCTTTTCCTATGTAGATCCAACAAGCCACAACTAGGTGATTCCAACCTCACATTCTTCAACTAAAGAGTCACAACATCTTGGTCAAAGGTGTTCACGATCACACCCCCATCTGAGAATGTCAATCAAAGACAGCCACCACTGAAGTGTAAAACCCCCAATCAATGAGTACAGCAGTGTGATGAGAGAAAGGAGGAGGACAAGGAGGCATGAAAAACACAGGGGTAAGAAACAGTTGCTCTTTTCTTTTCATTCTCTTTTCTAATCTTGGTAAATGGTTCTTAGCATGGTTAAAATACAAACATTATTTTCATTGTTGAAAATAACAGAGGAGAGGATGGATGCTTCTAGATTGCATTTGATTATTTACAGTGGCTTTGCAAAGAATATCTGAAACGGAATTCAACATAACAAATGGACATGATTACCTTTCTGTATAATAGAGCATATCATTTTGTCCAGAAATTGCTTTCCTTTCACATCAGTGGTTTGTCCAGTTGAACCCAGACTGCAGTCATTAAATCAGGGGTCTCATTGTGATGAGTGCTGTGTAACACATGATCAGAAGTGAGCAGCAAGCGAATGTTTTTGTGGATAAGATTACGTCTAAAGGGAAAGCCTTGCATCGAGCTTCGACAAACAAAACAGAACAAATGTATGCTATCAGGCAATGGAGTGATCAGGGTGGGCCGTCAACGCACAACATACAGACAATTCAGTGCAAGAAAGTGTCAATATACGTCAATGACAATGGCACTGTTAACCTTTTAATGACCTTTATTGATGCACTGTCATTGACAGTAATTTACTTATCGGTATTTGAAAGTCTTTGAAATGTAACTCTACCACAATGATAAGGAATGCACTGACACTAAAATGCTGGCCAACATAGATAAGACAATTATTTTCATGTAAAATTCTATAACTTTATTTTTTTTTTTTTCCACTTCATTTTAAAATCTACACGTGGAGTTAGACATCACAACATCACACAAACGATTATTAACTTTGAAAATTATAAATATTTCTTGAGCACCAAATAAGTGTCACGTCATGTTCTGTTTTGTTTTTGATTTTCTGTGTTTAATTCCTGTTTTGACTGCCTGAGTTCATAGTTTCCTTGGCTACTCATTAGTTAATCATTCTGCTTAGCTGTGCCTGTTTAGTTCCCTCATTTACCTTGTGTAAATATATATACTCCCTGTTCTGTTCAGTCAGTTATGGTCTTAAGTAATGTTTGTAGCATTCCTAGTTTGTTCATGTTGTTTATCCTCTTCAGTATGTGAAAAACAGCTTATTAGAATGATTTCAGAAGGATCATGTGATGCCTGGAGTAATGACTGAAAATTCAGCTTTGCCACCACAGGGGGAAAAAAATGCATTTAATCAAATGTATTAAAACAGACAACAGTTATTTTAAATTGTATTAATATTTCACAATGTTTTTAATTAACCACTTTTTGAGTACATTTATTAGTGTTTAAAATATAAACTATTGGATTGGATAATGACAAAAAAAAAAAAAAAATTAAAAGGGGAAATGCATTAATAAATATCCAATATATTTGATAGTGATAAAAATAGATTGATAGTAATAGTGGAATAAAATAGATTTGATCGTGATGATAATAAAATATATATACATAAAGTATCTAGCTTCCACCAGACCGCCTTCCGTATTCAGGTTACAAAGAAAATGTAAACTGGCGTCGGTTTAGTTAAGCTTTTTCCATAAGTTGAATAGGGAAAGGGAAGGCATAGGACGTAGCGTAAGCTTTTTGAACTGTGAAAGTGTTGCACTTTCTTCGTACATTGAATATGAAAGGCGGTCTAAAAGAAGCTAGATATTTTACTTCATAACTTGTTTAATATGTATCTATTTTTTTACACAAATGCATCGCTTCGCTTCAGAAGGTATTTATTAACCCCCCCGGAGCTGTGTGGGTACTTTTATGATGGATGGATGGATGTGGATGGACACACTTTCTTCATCTCATATTCGTTGGTCCTGTTCACTGCTATTATAAAACTGGAATGCATCAGGATATTTAATATTTCTCCGATTGTGTTCATCAGAAAGAAGAAAGTCATATACACCTAGGATGGCTTGAGGGTGAGTAAAGCGTGGGGAAATTTTTATTTGAAAGTGAACTAATCCTTTATCAATGATTGTTCCCTTGTTTTCCTTTATGTACTTTTTTCCCACTTGTCATTTAGCTCCTTAACCTCTGTTGACACACATGGCAAATTCTCATACAACAAAAACTGATATGCAAAACCATGTACAAACCTCCTCCCCAGGCAAGTGATCATAGTGTAAATGCCACGTAAGGCACAGGTGAGTTAATTAATAAATGTTGTTTTAATTAAATCAGTCAGGGATCCAACTATCCGCAGATTACTGTTTCCTATAATTAAGTAATTAGACCTGGCATTTTTTTTAACACTTACGAGGCAGAGGATGTTATCCACAGAGTGTCGGCACAAATAGAAACCCCCCTACGCCGTTGGCGGAGGTAAAGCAGGAACTGGACCTCCCCCGTAGACTAGGTCAGTTGATTAATGCGAATTTGTTGCTGGTACTGCAGTGTTTGTGTCAATCAGGCATGAAATGTAATTAGAAAGTCTGCTCGTTGAAAGTGGAGTCAAAATGAATCTCGAGAAAAGAGCAAAAAGGCCTTCTACCTGGTGGACATCAGACTTGAATTACCATTTCCGCTGCTCTTTTTATTTTTTTTTAACGTCGTAATATCTGAGTCCATAAAAATGCATGAAGAAAAAATGTCATTAATAAGGAATGGTCCAGACAATCTTTTTATGCTTGCCTTTTTTCATCTGTAAAATTTAATTGCCAATTTATGTTAATAACACAGAACATAATTGATGCATAATTATGCATTAACTTATGCCGTCTTTTGTGACTCAGATTTTTTTAAAACAAAGTAAAAATTCTGTATAATTCATTATGACTTGTAGCATCCACAATGGGACAAATTTCTACGATTTGCTTCTCGGCTAGTGTGCGATTTCATGCTTGTGTCAGGTTCCAAAAACCACAAAGTATCTTACCCCTTAGCACATTAGCAGTGAGGTAAAGTAAAGGATGTGGTCTATATTCATATTCATATATTCATATCATTCACTATGCCCTTCCATCTCAGATGTCATTGATTCCACTCGTCATGTGCATTAGTGCTTTTGGTGTCTTTCTCCATTAGAAAAAACATGATAAGTGCTATAAGTGAGCATTTGTTGGAAGCGGAACACTTCTTGTTTTTTCCAGGAAGTTCTTGGAGTCTATTTTTGGATGTCTAATTTATGCAAAGCCGTTCTACGGCCCTTTGAGGGCACAGTGACATAATGCCATAAGTCACTCTTGACACTGACACTAGCTATGGGGGACTGCCCATTTTTGAGGACTGTTGAATCATTTAGAAAAAGTGTCACTTGTTTCTTATTAATTGCCCTCTTGTTTGTAGCCTCGGGCAATGACTCGCCAAGACAAATAACCCTTTCATGCTGTAAGTTGAATCCATGCCAGGTTAAACAACTAAGTACAACAAGCTCAGCACAATGGACTGATCTCTCTCTCTCTCTGTCTCTCTCTCTGTCTCTCTCTCTGTCTCTCTCTCTGTCTCTCTCTCTGTCTCTCTCTCTGTCTCTCTCTCTGTCTCTCTCTCTGTCTCTCTCTCTGTCTCTGTGTTCCAGAGCAATATATGTCTTAAAGTACAGACCATTAAATGCTCAAGTGTAGATGCTGTGTTGGTGCTTTCAGTGCTGGGAAACAGAAAACTTGGTTTGAGTTTAGCATGGAAACTTAATAGAGAAACGAAATACATAGTTTTTGATAGATGGTATATTACAACCTGCCTGAAAAACTGAATGCTATTAAACATTTTAAAAGATAACAGTTTTATCAACTTTAGCAACCTAGAATATTAAAATATACAATTATATTATTTTATAACTATACATTTAATTATAAAATAAAAACTAAATAAACAACATAAAATTAAACTAATAATGATAGTCAAAACTAAACTAAATAAAACAACTGAAATAAATAAAAATATATTAATTTAAATTCCTTCAAAGTCAGCAAAAAAGAAGCTTCAGATTTTTGAGTATGCATTTTTTGAGTGTACACTTAATACATTCCATTAAAGTGTTGAATTATCTGTATATACTACAGTTTAGGAAAGGAGGTCAATCCTACTGACAAACCAGGTTTTCTGGTGGACCAGTCATGTTTGTTATTGGGTTGCCCTTTAGCCAAATGTTATCTTGCAGGGAGATGAATCCAATAACTTGGTGTCCTTAATAATGGGAGAAGAGACCACAAATGGCTGGAAGAGAAATCAAAATAGCTCTCCACTGCATTTATATTGGTCAGCCAATAACTCCTGTCCAACACGGACTCAAAAACCAATAAACAGACGTGTTCACTGGGACTTCAGCAACCTTTAGGAATGCCATGAGATTGCCTAAATCCTACAATCTAACGTGATATGAACCATTCACATCCCACTGAACACAAGGGTGTGGAGAGTGAGAAAAATGGAAGAAAATGGTCAAACACCAGCATGATATGCTGATACATTTGACCTAATTGATCAGCTTTCGTAGGAATGAATGGATGATAATTATGCAGTAGGCTATGCCAGACAAGAGGGGTCAAATGTTTTAAGCGGGAACATGCTCATTCTTTGGAAGCACACTAATGGGATGCATTTGACCTTGTGCCCTGGCACAGTGAAGGCAGATTAGGCAATGATTAGCACACTGACTGATGGGATGACAAAATACTCTATGACAGTTGCTCATTTATTGCATCATCAATTACAGATAGGGTTAAAAAGGATAAAAGAGAGATATTTCTCCACATGAAATTAAAAATGCAGACTGAATTCTCAAAAATTGATGCACAACGATCAAACTATACTCATGCACTGGAATATAAATTAACTGACAGCAGATTGCAACTAAAGAGACAATAAAACATTAAACCATTGACATGTTGTGAGAAGGGGTCACTCTCTCAGATATATTAAAAAAGGACTGCAAAGAACTGGGAATAAACTAATTCACAGACATGGCTCCGAGATAGATTGACATTGAGTTTTGAATTTTCACTGTCACTCAAATGGTCCCAATGAATCTGTCTGCATGACATCTTTGTTTATCTTGAAACAAAAATGAAAGATGGACATATTCCTGCCCATCATGTACTCTCTCTCTCTCTCTCTCCAACGTTACTTCTGTTCTGAGGGGTTATATCCCCAATCATACAGGGAGATAAGTAAATAAAGTTGTCCTGACATTTTGTAACAACTGTGACAAGAATTCCTCTGTACATGCTGACATTTTGAGACCATGACTGACGATTGCTGATAAAGGAACAAGAAAGGGATAAGGTCATTCACAATCCAGACCAAATGCATATTTTATTTGTAGTCTAGACAGTTTTTTAATTACTCCAGTATCTATCTATCTATCTATCTAGAAATGGTTCTGTTATTTTTTTGACATTTCATTCATACGCTAATTCAGATCATCTACAAATCAACTATGAAAGCATGGCTTTAAATAAAAATTCAATGCTTAAACTTAAAAACTGACCAATTTGGTGAATCATAAATGGACTGTGTAATTGTTTGTCTGTTAAATCAAAGTAGATAAAAGCTTCAATATGCAGTTTTGTAGCTCATTTTACAGCACTGAACTCGCTCCAGCTCAGTGCAAACAGCACTTCTTTACATCCAGTGCTGGCAGGAGACTCACCTATACCCCAACAAAGCATTCACTATCCTTTGTCGCCTCATTTATTTTTAAAAAAGCATCAGAAGATTGATGACTCATTCCCTTTTCTACATTTCAGAGTGCTCCACTTCAAAAAAAAAAAAAAAAATCTGCATAATTTGCATCGGTTTTATTACCTATGTCTATGTTCCTTTGAAAGGGGAAGCGCAAAGAGAGCTCAGAGATTCCTGACACACTAGGGAAAACCCCTCAGTAAATAGACTGATAGTAATTAGAGCTGGAGACATTCTTCTTGATGAGAGAACAAAGTGTGCTGGAGAATGATGCCATTGCACACCCTTCTCATACCCTGGGCTTTACATGAGCTACTGTATATGAAGAGGAGCAATCAAACTTATTAAAGCAGAGAGGGGCACTGGGATGAATGGAATAGCATGGGGTAAATCACACAGTGCCATTCTGATAATGATTTATTGCTAGGAGATTTTTTTTTATTCCCATTATATTTTCATACTCCACCTCTCAGCTATTTATGTCTCCACACCAATTAAACTCTTACTCTCTGTGAAGGGACAAGGGAGACATTTTAAAAGTCCAGACAGTATACTAGCAGGAATTAAGAATTACAGAATGGACATGCTGACATTATATGCTTGTAAAGGATCTCATATAGCTTTCATTGGGAAAACTGGTTCCCAAAGTCTGTCAGGATGAAACATATGAAAATGATTCTTTTTTCATTTAAATAAAATGTTTCTTTCTTATGACTTTTCTTCTTAAGATGCAGACAAACAAAATAAATTATGGACAATCAGACACATGCAGCTGGGGAACATAATGGCAAATAAAACTGACATTTCTCTCAGAAAACACATCATGTTGAGTATCTTAGTAGAGTCGATTGGCCTATTTGAAATTGCTTATAATGGTTAATAAAGGTTATTATGAATTTCTTCATAATGGTTCATAAAGGTGCTTTATCGACTCCCTTGCCTTTCTGTCTTAAAAGTATAGGTCACTCAAAAAAATGAAATTCTGTCATAATTTATTCCCCACCATTTCGTTCCAGACCTGTTTGACTTTTTCATCTGCAGAACACAAACAAACTTTTTAAGAACACTGGGGTCTGTACTAACCCCACTAAATTCCTTTGACTTTCATTGTATGGACAAAAAAAAAAAAAAGTTACATGTTTTAAATGACATGACAGTGAGTAAATGAAGATTTTTTTTATTTGTGGGTAAACTTAAATAATCTATAAATCTATGGTCTAGAAACTAAAAATTATAAATCATATTAACTATACAGTAATACTGATGACTAACATTTTTCAAATGTATTAATAATGAGCACATGCTGGTATTCTTTATTGTTGCTCCTACTGTTCCATTCAGAGAGGTCATAATAACACACTGAGCCCAATTAGCACAAGGGTGGATGACATGGCTGGAAAAGGTCAAGGAGAAAAGCTAACGGCAGCAATCCAGCCATGGTTCACAAGTTCAGTTTGTTTGCTCTTTAGACTCTCCTGGCCCACCCAATTACTTTTAAAATGTAGAGGATCATGGAAACACTGTTCTTGTTATATCTGAAATATGTCTGCATCATGCACAGACAGTTTATGCATATTTTCGTGTAAAAGCATGTGTGATGTTCTGATTGTGCAGGCGAGGCAAGTTTAGCACATTTTATACACAAATGTAAGAGCTTTATATTGGCATAATAAAATAAATAAGGGGGAAAAAAACAAAGTCTTATATAAAATTCTCCTATATGGAGGGAAGGTTTGAGGAAGGCCTGCTGTTGTTTAGTATGAAGATTACCTTTTTTTTTAAAGAGGTACAACTGCAGTTTTACAGACTTTGGACACCTGAATAGTTTAAGTCATATATTTTCTTTAAAAGGTCAATTTCTAGATAGTTAAACACATTTTAAAGAAGGATATGGGGAGTGTGCCAAATCAATAAATGGTTTTAGATGATGCACTTTGTCCTCCAAAGTTTTGTAATAATATTCTAAGAATAAAATATTTTGCTTATTGAAACAGACAGACAGGCAGATTGATCATAGATAGATAGATCCATCGATCCATCTATCCATCACAGTAAGTTAGGCTCCTCATATGAGACTAGTGATGTCTCAAAGCATATTAGATCAGACTTGCCATACTGTTTAAGCAGGCCCAAGTCTGTCTGTCACCTTTCAAAACAGAAATAGAGGAAGCTACAGGCACACAGGGTTCTTGTTTATTCAAGGGACATTTGTGAATGTCTCTGCTATTGTATCAGGGAGAGCTGTTATCAGTAGGGCTCATAGGACATGTTTTTGTTCACCTATAGTAGACGAAGGACGGTATGGGATCTGACGCTGTGGCGATGGCCAAAGAGCTCAGTCATAGGGAGTGTGTGTATATGTGATTATCTTAGGTGACACATTTGTCTTTCTTGGAGTTATCACTGCATTCAGAAAAAGACAGCAGTGCAACAAAAGGTGATAGTGGAGGCTTTGGGGAAAGAAACAAAACGGTTGTCATGTTGGAGATTTTGAACATTTGTTTTCAACCCTAGCTTTATCTTATACATGTTTAGACAGCGTAGTGCAAAGATTGTGAGATTGTGAGTTCATCCATACATGCATATTGTCATATGTTCCTCTCTGATTCTCCTATGGAAAATCCAATTTTACACACCAGGGCTTCTTTGTATTATTTTCAGAGAGGCCAGTTTTCATAAAGACGTTCCAGGTTTTATTTACCCGTAAATACAGTGTGCTTCTGAGCGGCACGTAGTGTGCAGCATATTGATCCATCAAATAAATTTGCAGCTATTGTGTAGCTCTTCAGATCAGTGGTCACTAGTAATGCTGAAGAGTAAATCTATTTTACAACAGTATGGAAAAGGACTACATTTTCTGCTGTTGTGGAACTGCTACAGTCCCACACCTGCTCTACAGTGATTGAATATTTAATTACAGACTCGGTCACGGTTGTCTGTTAGAATGAGACGCTGTGTAATCATAGAGCTCACGGTAACCACTGCACAGACACACCGTTCAGTTCTCACCAATCCAAAAGGCCACTCTCCCTGAGGCTATCAAAAATGAAAGGGAAAGGACGGAACTTCGACACTCATAAAAAAGAAGTGCAAGATGAAGCAAAGCGCTTTATAATGACTGATCAAGTCTAAAGCAGCTCAATGGTCAGATCATTGTCTCTAAAAAGGCTCTTTATGTGGTCATTAGGTTCACACCTGCCTTATTCTCCTGAGGTCTGTCAGCACGATTCCATATTTCTCCCACCTCCGGTAGAGATGGTAATAGGTTTTGTTCTCACTCTTTTGGTGCTCTTCTTTTATGCCCGAGGATAAACGTGTGTCCAACAACAGGTCTCCTTCATCATTTTTCCACAGCTCCTTTAGCTTCATATCCTAAAAGGAACAAGAATGAATGAGGGACAAGAATGAATACAATGGGTAATGATAATCTATGAATCGGAGGGTAAGGGTATTATAGCCATATATATATATATATATATATATATATATATATGTTTGTTAGTGTGAGTGATGAACAGCATCATGTTAACCATTCCAAGATGGCAGACACATCAACATAATCTGTTTAAGTCTGTTCTGGTATATAAAATATTTACTTCAGATTTATTTTATTGTTTATTTCTTTGTTTAATAGTGACATGATTAAAAAAATAGCAGTGTATAAAGGCCTTGTCGAAACGCTTTGAGTAAATCATGTTGAAGTAGGGCTTCATCCAGAGGGATTGCTTTCTGTGATATATGTAATACACTAGAGAATTCTTTAGTCTCAAAAGCGTTTTTTTTCCTTTCTTTTTTTCTCCATTACAACAGTCAAGTGAAAATAGGCAAGGCTTTGAAGTTATCACTAAAATAACTTCTTAATATAACACCATTTATTAATAATGTTGATGAAACAATACGAGCAATAAAACTAGGTGAGAGAGGAAAGCAAAATTAACTGAAATATTCATAATCTCGCATTCTTTTATATACACACTGCGCATCTGTAATTCATTAGAGACTGCATTTCAACCCCCTTAATTGACTTTCCGTTCACAGGTGGATATGAAAGAAAGTATTTTGCTCCAGTTCTAATCCAAGAAAGAAAAGAAAAAGAGGAAATATGGGAAACAAATGGAACTAAAACTCTTTTCTTTTTGTTGTTGTTGTTGTTGGATAATGGGCACCCTGTCTACATTTCATTCATTTTCCACCGCCAACTTATGCTCAGCTGTCTGACCAGGCCCTGTTGCTATGAGGCATAATCACACTGCACATGAGGAAGGAGATCTAAACCTTTTCAAAGAACATGAGGGCTTCGTGAGAATTATAGCATTAACGTTGCACATCATTAGACACATGGCTTAAAGTAATAGCGAGGAAAGAACTTGTTTATATACACCGCATCTTTGAATTTAATATGTGCATTTGAACAGTAAAATGTGGATTTGCACCGAAGAATGTTTCACTAATGTCATATATTATGCATCCTAAAGATTAGCACTGTATGAACTTTAATGACAACATGGTCAAACTGTTTTTTTTAGGAATTACACTACAGTTAAAAGGTTTGGGGTTGGTAATATTTTATATTTTTGAAATAAGTCTCAGAGGCTGCATTTTTTTTTTAAATCAAAAATACAGTAAAAACAGTAATATTGTGAAATTATTACAATAAAAGAATAACTGGATTATATTTTATTTTATTTTATTATTGTAATGTATTCCTGTGAATGCAAAGCTGATTTTTCAGCAGCCATTACTTCAGTCTTCAGTGTCACGTGATCCTTCAAAAAACATTCTGCTGATTTGGTGTAACATTTCTATTGACAACTGTTGAAAACATTAATATTTTTGTGGAAACCATGATTCTTTTCTCTTTTTTTTTAAAATAGTTAGAAAGTTATTTGAACAGCATTTATTTGAAATAGAAATAGAAATCCTTTTAACATAATACATTTCTTTGCTGCCACTTATGATCAATTCAATGCATCCATGCATCCAATAAAAATATTAATTTATTTAAATAATAATAATAATAATAATAACAATAAATCTTGCTGACCCCAAATTTTTGAATGATAGAGTATATCTAAAAAAAAAAAAAAAAAAAAAAAAAAAGTTCATTAAGTGCTCATGATTTTTGGAACTTTATGAGACAATTTTTTTTTTTTTTTTTAAGTGTAGAAAAGAAGAGAATCATCACAGATGCATTTGATAGGCTGGTTAATTATTACACAAAGTGAGCCAACAAATCCCAGGCAGATGGTCTGGCATAGCTAGGCTCACTGTGCTAGTCAATACGTAGGTAGGATGTTCAATACGGCTACATGGCAGGCATATTTGGCTTTCCTTCTGGAGCCATGAGCTGAGAAAAAAGTCCAAGAGAAATGTTTCATATTTATTTCAATTTTAATTTACAACATTGCACTTGCTGTGTGTGCACATTAAAGTTTTCATCTTGGCTGGTGGTTTAAATGGTGGCTGTATTATGCAAGTTTCACAGCACACATTACTCAAGGATTCCCCGCCTTCATTCCTGCTCAGCAGCTGTAGTTTAAAGTGAAAAAAGAGAATGCATAAACTTTTACTTATTGAAAGCAGCTACAAAGAGGACGCATGTGCCTTTTCATAAAGAGTTTATATACTGTTTTTATGGAAAATTATTCTGAACATAAAGCTCTAAAAAGTTTAAGAAAAGTAAAATGTATATCTATTTAAAAAATGTTTTTCCTTCTCGGCAAGTCAAAGAAAGGCATTTTTTACAGTAAACTTTATACTTTAACAAATAATAAATGAAATATTTTCTCATAATACCGCACAGGTTTTCAGAGGTAATGAATTTGGCTATCACTCACAAGCGTTTCCTTCTGTACAAGCTTTTCCATTTTCACAATAGTGCAAAGCATTCCTTAACATAACCCATTGTTTGCTGTTTTTATCTACAGGGCATTACTGACAGATACTTCCAGTAAAGCATTCAGCGAAAGAGGTCACTAATTTGACCCTGCACTACAATTATCCCTATAGCCACTGATAGCTTGGTAGTCTTTTTTTTTTTTTTTTTTAACTTTTGCTTGAGGGATCTACTGGGCCAGGGAGCAGGTCTGGGAAGTGCTGCATCCACTAATGGCTATAGCTCTAAGAGGCTGGCCTGCATAAACAACAACCCGGTGCAATCAGCAAGATGGTGCACTTCTCTTCTAGGGGAGTGTGATTGGGGACAATGTGTTTTTTTTTTTTTTTTCTTCCACTTCACCCTTCCCTACAGAGATTTAAACAGGGCAGTTTGTATGAACATGCCATAGTTGTTCTCTTTATTTTACCATATATTGTATTTTACATTCAGGTTTTAAAATGTATGGGTTATCCCATTTATTAAACTTACATGTTACACTAATAATAATAATAATGTTTCATTCATTCATTCATTCATTCATTCATTCTTGCAAAGACATCTTTAAAATAATGGTTTAACAACAACAATAATAACTATTATTATTATTATTATTTTATTTTAGGTAGTTACATACGGAAGAGGATTAGGGCCAAGCAATGATTAAAAAAATAAAATAAAATAGAAGCACTCGAGATTAAAGTCATTATTAAGCAAGATTAAACTCGTTTTGAGAATAAAGTCGAAATAAAATCTCGAGAATGAACTCATTACATTTTGAGAATAAAATCGTTATGTTTCGAGAAAAAAAAAATTAAAGTTCGAGAAAAAAGTTGAAATAAAATGTCGAAAATAAACACTGATTCGTTCAGTATCATGTTCATTGCGTACTGAAAGAGCTAGGACATGACAGAGTTAGATCTCTTAGTCAAGCTATATTTTAGGCTTTCTTTTAGTAACAAATATACTATAAGCTTTAGCTAATTATGTGTCCGTTCAAGCGTAAATTTGCGCGCTCTCTGTGTGTTCGCTATGGATGAAGCGTCACGTGCACATAGACGCGGCGCATTCTCAAGTTCAAGGCGGCAGAGCAAAACAGTGAATCTAATGACCATACAGACAAAAAGTTAACTTCAAAAATTAAAAACAAAAGTGGCGTCCATGTTTTTACTGTAAAAACGACAGTCTATATCTAGTCATATAAGCAGGCTTACAGGCAGATTAAATAGGCTACACAAAAACAAATAGGCCTATAGACTACTGGAAAATGTCTGTACACACTCTTCCTCATTATGCTTATCTGCACATAGTATGGTTTATTAATAAGGTGTTTAAAGAATTTGATCTTTTAATTCCACTGTCTTAGTTTGTACATTAAACCATGCTATCGGTTTTCTTTATAAGGCGCGTTATGAAGGAAAATGCTTAACGTGCAATTAAACGTGTTGCGTTCATATGCGCTCATCTGTTTATAGTATGGTTTATTAATAAGTTGTGTACAGAATTTGATCTTTTAATATCACTGTTGATGCCTTAAGCCACGTTAAGCTTTTTGACTAAGTAATCCAACTCTGTCATGTCCTCTATCAGTATGCAATGAACATGACGCTGTTCGAATGCGTTTATTCTCGACATTTTATCATCGACTTTTTTCTCGAAATGTAACTAGTTTTTTCTCGAAACATAACGACTTTAATCTCGAGATGGTTTTATTTATTTTTTTATTATTGCTTGGCCCTATTCCTCTTCCGTAGTTACAAGCATGAATTTGCAAGAAAAAATAAATATATAAATAAACAATACAATTTATAAAACTAATAATAATAATTATTATTATTATTATAATTTTTTTACATTTTAAAACAAGTGCAAGTGTGTTACAAGTTCACATCATCAGGCTGATGGGTCATTTACATACTGCATGATCAAGGATAAGGATGTCACTATTTAATATAGTTTGAGATAAATGCGCTTTGTGTTTTGAAGTGCTCCCATTTCACTACTGTAAGAACAATGCCAGAAGCCTTGCTGGTTATAGTAAAGAAGGATGAGCTCTTTTTCTCTCAGATGAGAGCCATCTGGCTGGGAGCAAGGCCAACGGATGAGTCTTGGGAACAGGCCTCTAAGAATTCCTGACCCTTGGTAGGTTGACTATGAAAAAAGACGGTATAAAACGCCACTGGGGCCTTGGGCTGGAAAGGGATTTGGACCCGGAGAGGGTGTGTGTCTCTGAAGAGGGTTCACACTTGGACTGAGGGTGAAGCATTACGAGAAAACAGACAGATGGGAAGAAAAAATGCAATTAGTGCCATGCTCTGGACATGGGGAAATGGATTTTTAATCCTGTGACCTAATTATAGAGTTTGTTTCGAGTGTGTATCTCTTTTCATTTCCTAATGAAGTACAGTCATTGCAGTTTCTCAAAGAGCTACATCAGCAGATTGATGTTTATATTATCCAATGCTCTTTTTAGTCTGGCACATAACAAAAGAGGTTGTTAATTTGGTTCGAAATTGATAAAGCAACATTTTACTCATGAGCCCTTGCTTCAAATGTAGGTTCAGTCATACTTATGAAAGCGCTCAGGACTCCAGAGTCTCTCTCTAGAAGACTCGCTGTGTGGCTGAACCACGGCCAGGCTGCCCATTACACTGAAGCAGCTTGAAATCCAAAGCAGCAGGAAATGAAACCATCAGATTCCCACCCACATCCATCCACACAGCGGCAAGCTCAGCCAAGTCTCACACAGCAGAAAATCTATTTCGCACTGTATTGGGTTATAGCTCTAATCAACTCTTTCTTTGTAAACAAAGTGTTTAATTTAATACAATATTTCAATATGCTACTTAATGGAAATATACATGTGCTGCAGCACCGGAATGGGATCGGAGATCCTCATAATGCATATGTAAGCCTGTATGCATATGTATGCCAGTGCATCAGCAGTTTGTCTAGTGTCATAGCACAAGATGAATAGGTAAATAGATACACAGCCTCAAGCTCACTGACTTTCTTATCATTTAACACAGACATTTGTCACCTTCTGTCATTTTAGCACTTGGAAGGCAAAAGTCAGAACAAAACATTTACCCGCTGCCATCGGGGGAGCCGAATGCACATGCGACACACCACTGCTTTCGTGAAGGGGGAGAGGCCAGCTGCCCATATATGAGGTACATAAAGTCTGCCATTTTTAAAAAATGACCAGGGGGACGCAACCACTTCAAACAGTGAACACAAATGGAGCAACTGTTTGGGGTCATATGCCCCCACTGTTTTCATTCCCTCACACCCCCACCACTCTGCACTCACCTCTACCTGCCTCCCTTTCCCACTCAGACCTTCGACACACCCCTTCTCTTCCTCTGTTTCTCTCTCTCTTTCATTCCACTCTGCTCTCTGCAGGCCACAACAGTCAGAAGGAAAACAGACACAGCAGTGCATTTTCAATTGGATCTTCAGAATTCCAGCAAAATAAAAGGGCAGATAGCCTTTGTGAAGTCATCTCACCCGGAACGAACCAACATCGGTCCCCTGCTTGGTGTCCTCCATCCCCACACCCCTCCTGGCCCCTGACACTCAATACACTTTCCCTTTCAAGCTTTTGCTGCAGTAAGGTAAGGCTAGCCAATACAAAAACATGACAGATACTATACATAAAATGCAAGGATTCAATACATTTATGTAAGGGATAATGTACACTTATTGCAAATATAAACACGATCAACTACAACTATTTACCAAATAAGTAAATATTTAGACCTTAAAAGAAAAAGAAAAAGAAATAGTCTATTACAAATTATAAAACTATTAGTTCCTGTCCTTGATTCTGATTGTCAGTATTCACGATAAAACACGGCTATGACCGCTTCACCCAATGGTTAGCAACCACTCTTAGCAACGTAAACTGTTTGTTCTCAATTGATATTGTTCATTGAAGCTTACTGTACCATGTAGAAGAGTATTGTGAGAAAAAGATTGAGTTTATTACCTACATTCAGATTTAGCATTTTCCTTCAGGTCAGTCCTATGTTCATAATAAAAATCTGTTATAAATAAAAATGTCTGATGTATTATCTTGTCCTTTTAACAGTTAAGGGGTTTTCCCGCTAGTCAAAGCATTTGTCAGCGTCTTTTTCCGTGTTCACAACAATTCAGTCTTTTCAATGTAAAAGTCTTCGCTACTGACTGACACACTCATAAAGACAGTCTTTGCCATCATTTAATTGCGTAATAATGTAACTTCTGTTGCTGTTCACGGTCAGGGACTATTTTTAGGCTTTTATTGAAAGTTTACTTCATGAAAGTTGCATTGATACATATTTTTGGCTTTAATATTTGTATTGTGTGGTAACTGTTTTATGAAAGCAATATGGCATGAGAGGCTGTGCTCTCGTGAATAAGTCACGGCTGAAGGGCGTTGTTAGGCACGACGCAAAGCGGAGTAAACTTTCAATGCTTTGCTTACGTAAAAAACAATCGGCCTAGCAACAACACAAACATTGCAGCAACACAAATATTGCAGCAATATTACGGTAATTATACTGTAATTATAATTATACTATAAGTCCTCAGAGGTAATTTTCACTATGATTAGGTGTGTTGCAATATATAAATATTCACGATAAGCATTTTATTTAAAAAAATAGTTGACATATCTGTAGTATTTGGCATTCTGGTGCCTTAATTTCAGTTGCCATCCGTCATAAAACAGAGCGAAGAAAACGCAGTGTGTAGCTACAGCCAACAGGGAATATTCTAGCAAGTTTCCCTCAAAGTTATGAATAAATGTTCTTACAGTAATATTAACAGAACATTCGTTCAAAGTTATATGGTCTGTAATAATGTTCTCAAAACGTTAGCAAAAAAATCTTTCTTAAAACATTTTTTTCTTTCTTTCTTTTTTAGAAATGTTTTAGTTCATATAATGTTTTTTGCTGTTGTTACTACTTGTTTCAAAGTATTAATGGAATTTTCAAACGTAACATTCCCATAATGTTGGAAAAATTATAAAATGGAATGTTCCTTTAACTTTCATTAAGGGGGAAAAAACATTTTAAAACATTAAAAAAAAATTAATTAAAAAAATAGACATTTTGAACATTCAGGAAACATTCAGAAATAAAGTTTTCATAACTTAATGGGAACATTAGCTAAATGTTCTTAGAACATATTTTTGTCAGCTGGGATGCTGCACAAAATTATGTCTGAGGAAATGACAAAAGAAAGCAAGACACTCTATCCACACCCGTGGGAATCCGTAAAAAAAGACTCCCCGGTCTGCAGAAAATGTTGTTCCTTTTGTATGCTTTTATGTTATGGTTACAGACTCTCTCTCCGCCTCCTACACTTGTATTATGAGTTCATTCATTGGCTAAAAATAGAGAAAACACAAAATAAAGTTAAAGTTGAATTATTTTAGCCATGATGATAATATAGTGAAAACTGTGATATTGTGACAGCCCAAATTACAATCAATAAGCGAGGCTCAAAATAAAGCTAGTTGTTCCAAACACACGAATGATAAAATGGAAGAAATAAATAAAAAATAAACATGTAATAGGGGTGTTTATTTTGTGGGAATGCTTATAGTAAAAAAAAAAAAAAAAATATATTGCAACTAATTTGATCAATGAATGATGTGTGAAACATGGACACTATAATGAAAAGTGTTATGAAAAATATTGTTCTGTCGCAATATAGTATATTAAACAACTATCAGCAGATTAGATCAGAAAGCTGTCTAAATCCATAGCTAATACTGACAACACAATATGATTACAACAGTTGGTGAACACCACTTGTAATAGCTTTAAGACTGTTAGGTCCTAAAATAATTTGATTTGTGCAGCAAGCGCTGACATAACTTATCATCTACAATTTTTCCCTTTCCTTATCTTTATGGGATGGTTTTGAGAAAAGGTCTGATCATCTGTGCAAGTTGTGTGTACTTATTCTGCATGCAATGCATATGATTATGCAAATTATACTGAAGGTAATAAATCCTTGTTCAAGCTGAAGGTTGTAGTAACGCCTGTCTTTTACTTGAGACAAATTCTGTGTGGAACTTGAACGTTTGCATTAAAAACAGCAACCCTTTCAGTAGTCGTGACTGGCAAAAGCTATGAAATATTCCATAAAAAAGAAAATTACTAAAAAGGAACCTGCTGTGTATGCTTCATTTGTTTATAGTTACGCTTTTAGTGAACATTCAGCAGATGAACTGATGACTATTTATGACAGCCCTGTAAATAAGTGGAAGGCAATCAGTGCTTCAAAATTAGACATGTGCATCATGCTGTCTGTAATGGTTTTGGTGATCTTTTAAGTTTGCATTTTGAGTTTGTCCATTGTACATTCAGTTTAAATGTATGTTTTCCAACCATTTTAGTGAGTTTGTCAAGTCTAGTCAAGCCTTTATCAAATTCCAGTCATGTTTACATTAAAGTCATATTCATGCCAAGTCTTTTAGTTAAGCCAGTTTTTGGGATCCTTGTTTATTTTGATATTTGCTTTCTATAAATAAATATTTTCTTTTTGTTTACATAAAATGCACTTTTCCTGTCATCACACCCTGCAGGCTTCCTTACATTAGTTTTAATGAGTGATTAAAACAATAACAAATTAAGGTCCAGTTTCACAGACAGGGCTTAGTCTAAGTCAGGATTAGGCCTTAGTTCAATTAGAACATTTAAGTAGCTTTTATAAACTTACCCTTACTGGTAATCATCTTGAGACAAAACAATGGCACTGACATAATTTAAGATATGTCAGTAAAAGTTGCTTTCAGTTAAAACAGCTCAAACATGCATTTTAGTCCAGCTTAAGCTTTGTCTGTGAAACCAGGGGTAAAGGTTTTTAGAAACCAACGTAAACTTGCATAAACCCTATTCATGCAATATCTTTAGCAATAAATTTATTGCACTGATTATTGTACAATAAAAAAACTAGTATGCTTCTGTTAAACTATTAAAAAAAAAAAATACACACACACACACACACACACACACATACTAAAAACCATGGAGATAAAAGTCCCACAAACACCCTCCTAACTGTGTGTATCTGCCCTAAAAGCCCTAAGTCGGTGAGCCCTGACGATGTGATTGCCTAATTTGTGTTTCTGACAAGAACATCACACCACCTGAAATAGATGGGTTAAAAAAATGACATGAATAATGTATTTGAAAAGATATGCTCACAATTATCACATTTATTTCTTTCACCTGTAATATTACGGGACAAATGGGTTCCAATAAATGTGATGCAGGTCTTTTCAAGAGGACATTTCATTTTCAGGGCACCGGAGATGTGGAGGGTGAATAAGATAATTATCAGGCTCGCTGCTTGTTCTGCATTAGCTCTAGTGGGGAGTGATTATGGGAAACAGCTGAATTGCAGGAATAGCTTTTGAACCATGACAATGGAGGTTATCACTGCATGATGCTAATAAGGGATTGAACACTCGCATAATATGAGCGGTAAGAAGAGGGCTTGATGCAACGAGATGAGCTGGGCTTAAAGTAACAACACTCTAGATCAACCTGACCCATGATTTGCAATGCAAGGGATATTCAAGGAGATATATTTCTAAACGATTAAAACTCTGTTTAAGGGGGTTAAGTGTTTCTACCCAGCAGCAACCAATGCCCTGGTTGATCCATTGGGTGGTAAATGATTAATAGCCTTTAATTAGTGTCCCTCTATGCCCTTCTATGTAAAATAATTGTTGTTTATATACTGCTCAGAGCTATTGTTTATTCTTTGTGGCAAATTAAAACACACCTATATTTTAGTTTGCCCTTATTGTCTCCTACTAGCCAATATGGTGCAACTTAATTTAATACAAACCAAGACTGATCACAATATCTCAGCTCAAAGTTAGCCTCTGGCCGTATTGTGAAAGTAAATTACCTGTACTTGAGTACACTGCGATATTTTGTGCAACCACTGAACCATTGTGTTTGGGATCAAACGGCAGAGGACAAAGAAACATACTGCAAGTGAAATGAAATAGTTAAAAGTGCACAGGCCCTCAAGGACGTTGTCTCTTTGGTCTATTTGTTTCCCGTGTCAGAGCTCCCTTGGGTCTCCGGAGGAATTCAGAGCCTTTGGAATGATACATGTTCCAAACAGCCTCAAGGTGGCCGCAGGCAAGTGTCACTACCAATTGGATATTCCTGGTAAGTACTTTACATGCTTCAAAGCAAAGGTCAGTCATCTGGTACGTCTTCATGTCTAGAGCGCAATGCTGATTAACCAAAAACACCCATATCTT
This sequence comes from Elopichthys bambusa, assembly GCA_037101425.1. Taxonomy (NCBI): domain Eukaryota; kingdom Metazoa; phylum Chordata; class Actinopteri; order Cypriniformes; family Xenocyprididae; genus Elopichthys; species Elopichthys bambusa. Next base: position 21,062,528 of record CM074432.1, read on the forward strand.
CTGAAGAATGGAACATGCATTTGGATTATGGGAAATAATATAGGGTACAACAGGGCTAAAGGCGCACGGGGGTAAAAGGTGCATTTGACTTTATTCTCTTTTAAACCACTAGATGGCAAAAAAAAAAAAAATTCAGCTTAGCACTTTTCTTAACAACCGCTTTTGATGATGCAGGTGGAAATTTGGACGCAATCGCGGACAGCAACGGAATGTTGATTTTACGCTAATTTGATCAAATATTTATTGTTTTTTTAAAAATGTAGATTTATGTAGCAAACGAGAATTGATAAAATTATTGAATATATTTTGAGACAAAGGTCTTTTTTTTTTCCAGTTTTGTTCAAGGTAAATAAAGCAACAGTTTTTCAATAACAGAATAATATGTAAAAGTATGGTATTGTTACAGTATACACGGGCCGGAGACAGATGATGTCAGAGTAGGTGGTTTATTAGAACACAAGCAGAGTTATGGGTGATAAACGGGTGATGACAAGGAAGGCAGACGACACTCACACACGAACAGGAGAACACAGGAGGAAGATCGGAGACACTGGAGGCGGGTGAGTAATACTGGAGTCCTTCAGGTAAGTCAGAGGTAAGTTCCTTGACGTGAACGAGACCAGACAATGAGGGTGAATGTGTGAGTGTCTTTTATGTTAGTGCTGATGAGTGAGCTGATATGGTGCAGGTGTGCGTGATTAGTACTCTGGAGATGGAGTGCGTCGTGATTGGTGGTTGTTGGAACCTGGCGTGTCTGTGACAGGTATTTGGGGTAAAAGGCACCCTTGTTGTTGGGGGTGAAAGACACAATAATTGCACAATAACATGATAATAAATAGCTGGCTGACTTTTCCATTTGTTGACATGACATGGTTAGATTCAGATGGTAAATATAATATATCAAATATATCAAAGAGATAATCACCATATTATAATGAAACCTTCATATTCATAAATATGATATAAATCCTATCATATAATAAAATATCATATTTATTTTTTACTACAGAAAGTTATTTTGGATCTCATTTAATGCTTTCAGAATCTTTACTTTTGTAAATAATTTTGTTTCTGTATTTTTAAAATGAAAATATTTTAATGACAGTATATTTGCTTCATCAATGTACAATAAAAAACATATTTATTTCTGTAATAATACACTATGGGAGTAGCGAAAAGCACATTTTCTTAGGGTGTGCTTTCAGCCCCATTGTACCCTAATACATTAGCAGCTTATATAAAAAAAGTTTTTTTTTTTTAGTCAGTTTTTTTTTTATTCTTTCAACTTCAAAGTCTTGAGCATACTCCAGTATTTTATTATACTTTACACCAGGGGTATGAAACGTTGATCCTGGAGAGCCACTGTCCGGCAGAGTTTAGCTCCAACCCTAATTAAACACACCTGAAGCTAATCAAGGTCTTCAGGATTACTAAAGTTACAGGCAGGTGAGTGTTTTTTTCAGGGTTGGAGCTAAACTCTGCAGGACAATGGCCCCCCAGGAACAACGTTCCCCGCCCCTGCTTTACACCATCAATTCACTGCAGCAGCCAAACACTATAATTATCTGAAAACACTTCTGAGTAAGCTTCTATTCAACACACTACATTGACTTGGATGAATGAAGACATATACACATAAATGCCACACTTTCATATAGGATGGATAAGTGTTGTCAGAGAACTTCGATTTGAACTTCTCGATGTCTTCCAAGAATTATTCTTCCCTATTTCACTGTTCTCTTTCTTTTTCTCTTTTTGGCAGCGCAAATTCTATCCTTACATGGAGCTGATCATGGTGCTGTTTTTCTCTGTTTGCACACAAAGCCTCAGGGAAGCTCAGAGAAAAAGTTAGCAGTAGGCTGGGGATCCCAAACGGGTTGTGCGAAAACGATTCTTTTGACTGCTGGAAATATAGCTCATATATAACCAGGCACCTTTCTATGATGCATCTACAGAGGCCTGCTTGGATCCTCCCAGAAGTTAATGGGAAACAGTCAGCCAGAACAATGGCATTAGAGCAGCTGGATGTGTAGTTTAGGTAGGGAAACCCTTTATAAACATATAAAAGGTAAGGTTATCTGATGTCAAAACCTACAAAGAACCTCTCAATCAAATAATATATACACAAAAACACTGCCTACAGTTCAGTGAAAAAAAATAAAAAATTCACAATAACATGAAACAATTTGATTCATTTTCTCTCTTTATTCTTTAGCACATTGTGAAACATGACCTTGCAATGCCAAACAGTTATCATACATATTAAAGTTTTGCTTTTGCATCAATATATTGCAACAATTCAGTCTGAATATGAGCCAAGACTGAAATCGATTCACCACTAAATATTTATGCATTAAAATTTTACAACCTCTGCCATTTTGATAAATAAATAAATAATGCCATGTAATCCAACCATGGCACTCTAAAGTGCTGCCTTTATTAAAATAAAAGCATATTGTATTTTTCTCAGTAAGACATTTCATTAGGGTAAAAAAAAAAAACAGGTAATTGGCTTCTAATGTAAAGCGATATCAATCATCATTTTATTGCTGCACTCAGCAGTATTGTGAACAGTCCAAGCATTCAGTTCAAGATGGAACATGCAGAAGGAAAAGAGCAATTTTCTTAGCCTAAATGGAAAGTTCTGTCAAGTAGTTTGGAGTGATCCACCATCAATCACAGATAAATTCTCCTGAGCTGGGTAGCGACGAAAAAAAAAAAGAAGGAAGGAAAAAAATTGGGAGCACTCCATTACCTGGGTGTCTTTCAAAGTGACTAATGGCATGTGACAAAAGGCATTCAAGAGTCACACAATGTGTTGCCTTCATAAAAATGAACCTACTGCCACCCGGTAACACACCTCACATAATCAAGTCTCAATCTCTGAACAAAAGGATGGGTCTCATTTATATAGCTCAAATGGTCAGTTTAGTTTCTAAAAATAGTTTCTGGCATCACCACCAAGCCTAATGAGCAGAGGTGTAAAGTGTTTTGAGAAATTATATGGAAGATACAGTCATTGAGCGTAGACTTTGTATTACTTTTAGTAAAACTTTTTTCAGGTGTGTTCACGACACATTGAGGTTTTCATGGGCCAAGACCAGAAGGGACTAATAGATTGCAAATTACAGGTTATTGTTCAGCAGTATATTTGATTTCTTAGCCAATTAAAAACAAGAGATAGAAAAAAAAATGGTATTACACTTGAAAATTCTGTACCCCTCACTTCTGAAATGATGGCTACACCCCTGGATACAATGTCAACATTATTCAAAGTTGAAAGTCAACGTATCTAAATCGTAGGGCCTACTTGAGTGAAAATGCCCAGATTTAACTCTACCTATTTTCTCCACAAAAAAAGCAGATTTTCACCTCTTTTGCCTTGTCACATTCACAATGGTCTTAATGCCCTGATAACGTGTATGACAATAACATGTCCAGATTTTAAACTGAAACTTTAAAGTCAGCAGCAGCTGATTTTGAGCATAGTTTGTCACAGGCATTATACATGCTAAATTTATACAATTTATTAATATTTGCTTGCCAAAACAATGGTCTGATATGTGTGTTTCCTTTACAGTTTTGCTGTTTCATTAATCATTTTAATTATAATGTTAAACTCACCCCGTACAGTCACAATGTGTCTTACATAAACTGTATTTATTTGTTTGTTTGTTTTTGGGGAAATTGTTAAATAGCTTTTTTTAACCAAGGTTTTAAGGTTTGTGTCTTTACAAAAGTGACAAACAAATCTTTCCTAATAAATATTTACTAAAGTAAAAAGTGTGACAACTAGCCTTGCTCCCCCCTAATGATGAAGAAATGTTACTCTAGTACATTACATCTCTTCTAATTAATTTAGTATAGATTTATTTCTCATTTCCTTCTCACCTTTGTTTGTGCAATCTATCTATTTCCCTGTCCCTTTCTCTCTCCTGTTCTCTTACTCTGTCATTTCCATGACAGCATGATTTCACTGATGCAAAATAGCAGATCAGTCTTTTTGAGGCCTATCATATCGTCAGTGAATAAATCACTGCTGGGGATTGACAGAAAATATGAGATGATTGTATATGTCATTCTCAATTACTGAGACTGTCTTTCCAGGGGTGTCTAAAAACACACTAAAATGCTTCTATAACACTGAAAACAGTGTAATAAAATAACACATGGAAACAAACTTGCTATGCTTAACTGTAAGCAAGGAAGTATACACTGTATGGCATATGATAATTTACTGAGGTTGCTTGACTTGTAAATTCCAGGTTTTAAATGTCAATTCTTCAAAATATAATGAGGTTAATAGATCTCTTACCATCTGCTTAAAGATATTTTCAGAGTGCCCTGCAGTGTCCCAGGGGTCTTCAGCAAAAAGATTCGAGGGGATATTCCTCATCATTATTCCCCTGCTAGATTGCTTTAAATGTCCCAAACCCGCAGACAGAGATCTCTGGACTTTCTTACATGTTCTCATCCCCACAGTCCTGGTGCTAATGGTCTCTTTTTCACCCGAATGTACTCCCAAGACCAGAAGTCTTGTGAGAGCTTCTTTCAAATTTAATTTAAAGGTAAGAGGGGAAAGCCTTGCTAAGGTCTGACTCTCCCTCTTCTCAGTTCTCATATACCCCTCTGTAACATGCTTTTTCTTCATATTCGGCATTTTTCAGCAGACAGAAGAAATGCTTTTGATTTTATGTAGCTTTAAAAGACATTAAGATAAACTGCATTATACTGTACATTATCACTCCACAACAATGCTTGTATGCTTGCTTACTAATTATAAAAGAGGTAGGTCTATGATAAAATGCTAACAAGAGGTCCAAGAAACAACAGAAAATATTACAAAATAAAAATGAGATGAGTCTGTAGATCTGGAAAGAAGACTGTTTGATAGGTCAAACAAAACTTTTTCTTTCTTTCTTTCTTTCTTTCTTTCTTTCTTTTTCCTGTCTCTCTCCAGATCGCCTGTCTTTATAATGTGTGGATGTACCTTTTCCCTCTCTGACACAGAAAACTACAAAGCCATCATCTGTGATAATGATGGCAGTTTTTCCTCTCTCACTGTCTCTTTTGTTATTGAGCTTTCTTTTGTTCAAAGCCTGTCAGGTCTACTGTACCACCTGCCCCAAGAGTTTAAGTAAGTCTTAAATGACTGTCATAATCAAGGGGGAAAAAATCTTTATAGAATGTAATTGGACTTGGATATCAATGAATGATAATTACCACATTAAGAGTCTCGTTATTAGGAGCTACACATCTGCAGAATCCATTAAAAACTCAAAAATGACAAACACTGCACTGCAAACGCAACTAGTATAGGGTTACTAGGTACTGAGTCAAGCCTGCTGTAAGACCTGCTTTGTGTGTTTTAGACAAGGAGATTTTCTTTCTTTCCTTTACAGTATGTGAAGGACGGTTTTAAGATGCCAGCAATTTACTATAGGCTACACATAAATTACTGCACGTAACTTGTATTTTATGTTTGATGATCCATACTTTAGTAAATGTCTCGCATTTGAAATCGAGTAAACCACATGATAAACTAAGCAATGCTGTAATTAAAGACACATATCAAAAGAAAGCGTATGCAGTGATGATGATGATGATGGGCATCAACAGGAGAGTTGAAAAAGCTTGACACAGTGAGGCTTTTCTTTATAAAAGATAAACCTTAATTGTATCATGTAATTTCTAGATTTTCTGCAATCTGTCTCAGTCTTTAGGGAACAAAACATCTCCCAAGAATTTGGAGCTAATGATAGCCTGTCAGAGGTGCAGCTGTCTAGAATAAATTGTCAGGTTCCCTTATAAACAAGAATTCCCTAAACATCCAAGATGGTCCCAAACAAAAACTTATTTGTCTTCATATACAAAGTGGTAAAAAAACAAAACAAAAAAAAACAGCACCTTCAACAAATTCAGTACATGAAAAAAAAAAAAAAAAGAAAAGAAAAGAAAAGAAAAGAAAATGGGCATCCACACAAATTACCTGGTTGTCATCTTAAAGCAGATGCATGAGGATGAGATGAATTTATCAAACTTTATTTTTTGGGCATTAAAAGTGGCTCAATGAAATTCTTAAGCATTTATGTGTGAGTTTGAGATTTTAAACATATGATCATTGATGACGGCCTGACGTCCCTCTGGCAATGAGACTGGTTGTGTTGCGCTACTGTTGTCTTTTTAAAAACAAAATTCGCTATTCCATGTCCTCAGAGCCCTTACTTTAATCATTAATTTAATCAAGCAGTCGAGGATTTGAGGTGTTATCTTTTCTACTGGATCAATAGGATAAATAATGCTCTACATCCCAGCTTAGTGGTCAGCCCAACATCTCTCATTATCACCACCATCAGCCCATAGCAAAAGATAAATACATCTGATCCATCCATTCGAGCAGAGCCTGATCTGTCACCAAAAAATCTATTTGTAGTAAATCTCGAAGACATGGGAAATATGCACTACAGAATCTGTAATAAGATTCTTATGTTCTTACAAAGAAACCTCTCATAGACAGAGACTGAAATATATATGTAACACTTTCAAAGAATGTCAGACAATGATAATGTTCTTGGCATAGTATCAGATGTGCTAATTTGAGTTTGTGCAATTTCATTAATCTAAAATGCTAAATGAGCTTCTTTTCTTGTCCAGGGTCTCCTGATATGTAATAGAGGGATCAAGAGACTGTGTAGTCTATGAAATTCTTCTTGCTGGTATATGTAGGCTACATTGATCACTTTTTGGAACACACACAGCCAATGACTGTGGCAGGTGAGAAGAAATAGGCTGGCTTCTGACAAATGCCTCTTACAGACATGTAATGTTGTCCAAGGGACCTGCGCTGCAAGCCTTTGTGAGTCATTTCTCTTCTCCTCTGTTACTACCCATACGTGCTGTGAAAGCAAGAGCTATTGCAACCTGGGGAAATCTCAAACAACATGGCACTGAGTTAATTAATAACAAGAAGAGCTTTAAAAATAACCGTATGTGATCTGTGGACATGGATTGTACAGGTAGAACATTTCTCTGATGTCATCATAGCTCTTGGAACAATGATAATGAGACTGTATCGTCATTATTCTGCTCTTATAATGCACTGATGTACCACTAATAGTATAGAACATCTCGGGTTTTCTAAAAACACAAAGGACTGCAAGTTTTTATTTCAGATCATATGCAAGCCACCACAATATTTTGTGAAAAATATATATTATGGCTCCATCTACAATTTTCATCTCCCCCATGTACATACAGTACAACCCGATTGTACGTATTGTAGTGCTACTGATATGGGTCGATGCAGTGGGAAATGCGGGTGAAATGAGCCACGACAAGGGGATTTGTTCACAGAGTTTACTGAACTTCTGCACAGATGTAACTCAAAGTTCACAGCGCACTCACCAACAGTATCGTTCATGAACACACACTTTATATGAAATTTTCGCGGTTGCTAGGTGCTCTTGCTCCGGCACAGGACGGCAGTTTTTGCGAGCGACCCCAAAAACTAACAAAAGAAAAACTTAACTTTACGCTCTATACAAAAGAGTGCGTAACTGAACAACCAGTAAGAGACTAGATCACAGAAAGGGTAACTAAATTGTATGTATTTTACGAGTTGCCAAATTCGTATGAATGACCTACCCCCTAACCCCGCCCCTAAACCTACCCGTCACTGGGGTTTGGACAAATTTGTATGAGTGAGGTCGTACAATACGTATGAATTGGGTAACTGGGAAATAACCCTAAACCTAACCCCTGTAGTTACCTTATATTATCAGTATTTTCTTAGGTAAGTAAGTATACACAAGTACACGTACTGTAAAATAAAGTGCAAACTTCATTCTTTCTACTTCAGTTTGTTTTTGGAAACTGTGGCGTTGCATGGCATATCTTTCAGAGATAATATAATCTATAGAACCATCAGTATTATGAACACTCATAAGTCATATGAGTTCACATTACAATACCACAGAAAGGGTTTTTTTTTTTTTGATGATGATGATGATGATTTGATGACAATTTATTTTATTATATTTGAAAAACTAGATGTGAGGAATAACATTTTTGACATCAATGCCCTAGTGCTGAAGGGAACATTAATAGTCTGTGTTTTTATTACGGCCATTTCCTGTTTATTCTGAGGCCTCATCCATCTCTGTGAAAGCTTCATTGTCTGCTTATTAGTCCTTAATTCCAAAATTTGAAATTTCTAATAAGCTGTGATGGATTATAATGTTGCTTTGTCAGATTCAATTTGGGTGGTCATATTTACTCAATATAACGGCAACTAGCTTACTTTGAAAATTATGTGCCTGAAATGATGTTTGGTGGAAAAAAAATTGAGCCTGCATGCTGTTGTTTGCTAATCAGACGTCAACTATGGTTAGCCATTAGAATGCCCTAGTGGGGGGAAAAAAACAAAAACAAAAGAAAACTTAGTTTGATCCACAATTGATGGTTTGCAAATTACTTCAATCTAGTTATGTTTTTTCTTCTCAACTTCTCTGAATAATGCATTTATCCAATAATAACTTTCTAAGGCATGTTAAATCTGCTACGGGATCTAGCTTCATCAGAGTCAAGGATTTATAGGAGATGCTTCTCTAATATCAATGATTTTCTACACCATTACATTCCTGACTACATGTCCTTAAGAGGAAATGACAAAAGGATGGATTGGTGGAAAAACAGGCAGCGAGATAAACTACATGGGTTCTGTCACAAACAATATTAACTCTATGCAAGTGAAAGACAATGCAGTGAGCCACTAAATCTAATCCAATTAAAGTACCTGAAAAAGCCTTTGCTAAGGGGAATGTTTCTTTTTATTGCTGGTAGCTGGTTTGCTTATGCTGATATGCTTTCCTTTTTAAGGTCATGGAGATGTTCGATAACTACCAAACTATGGCATGGAGCATTTGGCGTTTAGAGAACCAGGCCAGACTGGAGGGAAAGGTTTTGTAGGGCCTGATATGAAATAAGTGTCAGAGGTTAAGCCTGTAGCAGGCTTACAGAAACTCATTTCTCTTATCTTTTTCTGGTCATGAACCGTGAGCAATGGCATTATCAAGGCCCTGTTGTTACAACAGAGAGCTGCATCACAGACACAGAGAGATTTCACAAGTGCGCATCTTAGGAATGACTCCAATCGCCGGGCTAATCTCGCTATTGTGCGTTCCCGTTATCGGCCCCCCACCACTGTGAGAAGAACAAAGAATAATATCTCCCAATCCATAAATCATAATTCAACCTTTGTGTTAGGTCACCATTTAAACTGTCTCTGAGGTTAAGAGTTTATCCCGGCTTGCTCAAGGCAATACTTTTTTAAATCCATCTCTCAAAACATTACTATTGTTAATTGAATTTCCAGGGGTGGACATACCAAGAACGGGGAAGAGAAAGAGCGAGCAAGGAAGAAAGGAAGAGAGAGAGAGAAAAAGAGGCTTCTACATTTCAAAATGTTAATCTGTTTTTGCATAATCCTTATAACTTGTATTTGCATGGTTAAATATCCATCATTATCCTTAGACCGTGAAGCCGCCATTGTTCTATTTACTCCAAAGACATTTTTATTTGCACATTCCAACACAACTAAATCATGGTGTCTAAAAAATGAAGATCTACATATAATACACACAGTAACGTGGATCATATGCATGCGTATAGATTTTGAAGAGCTATTTTCGTTGTTACCTTATTTGAGGTAAGTTAATGGGGAAAAAAAAGTTTAACTGTATGATTTTGAACCTGTACCTGAACCAAATTTCATATCCACTGTGATAGAAATATTTTATGTCAACATGAAATGTACAGAAAATGCAGACTAAGGATGCTCAGGTCAAAGACCAGTCATATGGTTAGCTTAGATCATTACAAACCATTCACCAGAACAAATCACACCACAAGCATCAGCGGCACGTGAGCGTCGCGTTAACAGCGCGTGAGCGTGAACTGCAGCTGCAGAGACGCGCGAGTATTCACACTGGAAGCGTTTGTACAGCGTCACAGCAGCGGCTCCAAGCTGCATATAAAGTGAGCATTTCTTTACAAAGACAGCTATAAATTAGTTTGTACAAGTTGCTCATTTATAGACTTGATAGTCTTGAAAGGTTGTTACTATGGGGACGTGTACAACACTCGCATATAAACGTAAAATAAATAAATAAAAGCCTTGTGTTATCCATTTCTGGACACGAATGAGGTAAGCTTTGTGTTTTACATCATCTGCCGCGTGCACATGTTTACAGCACAGCAAACTCAGGTTTGATTTGGGTATGCAAGAGCCAATAGCTGTCTGTGTAATAACTAAAATAAAGTTTATGTATAATATTTTCTGGCCAGTTTACTTCAGAGTTTGTTTTTTTTTGTTTTTTTTTTACAATACACCATACTTTAACCCAAACAATAATTAAAAACAAGTTTAATTGAGTAAATCTTCTATAAATATTTTTTTATATTAATGTTCTTTCCTGACATACTCCAATTCTTGTTGAAACACACTAGACATTCTGTGCATTTTGAGCACTTTTTGTGTGAAATCATATTTATTTTGTCCATCAAAGGTGTTCTTTCACTTTAATTGAGCATTAGCAGCGCAGCAAAAAATAGACCCAGCGCCGGTTTCACACTGCAAGCGTAAGCAGCGCGTATTTTTTTTTCGCCGTGCATGTTAACCAACGGATGCATTCACACCAGCAGCAGGAGCAGTGCGTAAGCGTCAAGCAGGAGCGTAGCGTGAGCAGCAGTGAAGCGGGGGTTCCCTTTCAAGGGAACTCGCGTTGCGTCGAGAAATTGACGCTTTGGGAACGCAACGCGTGATGTCGTCATGAAGCACGTGTGAAATCAGTCCAATGGTGTGTCGAGACGTCAGAAGCGGGTGACGTCACGGCCAGGAAGCTATAAAGCACGCTCAAACAAAGCAACGCTAGCTTCTGTGTCTTCAGTTGCGCTCTGTGTCTCGTATGTCTTATTTGGTGTTGTTTGTCAGTATTTCCCTTCGTTGCCTGCGTGGGAGCGGAGCATGCCCGGTCAGCACTCGAGGGTGCTGGCTGTGAGCACTGCGACCGTCTTCCATTGCGGACGCTCCGCTCCCGCCTGGCGCTTTTTGATGAGGGCGCTCAGGCTCGCGTTCCCCAGGGTTCGGGTCCCGCTGCTGCCGAGGCACAGCGTCGATCCAGATCTTGGGGATCGCAGATGGATCTGTCAGAGGGATTTGAGACGGGCCCCGCCCTATCTCAGCCCTCACCTGACAGATCCAGTGCTTTTTCTCAGTGCTTGGAAGCACGCTTTGCGGTTCCTTCCACACTGGGTGAAGCACCGGTGCTCAACGTGTCCAGCTCCGAGGAGCTGGATGTGGAGAGCACCGACGTAGCAGAGAGTGAGGACTCGCCATCCCACTCTCCGGCTTATGAGGAGCTGGTAGAGGTCATAACTCGCGCCGTGGCCAAATTAAATATCGACTGGCCGGCGGAGAGGCAGGACGTTCGTCCTAAAAGTAAATTGGATGAGCGCTTCCTGCCCTCGCGAGCGCAGCCTCCCCGTCGGGGTCTCCCTTTCTTTCCAGACCTCCACACTGAGGTGTCGAGGTCCTGGAAGAAACCGGCCTCCTATCGCGTGCATAGTGCTCAAACCACGCACTATGCATCGATAGTGGGGCTCAAGGAGCACGGGTATGGGACGATGCCAAAGGTTGAGGAGACGCTTGCTAGCTATCTCTCTCCACAATCGGCATCGCCCCTAAAGGCCCCGACACTGCCCACCAAGCCTGTGAGGGATACATCTAGCTTGGTGGGCAAAGCTTATCAGGCCTCGGGTCAGGCTGCGGCATGCCTTCACACTATGGGCGTGCTGCAGGCCTACCAGGCCGAGCTTTTGGGGGATATTGATGAGGGCGGGGGAATGACTCCTGACTCCCAGCTGATTTATCTCTCCGGGCCACCAAGGAGACGGCCAAATCTGTCGGTCGTGCTATGGCAGCCCTGGTGGCCACGGAGAGGCATTTATGGCTCAACCTCAGCTCTATTAAGGACAAGGACAAACATTTCCTGCTGGACGCCCCGCTTACGCCTCCTGGCCTCTTCGGCGACGCTGTCAATACGGTCGTTGAGAGGTTCCAGGAGGCTAATAAACAAGCGGCGGCGTTCCAGAAGCTCCTCCCCCGCCGCTCTCATACCCCCGGGGCTGCTCAACAACACCAGCAGCCCCACACTTCTAAAGCCAGCTCCTCACAACAACATCGTGCTGCTCAGAAGCAGAGCGTTACCACCCGTACTCCCCCTCAGCGACACGGGGGGACGGGTGGTCGGTCTCAACCGCAGCCTTCGAGGGGTAGGATGGATCTGCGATCCGTCCTTATCGCCAAGAAGGCTACGGGGAAAAAGCCCTGACGCCAGCAGCGTCAGGACTTTGAGGGCAATCCCCTCCGGAGAGAGGTGTGTTATACCTCAGCGCACAGCGCTCACTTCTCTTCGGTGCCCTCAGGGGACCGTTCTGCCAACCCTGCCATCTCGGGTATTCCAGGGCGCAGCGGCCCCCAGCGAACATTCACTCAAGCATCCGCCCGCAAGTTTAGCGGTGCTGGGGTGTTCGCTCCCTCCGAGGAGGGTCTCAGAGCGATCAGTTCGGTTGCCCCCTGCCGGTGCGCCGCATCGGGGCACCGAACTGCTTATTCAAGATATACCAGAGGCCAGTCTCGAGAGACTGGTTCCCTTAGTAGAATATCTGACAGCGTGGAAGCTACTGCCAAATATTTCTCAATGGGTCCTGCGTACAATCGAAAAAGGTTATGCCATTCAGTTCGGGTCTCGCCCGCCCCGGTTTATGGGGGTCCTACCCACTGTGGTGGGCCCCGAGCAGGCTCTGGTTCTGGAACAAGAAGTAAAAACTCTATTGGAGAAAGGAGCCATAGATTATGTACTTCCCTCCGATGCAGAGAACGGTTTCTACAGCCGTTACTTCATTGTTCCAAAGAAGGATGGCGGGCTGCGTCCTATTCTAGATCTTCGTCAACTGAACCAGTCCGTTATGAAACTCAAGTTCAAGATGTTGACACTGAGGCAGATCGTATCTCAAATCAGGTCCGAGGACTGGTTTGTTACGATCGACCTCAAGGACGCATACTTTCATATCTCCATCCTTCCACATCACAGGAAGTTCCTGAGGTTTGCTTTTGGGGGCAAAGCTTACCAATATCGGGTTCTTCCATTCGGCCTAGCGTTATCACCCTGCACATTCACCAAATGTATGGATGCAGCTCTCGCACCTCTACGTCTTCAGGGCATTCGCGTCCTCAATTATATAGACGATTGGTTGATTCTGGCTCATTCACAACAGTTAGCAGCTCGGCATCGAGATGTCGTCCTCGCTCACATGAAGAGCCTGGGGTTGAGGCTCAACGCCAAGAAGAGTATGCTTTCTCCAGTTCAGAGAACCACTTTTCTGGGCGTGGTTTGGGACTCTGTTGCGATGCAGGCGCGTCTTTCTCCTGCTCGCATCGAATCAATCCTTTCTACCGTAAGCCGGTTAAAGCTAGGCCAGTCACTTACTGTAAAACAGTTTCAGAGGCTGTTGGGGCTGATGGCAGCGGCATCCAACGTGATACCTTTTGGTCTGCTGCACATGAGACCCCTGCAGTGGTGGCTCAGAACCAGGGGATTCTCCCCGAGGGGAAATCCTTTTCGCATGATCAAGGTCACGCGGCGTTGTCTACGTGCCCTGGCCATTTGGAAGAAGTCCTGGTTTCTATCCCAAGGGCCCGTGCTGGGAGCTCCTTGTCGTCGCAAAATGCTAACGACAGATGCTTCCCTCACGGGCTGGGGAGCGGTCCTAGACGGACGCTCGACTCAAGGTCTGTGGGGCGCTCACCACCTCTCCTGGCACATCAACTGCCTGGAGATGCTGGCTGTCTTTCTGGCCCTCAAGACTTTTCTCTCAGATCTCAGGGGCCACCATGTTCTTGTCCGGTCAGACAACACATCGGTAGTCGCCTATATAAATCATCAGGGGGGTCTGCGGTCGCGCCGAATCCTCCTGTGGTCCCAGGGGAAATTTCTGTCACTCAGGGCAGCTTATATCCCCGGGGTCCAGAATGTTGGAGCAGACGTCCTGTCGAGGCAGGGGCTGAGGCCCGGGGAATGGAGGCTCCACCCCGAGGTGGTGGAGCAAATTTGGGAAAGGTTCGGCCAGGCTCAGGTGGATCTGTTTGCATCTCGAGAGACTTCTCACTGTCCACTCTGGTTCTCCCTCACGCATCCAGCTCCTCTCGGACTGGATGCTATGGTACAGACGTGGCCGAGGCTTCGTCTGTACGCATTTCCCCCGATCGCTCTGCTCCCGGGAGTTCTAGAAAGAGTTCGCCGGGACCACGTCCGGCTCACCTTGATAGCCCCGCGCTGGCCGGGCAGAGTGTGGTTCTCGGACCTAGTATCTCTCCTGGACGGCTCTCCCTGGGAGATTCCCGTCAGGAGGGACCTTCTGTCCCAGGCAGGGTGCACGATTTTCCACCCCCGCCCAGAGCTCTGGAGCCTGTGGGCTTGGCCTCTGAGGGGGCCCAGCTCATAAATTCCGGTCTCTCAACCGAGGTTGTAGGGACCATTCTCCAATCTAGAGCTCCCTCCACGAGGAAGCTATACGCCCTGAAGTGGAAACTTTTCACTTCTTGGTGCAGTAGTCATCAGTTTGATCCAGTTTCCTGTCCCGTTGGTACGGTCTTGGAATTTCTGCAGGAACGGTTCACTGCAGGGTTATCTCCCTCCATGCTAAAGGTTTATGTGGCGGCCATTGCGGCTTACCACATACCCTTGGCTGGTTCTTCTCTTGGTAGAGACCCACTTATTACTCGCTTCCTCCGTGGCACCCTGAGGCTGAGGCCCGCGGTACGCACGAGGGTTCCGGCATGGGATTTGGCCGTGGTGCTCCAAGGCCTATCCCTAGCCCCCTTTGAACCGATTGAGGAGGTTCCAGTTAAGTTTTTGACCCTAAAAACACTGTTCCTCCTCGCCATATCTTCCTTGAAAAGAATAGGAGATCTACAGGCCCTTTCAGTTGCTCCCTCGTGCTTGGAATTTGCACCTGGTATGGTGAAAGCCTTCCTTCATCCCAGACCTGGCTACATTCCTAAAGTTCCCACTAATGTGGCTAGCCCCATTGTACTGCAGGCCTTCTGTCCTCCTCCCTTCAGGACGTCAGACCAGGAACGCCTTAATTTGCTTTGCCCTGTTCGGGCCCTAGATGCTTACGTCCACAGAGCTGCCCTGTGGCGTAAGACTGAGCAATTGTTTATCCTCTTCGGGTCCCCCAATAAAGGGGCCCCAGCGTCTAAGCAGAGGATGAGTAAGTGGTTAGTCGAGGCTATCTCACTTGCTTACGAGTCGGCCGAACTGCCGTCACCTCTAGCAGTCCGAGCCCACTCTACCAGGAGTATGGCGGCCTCCAAAGCCCTTCTTTCGGGAGCCTCTTTACACGACGTTTGTGATGCGGCAGGCTGGTCCTCACCGCACACATTCGTCAGGTTTTATCAACTTGACCTTAGCTCCCCCGGGGCCCGGGTTCTCTCTGGCGACTGACGAGCCACACCAGACAGGCCCTTGTAACTATGGCGGCGTGGGTATTAACGTTCCCAAAGCGTCAATTTCTCGACGCAACGCGAGTTCCCTTGAAAGGGAACGTCTCGGTTACGACTGTAACCTTAGTTCCCTGAAGAGGGAACGAGACGTTGCGTCGCCCTGCCATACTTCCGGCACGCCTGTCAGTGCTTACCTCAGACACTTTAAGCTAGCGTTGCTTTGTTTGAGCGTGCTTTATAGCTTCCTGGCCGTGACGTCACCCGCTTCTGACGTCTCGACACACCATTGGACTGATTTCACACGTGCTTCATGACGACATCACGCGTTGCGTTCCCAAAGCGTCAATTTCTCGATGCAACGTCTCGTTCCCTCTTCAGGGAACTAAGGTTACAGTCGTAACCGAGACGTTTCTGCGCCGAGTCTATTTTTACTGCGCTGCTGACGCTCAATTAAAGTGAAAGCACACTTTTGATGCACAAAATAAATATAATTTCACATAAAAAAAAGTGTTCAAAATGCACAGAATAAGCATGTCTAATGTGTTTTAACAAGAATTTGAGTATGACAGAAAAGAAAATTAAGAATCAAAAATATTTATAGAAGATTTACCCATTTAAACTTGTTTTTAATTATTCAGTTTGGTATTTGAAGTATGGTGTATTAAAAAAAAAAACTAAAGTAAACTAGCCAGAAAATATATATATACATATATATATAAACATTATTTTAGTTATTACACAGAGCGATATATAAGCTGCAGCATTCCCAAATCAAATCCGAGTTTGCATACTTTTTTCACCGTGTTTGCTGTCTTGTAAACATGTGCACGCGGCAGATGATGTAACACACAAAGCCTACCTCATTCATGTGCAGCAATGTATGACAGGAGGCTTTTATTTATTTATTTATTTTTATTTATTTATTTAAGTTTATATGCGAATGTTGTACACCTCCCAATGTTAACAAACTTTCAAGACTATCAAGTTTATAAATGACCAACTTATAAAAACAAATGTATAGCTGTCTTTGTAAAGAAATGCTCACTTTATATGTAGCTTTGAGCTGCTGCTGTGGCGCTGTACAAACGCTTCCAGTGTGAATACTCGCACATGCCTGCAGCTGCAGTGACGATGTAGTTAAGCCTCGTTTACATCTCGTTTACGGCTCCAGCAAGGTTTTGTTCCGTCCTCTGCGCGGTGTCAACTCAGACCAGAAGCATTTCAGAAGCAAAGCGGCTGGATTCGCGAGACCACGAGATTTGCCTGTCTGGCGATTTTTTCCTTGATTTTTTTTTTTTTTTTTTTTTTTCGTTTTTAATGGCTAAATGGTTATATTTTGTCCGGTTTAATTGTGTTTATTGCTATGCCATACTTCATATTGCTGTGGCCTATACAGACAAAGTTAATACACTTAAAAGTCCAGTTATGAATGACAAGAAAAGAAAAAAAAAAATCACTTGTCTTCAAAGAATCTCTTGTCTTCAGTTTCTGGCCTCCTAGTGATGTGAAATATGAGCGGGAGTTTACACAGGGTGACTATTTTGACTTTATTTTGTATTTGAGCTGCGTGTCTTGGACGCAGCGTCTGTCAAAAATAGGCGAGGCGCCTATCTTTAGCGAAGCGCCACTTCTAGGACGCTTCTAAAACGCACCGGTGGTGTAAACACGAGCATCGACTAAAGTAGCCGCATATCAGCTCCGGTAGCCGCGTCGCAGCCGTAACGCGCCGCAGACGCGTGCAGTGTACACGAGGCTTTACGCTCATGCGCTGCTCACGCGCCGCTTAAGCTTGCAGTGTGAAACGGGCATAAGACTTAAAAGTGCATGTATCTTTCTATTCATTAAGACTCGCTCGGTTGGTTTGACCAGTAATCTCCCGGTCGTAAATAAAACTTCATTTCTACAAAGAGCAACTTGGAAGTCGCGTCAGGTATATGCTGCGCAGCTAAGAAATAGAAGATCCTACGCTCAAAAGACAACAAAAGTAACAGTTAAAGTGTGATCGAGGTGGTGATAGTAGCTTCTTGACGGGACGCCGTCACCATACTTCAGGGAAGTATTGGATTGTATTGTATGTATTCAGAAATTCAGGGAATTACCTTGAGATACTGTAGTATTATATTAACAACTAAGAGTTGTTTAAATTGTCAGTGGTGAAGTCAGATTTGTATTGAGAATTTCCACAATACCACCAAGACCATTTATTGATAAATCACAACCATGTGCATTAACAGCTTATGGAATGCTGCCGGGATGACTTCAAAACTCAGAAGAATAATTCGCCACTGGTTCCCTTTTAAGATTTTCTTATACAGGATTTTATAATGGGGTTTTTCAATTTATGAGCAAAATAAGGTCTGTGGTAAACACAACTTGTTTTGCGCTACATCGTAAATTGCACACATATCGAAAACGCAAAATATTGCCAACTTATGGTTACTACACACCTTATTTTACTCATAAATTGAAAATCCTCATTATAAAACTCCATATGAAAATCTTGAAAGAACCACTGGCGAATTCGTTTTTCAGGTTTGGCGACACTCTGTAGCGTTAATAATATTAACAACTTGGCACACCCCGTCAAGGTGAGTTAATCAAGTTTGAAATGAGCGGCTGAAGTTTTTTTGTATCATGTTTCCAAATAATTTCTGTCTGATGTGACGAGCAGGGTGGGGGAACGGCGCGAGGCCGGTGGCGCGAGTGTTAATTAACGAGCATCAGCTGCATGTTGCACCGGTCTCAAATCTCTCACAGAGGAGCTCCGGAAGCATAAAAGGGAAGCGACGACAGTGAAGGACGAATAAGGACCAGACCTGTGCCCTCATTTATCAACGGTGCGTACGGACAGATTTGTGCGTAATGAGTGCGTAAGAACAGTTTTGGGCAAAGTGTGGGATTCACCAACTTGTACTAATACGTAGAAATGTGTGTAAATATAAGCATACCTCTGAGCATGCTTACGCAGAGAATCTAGTGGTAGAATAGCGACACTACACATAAAAAGCATTTAAGAGTGTCACAGTATGCATTAAGCAATCCACATATGTCCTGTGTTTCCTTTAATTATAAAACACTCAATTTATAATTTGTCTAGTTTTAAACACGATGCGTAATTGGTGTCAAACCCTAAAAAAGACAGCTGTGACACAATCAAGTGATTTTTAAAGGGAAGTGTTGTCACCATATGAGGTTCATTGGAGGCGTTTCCGAATGCTAATGACCGTGAACGTGAACGAGCATGGTACTTACGCAGATCTGGGATTTATCAACAATGATTGCTTACTCATGTGCGTAAGAACTGCGTGCGCACATTTGATAAATACAGATTTTCTTGTACTTAGGCACATTTTAAATTTCCCTCATAGGACAAAATATAGAACATTTTCTACGCACTGCTGATAAACGAGGACCCTGTTTGTTAAAGTTTGATTGAACGTTCGCCGGTTCCCGCCTCCTTCTTCCCATATCTATGAACTGTTACATCTGACTTTACAACTTGTCCTGTGTCACGATGTGCAGGCTTGGCTTTGCAACGAAGTTACAGAAAAAGATGAGGCAGCACCAACGGCAAAGCAACAACCTGTTACCTATGCAACAATTGTTACCTATTTCACATTTGAAGTAGTAACAACAGCTTATAACAAATTATGACTGTTTGTGGTGCAAGAAACCTTGATCAACACCATAAATGGATTGAAGGGCAAAAAATGAAATGGATATCTACTGTTATTATAACCAGCTTGTTTCAGTATTAATGTACACACCTTTGAGTTAATGGAACAGGGTTTAGTCTTGGGATGTATCCTTGCATTTTGACTTTGAAGCTAATCAACATATCAATTAACCACTTTCTTGTTTTCCAGTTTGACAGCACAGATGTTGCCAGTTGATGATTAACTGTTTTTTTGTTTTTTTTTACTTAGTCATGTCTGGAGTCAGGTCTTGTAGTTACTTTTAATATTTAAGGTGTTACCATACTTAAGAATTAATACTTCAGGATAAGTTATTTCCTTGGTGGAATAGTCAGGTTGGTGAGAACTCATAATCCAGTGCAGACCACCTAAGGTCAGCTACACATGGATCAGGAAGCAGCACAATTATAATATCACACACAATGACATTTGGATTTTAAAATAATGTTCACCACCTCTAGCCTTGATTTAAAAAAAAAAAAAAAAAAAAAAAGGATTAAAAAATCGAAACTACATCATAATAATAGATGCAGAGAGGGCTTATTTAAAAATCTACATCCAACATTTTAAAGAACTATACTTTTACATTATCTGTAAAAAAATTCAGAAACAAAAACAAACAAAATCATCCAATGTACATTTTATACTTAGTTTGGGTTTTGGAGTTACCAAAAAAGTAAAGTCATGACTGGGATAAGTATTATTGTTTTTTTAATAATAATAAATATAATACAACTTATTATGTAACATTACTGTCATCATCTAATAAATCTAGTAGCATTTGGTCACATTTTATTTTGTGGTTTCACTTAAACCTGTATACTGCAATATGTCCACTGACTTGGCAAAGATGGGAGATGCACTAAAAATACTGTTTATTCTAAATAAATGTTCACACATCCAATGAAAAGCTGTTTTTTTATTAATCAACAGGTGAGTAAGGTATTTTATTGAACAGATAAATTGCCATGTGCTATCTTACAAAGTTCATTGTTAAGTATTATCTATTGTGAAGGGTCATTTTATTATGGTTGTTGTAGCGCTGTGCTGGAACTTATTTTCAAGGAAGAACCATTTCTATTAATAGGTATTAAAAGCTAGTCAGCTTGAGATCCTTTCCATCTAAACTGGTTATATCTCCTTAGCCTAGTGTTGAATGTTTTATAGCAACAGGATAACCATTTTCATCCGCACAGATATGCAGAGCCGAAGCACAACTGAAACAACGTTCTTCCGCAGAATGCATGCAGTTTTGTTTTTTACTGCTATAGAGGGCCAAAGGTAATGTTAAATTAACATTAACTATAAGATTTTTCATTGTTAGTTCATGTTAACTAATGTGACTTAATATTAAATTATGTATATGCTAATATACTTTAACATTTAAAGTAGCATAAATTAACATTAGCTAATGTGTTATGAACAAACATGAAATAATAATTAACAATTGCACGTTTATAAATTAACTCAAGTTTGTTTGTTCATTGTTACTTGGTGATATCTAATTCATTAATGATTATTAACAACCTTGCTGGAAAAGGTTACTAAAAACAGTATTTACTTTATGCTCACATTTATGCAAGATTTTCTCAGATTTAGCTATAACTCTGTATAATTTGTACCCAAAGCTAAACCATACCAGCCAACCCACCCCCCACAAACACATATATTTGTGCTTCAACACAAAAGTTTACATTCTGGTCAGGTGTGTGTCAAAGTGAGCAGTTTCACAATTCTCATTCTAGACAATTTTCCTTTGAGAGGATTCTTTTTCCTCTTTCTCAAAGCTCAGTTTGAAAAAAAAAAGGAGCTTTGGTGTAAGCTCACTGGCCACTAGGGAGCGATTCCCAACTGACGTTCAAAAAAGAACAGCTTCAAGGGCCCACGATGCCAGAGTGCATTGTGTAAAGGAAAAATACAGTGATTAAAAGTGAAATGTTTGTTTGAAGTTGATGTTATTTTCGAAAAACCTTTCTTAAGAGGATTTTGAAAAGAAACTGATGGAAAGCCGAGTGAGAAAAGGAATGGCATTACTTCCCACATTTATAGTACAGTATTTCCCTAAGCTACCACCCCACAGGTTTGGGCCTTAAAGGTCTCAGGATGTATTCAAACCTCATCAAAACCCTAATTAACCTAGATATAATGCTGCGCCAAGAACAATGAGCAAAGTAAATCATACTGTAGATACACAGATGAGATGCATGAATATTGAATATTGCCTCAACAGAGACATTTTAAGATATTCATGCTGCAACTAAAAAACGTATCGCTATAGCATTCCTGCTTTGTCACGGAAGTCAACAGAACAAATGCATGTGCATTATTTACTAAAACGTTTACGTTAATCCAGAAAAACCCTCCATTCTGAAAACATTATTTCTGAGTACTATCCATTTCAGACTATGCTAAATAAAACCTCTCCAGAGGGGGAGCATTGTAACAGATGTACATTAGTATGCACTCTCCAGACCAGGCTGCTGGGCTGCCCGAGCCTGGTCAGAGCTACATCTGGACCAGGTCACTACCATCTCAGCCCCGAAGCTCATTATGGGGAATTACCAAGAGAGCACCAACAGCAGAAGCATAAAGAGGTCAGTCTAGATGACAATGTCAAGCAATAAGAAGAGTCGATTCATGCAGAAACTGTCAGATTTACTCATACTAAGGCCATGTCCACCAAAGCATTTTTAGCCAGCTGAAAACGCCAGCGCTCTTCTGAAAACACCTTTCTGTGGCACTTGAGAGTCTGAGATGCTATGTGCTATATATATATTTTTTAAAATATCCGCAGAAGTGTTACTAGTATCTGATTTTCCAGATAGTTTGTATCAACTTTTTTTATATTCAGAAACAATGTCAAGTTTTCGCTCTGGCTCTTGTTTTCAATGATTTTGTTCTGTTGTTGTGCTTCTTGTTGTCGTCTGTTGGCGTTGTCCCAGCAGGTTTTGGCGGTTGGTCACTGTAGTATTTGTCCCGCCCCTCCTTCACTGTGATTGGATGGTTGGGTAAAAAGTGACATTGATGAGTGCTGCGTTTTACCCAAAGTTGATCATTCTTCAACTCAATAAATAAATAATCGAGACGCTCCCATTGAAAAAAAACTGAAAAAATACACTAGCCTCAGGAAAAAACGCTTTGGTGGACAGGCCTAAGACATGTATATTTTAGAGTCTTCCCAACGCAGATTCACCTTATATGAGAGCTTGATGTAACTGAGATAAAGAATGAATATGGAAGCCATTTAAATGACCAGCCTCTGGCAACATATGATACTTAGCATTAAAGGGGAACTATAATGCCCCTTTTACAAGATGTAATATAAGTCTCTGGTGTCCCAAGATTGTGTCTGTGAAGTTTCAGCTAAAAATACCCCACAGATCATTTATTATAGCTTGTCAAATTTGCCCCTATTTGGGTGCGAGCAAAAACACACTATTTTTGTGTGTGTCCCTTTTAATGCAAATGAGCTGCTGCTCCCGGCCCACTTTTCAAAAGAGGGCGGAGCTTTAACAGCCCTTCGGTTGCTCAACAACAACAAAGCTGGAGAATCTTACGCAGGCAAAATCTGACGGTTGTCAGTAATGGTGTGTTCACCCTTACATTGTTCAAACCGGAGTCAGACACTGATGGAGAGACTCAGGAAGAAGTTACGACTTTTAGAATGAAACTGGACATTTCAAAATGGTTAGTGTATAAATGTATGTAGTTGCTGATTCAACTCATCGACTGTTAATCTTTTGTGCAAATCCAGCACAATTGACCCTCGTTTGTGAAACTGACGGCAAAAATGACGGCATGGCAACAACACTCTACTACAACAACTCTTCTCTAAAGCAGCCCAACACGGCCTCGCCTCTTTTGTTGCGTGTTCTCGGGGGCAGGGTTTATGTAAATTTGAGGGTTAGTGATGCCAGGAAGAAGCTTGTTTTAGTCCCTACCAGCCATTTGTTGTAGTCCTTAAATAGTGAATTATTTATAAAAAATAAAAAAAAAATCTCTCTTTGCATTGGACTTTGAGCGTCGTAACTTTGCAGATGTTGTTTATGCCCTGACAGCAACATTACACACTAACTAACGTTTAAAAAGTGAAATCATAATCAACCACCCCTTTAAACTATTCAAAAAGGTCAATATGACCCAAAAACATGATCCATACATTTTCTGGTAGTAGCTTTTGTTGGATTCTGTACAGTAGCTGCACTGGCATATTGTGTCATAAGAAGAGCCTGGTTGTTTCGCAGAGCCTTTCTTACCTATAATTCATGGATAATGAGAGATTTAAAGGCAGAAAATCTGGATCATCTTTCAAACATGATAGCTATACAGCATCCGAGACACCTTCCTGATCCCTCTCATTGGAAAGCCCTTACAACAGTCCACTCGTTATTCTTCAGCAATTACGAATTCCTTTGACGGCATGACTTTGCATAAATAACAGCTAATTGAATATAAATAGGATGTGATGGTATTTGATTATCTGTTTTTCATTTTCTGGAAAGATTATGCAAATGGACTCATCTGCATACCTCCGTACACAAAAAAATAAGATGAAATGTCGGAATAGATTATTCTTTGCCAGCATTACAGGCAAACTTTTTTAATCTTATGAATTTGGGATTAGTTTCACATTTTGGTGTGTTGCTCTAATTTGGCAAGATGAAGGAGGTCATTGAAACACTGGGAGCTTTTGTTTGCTTCAGCAGGTGAAGACAATAGACCTAATAGAGTTTAAAGTGGCTTTGTTATTTTTCTTAAAGCTTGAATGAATCGTGGAATTTGTCACAACTGCTCATTGTTGCTGGGCAGATATGCTGGGGCACGGCTGTGCACAGACGAAGAGTTTTATTGCGGCATGGTCTGTTTGGAGTAAATGGAAAGAATGAAAAGCCTATTACAGGAGTAGATGGTGAATTACAGTTCTGTCTGGCACCTAGACCCCGTCTTTAGCTCCCTTACCAATTTATAGTATGATGCAATTTCACCACATGTGTCCAGCCTTTGGTGTCTTGATGATGAATACACTTAAACAGGGGCAGAAATAAAAATAAAAAACCTTTCCAATGCCTGGAGAGTAACGAGTCAGGTGAAACCTTCTAAATTTTTGGGTGATAATAAAAAGTTAAAGAAAAGGACCTATAGAGTCAACAAGCTACCTGCAAGTTTTTAAAATCAAACTAACACCCACACAAATAAAATTAATATTGAATCACTTGGCCTGTTTCAATGACAGAACGAAAGGTAACAAGTTTGCAGGTATGATTTTATGCACAATAAAACTTTATAAAATTTTCTTAATTCATTATCAGTATAGCACAGCAATATTCACTGATTGCTAACTGCTCCAAAACTACGAGCCTGTAGATAGATTTTACATAGCCATTTTTACATTGCAATGTGTAGAACTCACATTTATTTAAACATTTTAACAATCACATTAAGCCATATAATTTCCTGCTTTTTCATCCCCAAATTTAAGACCACTTGAAATGATAATTAAGACTTTTATTATAAAATTTTAGATATTTATGAATTTTTATTACCTTAAATTTGATCAAACTAAATTGAAGACTATTTAAGGAACCATGTTCAATATAGAAATTAGGAGTTTCTGATAAAGCAAAAATAAATAAATAATTTATTTTCTCCAATTTAAATAAATTTGATCTCCAAAGAAGTTGATTAAATCTTAATCCAAGTATAAATGATGATTGTTATTTTTAAGGTGAATACTAAAAAAGACCCAGGGCGTTGTTCCAAAGAACAGTCATTCTCAGATCAATCTGGAGGGATTATGTACAGAGCAACTTCAGAAGCTGTTTTTGATTAGATTCTGCTCTGAAAAGTCTTGTTTTTCGATTTTTATTAAGATCAGTTCTGTCAGGCATAACATTGATCACCTAAAATGAGAGGCTAAGCTGATGGAGAGATTGCCAAGTAATAGTGAATTAGAAAAGAGAAAATATCCATAAGTATTTAATAAAGGTGAACTGCTGCAGTTTGAATGTCTATATAAATACCCAGTGTCAAAGGAGAGGAGGAAAAACAACAGAATAAAAAAAGAGAAAACAATTCTTCTAAGTTACAAAGAAAAAGAGAGGGTGGAATTGCTCTCACAGGTAATCCATAGCATTAACTTATAGCGACTGTGTTAACGTCACATCTAAACAGTGTCACACTGCAGGTCTTACAAACCAGAGTTTAGCCGGGTCAAATTAGATTCCAGAAGCTTCAGCGTGCATGGATGATCAAAGACAACTGAGTTATTTAATCCATATTGTTGCTGGAAGACAAATTAGCTGGTAGTGCAGAGGGGACAGGCGCCTTTGAAACGCCTGAGATTGCGTGCATAACCAAGGATCTGTGGCATTTGACATCCACAGAATGGGAAATGAAAGCAGGAGGCATTGCAAGCCACCTCTAGATGCTTCACCCCAAGGGTGGTGGGAGGGTATGCATGTCTCTCGGAAACGTGATTGATTTGCTTCTTAGTGTCAGCCAAGTTGCAGAATATGATTACGGATTGCTGAGGATATTCACTCAAACGCTCATAGACATGGCCCATGTGCAACCTACATGAGCTGGAAATAAGTGCTAGAGGCTTGTTGACTGATGTGTGGCCGTCCCTATGCTCTTGTTCATCATTATAATTGGGCACAGTTCAGGTCCTCACATCCTTAGCCATTCATTTTGAATTTTAAAGAGCTGTCACTCAAAGCACAGATTTGTATTTTAGCTTGAGTTATTATTCAAGTCTAGGAAAAAAAAAAAAAAAAAGAATAGATTCTACTGTCTTTTAAGCTGATTGATATGGGAATCTACAGCATGACAACAGTGGGTACGGAAAGTATAACATTTTTCACTCTTTATTAGAGTGCACTCTTTATTATATTGCAGCCATTTGCTAAAATCATTTAAGTTCATTTTTTTTTCCTCATTAATGTACACACAGCACCCCATATTGACAGAAAAACACAGAATTGTTGACATTTTTGCAGATTTATTAAAAAAGAAAAACTGAAATATCACATGGTCCTAAGTATTCAGACCCTTTGCTGTGACACTATATTTAACTCAGGTGCTGTCCATTTCTTCTGATCATCCTTGAGATGGTTCTATATCTTCATTTGAGTCCAGCTGTGTTTGATTATACTGATTGGACTTGATTAGGAAAGCCACACACCTGTCTATATAAGACCTTACAGCTCACAGTGCATGTCAGAGCAAATGAGAATCATGAGGTCAAAGGAACTGCCTGAAGAGCTCAGAGACAGAATTGTGGCAAGGCACAGATCTGGCCAAGGTTACAAAAAAATTTCTGCTGCACTTAAGGTTCCTAAGAGCACAGTGGCCTCCACAATCCTTAAATGGAAGATGTTTGGGATGACCAGAACCCTTCCTAGAGCTGGCCGTCCGGCCAAACTGAGCTATCGGGGGAAAAGAGCCTTGGTGAGAGATAGATATATATATATATATTATTATTATTATTATTATTATTATTATTATTATTATTATTATTATTATTATTATTATTATTATATTATTATTATTTTATTATTATTATTATTATTATTATTATTATTATTATTATTATTATTATTAAAATTAAAATTAAAGAATGTGAGTCTGTGGTGCTGTTTCACTAACATGATGACCTTGACCATGTTGTTTTAATCCAAAACTATATAATGTATATAATGCCATCACAGACCATTATAACCAGCTTCTTTAGGTTCTAGATTGCCCATATAGTGTTTGGTTAACATGAGTATGTTAACCAACATACTAACAAACAGAGTTTGGTAACAATAGTTTAGACTGAATCTGTAAGTCAGTCACCACAAAAAAAGTAGTCTGTGGCATAGAGACAATATGGAGCAAATGCTGCCTTTGAGCTCACATATTTATTGCGAAAGCAAATGGGATTTTCTTCCCTCATGTGGAGACTGAATAAGGTCTATATGCTATTATAATTCACCCCAGACAATCATGTTAAACCAACTCTTCCCCACTGCCCCAGGTCTATTAAATCCCTCATTCATTCTATTAATATGGATATTATTTGGCATTAAGGGCAGTACAGAGAGGCATTTGAGAGACGAGCATAACAGTAACCAATCTAAAGAACTGCAGGGTTTCAAAAGAGTCTCGATGCGGCTGCCATGAATCAAATTTTCCTCAAAAGCTAAAAGGTATTTACTGTAACACTCCTTGTGGTATAAGGATTTTTCTTCATCATAAATCTAGAAAATGCATGTGCTTAGCATTCACAAGGGCAAATAGGTTTATCCAACAACAACTTGATGGTTCGGTGCAAAAATATACCAGTTGTGTCTTTAACAGCAGGTGTTTAACTGTTGTACTGTTCAACATGTAAATAAATAATGTATCATTCAAGCTGTTGTGTGCAATTGTTTATTTTATGTTTAAAGGAATAGTTCAGCCAATAAAAATTTGTCGTCATTTACTCACCCTCATGATGCTCCAAACCTGTAGGACTTTCTATTTCTGCAGAACACAAAAGAAAACATTTTGAAGAATGTCTCAGGTGTTTTGTTCATACAATAAAAATCAATGGGCTCTAATGTTGTTTGGACACCACGGATGTTCAAAATACCTTCTTTTGACTTCTGAAAGAAAGTCATACAGGTTTGAAACAACATAAGGGTGAGTAAATGAAACAATTTTCAAAAACTGCAGCTCTCATGGCAAAATTTACTTAACCAATGACACAAGTTTGGAGTGGGGCTATTTGTTTGACCACGGCTGCATCCAAAATTGTGAACTCTCTCTCTTTGCAAGCGCTAAAATGTTCTATATAGTATGAATTTGTGTAGTATGGATGTAAACCAGACATACCAAATTTGCCATGTTGCCATAATCATGTGACATAATCAGCATCAGTTGCATCACTTCAATGCCATTCACAAATCCTCTCCCATGGCCACATGGGATAGTAAAGTGTCCATCATATGCACACTTCAGAATCTCGCCGGGAGTAGTAGGTCATCCGGGTACTTTTGCCTACTCTTTTATGAATGCTGTGAATTTACTTCTTTTGTCACATACTAGTTTTCGACCACCATATAGTAGGGAAGTATGCGATTTTGGGCATAGCCTACATCTTGGAAGACAGGGGGAGTGTTTGCCAACAAACTGCAGACAAATTACACACTGTTGCATTAAAAATAAAAAATAACTAATTTTATTGCTTGTTTGTTTTTTTTAAATGATTAATTACTGCTATTGACCAAAGTCAGGTAGCTACTCGTAGCAGTCTGGCAAGTCCTTTCATCATCCATGGACATCCAGCTCTTTGATATGCATTCTGAAGCCTAATATCTTTTTGTCTCTGTGTGTCTCTTTCTTTCTCTCAAGCTGATGAAAGCTTGAATACCCAGCTGAGACTGTTTAAATGACCACTGGAGAGGCTTTTTATTCTCTCCCAGACAGCTTTCTCTATAGCACACAGAGCTTTTGATGCACACACAGTCCATCCTCCTCACTAACAGTTCAGACAGCTGTGCAAAGCCTTACCAAAACACAAGGCCTCTCTATCTCCCCCTCTTTATCTCACCCCCACAGGAAATAATAAAAAACCTACTGGACAGCTAACCTTTCCAGTGCCAGCTGTCACTGGCTGTGACTGAAGATGAGATATTGTGAAGGCTATTGTCCTTGTGAAACCGTCAGGGATGGAAAAGGGTGACAACACGGGCCCCCCAAAAATTAATTGAATATTTAATCAGCATGAGAATCTGAAGGAATTTGTCAAGCTTCTTCGTTGTTGACTTTTCCCCTACGCTCTGACAAATGAGACGCTGTCTAAACAGTACTCTGTGGCCTGTCAAGATGTCTGTGATGCATGCAGAGGAGCTGAGAGGGGAACAACTTTGCACAGAGAATCACTTGATTGATTCTTATTAGGCAAATCCGCTAGAAATGTGGAGGTTCACTGGCATTAAGCCGAAAGGCTTGTGTTTTACGCAACTTGAAATCTCTGCCAAAAAAAAAAGTGCTTTGTTTCCATTTTCATTTGCATGAATTTCCTTCTTATGAATCCCCAGGTTCTCTAAATGAATTAATAGGGCTTAGTGTATCATGAAAATTTTATAATCCACTCTCACACTCTGGTTTATCACACCTAAGATATAGACATTTTTCAATGAGGGTATAGTTTTAAAGCTAAATTCTCTCAAATTTAATAGAAGTTATTCTACACTTAAAACTGCAGCAACTGCTTTATGAGGCGTTAACAATACAGCGAGTGTAGACCAAGTAAATTATGTGAGCAGAAAAAGTAATTCACAACATTCACTACAGTAAAGGCACCTTCATGTCTGGCTTGTGTCCTTCATGCTTAAAAACATTAAAATCAAAATGAACCACGCAGCATTTGGTATGGAAATAGAGACATTTAGAAGTCTGCATTTTAATTTGGGGTACATTTTCTAAAGTATACAGCAATAGCAGCAAAGTCAAGCATGCTGAGTTCCTCTATTTCAGACTATAACCTTGTGCATCGGTAATAGTGTTTCTCAATTCTGATCAACCTGATATTGTTGCATGTGAGTTTTGATTACAGCACCATGCTCACCCAGATAATTAAATGCTACCAAGAAAAAGAGATGCATTCTCGTATCATTAGAGAAGCACAGCGGCCTCTGGAATTAGATAATTATTGCAGGAAATCACACTAAAAAGCTCAGCTTAGAAACTTTTCTCTGCAGTAGTAGTAGCCCTTAAATTTTCTAATAAGAAGGGAAAGGATGCAGTCCTATGGCAGTTTCTCTTTCTTTGGATTAAAGCACACACATGTTCTTGATTTATAAAACGAGTTTAATTTTAAAACTTTTGATATAAATTATGGCAATAACTTTTTTTTTTTCATAATGTAATAGGTTATCGTATGAGAAATGTATTACATTACAAACACACTGTAGCAACGCAGAATGTAATCACAGTTCATAATGTAATACCAGCACATGATGAGTAAGTGAAACAAAGTTTACAAAATATATATTTCAAGATAATAAATTTGAGCACAAAAGGTAATAATAGTTTTATTTAAAATATAAACTATTGAAAGAAAATAGACTTATTAGGCTACATTGTGAACCCAGAAAAAAGATATAACAGAGTATGTAAAGTAAAGACATTACAGGCCAAATATTCCTAAAGTAAACATAACATAACATAGGTTCACACGCTTTTATATTGTTGATTTCCCCTGGCTGAAACTGTTTAGGCACATACAAGAGAGACATGATTATTATAACATCTTAGTCCAGATGATGACAAAAAAGAGCTAAAAAAAAAAAAAAAAAAGGTTAAAATAACAAAAGATTTATGAAACAAACAAACAAAGGTAATCCCAATATAAAAAGACAGTGTGTAGACCACAACGATACCCGACAATTAACTGAACACAAGGAGGAACTTACAATTTTTTTTCAATTGCTTACACACTAAAATTAAAACTTTCCCACAGTTAGCAAAACCTTACACTCAAGGAGCAAAACACCAGCCTAGATTTGCACAACTGTAAGCACATTGTCAGCTTCACACTTTTGCAAAACATTACACACAGTAATTTGCAAAACACTAAACACAGTTGTATGCATTTCACACAGAAATTTATCATGATGTCATTTCCTTGCAATTTCAAAGCAAAGGCTTTCAAATGAACACACCCCATGAACCAATTGGTTAAACACAGCCACCAGGTGTGCATACACACTGGTGCTTAATTGTAGACACACCAATCAGGTTTAAGCACTATAAAAAGGCAACAGGTAAGTACACCTGTCTTCAACAAAAATGGACAGTGTCAGAGGAAGAGGGAGAGTGAGGATGAGAGGGGGAATCTGGAGAGAACATGGTGGAGGAAGAGGAAGAGGGAGAGGAAGACGAAGACCTGGAGGAAGGGTAGGACATGCACAAAGAAGAAGACAACCAAATCTGTGTAACAAAATTCGTGGACCATGTAATAAACCACAGACTAACAGGTTAAGGGAGGTTGGACTGAGAGTACAGCCTAACCTAAGCAGGTACACGGTGGCATCAGTAGTTTGGACGTTTCGTCAAGAGCACAGGTGAGAAACTTATCTTCTGTCAACAGAAAATCCATAGCTTATTGCATGTACTATATCAACAGTTTTGGTATGTATTCGTGTATCATTTTACAGTAAGCTACATGTATTTTGTTTGGCCAACATAAGATTGAACGTTGAGAACAACAAGAAGGGAGGGGCCCAATAGTCACACAGGAGCAAGAGAGAGAGATCATAAACCTCGTTTTGGCCAATAATGCAATCAGACTTAGAGAAATTCAAGCCCATATTGTCAGTGATTACCAAATTTTCAATAATGTCCAACAATAGCCTATATCCTTAAAAACATTAAGTTCGGATGAAACAACTGTATAAAGTGCCATTTGAAAGAAATTCAGACAGGGTGAAAGTCCT
Organism: Elopichthys bambusa; assembly: GCA_037101425.1. Taxonomy (NCBI): domain Eukaryota; kingdom Metazoa; phylum Chordata; class Actinopteri; order Cypriniformes; family Xenocyprididae; genus Elopichthys; species Elopichthys bambusa. The sequence goes on from CM074432.1 coordinate 21,094,255, forward strand.
GCGGCGTGAATATGTGGTGGTACGTTTTGTTCACTGACTGTGGTATTGTGTACCGCACACAACCTTTTTACTGTACATGTAATTTTACTGTGTAGCAGACCTACAGTATATTGATCTACACAATGTGATATTTTGCTGTATTTCAGAGAGATTTGTAAATAGATGCGAAAGAAGTCCCGCATTAATTTATATACATTGATGAGGCTGGATTTAACCTGACAACAGTGAGAAGAAGGGGAAGAAACATCACTGGCCACAGGCTATTGTCAATGTACCAGGGCAACGTGGGGCTAACATTACCCTGGGGTCCTCCACCGCCATGCCAACTTGGGTCCTTACAACACTGACCTTATTCTTACATTTTTAGACAGATTACACAATATTATCACAGCAGCAAACCAAAGGGACCAGATGCAATACATTGTTGTCTGGGACAATGTAGCTTTCCATCGTTCTGCTCTGGTCCAAAACTGGTTTCATCAACATCCACAACATCCACAATACCTTCCACCATACTCCCCCTTCCTAAACCCCACAAGGAGTTCTTCTCTGCATGGCGGTGGAAGGTTTATGATCTCCGGCCCTATGTCCAGATGGCCCTCATTCAAGCTATGGAGGAAGCATGTGATCAAATTGAAACAGCATCCATACAAGGGTGGAATCGTCACTCCAAAAGATTCTTCCCACGTCGCCTTGCAAATGAATATAGCCTGTGATGTTGACGAGGCCCTGTGGCCAGATCCAGCTAGGCGGAGAGATGTTTAGGGTTTTTTTTGTTTTCGGTACTGAACTGGATATGTAATTTAAGTTACAGTATTACTGTAAGCTTACAGTACAATGGTACGTTCAGTAATACTGTATGAAAACTGGAAAATGTTTTGTTATGAATGTTTTGAAAAGAATGAAAAGAAATTTTCATTAGTCTGCACAATTGGTGTCATGGTGTTGGTGGTTATTTTTACACTTTCTCTGTGTAAATGCTAAAAGTGTTTTAGGTTGAGCACAGGAGTGTTTAACTGATTCAAACAGAATCAGACCATATGATGGTTGTGTTTATGTTATGACAACAAAATAAGGTTTTTATAAGACATTGCATAGTTTTGACAAAAATGTTCCATTTTGCAAAAGATCTGAGGTGTTGTGCTAATTGTGTGAAGGGGTTTGAAAAACTTTTTTCAAAATTGTGCTTAAAGTCCCTGTAAAGTCAATTCTGAGAATTTTTTCTAAACACATTATAAATGTTACAAATGTTTTGCTGAAACACATTACAAAGACTGTGAACTATGTAACTGAATTGTAAAGTTAGAGCGTTAAACAGTTTTTCACCAATTCTGTGTTCAGGTTTTTTGGGCGGAGCTAAAATGGGGGTTTGATGACGCACTGGCGCCCCCACCCCCACCCGAGCATGGCCCCGCCTCAAACACTACATAACTGTAGATGACGCACTGAGCATGGCGCCGCCCCTAACGCTACAACGGCTCGCCCGCTCAATCTCGAGTGTCATTACTGTTAGTTATACTGCCTAAATTTTGCTAGCTAGTAATGCCTTCGTCATGCAAATGCATATTACCTGGTTGCGATAATATACAAAACTGCTCGGTCTCCTTATTTAAATTTCCTAAAAACGATAATATGAAGAAGGGGTGGATTATTTTTGTCTCTGCAGTGATCATTTTACACCGGATAGTTTTACAAACTTTCATCAGAAACAACTGGGATTCACTGATATTCCGCCGTTGTTGGTGAATGGGGCTGAACAGACTATCTCCCGCCTCGGCCTTCATCCTCTCGTCCCACCAACAACCGATGATATGGGGCCGGACAGAGTCTCTCCCATCCCGGCCTTCATCCTCCCATCTCGCAGCGTCGATATCTGTCGACTCGACAACAGTCAGCAGTACATGCCCACCAATGAGTGTAAGTTGCATTGTGTAGGTAGGTAATTTGTAGGTAGTCCACAGGTAAGTCCACAGATTCTTTTGTTTATATGCATCAGTATGTTGAACTCATTAGATAAGTCAGTTGAGACGGCAGCTCTCGTGAGTAGGTGTGGTTTCAGCGGCAACAGCGACACGCCCCCAGCAGAGAATACTGCTTATTTTTTCACGATTTTGATAACATTTCATTTACTTGGCGAATTATTATTATTATTATTATTATTATTATTATTATTTTTAATCATTCAATTTTGGCTAGGTGGTTAATAACACATTTTTCTGTGGTGTGACAAACTCAGAACACACTTTAATATGGCTTTACAGGGACTTTAAGCAATTGAAAAAAACTGTAAATACACAGAGATAACAAACTCAAGGGTGAACAGGTGTACTGACTGAATGAGTGTCCATAGTAACTAATGAGTGTTGGGAAACTAGAACAAAAGAGAACAGGTAACTGAAGAGAAACAAACTAAGGGCAAGTTTACATGATATTGATCATTTTAATAATAAACATTAATGTTCATATAATATTAACATTAGAATTTGTAGCCCTGTATTTTTAAAATGCTTCCACAAATTTCACAACAGAGGTTCTTGCTGACATCTTTCAACCCATGATGTCCACTGCGTGTTCTTCAACTCTGAAAGGTCATCAAATCAACTTTGAGTATTATCATTTGATACTATTAAGATTATAGTATATGCAAACTGATTATGCTACCATGAACAAAAATTAGCATATACATGTCATTTAAGGACTATTAAGAATGAATATTAAGAATGACTAAATCATAAAATAACAAAAAACTTAAAGTAAAAGTAAAATGGAAACAATACTGTAAATACTAAAATACATTTTTAAAAAACCATCTGAGATCTGTTATGGTAATCTAAAGTTTCCAAAAGCAGTACATGCGGATGACTCTACACAAAACTCCACATAATCAAGCAGTATTTTGGTTTATTTAACATTTTAGGTTTTAAAGATCAGCTCATCGCATTTCTAGATAAATCCCAACAAATATACTGCACTGTTCTCATCAAACTTGTAATGCAGTGTGGCAAAGTTATTAACTGCATGTTTTGTTCAGAGCTGAGCTAGTCGAGGGCAGACAGATTCACAAGTCTCTAAATACTAGCCATCTGTCTGTAGTGCGGCCCAGATGAGCATGATTTCTTCCCCTCCTGTTTTTTTCCCAGGCCTGTGTTTCAAGGTATTTGTTTGTAGATCGGATAACGGGGAAGGTAGCATCTGGCAATAATAGCACCTTGGCAATGAGAAATAGAGCAGCCATTCCGCTGGATATTACGGCCGAATCATCTGAGGGGGATATTCTACCTCTCTTCTTGATGACTAATCAGTGTACTGACCTACAGGGATTTCTATTCATGCCTTCAACAAGCAATGTGGGACGGTTTTACTTCATTCACTGAGAACATGGCAGCCTTAGTGAGTCATTGGCTGTTTCTGAATTCCAAGAATGCAGAGAACGGACTTGCGTTCTTGTGGAGTCTGGTCTTGCCAGGCGACCTTGATAGAACGAACTCGGAAGGACGTGAGGACACAGAACGCATCCTTGTGAGACTTGAGATGTGCTGCGATCTTGTTGCTCAACTTAAGTTGCCTGCAGCATGAGTAGCGGCTAATGCACAGTGAATGCAACATAACATCACAAGCAAATGTAATAACCTATATTATTATAGACATTGTTTTCATATCATTTTATATCTTTTTATTTTACTGCATGTATTTATGAAAATGAGTAGCCTTTGTGTTACCTATGCTTTGTCAATGTTAAGATAATTTTTTTATATGCCAATAAAAATTGCGTCTTCCCGCAGCGTCTTCTCGGATTTTTAATGATTCTGTGAAGTCTGCATTCGATGCCAGAGATTGTATATTATAAGGAGATGAAAGGGTCTGTATCTCTTATAAGCGTAACGGTTAACTTAATCACATGCGGCACATCTCAGCCTATCGTGTAATGGCAGCGACATCAGTGCCCGCCATTCAATACTACTTCCCTGCGTACCGCCTATGCGTACCTCCCGTACTGCCAGAGCTGGAGCGTTAGCATTAGCTGTTATGCTTTTTTGGCTGAAGGTTGCAGGCTTTCCTTCCAGTGGCTTTGATTTGATGCATCCTCGATATCAAGAACACATCCAGGTATTTTCATGCGTCCTCTGTTCTTGCGTTCTTGAGTATTGTGCCCTGTCCAAATACCAACACTTGCGGTCTTTGCACTTGACCACTTGTCTACTAACATGATGTATTTCCTGTATTTGCCCCAAGTGTTTAAGTAGGTGTGAAGACTGCAAGTGTGTGTAGAACTTTTGATTAACTGATGGGACACACTTATAGTCTTGAAATTGAAATGCAATTTTACAGAGCTTTATTATTTTCAATACTTTGTATTTTAAAATAAACTTATAAATGTCAGTAGTCGCTCTGTAACTAACAGAAGACAATTTTAAAATTGCTTCTAATTAGGCTGTGATAAAAAGCAGTTGCAAATGTTTTACAAAATACACATAGCCTACTCATCTTTGCACCAATAAAATGTGCAACAATTTGTTTTACTACCAAATTGTATGTAATATCTAATTAATTTAACTTACAGTGGAACATCTTCCTCGACATCTCACAATTTCAGGGCACATAAACTCCAGAACATAATGCATGATGGGATACGCTTAGCGAAGCGCTATTCGAGATAGTGTGGGTTTAGTGTGCATTAAGGGCACTGCACATTTAAGACATGGGACAGTCTTGCGCACTTACTTCCTGTTGCGTGCAAGCGCTCTCAAGTGGCCAAGACCACAAGTGTGGGTATTTGGCCAGGGCATTGGAATTGAACTTCGACGGTTGATGATGACGTAGAGCGAGAACACAAGGACGCAAGATCGCTTAAGAACGCATATTAAGAAACAGCCATTGCCATGCAGTTACACAGGATGGTTCGCTCGTTCATAGAATGTAAAAAATTGCATACAAATTTGGATTCAGCAAGATCAAATGCACAGCCGTTTGATCAACACTGTTGGACAGAGGCAAGGTGATAACATAAAGCTGGTTATCGGCTGTCTTCAGTGTCACGGATTTGTCACATTGTTGTTGCAGCACGCCGGAAAGACGATTACTACAGGCAAGATATAGAGGGAAAAGTTAGGGAAGTAGGTGCTGGAAGTGCTGAAGGGTATTAGATGACAACAGGAGGTGGCTCAGGGGATTCTTCCTCTGATCTCGCCTCACAGCAAGAATGTAATTAAACACATTTTAATAAAAGTGCTCTAAGAAGCAAAATGAGAGAGGAGCACGTACAAAACTCTGCTCTAATTTGTTTAAGCTCAAGTGCTTCATATGTTTTTTGAACATATATTTGTCAAAAAAAGGCAACACGCAGCGTGTTTCATTCTTTAAACAGTATGAGTGCTCCAATGTCTGGTTATTATCAGCAGTGACAGGGTGTGTTTCCACCCTCAACCCATGCAGAGACGCAGCCAGGGTGAGCGTCTCAGAACCACGACACCATGGACAGCTCCCTTTTCTCCAGCGCTGCCTGCTGTAGATCTGCTATTGTGTCCCCCTCTCACACTTTAATTCACGCTATCACTTAAATTCTCATCCGTAATCACTGCCACCTCTGAACAGTAAGTTATTATGCAGTTCAGCTGTTGACACAAGACTTTAAAACTGCATGTTTAGCAAAGCATGTAATTGCAACTCCAGTTTGAGATGTTGCTTTAGCTCTCCCTGCTCTTGATTTCCATATCATGCTAAAGGAATGGTTGACACATAGATGGAAATTCAGTCATCGTTTAATCACCCTCATGTAGGGTTGGGTATTGTTTGACATTTAGTGATTTCGATTCCAGTTCCAACACTGAGGCAGAGTTAAAGTTAATGAGATAATATGCTGTTTGTGGAGTTGTTTAATCAGATCTTAAGATATTTAATGTCTTTTATCTTCAGTTGAGTTCATCTTAGGCTGTGGCTAGAAGTCAGTTGTAGTTCTTGTGTTTCTCTTCAGGGATTTTGCTTGTTAACAGCAGGTGTTCATCACTAATGCTCAATCACCACTTAATTAATAACTTAATTATTTCATTAACGTTAACTCTGCTTCAGTGTTACTTTACCCCTACATAGAGAGGGACCATATGTACTCTGAGCAGAGTTGATTTAACTCTTGCCAAATTCGTATGAATTCGTACGAATGACCTACCCCTAACCCCACCTCTAAACCTACCCGTCACTGGGGTTTAGACAAATCGTCCGAATAGCCACCTTGTAAAATATGTACGAATTGGTCATGAGATAGCGTTGGACATTCCAACCTGTATGACTTTATTTCTTCTGTGGAACATTTTATGCGTGTTAGGGTTAGGGTTTTTGTATTTGTGTGGATCAGAGTAATCCTTGTCCAAGCACAGCCGTGAGTGTGTACAGTGTTTCCAGATGTCTGCCTTTTAACTTTGAGGCCTTTTACTTCAAAAAGTAATTAAGCAGAGAAAATCATTTGAAAAACAGACTCATAAAAAGTACAAACGTTGCAGCTCATTAACTTTATTCTTTAGGGGCACCAGCTGTGATCAGCTTGTTCGTTACTTTAAGGCAAATACAGTTAGATGAATGATTCTTTGTTCTTTGTGAAAGCAGGGAAATGTACAGTATTGTTCATTTTGAAGGCTGGATTATAAAATAAATCAGTTACATGAATTCAATGATATAAATTAATTGACTGCTAGCCCATCAATTTTTTAATAGCAATCCACCATTCAAAAGGTATCACCAGTCTCATTCTGAAAAAAAAAAAAAGGTTTCCAAACAGGTGACAGCAATTAGACAGAATAAATTAGAACAGTCTCACAACAACAAATTAAATTAGGGTAAACGATTGAATTAAGGAAAAGGTTTAAGGTTCTTTTAATCGATAATGAGGAAACACATTTGGGAGAGTAGAACATTTTAGACAGCTGTTCATTTAACAAATTAAAAATGCATGTTTGTTATTAATAAATGATTTGGTCATAATTGCAACAGAAATAAGGTTGAACTACAGAATTTACAGGCCATTACTGCAAAAAAAAAAAAAAAAAAAAAAAAAAACTGCCAAGTAGTAGTCTAGAAGATATACTGCATATTGTGGACTTTCTGTATTAACATGAGGCTTTTCAATCATTTCATCCATGTATGCTGATCTCAGAGTCTAGAAACATAAATTTTTCTAAAGTTTAATTAGATCCTTTGTTGCCATATGTTACACCTTATTTAATCCCGTTGCTGAAGTGAAGACTCACAACCATGACTGTCACTGAATAAAGTGATTGCTCATGAAGATTATCTAAATATCATAGCCATCACGTATAAGCGGATCCATCACATCTTCATCCTGCAACTATAATGTGGTGGACATGTGAGATCTCACTCCTGGTACTAAAGAAGCGAGTGATAAATATCCAGAGCCATAAATACTAAATGAAAGGCAATTAGAGACACCTGAGGAAAATTACATCTCATCCACACACCTGGGGATTGAAGCAGCTATCCATCCATTAGAGCCAAGCAGAGCGGGACACATGAAGATGTTGAGACAGAGAGATATAGTGGGAGAGAATGGATGGGCTTGAGATAACTGCTGAAGGAGAGAGACAGGTGGGACGTAATCTGGGCCATGCTGTGTCTCCTTTTGGAAAGTATGAAACACTCGATCATGTCCAACTGGGCTGCTTCGTTTATCCTTAGGGTAACAGGGTGTCAGCCATTTCATTATAGGACAGTAAAGGTCCGTTTGTTAACTGTGCAATTCGCAATGAAGACTTTCAATATCACTAGTGAATATACAAAGTTCCTCAACAAAAGCGTATTATTTGCATTAAAATCTAATGAAGAGTTTGTAACATTTTGATTTAATCCTACAGCTGTATTCCATTTAGTCTATCATGTCCCCAGAAGACACTGTATGGCATGTATCTCATTATGGAATAATGGGTATTTTAATTGTCTTGTCTTTAACAGTCATGTCTAAAGAATAACCTTTAATTAAGTTCTCACCAATTACTTTTTCTTTTTTTCCCCCCTGTTTGACAAAAGCAATTACTGTCAAATTGAGAACAGAAATAATTATTCTTATTTGGTTTTGCCAAATCACCTCTTTTTGGCCATTTATGTTGCTTAGTTTATCTTTAATTGATTTTAAAACTACGTTTTAAAGTAATTATTTGAGTAAGTAAGTAAATACATAAATAGATTTGACTGATACCTTTATCCAAAGAAATTTGCATTCAAGGTATATATTTTTATTGTTTCATGTATTCATGCACGAACTAACTAACTGGTAACACTACACTGTAAACCTGAACGGTACTACTAACTTAAAAATAAAGATTGAGTACGCTGCAATTAAAGTCTGTTAAATCATTAATGCAACTTAAAACAATTACATTTTCTGAACGAGAAGCTTAGTTTTATTTTTGTATAGCTCAACATTTTTGAGTAAACCTGTCAGGGAGTCAACTCAGTCACCACTGTCACCACATTCACCAGATCACAATCACCTGATTACTGATTCCTTGCACCTGTCAGCGATTACCGGTCAGCCCTATAAAACTGCACTTCTCCTGTTCACTCACTGTCTGGTCTCAACCTTACCTTGTTGTGTTCCCGGATCGACTTACCTGCGCTTCACTTACCTGTGGTTACTTCTGGCTGTCCTAGCTCCCCTCAGCTGCTGCTCTCCGTTGTCTCCACGCTCTTCATCCACTGGATCTCCTACGAAAGAAACAAAGACTGTATCACTCACAGATAAGCTACACTAAGACATTCCCTCTCCCAACCTGCTTACCTGGACTGCTATTACTGCTGTGTTGTGGATCATCTCTGTTCAATAAACCTACTATTGTTTATATCACTTACCTCTGTGTTCCTCGTCTATCTGCTGACAGAAGACCAGAACCAACTAATCAACTCCAGAGATGGAGCGCCAGGCTCCCACGGCTGAGGATCCGATTTAAGAGCTGGTCAGTGCTCTTCGAGCCACTCTCTCTCTGGATCCACACCAACAATCTGCCTCTGCCAGTCCCATGGCCCTTCCTTCCAACTACTCGGGTGAGGCGGTTGAATGTAGCGGTTTCCTTCAAGTATCACTGTACATTGAGATGCGTTCTCATAAATTCAACAACGAACGATCTAAAGTGGCATTTCTGATATCACTGCTCACAGGACATGCATTACTCTGGGCGCAGGCCATCTGGGATTCACATTCCGATCTCAATAACTCTTTCGATGACTTCTCTTCTCACTTCCAGGACGTTTTTGGCCTTTCCACAGGATCGCTCTCTGTGTCTGACCAACTCCTCCGTCTCCGGCAAGGCAGTTCTTCAGCCAGCGTTTACACACTGCAGTTTCATACTCTAGTGGCCTCATGCGGTTGGAACGAAACTGCCTTACTCACAGCTTACCGTCAAGGTTTGAATCCTCAGATCAGAGCCCAAATGGCCATTTGTGATAGCACAGTTGGATTGGATAGCTTTATGCAGAAAGCAGTGAGGATTTCACAGCACCTCACCGCCTGTCAATCTGATTCAACCACTCATTCTCCATCCTCACCCGCTGCCTGTCCTCCAGTACCAGAACCGATGCAAGTGTATTCCTGTCATCTCTCCTGTTATAAACGTGCTGGACGTCTCGCTACAGGACTATGCTTGTATTGTGGAGTTCCCGGGCACTTCATCCGTATGTGTCCTTCACGTCCCCCACATCCTGCGGTGAGTACCATCCAGTTTGAGCCTACCATCTCTAACTTAACCCTGGTAGAAGTGCAATTGCTCACCCCACGTTATATCGTTTCAGTACGTGCCCTCATCGACTTGGGCTCCTCCGGCAACTTCATCTCATGTGCCCTACTGAAACGATTGGGATTGCCCCGGGTAGTGAGCCGAAATTGCATGTTGGCTCTACACTGGACTATTCCCAAGATCCCATCTGACTACAAGGCGTTCCAGGATGTCTTCAGTAAACAGGCAGCCACCAAGTTACCACCTCATCGGCCATGGGAGTGCGGCATCGACCTGTTGCCACTCCTCCCAAGGGGCGGGTTTAACCCCTGTCTATCCTGGAGTGTAAGGCGATGGAGGATTACATCTAGGAGGCTCTCCAACAACAGTTTATTCGCCCATCCACCTCACCATTGGCCTCAAACTTCTTCTTCGTGGGTAAGAAGGATGGGGGCTTGCGGCCCTGCATCGATTATCGAGCACTTAACGAACAAACTGTTAAACTCCCATATCCACTTCCCCTGGTCCCGGCCACTCTCACGGAATTCCGTGGGGCTCGCATCTTTACGAAGTTGGACCTGCGGAGCGCCTACAATCTTGTTCGTGTCCGAGAGGGTGATGAGTGGAAAACAGTTTTCATCACTCCTACTGGCCACTACGGATATCAGGTCATGCCGTATGGCCTGTCCAGCTCACCGTCCATCTTCCAAGGGTTCATGAATGAGGTGTTCCGGGAGTTTCTCTATCGATTTGTGATCGCATACATTGACGACATCCTGATCTTCTCCCGGAACCTGGCCGAACATCACCATCATGTGATGCAGGTCCTACAACAGCTCAGGAAGTACCATCTGTACCTTAACCCTCTGGAGTCTGAGGCTAATTTGGGGCCCTGGAGAAGTTTTGACATGCCCTGACATTTGTGCTTTTTTTTTTTCAGTTGTTCATAAACATATTAATGGAAAAGGTGTCATTACACTGTATTTAGCACAAACTAGGCTACCATAATATGTGAGGAACATGTATGCACATGTTTGTATTTTTGAAGGAATAACGTTTATGCGTGGTTATTGAAAAAACAAAACTTATGTCACTGAAATAAGGCTAAAAATTAAATATGTGACTTCTGGGTATTGGAGGTTGTAGACTAGAATTTTTTATTCAAAATTATGTAAAAATTATCCTGCCTACTCGTTAATATAAGACAATATAGAGATTTAAATTTTGTAAGACACTTTTTGTCAAGAAACACAGAATGCGTGGAGGCGTGAATCTTCATGAATAATGCTGTGATTCACACCTGAGAAGACAAAGACCTGCATAATGACCCGCATAATGAGCCCTTTCTGACAGGTAGGCTATGTGAAAAAACCCTTTGTGATCATGCTGATAACAGTATTAATGTCCAATCTTGACCAAAAAAAAAAAAAAAAAATTTGATCTCATGCATGCATCATGTGAAGAAAAATTTGTATAGGCCTATTATAGTTTAAATTACAGTACCAGTCAAAAGATTGGACGCATTACTATTATAATGTTTTTAAAAGAAGTCTCAAGCTCATCATGCTGTATATCAAACATACAGAAAAAACAGCAATACTGTGAAATATTACAATTTAAAATAATGTTGTTCTATTTTAATATACTTTAAAATATAATGTATTTCTGTGATGCAAAACGTCTGAACATTCATGTTACCTCTATGGCATTTTATATAGGCTTTTAGCTTAAAAGCATGCACATTTGGATAAATATTGATGGATTCTCATATGTTTATGTCAATTTTCTATACAGAGGAGTAATATTTATTCAATATTTATTGTCATCACTATGAGCGCTGGATACTGTGTTTTCATTCATACTTGCAGTCGGGAGGCGCTCTGTGCACATTTAGTCCACAAATTACTCCTAGTGAAGAACAGGCATACCATGTGACATTCCAGGAACTAACAGAGGCTTACAGAGATTGCTAACCATGGCTATAACATGCTTCAAAACACTTTTGAAGATAATAAATACACGATTGCGACGATGTATACATATATTGCCTCAGAATTTGCATCTGAATAGCGCTGAATAGCGCTCGGCAATATATGTATACATCGTCGCAATTGTGTATTTATTATCTTCAAAAGTGTTTTGAAGTGGGTGTGGCCGAATTAGTGGATAATGAGCTGACTCACGGACGTCTGACATGTCTCTCTTTTCATACAGATTACATAAACAGAGAATTTTTGTTTTCGATTTGACTTACACGATTTAAAACCTGACAAAACATTTTGTTTTTACCCTGAGTGTACACAAATAAAAGAAGACATTCTATAGTTTGAATTAATATATTACTTATGTCTCTATGACAAAAAATGACGGAGTATTTTAAATCTGTTTTGCTGCAATGTGAAAAAAATCCTGCAAAACGCACCGACGCGTTACCTGACTCCAGAGTGTTAAGCTCGAGAAATGTGAGTTCCATCGCCCCATGGCCCAGTTCTTTGGTTACATCCTGAGCGCCGATGGTATCCAGATGGACCAGGGGAAGGTCCAAGCCATCCAGAATTGGCCTCAACCTCAGACTGTTAAGGAGCTCCAACGATTCCTCGGCTTCGCAAACTTCTACCACCGATTCATCCAGAACTTCAGCATCCTTGCTACTCCACTCACTTCCATGCTCCGTCTGAAGCCCAAGTCCCTGTCCTGGACCCCAGAAGCTCAAGCCGCATTCGACAAACTCAGGAAAGCCTTCTGCACTGCGCCCATCCTCACTCATCCCGATCCAGAGCTCCCTTTCATCGTGGAGGTGGACACTTCCACCACAGGCGTGGGAGCAGAACTATGACATCGGAAACCGGGAGTTACTCGCCATCAAACTGGCATTGGAAGAATGGAGGCATTGGCTGGAGGGTGCCCAACACCCCTTTACAGTCATCACAGATCATAAAAACCTGGAATATCTTCGTAATGCCAAAAGACTTAATCCTCGGCAAGCTCGCTGGGCCCTCTTCTTTACACGTTTCCAGTTTACCATCACGTATCGACCTGGTGAGAAGAACATCAAGGCAGACTCACTGTCACGTATCCATGCTCCCGAAGTACTGTCAATGTCTGAACCCATTCTCCCTCCAGCCATCCTTGTAAGCCCCATACAATGGGACCTTGAAGACCAAATCCGCATCGCCACTGCTTCCGAACCCACTCTGCTGGGAGGCCCAGAAGGCAAGATCTACGTGCCAACAACTTTGAGGAATAACCTTCTGGGCTCCCTTCATGCTTTCCCAGGCTCTGGGCATCCAGGCAGCCAGCGAACTCACTTACTTCTGTGTTCCTCGTTTATCTACTGACAAAACCGTTATACTTAAATTATTATTTTTAAGTTTACTGAGAGATATAAAGTGACATCATTGCTGACATTATCAGAAGAATCCATTCAACATTAAAATGAGTTGCAGCAGATTTCAAGTTCCAAGCATGCTTTGCGTCACACTCTGTAAGGGAGAATAAATGTTGAAACTGAGTGTTATTTTGTGTGTTTTTTTTCCACAAGATTAATACAGGGGAATACAGCATCTTATTGTTTAATGTTCAGTTATTTTGGTATTTAAAGGTGTTTCTGTGATGTTGAAGTTTTGTAGGGTTACCATCGTGGTAAAGAGTAGTGCCTGTGGTTAGGTCGAGAATGGGCTGTGAAACATCAAGGCTATAAATACTGCATGTTGGTTAACAGTTTGTGCAAGTAAATAGTGTTAGTCTCTTTGGTGGTTACACTAGTGCATGCTGGTGTTCTGTTGCTAACTAAACTTAACACAAAGATTAGGTGTTAGTTTATTTAATATTTCAATTAAATTATAATTACTGAATTTGGGTAGTATAAAGTAATTTTATTTTAGTTCTACTAAAATAATCTTTGAGTTGTTTACTTAAATGTTTTGAGTATTCTGAACTTATTGGGTTTCACAAACACTGCATCAAAATAATTGAAAAATAAGAAACATTGCGTATGGTAAACAATAGTTTTAAATACAGTGGACTTCGACATTAAATAAAACTAAAATAAAAAAAAAATCTGTTTGACTTAATTATTATTTATAATTATTCTTAAAAGATTTGAGCTGCTTTACTTAATTTTTTTGAGGTAATCGGTGTCTACAATAATTTTGAGTACTCTGAACTTATCGGGTTTTACAGTGTACAATAAGGTCTAATTTGTTAACATTAGTTAATTAACACAAAACAATATGCTTTTACAGCATTTATTAACCTCTTTTAATGTTAGTTAATAAAACTGCTCATGTTAGTTTACAGTGCATTAACCCTTAAATGCATACCTCGGGTTTTTATCGACCAGGGACATTTTCACTACCCTCCTCCTCATTCATTTTGTAAAGTTAGACATCAACCGTCTTAGTATTCCTCAATCAATTCATTATAAACAATATAAAAAGAAAAAAAAATCATAAAATTATAAAAGAATGCATGTTTTCCCATCCCATTTTTTTGTAAAAATTGTATAGGGCCACTAATGACCCGAGGTGTGTATCAGTGTACTTTTTTTTTTTTTTTTCCTGCACAACAATAATTATATGGAATAAGTGCAATTCACCTTTATTCCACAAGGTGTCAACGTCTGATTCAGAATGATGAAGTGACGTTTCATTCAGACAGAAAACAAAAGAATAGGAAGTATCAGCAAAACTTGAAATGCAGAGCAAGTACTGAATGCAATCAAATATGAGTGTCACTGTCACTTGATGATGGATCTGGTGAAGCTGTTAACGATCAAAATATTGATTTTGAAGATGTTGAAAATGATAGTTTTGAGAATATATTGCAGATCACAAATAGGCTCATATTCGCAATCTCAAACATATTCTCAAAACTATAATTTGCTGAATGTACTGGGAAATTAGCTCTGATGAGGACAGTGATGATGGCATAAAACATCTGCTCAAAATGAACCTTTCCAAGCTCCAAAAGGTAACAAAATATGCTTCTGTATTTTATTCTTCTATAATTGTTAATCTAATATCAGGGGAGTTTATTATCGAGAAAGGTAGAGATCCATCTCTGTTAGATATAGATCCGGGTCATTAAAGACCTGAATATGCAAGAAACATTCATGCATTTACCTTGCATTTTTAATGTTATCTTTATCGCCCGATAAAGATAACATTAAAAATGAACATATATCGTCCGATACCGATATGGTGGCTGATATATCATGCATCCCTAATTTAAGGGTTAACTAATGTTGAAATTAATATTAATAAATGCTGAAGTAGTATCTTAATGTAGTTAACTAATGTTAGGTAACAAATGAAACGTATTGTAAGGTGTTACCAACTAAACTACCTAAATAGATCATGCATACATTTCATTATTAATCCAAGAAAAAATGAACTTCATGGTCATTTTAATGTGCACAGCCATGAGTCGGGCAACACAGTAGTGAGGCCTGCAGTGGGATACAACTGAAACTCAAACCTGCCCATTGTATGTCGCTGAAAAGGCAGCATAATCTCACCCGGCGTAAGCCAGGTCCCACTGAGTCATATTCATGCCCTGACATCCAGCTTACTTACATCTGTCTGTTGCCTTGAAGCTCTGCACAGGAGGTTGATTCCCTCCGAATTTTAAATAAGGAAATAATGTGATTGAAGTCGGCGTATTAAGTGAAATCTTCTGTCTGACTGCTGGATTGCTGAGCTCTGTTATCTCTCCCACAGAGTGAACAGCTCCGACCGCAAGCTCTTTCTACTGCAGGGAAGGCATAATTTGTCTCTCTATACATGCTGCCCTGCACAATAAGAGAAAAAAAGAGAGAAGAAGAGACATAGAAAGCTAAACATTAAAAAGGGGAACTTGAGCTTTAAGCCTGGAATTGACATTCAGGCCGCGCAATCGAACAACAGTTGGCCGTTCTCCTATAAAATTGGCAATGCATATTTGTGTTGTGTTATTCTCTCTCTCTCTCTGTCTTTTATTTCATTCGCTCTTGTTTCTCCCCTCCGCCGCCCGCCATGCCTGTGATGAATCTCAATTATGGCAAGGTCACCTTTCATTCAGTTGATCTCTCTGTTGTTTTATTCGAACTGGCAGCACTTCCACACTATTATGGTATACTTATTGACAGCCTGAATCCTCTCCAAATAAAAGCGACAAAAATGTGGGAACGTTACTGGCCCTCCTCTAATTTTGGGTGACAGAATTGGCAGCGTCTCTTCATAGACAAGGTAATGGCCTTATCATTACCACTGCATGGTCGGGTGATTTGGGGCGAGATTTTTTTGCAGTTTCCTATTCCGCACACTCACTTGCACTGGATGTCCCGTGACATTTATATTGTCAACTTAAACTTTCGAATACACTCATTTAGATTCAAGTACATTTTCACAGAAGTGAAAATATGAAAAATTTGATCCATAATCTGTGACATTTATATTTGTCAATTTAAACTTTCGAATACACTCATTTAGATTCAAGTACATCTTCACAGAAGTGGAAATATGAAAAATTTGATCCATAATCATGTAAAGTCAAATGTTTAACACTCTGGAGCAAGGTGGGAGTAAGATTAGCATGCAGTGAAATGTGTTTAACATAGTGCCTCTCACATTCACCTCACAGTTTTCGTTTAAACATCAAATACATTGAGGTTGTGGTTTAGTCATTAGCGCAGGTGCTCCAACATATTGAGTGCGGCTCATGTCAATTCCACATACCATTTCTCCCTCATTTCCACACACATTGGAGCTGTAGGCTAGAAGTAAGAGCAAGTGCTCGGACACGATGAGCTGTGATGTTCATGAGGATGACACAAGTTTAAACCTGGCTCACATCATTCTCAGCAACCAAATAGTTCATGTATGCATAATTTGTAAATAATTCATTATATTTGTAACTAGTTCACCCATCATGTACTCAACCTTATGTCATTCCACATCTATATGAAAACAGAAGCAAATATTTTAAAAAATGTCTTTGTTTGTTTGTTTGGTCTATCCAATGAAAGTTAGTGGGGTCCAAAACAACACTGACTGGATCCCACTGACTAAAAATAATTCAATATGTCAGTATCTTCTTTTGTGTTTTGCAGAGGTATTTTTGGGTGAACTACCCCTTTAATAAACCCTTTTCTATTTAATTCAATTCAGTTCAATTCACATTTATTTGTATAGTGCCTTTCACAATACATATGTTTCAAAGCAGCTTTACAGAGAATGCTTGTCAACATTACAATTTAGAGAATGCAGTTAGCTAACAATGTAATAATTTAGGCAATTTAATTTACAATCACTGTTAGTGGTTTAATTCAAGGTCGAAGCAATGAGCTGCTGGAAAAATGAATTACATTAATTAACAATAATTAGGATATATAGAAAATTGGGAATGTTCATGTTGATCCAGATATTGCGTCATCTGAAGTCCTCGCAGGAGTTGGTGCCATCTCTTCAAAGGTGTTGGTCATCTGAAGTCTTCTTAAGAGGCTGGATCCAAACTGACGGGCGTCCCGAGGTAAAACATAAAAGCAAATGGAGAATAATTAGCATAGCTGCTGTTCATAACATTAAGCAAAGATAGTCATGTGCAATTGATCTGATATGAGATCATGTGAATGCTTGGCTAAAGAGATGTGTCTTTAATCTAGATTTAAACTGGGTGAGTGAGTCTGAGCCCTAAACATTATCAGGAAGGCTATTCCAGAGTTTAGGAGCCAAATGTGAAAACGCTCTGCCTCCTTTAGTGGACGTAGATATCCTAGGTACAACCAGAAGTCCAGAGTTTTGTGATCTTAAAGAGCGTGAAGGATTGTAGGGCAATAGAAGATCGGTTAAGTACACTAGAGCTAAACCATTTAGAGCCTTATAGGTCATTAGCAGTACTTTATAATCGATACGGAACTTAATATGTAACCAGTGTAGAGATGATATCAGCTTATATCATATTTTCATATTTAGACCTATTATAATGTTTTTTTTTTGTTTTTTTTTTTTCTTTATTTCATTTATTTGATTATGAAAAGTGAACAGCATGAGTAAGATAGGATCATAAGATGCGTAATATATCGGGAGACATGGAGTGGGTCAAACATTATTTTGACCACTTCATTAATTTTTATTTTGTATAAAGCCTTTCTTTAAAGTGAATTTCATTTTGTAAAAATTGTATCTTAATTTTAATCAATGTTTCATCAACCAATTGCCTGGATTTATTAAATAAGAAGCAAATATAGCAGACAATATAATCATGACATGGAGGCGTCGGCGCGATCACTTGCACATGAACTGGAGCGCGTCTTATAGGCTAAATGAACATATATCCTGCTTGCCTTACAGACATGAGAAATATATCTATAGAAAGCTTTAAATGGCTACTTTTATGTAGTCGAATTGGTGTGGTTCTAAAAACAAAGTATGGTCACATCAAATATTGATTAAAAAACAAATGCAAAATCAGAAAAAAAAAAAATTGTTGTATGCAGGGGCAGTATTTTATTTTAATTATAACTGATTACATTTAAAGACAGAGACACAGTTTGTTCAGTAAAACATTGTTTAATAAAAAAAAAGAGAATTTTTTTTCTCACCCTGCTGTACCGAACCGTGACTTCAAAACTGAGGTACGTACCGAACCATCATTTTCATTTTTCCAACATTAGAAAGTTTTCAATGATACATGTAGCCATATAGCCCTTGTAGGGGAAAATACTGGATCCAGCTGCAGTAATTATGTAAAGGGAGTTAGAAATTAGCAATGCGTGATGTGACTACCATTGTGATTTCAGCAGAATGTTGTCATTGCCTCATTCACATTTCATGGGGATGCTGATGTGTTTAATCGTCTCTATGGTGCAACATCTGCCACCAGAGACCAGGAGAATAGAGAGAGAGAGAGAGACCAAATAGACTGCCTGCTTCTCAATCGACAGTGATGTGTGGTTAAGCGTGAGCATCTTTGGAAAACAGGACATTATGATGTCTTTCTAATGTGGCTGGTTTACCATGACCTGAATCATTAGCCTTGTGGAACATTTGTAGCATTTTATTTTCCTGTTGGCTGCCACTCATTGGAACTAGAGAGGCTGGCTTGCTGACTATGTCTGGCAATGCTGGGCCTGTTAGGTCTGTCTTTGGGGTATTGATTGACACTGGGATTGTTTGACCCTGTTTACAGTCTAAGGTACACGAGCCACATCTTGGGAGACCCGCAGACAGCTGAAAATGTCAGACGACGATACTAGCCCCAGCTCCTGGAGCGAGGGCATATTATTGAGTTAATCCTGCAGAGAGGAAAATTGTTACCAGCAAAGAGCACCTGGGTCTCTGAAAGCCATTGAAATATAAGAATACACACATTGGATACAGGATGTATAGCTTTAAATATATCCAATCGAATTGAGCCTAAGGGACTGAGGTTGATCTTCTAAAACAGATTGGCTAGACTTTTCCCAACTAGAATAAACAGGCTCAGAAGGCAGAATAACAGGAGTGACTCATTTCAAAGACATATGAGCTATGCTTTGGATCCTTGGCCACTCAGATGCATAGATATGAGCTCATACACATCACAGGCTGAGAATTTGAATCTGATTTTATTTGTGGATGGACTCAATGAGTTGTATCTCCACACATATAACTCTAAGACACACTTTCACCCACCATCATTGAAGATAAATTGGTAACTTCCTACAAGCAGCTCTCTGTGCTATACTAGTTAATCAAGGCAGTACAATCACAATAAATGCAATCAAATAGGCTGTATTTATTGAAAATGTAAGTGGATTTGAACAGTGGCAATGATTGCACTGCATAACATATTTCTCTTAAATACTTACAGTTAAATCACTTAACATTAGAGATTTAATGTTTATTGTTCAGGTCAATTGCACTGCCAATTTAAAAATAGGTATTTCAGGCATATCAGAACACAATACTACTAATGATATCTCTATTAAATGTTTTTTTTTTTTTTTTCTCGGGATGAAACATTACAGAAGGCCTGTAAATGACAGCCATAATTTTAAACATATATTAGGTTAAAAAATAATAATAATAATAATATATTACAACGACTTGTAATATTGTATATGGTAGTAAAGTGATGTTTCTGTCTCTTTCAATATTAGCTCTCTCTGTTTGAATGAAAGATATATACATATTAGGTGTGTAACAGTACATGTATTCATCCCAAACCATAAGGTACGGATGTCACGGTTCAATTCATGCAGTTAGACGATGAATACAGTCAATCACAGGCAATTCACACTCCAATCCAGAAGGGGGCGCACACGGTAATACAATGCTGTTTGCTAACCACCACAACAGGAAAAAGTACAGAAGAAGCACAACAGACACATAGATATGTGTAGATGTATTCTCTCAATCAGTGTTTCAACCGCGGAAGGACACTAATAAAACAGCTAGAGAATGTTTCACGTAGCATTACATTTACCTCAGGCAAGTCATTTACTGTCCACAGCATATTAGTTAACTGGAGAAATTAACTCTAGAGGGGAGCATTTCACTAAATGTATGCACTATATTAGCTTTTTTTTTTTTCTATTTACTTTACCTGTTAGTAATGTCTTAACTTGTTTTCATGACAAATTTATTTAAACATATTAAATAATTATGACATTTACACAGTTACTGATTATATTTCAAATGTTATAATTAGATTTAGAAGTTAATACAAAACCTGCCTTATGTGCAATTTACGTTTCTTTTTTTTGTTTTGTTTTTTGTTTTTTTGATTGTTTATTATATCTAACAGTAAATAGCAACTGATTTTATTAGTTTGGGCTCTGTTGTTAACTGTAACCTTTAATATTATAGTAATGTGCAAGAAAAGGCTGAAAAACTTTTTTTTCATCAAAAGTGACATTAAAGACATTTAAAAATATTTTAATTTGGAATTTGGAATACATGAATTAAAGTAAATTTCTTTCTCACTTTCTATTCATCAAAGAATCCTGAAAAAAAAGTTTCCAGAAAAAAGTATTAACTGCATCTGTAACTGTTTTCAACATTGATAATGACAAATGTTTCTTGAGCACCAAATCAACACTTTAGAATGATTTCTAAAGGATCATGTGACACTGAAGACTGGAGTAATGGGTGCTGATAATCGGAGGAATAAATTCCATTTAAAAATATATTAAAATAGAAAACAGTTATTACATTGAATGCAATTTTGCCCAAATATCCACATGATTGCAAATGTGACATTGATTTTATACAACAGTATAACAAACAAATGCATAATATTAAGTGATGCACATTTTAAACACAGTATTGTCAGGATTATTTTGCAACGAAATAAAAGGTCCAATGAAAGCCACAGCAGAACTGCAAAACACAGCAGTGTTTCGTGAACAAATCTGTGGCTTTGAACAAAGCTTCCAGTTTGTTCTTGTGCGTTATTCAAGTTAGGTTGAGCTTCTGCTTATGTTCGCTGATCAATGTTTACATGTGAGTAAATTAAATCTGTTCATCATAACAAGCGATCGATTCTCTTCAGAAAATCTGGACTAAACCGATAGATTCATAGGGATTCGTTTTCCGATCTCTTTATGAAGTATCAAAGTGGTAGTTACAAAGGCAGTTAATGGAGGTAAATCTGACAGCATTCTGTCATCAAAAAGATATTAATTTGTCTTCCGAAGATGAACGAAAGTCTTACGGGTGTGAAATAACATGAGGGTGAGCAATTAATGACAGAATTTTAATTTTGGGGTGAAAAGGTGTGACAAAGTGGAAGTGGAAGAGAGGTGATCCGCAGAAGGATGTTAAATGCCTCGGGGGTAAAAGTTTGGGAACCACTGTTCTATAGCAAATAGGTATATAGTACCATCACAGGGTTTAAATATGGATTAGAGGTTGAGGAATAATAAGATATGAAAACATAAAATATTCAAAAACAACTTATGTTTTCATATCATGTTATTCCTCTACCTCTAATCCATATTTAAGCCCTGTATAAAAATCTGAAAATACAGCAGGCAATAATTCGCATTAGGCTGGCATTGGTTTTTCTTTTCTTTTTTCTTTTTTTTTTATACTCATCAAGCCCAAACAACTCCTCATTCAACAGGCTAGCATCAAGTTCAAAGTTTTGACTGACCCCGGAAAGGTTAAGGATTTTAATTGCAGTGAAATAGCAGCTTTAAACACACGCTACGAAACAAGAGGGCAGCAACCTGACCCAAACTCTTTATCTGTTTTCTCCCCTCCTGTCTGACTTTATCTCCCTCACAGTCTTTCATCAGATCCCTGAGCTCTGCATTTGCATCCCTCTGTGCAACGGGAGGTGATGAAGAGGAACTCACAGCTTAGATACATTTCCTCCTGTGACCCAGGAGCTGCATCAATGTTTAATACCTCTCTGGCTCAGTGCCACTTTACTCAGCATTGTTCAATGTTTTATTTAGAGGAGCGGCAGGTTAAAGTTTCACTGGGCTGTCGCCCCTTTAATCCCCCTGACGGAAATATCAGGGTGGCGATCCGCCGGCTGCCCATGGAGGATCAGAGGCACCAGCGCTCGGGTGGAAATGATGTCTCACTTCCAAAGCTTCTCACTTCCTGCTCCGAGGTCATTTGCATGTGCCTGCCACATACCCATTTCCTCCAAATCGCAGGGCTACGGGCTTACTGTCAGATGTGTCTGTTTATAAATGCCCATTCAAAATGAACAAGAGCTGGCAAATCAGGTTATTTTCCTTTGTGTTAGATGGTGCACAGGCACATATCTGCAGGCGTCAATATTTTTATCAAACTTGAGCCAAATGACAGTTCACTTCATTTCATTTTATCCTTGGCCACTAAAGTTCTGAATTAATGCATGCGATTTTTTGTCATTGGTGGCTTCAGAGAGAGAGAGAGAGAGACAGTCAAAGGCAGACAGAGAGGAAGAGATGATGCTTTAGTCTAAGCAGTCAGTGGGTGCTGAGGGCAGTGTGTGGATCTGCCATGATGCACTCAGACAAGTGAATAAATCAGCCTACAATTAGGACCTCTGATTTCATTTATGCAACCTAGGAGCGCTCCTGAGGCTGATCCTGGCAGATGTCATTTCTAGGCAATTGATTTTGTGACTGTCCTGGGCTGCCAGCACCAGGCAGCCTCCATGCCAGATTAAAGATGGAATTTAAACACAAGCCAAATGACCGTCCAGGCAATTTAAACATGAGAGGGGAGATCTCGCTTGCACGCGGACTGACACGTACGTCTTTTCATTCACCTTGCGTACACACACACATACACACACACACACAAACACTGTACCATTTTTTAGCGGTTCTCAACCCTTTTCACTTCCTTTTATTATTATTATTATTATTATTATTTTAAAATAGTTAATAATTTATTATTTTTAATATTACTTGTTTTGGTAACACTTTACATTAAAGTCACATTAGTTAACATGCATTAGTTAATGCATTAACTAACATTAACAATGAGCATTTGTTATATAATTTATTAATCTTTGTTAACATTAATTAATAAAAATACAACTGTACATTGTTAGTTAAATCTAAACTATCCAACCCAATCTCACGGCAATTTGTACGTATTTTACAAGGTGGCTAATTCGTACGAATTCATATGACCTCACTCATATGATTTCATACGCTTTTTGCTAAATTGTACGTATTTTACGAGTTGCCAAATTCATATGAATTTGTACAAATTACCTACTCCTAACCCCGCCCTTAAACCTACCTGTCACTGGGGTTTAGACAAATCATATGAATTCATACGAGTGAGGTTGTACGAAATCGTACGAATTAGCCACCCAAGGTGTGTGCATTATTTTCTAATAATTTAATGCCCCGGAGTCATTTATTACGCTTTACTGCGGTTACCACATCTCAAGACACTGTTCAGATGTTGTATTTCAAGACATTTATCAGGTTTTTGTCCTTTAAACACTCGTGTGTGTGTGGGACTAATTTCTTATGCATCTCATCCCAAGTCTCCGTTGCTAATTCCAAAATGTCATTTTAGAACTAGTAACAAAAGCTTGAGCCTTGATAGCAGATTATTACAGTTGATACAGTTGTTAACTCAGTTGAGAGAGAGACAGAGAGAGAGAGAGCATGTGAATTAGCCTACCTGAGTCTGTACATCTCTCCACAGGGTTCAGCAGCCGTCTCTAGCAAAACTGTAAGTTTATCTACCTCAAGAACCGCACCGTTATTACCTTGCTGGTGAGAAATATCGTGTAGCTTTTAAGTTGCTAAACTATTTTACTCTGGTTAATTCATCAGCAGCGCTGACAACACATTTCTGTGCGAGTGTGTGTCCATACTATATGTGTGTGTGTTTGAGTGTGAGAGAGAGAGAGCGAGAGAAAGAGAGTATGACCTTTCAGGACACAATAAATCATATTTTGTGGCAAAAAACATGACAATGATTTGTCATTTTTATCCTATTGTTTACTATATTTATTTGCTTGGTCAGTGTAGTTGTGGGTTTTGTTTCTTTTGTGGTTGTAGGCTGTATAAGGACCTTTTGAAATAACTGAAATCATTTAGCGAAGTGATATGGAACTGTAATGCGGTCAAGACCTGCTAGAACTACTTTAGCCATGCATTAATTGCACACCTTAGAACATTCGTCAACCAATTAGATTCGAGCATTCAACAACCCCGTAGTATAATATTATTTAATGTATTAGTAAAATTTTACTTTTAATTTAATGTTGAAGAAATGTTTCGGATGTATTTTTCATTGTTAGTTCATGTTAACTAATGTAGTTAACTAATGTTAACAAATGGAACCTTACTGTAAAGCTTTACATTTATTTATTTTTTTAATATTTATACATTTTTATAGTCTTTAAGACAATTAAGAAATTACTGTCAATGTAAACATCTTTTTTTATCATAAATAGCTGTCTAAAATGCTTCTAACAATACACAGTTCTTCGAGATTAATTATGAATATTGTGGTAGTTAATGGAAATGACAACAATCTGGGGCTGTAGTGATTTTTGCGTCTGAGAACCACTGCCCCATTGGACATTAGCGTAAAACTACTTTTTTTTTTTTTAATCACACCTTTGACCCACATGGAATAAATTTGGACATATATGCATGCATGAGATGCAAATAACTTGCATATCATACAGCAGCCCAAGCACTGTTTTAGGCTTCTGCTTCAAAGACATTGAGAAAGGAAACGGTGAGGAAAGGTTTGGAGCCTTCTGTTCTGTCAGCCAAAAACAAAACAAAAAAAACAAAAAAAACTCACATGCTGTTTTGCTATAAAAATGTTAAAGCGCTTTTGCTTCTCAAGTCATTATTAATGAATACACTAGAAAATCTAACTACAGTGGAGACATGCTCACCCTGGGGTTTTAGCTGCTAGAGCAATGCCACTCTCACTAAACTACACGCAATTACATAGCCAATTTCTCACAGTCTGGAGGAAAACAAGACTCCTGGCTATATCGCAGAAGATCTACTTTGATGTACAACATTTCTTAGGTCATGATAAATCACATACACATACAATAAAACAAAGCATAACTCAGCAAAATAATGCTACCTACCTTTATATTTTCATGTCTAACTTTAAATATTGTGGCTTTGATCTCTTTTGTTAGGACAACAGAGAGAGGATTAATTTGATTAATTCTGAGGATTAATATTACATGTTTGAAATGTCCAACATGAGATCCAGATTCTTTGCAACAGGTAATCGTTATTATCTAGAGGGTGACTGTTTGGACTCTCTTACCTTTATTCACTAGTCCTAATTAGAGACAGATCTAAAACTTTAATATGTGAAAGCCATGCATGGCAGATCTTCCTCGCCTTCTCACATGCAGAATTATTAAAGCATTCTCCAGAGTCAGCTTGATTTGTTATTCTCTTTCTGTCTATGTGTTCTCGAGCTCCTCTACAGTGTTTGTTTGTTAATCATTGCTTTATTTCATAATCACAGGGATTCTTATCATTAATTCCCATTTGCAAAAATGAACAGAATCAAAGTCATAACAACAAAGGCTGTTTTCAACGTGGGTCATGTTTTGTTTACACATGCTAGTTTGATTAATTACATTTTGATTTGATCTCACTTTTATTTTTGGATCAAGTGTTGTTTTGTTCTAATAACTCTTTATATTCATAACTTTATTTATATTGGCCTTGACAAATTGTTAGAACAAACGATATGAAGTTCTCTCACTTTTCAAGGGCTTCAACTGCAGCTCTTTATATATCAATCAAGAAATCTAAGAGACTAAATAAATGAGTCGGTGAAAAAATCAAATAACAGGCCTACATATGTACCTGAAAGTATACAGAAAGCACAAATAAAATGTGTGCTATCTGTCCCCAGGGAATGGCAAGATTTCTTTTTGACATGTGAGCTCTTATCTTCTGACTGGTTTCTTAAAATTGGTATAATAAGTTTTACATTTGTTATTCAGGCAAATCTTTGGTATGAAACTTCTGTTGAACAAACCTAAATGTTCATGGGCAGGCCCAGCATGAACAGTCATTCTGAGTGGTAATATTGCTTTCAATTTGTCTCAAGGGGTGAGGTTAAGGATTTATCTCAGTACAGTATGTGTAGTAACATCATGCAGCTTATTCATGTGTTTTATGCTCAATACATGGACATATCTGGCATCCTCAGATTCATGGTGTTCCTGGGGCCTAACTGCTCTCTTTCTCATAGCTCTTTATAGGAGGTTTGAAGAGAGAAGAGGTGTGAATATCCTCTGTGACACAAGCATTAAAAATGAAGTGTCTGGCTACAGAGACTTCTGTGGACTCAGAAGTGGATTTATTCATGGGGTATTATGGATAATATTCCACATTCTCTGTACATTCAAAACTGGCAGAGGTTTTCTTGGAAAATAAAGCTGCATACTAATGAATAGCTGCATAGATCATTTCTTCATATTTAGCACACAATAATAATATAATATAATATTATATAATATAACATTGTTATGCCAGTAGGTGGCGATAAGAGACTGTTTATGAATGAGTCATTCAGTGGTTGACCGCAACATATCTATTCAAAACACTGATTTATTCACAAACTTAACAAATTGCTACTTTCATGAGTCATTGAATCATTCCCTTGAAGGATTTGTTTCAAACACTTTCAGGGATGCTACTGTGTGTTCCTCAACAGGAACTTCTCTGGTTTGGTTCTAAATTATTTTTGTAAGTGGAGAAAAAAACAGACAAGACAACTGGTAATATTGTGCCTTAACAACAAGATTTTTTTTAATGTTTTTGAAAGAAGTTGCTTATGATCAGCAAATTTACATTCATTTGATCAAAGTAAAAAGAGTGTGAAATACAATTTGAAATTTAAAATGACTGTTTCTAATTTGATATGTATTTTAAAATATAATTCCTGTGATGGCAAAGCAGCCATTATTACTCCAGTCCTCAGTGTCACATGATCTTGCAGAAATTCCTATTCTAAGATGCTGATTTTTTTTTTTTTTTGCTCAACATTTCTTACTGTGCTTCTTATGCTGCATGATATTTTTGTGGATATATTTGTTACAGGATTCTTTGATGAATACAAAGTTCAAAAGAACAGCATTTATCTGAAATGGAAATCTTTTGTAGTATTATAAATGTCATTACTTTCACTTTTGATCCTTGCTGAAGAAATGTTTATCTTTCTTTAAAAAAAAAAAAAAATAATAATAATAATAATTTGATAATAAGTATAAAAAGTTACAAAAATAAAAATGTTATCCAAGGAGGCTAACGTGCGCATAAACATCAAAAAATGGCAATGTAAAGAAAACATTTTGGTATAAAAATGAGCCGCTTCATAGAACACAATGTTAATGCTTCGCTCTACAGCATAAACACTGAATGCATATTTGGGGCCAAATACAGAAACATTGATGTGTTCTTCTGTCATCTAAGCTAAATACATCCCTCTGTTACTGGGACATTGATGAGGTTTTATCTCCATGTGAGAAGTTAAAATTAGCTTTTGGCCAGCAGAAGTAGTAAAAATGTAGCTTTGTTCCTGTGTGTGTGTGCAGCATGTTTGGTTGAATATGTGGATTTGGTTGAGTTCATTTATCTGTGTTTGGGAATTAAAGCGCACGTGAGACAGAAATACATAATACATGGGTTCTCAGTATGGTTCAAAATTTGCTCTGCTCAACTTAAAGGGAGTTGTGAGCAGATCCAATGTGCCCTGAAAGGGTTTTTAGTAAATATGCTGTTTGCTCACCATCAGTATTGTGTTAAATAACGCAGTTGCATATTAAGTAATCTTTTGATCTTTCTTTCATTAAGACACCCCGTGTGTGTTTCCCCCCAACCCCCATATTTTCAATTTAGTATTTTCTATACACACGAGAAAAATGAAAGCGGACATAGGAAGGCTTTTTAATCTTAAGATTACGTATAATACCAGGCTATTAAAACCTTTTTAATTGGTCGTGTTTCTGATGAGAAGGACAACTTTGTTGACAAAACTTCTCATGCTCTCGGGCTGTGTTACGGGAGCTTGTTCAGAGATTTATATGAGCTGTATTTCAGCAGATGTCATGTCAAGTACTGTTGGCTCTGCCACAGGGAGTCGTAACTCATTGAGAGACTACCGGTACCCTGTTATCAGTCCTCTACATGACCTCACACCAAACACGACGATACTCAAGTGTATGAAAGCACACGTTCTGTCAACATGAGCAATGGAAGCAACAAAAGCAAATTACACAGCAATGGTCAGCCATACCAATTTTATGTCTGTGTGACTGAATTCGGTGACATGCTCTGAAATTACATGTTTCAGTGGCCACATTGCAAAGGTAGCAGCAGGGGATGCAATCACTTTAATTCACATTATCAAGAGACTTTGACATAAAATTTTAGTCAGGTAGTTTTGAAGTGGATGGGGATTTTCAAAATGACACTTATAGACACTGACTGAACTACCTTGACTGTTGTGTTTAAGACATCAAATGTAATTCTAAAACATTTCAGTACAAGCGTGCAGAAAATTCTGAGGGGAAAATGCACTACAAAAAGAACAAGTAGGTCAAATGAATATTATCCATAATAACCAATCCACCCATATTCTTGACAGACATCTTGTTTTCTCAGACTAAAGTCTAGCAATCGAAAATTATGCTAAACAAAATTCAAACTGACTAGTCATGAATATTCACAGTGTAGCACTTTTATTATGCATGCCCAACGTTGTAACCTATGAATAGCAAAGCAGCACATTGCAAAATAACACACCACATGCAACCCGGCAATAATAGGACAATATTTAGGTCATAAACAATTAACTTTGTTCTCCTTGGTTCAGATAGCATATTAGGATACACCTTCCATTCCTCACCAAAGGGCTAAAAAAATTTCACCTGCACATCCCTTTCCCATTTATTCCGAATAACGTTCCTCTAATTATGTTTGCTCATTTATAGGGCTTAATTATAGAGGGAGCCCGTAATTACAGGGGCAGGGAAAAGGTGGGTGAGTTTGCTGAGAGGGATCCGTGCTAGTCTAATGCCCATAGTATCATGTCCCAGTCTCAAAGCCAGGACATAGTGTGACTGAGAGCGGTCAAAGCCTGCTGAGAGGGAGGTAGAGGTGCTAGAAAGGTATAGCATGGGAGAGATTTCTCTCCCTCAGTCCAGCAGAGAGAAGAGTGCCGTTTGCTCAAGCGTGATAACCACAGAAATGAGATTCTTTGACTGGAATTGCTTTTAAATCGTCACATAGCCGCCGTACGCTCTTCGGTGCATTCCGATTCTCCTTGTGACTGGAGACTGCCAGCTACGGCTGGATAATACTCCTCTGCCGGCTCCTCTGAGATCAGCCACCACAAAGACAGTCATTCAACATTGAATGTTTTTGCTGGCGACTTCAACACGGTCGAGTCCAATGCGATTCATTGGCACGCGAGTTTCCCCATTGTTGCATGCGCGTGTGTGCAATGATGAGCATGTGCCGCAGTGCAGGCCTTTATGCACAGAATAAGGGTAATGTGTACACAAAGAGCGATACCACAGGGACGCTCTGCTGGCACGGACGCACTGCAGTTCACCACAGAGAGAGGGATATTTGCTAGCTGTAGAGCTTGCCAGGAAACATAATAATGTGTACGCACAAAACTCCCGGGGAAGACCATTGAGAAGCTTCAAAATGCGGAAGAGAATGCGTTCAGCTTTTTGATGGACCCTTTTGTTGAATATCAATTCATAGAGGCTGGTGTAATGCCATTATAGTACAACTGAAGGTCAATAAAAGATACAGAGAAATGTTTAACCTAAAATGCATAAAAGGGGTCAAATTGAAGCCCCGGGTATACTTTTGTCGAACGCACAGCCTTGCAAAGTACACTTCACTTGACTTGTACGCGGACACAGGCATTCGACGCATGTGCAGTTTTGTGCAATCTCTCACCACGCATTCCAATACAGTATATTTGTATTCTTTCATGCTAGAGTTGTACAAATGAGGGTACTTTCTAACCTCTTTGCATCTATGTAGGCCTCCATTGTCGCTCCGTTCCATCTGTTCTGTTTATGCAGGTTTTCTTCGACTACCTTGTGAATCATCGCCCAAGGGCATGGTTGCCACCTTGTGGAAAAACTAATTACTGCAAAAAAAAATAATGCGCATACAAAGTAGTGGTCTTTGAATATTTTAATTTAAAAATCTTACATATTGTACCTTTTAATAATAATATTGAATTCCTTGACAATTGATGGATTACTCATGGATTTTGTTTTTTGACTGTCAATTTCATATTTTGTGTTAAAAAAGACAATTTTGTATTTGTATAAAGGTCGGTGTATTTACTAAAAAAATCTATTCAAAAGCCATGAACAAAGATCTGCAAACGTTGCCAGCAAAACATAAAATATTATGTATCTCAATCTGTATGTACAGGACATGAACAATAAACATTACTGAAAGGTTTAAACATTTGCATGGTCCAATTCTATTTCATTATTGTGTCGATGGTGTGAATGGTGCTTTGTGTATCGCTACACTATTGACAACAGACATTTTTGGCTGCAAAATTTCACTGAAATTTCACTAATGTGACCATGTTTACACTGAAAATAAAGATTAAAACAGAATGTCTTTCTTTGAAGGAACCAATAAATATATGTATTGCTTTCATGAGTCACGCATTCTATGGTTAAAATTGTCCTTTGAGTTTTATCATGGGCACAGAAGAAAAGTGTAAGTTCGAGTGCTTAGCTACTACTACTGTACATTCAAATACCCATTCAGGGATCCCTCTAGGACTCTTTTCTACCCTTTTATACTCCGCCATAACTCCTTACGTACCCGCTCACCCATGTTAAAAGGCGTCTGTAGAGATGTCCCCAAACTGCATCTTTGTTGACATGTTAACTTTAAGTCTGGGCGTCTTTGATCACAGGGATGGTATCTCAGAGGGGAGTGTGATTAAAAATGACATTTTCAATGCCCAAGGACCCAGGCAGCTGGGGGATTTTCCACACAGTGTGGAGTCGTAAGCTCATATACGAAATACACCAGCGATTCCAGCAAAGAGCCCTAACAGGGGAATAGGATATAGCACGGCAGAAAGCGCTCAACCTCCCTCCAGCCCTTTTTGCTAATAGTTGAGAGCTTCACACTGGATGACTTTCAAAGTGACTTGTTCCACCCTTTCACATTAATGCTAGTTGGAATGCAAATGTTCAGGTTCTATTCAGAGCCTCTAGTTTTATGGGTGCCACGTCGGAGATGACAGGCCTGGGATATATTGACAGCCATGGTTAGCTCAATCCAGCCTAGAGTTTGGGATTAGACTTCATTGTGCCAGAAATAGGAAGGCCACTGTAGTAACTATAATCCATGGTGAATTACTTATCTCAGTGCGCTTGCTTTTTTTTCTTTTTTCTTTTTTTTTTTTTTTTTTGCCTTCATGGATTACAGAATAGGTCCACTTCAAACTATTCTCTCTTTAGAGGACATACTGAAAATTTTTAGACATTACGAACATGATGTTTGTATTACTTTGACCAAAGGACTGCCAGCTTTATTAAGACTGCCCCTTCAGAAGTGTGTCATGGTGGATAGAATCACATATAACAGACCCTATTCATAACTGATACATAACATTCTGATAAAGAAAAAAAGAAGAAGAAGAGAGATCATTTGTAGGTGAGAGAAAGGTCATATTTGTCCTTCTTCCTGTGTTGAAAGTCAGGTCATGAAGTGGCTCCTGCTGACCTCCTGACTTCTGACTCTTGGCTCTCAAGAGAAAGAAGAGGGAATGGAGAAGATAGGTCAGTGTGTGAATAAACATGTTCTTATTGATATTTTTTTTTTGCTTTTCAAATCCCAACAACAGTTTTCATATTGAAAGCCTTATGCTGCTTTTAGTGCTGAGGAAGCTTTAAACTGCTTGCCAAGTTACAAGCTACTCATGATTTAAAGGGATAGTTCAAAGTTTAAATTGTTAAAGAAATTCATCTTGATTAGGGTGACAGCATCAAACTTGAACAGATAACTTTACACAAAATACAACAAAAAAATCTAGAATACCATGAAAAATTATGATGAACTGCAGAGTTTAACTAAAAATTGCTGAACAAAGAAACCAGAATCTGTGAACTGAATGAGCAGTTTCATTTTAACCTGGTTAATTTACATCCAAATGAATTGGGACTTTCCAATGCTACAAACATTTTTACATTTGAAGCAGGCCAGTAACACACAGCTCTATTGCATATGAATTGAACATTTTGTTTTATAGGTACAGTACAAGTGAGCATCAACAAAATGGCAGTAAAAACAGTCAGATTTCATTGAAAATAATCAAAGTCATTTCAAGTAACATGTAAATGGGATTGAGGAGATTTCTAAATGGCTTAATCAGAGTAATTCCTTACCCTGATTATTGGAAATAATAGTATTGGTTTATAAGTAAACAAAACATATAACCACTTTGACAATAAAAACAATAATGTAACATCTACACTGCACTGCAATTTGTTAGAAAATGTAGCTTGTTACTATAAAAGCTAGACTGTTTTAAAACACAGCTGAGCTACTGTTAAGCTTAGGGTTGCCAACCATCCCATATATTACAGAACTGTCCCATATTTAAAGGAACAGAACTGTGTTTTATCCATTGCAGACTCAGTTTTTGCTGTATTTTATCGTCTTAAACCCAAACAGCTGACAATGCAATTTTCATTTGAACCAGTTTCACGTACAAGAGTCAATGCTAAAATTACAGATGGGAATGAAAAACAAATTGTGAAAGATGGATGTGAAACAGGGACACATTTCATGTGAGAGCCAAAACATTGCCTGATGCTACACTTGACAGCAGAGGAAGGATCAAAGTAGGGCAGCTAATACTAGCTAACTTTTATCTGTTGGCATTTTGCTCTTTTGCTTGCACTGTTCATCAGAATGTTTTGTTTTTGGGGGGAACTATAAAAACAACCAGTCCATTTTCAGTCATTGTATAACATTTTCAGTCATTTTCTACTGGATCCGTTGCAATGTTGATTAAAATGTCTAAAATACAAAGCCCTTAAAGTTGCTGTAAGGTTGTTTAGTTTATGATGAAATATTTATGTACAGT
This sequence comes from Elopichthys bambusa, assembly GCA_037101425.1. Taxonomy (NCBI): domain Eukaryota; kingdom Metazoa; phylum Chordata; class Actinopteri; order Cypriniformes; family Xenocyprididae; genus Elopichthys; species Elopichthys bambusa. The sequence goes on from CM074432.1 coordinate 21,127,550, forward strand.
CTCTAGTGGTATATGCTACACTGATGCTGTGTGACACTATAGTATGATATTAAAATTTTATTTTATTTTTACAGATGCAGTGAAGCTGTATCCTTCTGTACATCCTAGCAATCATCAAACTTTAATCAAATTATAGTAATGTCATAAAAGCCTACAAATTACCAAATTAATTACAAAAAAAAAAACATTTTCTTCAACTATATGTCTGCGTCTCATTCTGCAAATAAGGCATACCAAATTTGCAATTACATAACAACAACAAAAACACTTTCAAAGACCATTTATGTTGATGTTACTGTATTGTTTATGGGATAACAATACAGAAACAATTGCTCTTCACAGTAAAAATATTGAATGTATAATGTATAAAAAAAAATGTCTTTCCTTTTCTAAGCTAACTGTACTCCTCTGAATTTCAATAATAACTTTATCATAATAGCTCTTTACACATAACCCACTTACAGATGGTTTTGTTCCCTCTTTCTCACAGGTTAGACAGTGAATGGAGTCTTTTCCCCCTCTCTCTGGATTAAGTAGGTTGATTCCATGTGAACTTCTCTCCAAGTCAGTTCCCAGAGGTAGAGGAACCTCCCTAACCAGCTGCTCTTCTTTTGCTGTTCTAATTCCCTTACAACTTTCACCCTCTTTCTCCTACTATGCTTTTTTTTTTTAATTTAATTTTTTTATTATTTTTTTTTTTACTTTGAAACACTAGCTCATTCTTTAATAGACAGAGCACAAGACATGTATTCATATCACACAGACTTCAATCATCTTCTTTTACCAACTTAATAATTTATTTACTACTTCAGTAGTCACTTGTCATTCAAACTGCTTGCGAGTTAATGGTTCAGATTCATACACATACTTAGTACCATTCAAGTGAACAATCTAATTTCTGCTCTCATTAAGACCCTTGTCCACACAGCAGTATCTCCGCAGATAATTAATATGAGGCTAGAGTCATATGACATGGTTATGTATAGTGTGTCACCACAACAAACTGACAGATAACTTCTTGTGGGTTTAAGCCATAAAACAAATCTGAGATCTTGTAGTAGCATCATTGGTTTTGTTCTTTTTTTCTACTTGGAGTAATGGACTCATCCTAATGAAGCATTAATTATGTATAATCATGTGATTTATTACAAACAAACACAGTGCCTTTTGTCAGGTTAGACAAACTACAGCTACAATTACAATGAGGTTTTACATGAAATTAACTCTATTTTGCATTCTGTCGAAGAAATTCACATTTGACATGCCCTATTAAACACGCTCTCAAGACTTTTATAGACAAACCAAATTCTTACAGTCTCTGTTGTTGTATTTAAAGGATAGTTCAGCCAAAAATTCTCTGATCATAACTCACCCTCAAGTCATTTCAAACTGGTATAACTTTCTTTGTTCTGAATGTTGGTGAACAAACAGGTTTGGTGACCACTGACTGACATTTTATGGAAAATAAATAAATAAAACACAGACACTTCTCAAAATATCTTCTTTTATGTTCCACAGAAGACAGAAAGTCAAGCAAGTTTGGAACGACATGAGGGTGAGTAAATGAAGACAGTTTATATATATATATATATATATATATATATATATATATATCCCTTTAACATTCATGATCACTACCTCTGTCAAACAAACAATCAAACTAATTCAAGCGAACACATGCACAGTGAAACACAGAGAAAGGGAGATGGCACGTGATATGGTTAAAAAAAGAGGTGTGAGAAACACGTAAAAAAAAAAAAAAAAAAAAAAAACACTGGTCATTAATCTCTGTCTTTCTGCTCTGGGGCCCCTTTATGCATTTGTCAATTAAGAACACCTGTTATTCAGTCAAAAGACCAATTAGCTTGTTCATCAGTCAAGTTAAAAATAGGTTAAGAAATCCTATTTTGCCACACTTTAACCTTTGTGGCAAGGTGATTAGATTCACAGATGTTTAAGGGCATATGTTATCTTAATCCGAATGATGAGACATCTCCCGTATTCTGCTTTAGTCTAGTTAAAAACAGTGTGCATAATTTTAAACCAATTTGCATTATCTACATTTCCATAAGGATTGCCTAGCCACAATCAACACAAACATAAAAAGTGTACTTGCACATAATTAATGAAATAGAAAGCTACTTCACACACTTTTAAAAGGTGCACTTTGTAAAAATGTCAAATATATGCCAGGTTTCACAGACAAGGCTTAAGCCTATATAGTCTCAGATTAAAATGCATGTTTGAGCTGTCTTAACTGAACTTGGCCTATCCGAAAATATGTAAGTGCCATTGTTTTTTTGTTTTTTTGTTTGTTTTTTTTTTTTTTGTTTTTTTGGTAACACTTTAGTATGGGGAACAATTCTCACTTTTAACTAGTTGCTTATTAGCTTGCATATTGGCTGTTTATTAGTACTTATAAAGCAGATATTAATGCTTTATTCTGCATGACCATTTTCTACATCCTTTAATCCTACCCAATACCTAAACTTAAATGCTACAACAACTACCTTACTAACTATTAATAAGCAGTAAATTAGGAGCTTACTGAGACAAAATTCATAGTTAATATTGAATATGTGTTTCCCATATTAAAGTGTTACCATAAAATCTTTTGTCACGCTTTAAAGGTCCACTGAAAGTGCCTTGGAACATGCAGCTTTATTCACTGTGTTCACGTAATTTCTAATAAAACAGGAAGACAGGGTGGGATATATATAAAAGCTCCTCCCCTTTTTTATAAAATAGCCAATAGCGTTTCACCTAGATCACAGCTCAGCCAGAGCTGTTGAACTCGTAATACCCCATTTCCCTCATAATCTCTAACCGTTTCTCCTCCATATTGCTTTAAAATATAGCATTGTTTGTAGAAATCAAATGTGTCCAAACGTTTTGTGGTCGGTGCTGACTCGCGCATATGATCCGCTCTGTTCTCTCGTGTCTCTGGACCAGAGCTCACTGTGCTCGCGTTGTGGCGATTCACGTGACCCAAATGCAAAAACTGACTTCATTCGCAACAATGGAAAGCATAATTTACACTGTCTGAATCATTCCCATATCCTCTATATAGTACACTATGTGCCATTCACCATGTAGAAAATAGTAAACGTGAACAAATGACCGATTTCAGCCACAGCTTCAGCATGTTTATAGTGCAGAAGGGGACTTCAGATTCTAGAGATAATTTGATTGGACAGAAGATTTGATGAGAAGCTAAAGACCGTGGTGATGTCATTCAAATCCCTGATCTATTTTAGCGGAAGTAAGAGACTAAGTTTTTTATGCTTATATCTCCTAAATGTGAATTTTGTCATTATTTTGGATCACACCTGCTTATTCATAACCTTAAATGTCTGTCAGTATATTCGGCAGTACACTTTAACCATATTTCAAAGATAATAGAATTATGAAATTACATATGATGTACTAAGGGGATCAAAAAATATCTTTAATCATTTAAATTTAATTAGTTAATTAGTATGCAATTAAGTATATGATTTTAAAGTATATTATTTCCATAACAAATACTCTTTAAAAGTATGCTAAAATCTTCTTTTTCACAAGGGCAGTTACTGATGGAGCTACAGCTTTTAAGTGTGTGTGTGTGTGTGTGTGTGTGTGTGTGTGTTCGAGTTACAGTCTTTGACTAAGTATACATGACACAATGTGTAATCAAATATTTGAAGGATTAAATAAATGTCACTTCTGTTTTTCAGAGCAAACACACAATACCCAGGCCAAGCGTAACTCTATTAACATGTATACATGGCGAACGAATCCAAGCTACAATCAGGCCATTAGCCCAACCTCACACACGCACACAAAAAAAACCCAACAACAACAACAAAAACACGTGACCATGTAATTGCAGTCAGACTAAACCGTTTGTATTACATTTTAAAGTAATTATTGATTTAGTTTGATTGAAATCAAACGTTTAAAGAGCATGTACATGCACTGAATGTCACAGGACACTGGCACTTTTCATTTCATTCCATAAAAATAAAAGAAACTACTGTCAGTTTGCAGTTTTGGAAACAAAAATGAGTAAAAATGTGCGACATTAACATGGACGGAGATGAGGCTATTTTTTTTTAATTTGGCAAGCAAATGTGTCATGGCTTCTGTGTGATATGTGTTTAGCATGCTCTCCCAGGTTTAATGCCCTCAGTGTTCTTGATCACTGGCAGACAGACATGAATATAAAGGCAAACAGCATGTGCATGTGTAGGTGAGACGTTTCATTCTTTCTTTTTCTGTTCCAATTGCCTGCTAGGTAATGAAGTGCTGAGAGCGAGTGCATTGAAGACTCAGTATGGGGGCTTTCTTCTCATGTTTGGCAATACTATCGGCGCTGCATTATCCAAGTCCAGCAAGCAGGAGTCTTACAGCGTTTATGTCTTCTAATCCTCATTATTTTTTCTGCATGAGCGTCAACTCTACCTTTATTTTTCTTTCCACCACTTTCTTCTCTGAAACTGGAAGACTGCTCTCTTTTTATGTCTTAATCTTTGGCTATTGGCAAACTCATGAATTATCTTAGATTAATCTAACAAACAGTGTGTTGTGTGATCTCTGCTCAAATGATCTCATTAGTTCACTTTTATGTCACTTGTGAAGGTTTGAGAGAGAGGGGAGAGGAGATGAGAGTCTGCATGCGTCAAGGCCAAGATCAGCAGACTGTTAAAGAGATGGCATGCATTTCATACTAAATATGACATTGACAGTTATCTCGCTTTCTTTCAAATGCTGTGAACATTCTGCCATCTTGTCAGAGCTTCCCACTCCAGAGAGATTTTGCAATTTCTGTCTTTGAAGGTTTAGCACTTGCTCTTTTAGGTCTATGAGAATAAACAAGCAATTTTTTTTTTTTTGGATAGGAATTCTAGCAGGTCCAACATGGAAGACGGTTAACTCTGACACCGCTCAGCTCCGTCTACCACATGCTGCACTAAAACAAGCTACAGAAATGGACCTGGTCTGATGGGAAGATAAAACCTGTCAAGGCTATGATTATAGCACTTTCACTGTCAACAGTATCAACAAGAGAAAAGCGTAGATGCTGCACGCACCTTGAAACACTGCATAATACATACATACACTTCACAAGTTTCCTCAAAGTAGGTGCTCTCTGTTATGCCTGGACATTGGCTGAGTTTAAGTCCAATTTTTTATGCCCTTCCCTCGCTAACTTCCCTCCATCTCGTTCACTCTGATGCATGTCATTGGTTATGTTGCGCGAATGCCCACTACTGGCGGAACCGTTGCAATGTGTTTAAATGGAAGGCCCTAAGCCCTTGATCACTTGGAATCCTCAATGGAGCTGATTCAGTGAAAATGATAACAATATAATAAACAAGTCGAGGGTTGAGGGTCTGTCCAAATAACTTCCCTCGAAGTTTAACACACTTCAAAACGGTGGAAAAAAAGTGGAATTAAAAGTGGAATTAAAAGTGGAATTAAACATAGCCATTAGTTGTGATACATTCACACTAAACCAGTGGAGTCAAATAGACGGCCCGCTGGCCGAATGCGGCCCACAAAGGTGTCCAATCCGGCCCGGGGAATGAATTGAACAACACTAAAAAAAAGAGAGATGTATGGCACCAGCCATAAATCCCAGTGGTTTTTAGTTTTATTTTGGACAATCTCTATCCACCTTATTCCTAAGTCCCATGACGCTTTGCGCGAATTATGGGTGTAACTTCTGGTGAGCTGTAAACAGTCAGTGAAAGGCTCGCTCTATGAACGCAATTATACGTTTTATTTTTAAACTGGGTACAATGAGATGACATTATTCTACTCACCCTTCAACCAACGAACATTAAAATTACATTTCAAAAGTGTAAAAGCATCAACAAGGTACTTTCAATAGGCCATGAAAAAGCGCGATTCTTTCCACAGCAATAACGGACGGGTTAAATATAACTATAGTGTAAGGTTCCACCCAGTAGCCCAACGACGGCATCTAGTGGTCTGGTCGAAGGTATTTCGCGTATACGTCCTCTGGCACTTCTGTAAAATTCATCCTAATTTAATACAAAAATAGGTTAAGAAATCCTATTTTGCCACACTTTAACCTTTAACCTTAACTGAACTTTGGTTTCTAATTCAATTCTGACTTCGTGAATAATTTGATCTGACTCCAATTATAACTGACTCTTAGTTTCACAATCTTTCCGACGTAACAGCTGATCATGAGATTAGTTGTGCTTTAATTTAAATCTTTGATCATTCTGGATATCTCATAATTTCAGTTATTCGTTCATTACGGACTTATTATCGCTTAGAGAATTTCGCATCGACCGACTGCGTTCTCACAGACATAAATTCGCCAGTTTATGATTCTTAGTCAGAGGGTGCAGAGTTTACTAATGCAAACCACCACATGCTTGTTCATACAAAAATACAGTTTTCTTAGTCACGATACTGCAACTTGCTAATTCAATAACAGACAAACTCAAAAAGTCCCATGATGTGCCAACATGCTCCTTTCATGGGGCTCTCTGGCTTGACCTGTCCTGACGCAGATTTACGGAAATGACGTACTCTAATAATCTACTAGTCATAATGATTTTAGAGGAATCCAAGATAAATCAAGATTAACATTTATTGTTTTTGCCAGGCAGGATAAATCATCAATTAAAAGAATTACAAAGAATACCTCACACAACTGATCAGCATAAAATACAAAGTACAATTCACAACAAAATATTAAAAAGAATTTCAAAGAGTCAGCATACCTGGCGAATAGAGAGATACACACAGCAATTGTGCGGGAAGTTCTGAATGCAGATGCTTCCTCGAGTGGTTTGCCAAATCCCTTTAAAATACCCCAAGTTATAACAAAAGGGCTATAAACATTTAGCACCCAAATATTTATGCAGCTTTTGCTGGACCTTTTCTCGTGCCCCAAAGGGTCACACGCCTGGTTTTGGGGATCCAAGCAAATGGTTAATAAGAATCTTTATTGGGGCATCTCCCACCCCAGGAGAACAGGTTTTGTTTTCTTTATTCTTGTCTGTTCTATTGTTGTGGGAGTGAAACCCTCTTACCAATCACACCAGAAGTATTTACATTGATGTCACTTAAAACAACTAAGATAGCAGATTTTTGAGACTTGCATGGCCTGAAGGGAAGGAGAAGGTGTGAGGAGTCAGGAACTCAGCATTGGGGGGAGAGGAGGTTGAACCAGGTGTTGTCCTGTGCTCTTTCTCGCAGATCCTCTCTTCAGATTAGAGAGTTTTATTGTTTTATTACAGGATAGGAATCTTGAATTCAGTAATTCAGTCTTAGTAAAAATCCATCCTTACAATAGTGATATATATCTGTATTATGTAATATATGTTTCCTTAATAAAACATTTTCATAAACTTCAGCATTGCGTGATACTATTTCAAAGTGATTTCCATCATTTTTACAGATAATAAATTGTATTTACCTGTGAAAACAAACCTGGAAAGAGACGTGAGGCTTTGAGGAGATTCTTCATGCATTCCAGTGAATTATTAATGGGATATATCATAAATTATATCGGGAGAACAGACCACAAATGTGCAGTATATGTTGTCCTTTTTCATACTATTACAGCGGTATGCAAAGGGACAAAAGAAAATAGTCACGAGGATAGAAAGCAGCAGCTGAAAAGAGCTTTTGCCATAGATACGTTATTCTCATGATGTCTGAAAATAAAACATGAAAGAAAAATTGACAGCTCATTCAGTCAAACTGGCAGACAAGCTTTATTTGTAGGGCAACCTTGTGACGTTCGTTTAAGTCTTTTTAAATGGAAGTTCCCCAAACCGGAAGTGGAACCCATAATTCGAAACGCAGTAGGCTGGTCAGGAATAAGATGGATTCTAGACTTGCAAGCAAACTGCTTTGCAATCATTTCCCAGAAATCATTTGTCATTTGTTTGGAAATATTATGACGTCTGTAAACAGGACGTTAAAACAGGCAAACGCTGAATACGGAAGCAAAGAGGAGATGCGCCAGCAGAGGAAAATACTGTACCAGGCACAAGCTCACTGTTCGCGAAATGTATCTCTGAAGTGAACTGACAGAGAAGTTTCGAAGGCATTTTCTTTTCCTCTTTATCTCCGTATAAAGTTGTGTTTTCAAGCGCAGCGCTGCTTAGTGTACAGCGGTAACCAAGGAAACGCTATATTGCTGCTGTTCCATAAGTGCCACCTACTGACAAAGAGTGAATTTGCATTTTCATTCAGTCAATCTGCAATTTTTCTTTTGTTACAATTGACTTATGTAGCAGAATTTCACAAAACTATAGTCAGACCATGCTGTTTTTGCTGTAAATCTTCAAATTATATAATCCATTTTAAATCAAGAACAACTGCTCATGCTACAGAATCGGCAAATTTGGACTTGGTCATAAAAAATCAAAATCGGTGCATGACTAATAAAAATGTTTCAATGAAAGTAATATTAAATAAAAGTAAATAAAAATAATACTTTTATTAAATAAAAGTATTATTAAATAAAAATATAAAGTCTTTCGCTGTAAAAACAAATGCCGTTTTCAAAGAGCAGTATCTTTTTCTAGTTTTCTTGCAAATTACTTTGTAGTTTGTTTGGTTAATATTAAATGTAACTGTCAGCACACTAAGGTTTAAAAAAGGTAATTCGACCCGCACGTGGTTACATTATTTTTCCTATCCGGCCCTCAACCTAAAATGAGTTTGACACCCCTGCACTAAACTAAAGAGTATTAAACTTCATAGCTCCCTCAAGTGTTAAGGAGGCGGAATAGATAAAACTTTGGGGATGGTAAGATGCTTTAATGTTTTTGAAATAAGGCTGTATTTATTTGATAAAAAAAAAAAAAAAAAAAATACAGTAAAAAAAAATTGTGAAATATTATTACATTTTAAAAATAACTTTGTTCTATTTTAATTTATTTTAAAATGCAATTTATTCGTGTGATGGAAAGCTGAATTTTCAGCATCATTACTCCAGTCTTTGGTATCACGTGATCCTTGAGAAATCCTTCTAATATGCTGATTAAGAATTATTTCTTATTTTTATATATCTTTGTGATACATTTTTTTCAAGATTATTTGCTGAATTAAAAATAAAAGAACAGCATTTATTTAAAACAGGGAAAAAATGTTATAAATATATAATTTGATCAAAATTTTGATCAATTTAATGCATCCTTGCCAATAAAAAAATCTTTCTGACCTCAAACTTTTAAATGGAAGTAATCCTCAACTTATCTGACAAACCTTTTGGATAAATACTGTAAAGTCAGTCCATATTTTATAATTTTATAATTAAGATTGTACAATTTTATAATTGAAGAAAAAAAAATACTTTAAATATTAAATTACTATAATAAAAAAAAATAAACTAAAATAAAAGAGTAAAATAATCATTAAAATTCTCACAGATCATTTTGCCATTTTGCCAACATTTGCAGGAGAATTTTACAAGAGTAAGAATAGAAAATCTTACAGTATAATGGTGTGCTGAAGTTAAGTCAGAATGATTTTATTCACTAACAGTGCACATCAACAGCCCCATCAAGTCATAATTACAAGAGGGAAACTTGTTTCATTCTGAGTAGGAAAGTGTCAATTAAAGATTTATGGCCGAAGCAATTTGTTACTGATCATAATAAGTTTTAATTGTGAATGTTGGCGGTACAATTTATTTTGTATGCATTTTGGGTACTGTTGATGAAAAATAGCCACTTCTCATTTAGCTTGTTTAAAATCAATTACTTCTCATTTAGCTTGTTTAAAAGGAGACAGACCACACTATATTCCCCATTATCCTCTGTGGCAGCAGAACAATTATATATATATAGAGGATGATGGGAATATAGTGTGGTCTGTCTCCTATATTATATATATATTTATATATATATATATATATATATATATATATATATATATATATATATATATATATATATATATATATCACAGATAACATTACTTACACAGCTTATACACATGTGCATCTTTGTGTTGGGAAATGAAAAACTTTAGAGAAATATGAAATTGTACAACAAACCGAAAATGCTTGAGTGCATATCATACCATAAGTACAAAACTTCACAAGAGAACTTGAATGTACCTGCGCTTACCTCTCTACAGCTTCTTGTGTAACAGTGAAGGTCACAAAGACTTTGATCTTTGTTCTCTGGCTTTCTTTCACACTATCAGCAGCCTGCTCTCCATTTAACCTGGTGCTGAGTTACCACGGTTTTATACCTAAATGTTGACCATTTGCAACTGATTTCTCAGAGAAGCATTATGTTCTTTCCGTCTGGGTCTTTCATAATAAAGAAAGTGTTTCTGAAAATGTCCTGAAAGTGCTCCAAAAATATTAATAGAAGAGTGTGAGCTACATAGAAATAAAGATGTGACAAAAACCTTGTCACACAACTGCACTTCAGACTGAATGACAAGTTTTTGAATGTTCCACCATCCGTATGTCCCGGTTATTGTTTGACAGTGATTTAAATGTTCCAGACAGTCAAAACTGGGAATTATGGGGATGTTCCAGGAGGATACCCTGAGGTGTCAGCCATCAACCTCCTCCTGAGCCTCTCGTATTTGCTTGCACTCACTTCGTAAAGCCTTTGTGGTTTTCAATGTAAATAATAGAGTGACTGGTCCTCAAAGTAGCAAACAACTTATCCCTTATTTATTGTCTCTCATCAAAGAGCATCTATGTAACCTACAAAAGTAACACTACATCACATGGTCCTTTATTTCAAAAACTTGGAAAGCAACCAAATATAAAAATGATCTGACAACATATTTTCTCTCGGTTTGAGCGCTTTCTGTCTCTTCTTTGACGTGCGTGAGGATGAGATGGTGTTTTGTTTACTGAAATGCCTTTTGATTAAAGTCTCAGCTTGATGTTTGCAGCGAGGGATGGAGCCATGAGTCATGGGGAAATAGCTTTTCTCATGTTGAGAATGACACATTATGAAAGGACTTGAATAATGGAGGCGTGTGTGTACTGAAATCTCACACAAGAAGGTGATTTGGCTCACTGATGTACTCTCAGAGATGCACAAATGAGCTCAGACCTACACAGCCATCTTTTAAAATATATGGAAGTACTATTAGGCTGCATGCACTTGTTTCCCCACTATAAACATGCTCGTAACACAGTTAGAGCCTTTTATATTTATAGAGAGCAACGCGGTCCGCACAGCCACGCATTGTGGATTTGGCCACTTTTTAAAATGTATCATTTATCTATCTCGCTGCATGGCTATTTTACACAACCACTAGACAGTATTTGCAGACGCATCACGACGAAACCCCTGAGCTTAATTGGCCACTTTTGCTGTAAAAACATACATTCTTTTGAAGAGCAGCTTGGAGTACATCAACAAAACCCACCACACATCAACTGGCAGCAGACCATCTCAGGGCAGAGAGAGAAACCAGCAAATCTGAACGTCTGGATCACATAAGTTAACATCCCTTCACAGTTAATTTTTAAGGACTCCTTTAAAAAGATAATCTGCTCTTGGTTGCAGGGACTGATGTGGCTCAGTCTCCATTTTCTGGCTGACTGAGGCTGGCTCTGATGTTCCGCCTCAGGGCTCAGGCGCAGCAGGTACCCCTGCAGGGGCCTCAAAGACGCTCTATACTGCCACTGCTGTTATTGAAAGCTGCTTGGACTATCCATGGATCTGTGAAAAAAAGCAGCACAGCAAGAGTGATACCAAAAAGAAGAACAAGAACATAAACAGTAGCGCCACCTGGGGAAAGAACGACTGAAAGCGGTCAGGGATAACCACAGGTTTTGGGGGACCCCGAAGTTTGACACAAAAGGAAAGTGAAGACTAATTTAGGGACCAGCATAGTCATCTGAAAATTTAAATGAAGTAAAAAAGTCAAGCTGGCAAAATATGAATCACAGTTTATTCCCCTAGTAAAAAAAAAAAAAAACCTATACCAAAATGTATTTAAAATACATTTATTTCATACTAAGTATAGGCTACTTCAAATACATTAACATATTTATTGACATATCACTTAAGATGATACTGATACTGATATTAAATTACAATTAAACTTTATTTGGAGTATTTCTTTATTGCACACTGCACATTTCTTAATATTATGCCTAAAAAGTGTTTTAATATCACTATTAATAAGGACCAAAAGTACCACTGCATTGTATTTACATAAAGTGTAAATGTATTTGTAGTATACTTAGCACTATATATATATATATATATATATATATATATATATATATATATATATAATATTAAATACATTTTAGCATTTTTTTTTTTTTTTTTGTCTAGAGACAAAATATTAAACATCAGTAGTAACTAACTAAAATTCTGCACTTATCTTCTTTTGAATCAAGTTCAAAGCTGGAAATTGCAGTTTTCTTAAGGACTTTCATGCACATTTGGGAACTGTCAAAATCCAGCTGACAGCCATTGATCCCAAGAAAGTTGTAATCATAGTAAAAGGAATGCATGTTAAAAGCACATGGTAAATATAATGTCATTGCAGTCAGGAGTTTGACATATTGTAGACAAGAGTGACAGTATACACTTTGGTTAAATTATTTGACTTTCAGCAGTTGTTCAAAGTCAAGTGCCAAGTACCCATTCAAAGGGAAAAATAATCACCAGTTGTGATGATAAACTTTACCAACTTTTGAACGTGCAACGTTTGTTGTAATCTTGCTGAGATCATACCAACATCCAAATGACAACATACTGATCCATCAGCACACCAGTATCCCATGCTGGAGAACAGCAAACCAGCAACCAGCATCCCAAGCTGGTACAAAAGCATACAGTACCTTATACTAGTGACAAGCAAAGCTGGATTTTTCAGCAGGGCATGACCCGGAGACAGGGGAAAGTTAATGCACGAGATTTCATGGGCTGAAGCCCAGGGGTCTATACTGGGGAGAGGCCTACTGGCTGCATGAAAATATATTTTTATAATTTATAAATAATTATTTTAGTTTACAGCAGTGAAAACCACATTTCATAACCAAAATTTCAGGATTCACAACTGCATTTTCATCAAAATCCTGCTGTGTGAACTGAACCAATCTGGACAACTAGTTTTCTGTGACGTCATACAGTGCGAGAGCCACTCTTTATTGAATGTGGTTTCATCTGTGGTTAATCTGATCCAGTCTCACAGGAGCTGCTCCTATGAGTTTTGTGGTCTGCTCCACTCTCACTCAGTTAATTTGATGGATGAACTTGCACCTCGACTTTTGTTGTTTCAAATGTGATAGGACCTTGCAGTTTTATTTACATCGCCATCTTTGATATTGCTTTAGTCACAGTCACTATGGTTACCATTGATAGGTCCTGTGCACGTTCATGCAGACAGTATTCGAGACGCCATTGTAAGCTGCTGTGTGAACAGAGTATTTCGACACTCACATTCTCAAATTATCGAGAGTAAAGATCTTCAAGAATTGGATTTTACTCATGTAAATCAAGTACTTTTCAGACAGAAAAACAAGGAAGAAATGTTTCTAAAGTCATGTCATATGAATTTATTCATGCACGAGCACAAATTGGAAAGTTTATGCATTGACTAATGGCCTAGTGAAATTTTTATTTGGGGTAGGGGGCCCTACTGTAATGCTGTAGCCCAGGGGCCTCTGGTTATCTAAAGGTGCCCCTGCCCGAAGGGACAGGTCTGCAAAGAGATTATCCCATTTTGCGAATAAAATTCCCTTATCGCAGTCCAGATCCCTCCTTAGCAAGCTGTCACTTCACAACTCAGGACCCTTGATGGGTTTATCAATGAAGCCCCTTTTCCATTATACCGCTTATAATATACATTATAAGCTTCTGCTTTCACGTGCATCGTCACATAACTCAATGTGCTTTTACAAACGGCTAAAGGCTTCCACTTCTCATCTCGGCAATTGCACAACAGCTCGGGTCTGACCAGCCTGGATTACACTAACAGTATTAATATTTGAATTGCCCGTTCTTTGCGGACAGTGCTGGTGCTTGAGCAGAACAAAAGGAAACAGCTGTAAGACACAATGTAGCTGAGAGACACTATGCTAACTGCAGGTTAGCCTCATTTTCTAAACTCCATTATGCTAACAATGGGCTCTATGCTAATGTGCTGTCCGTGTCATTTTATTGATGGCTGAAGAGTTAAGCAACGAGGGAGCCATTTTATCAGCGCCTCTGGCTGCAGGCTCGGCGAGCACGTGCCGAGGTTCAGAGATTGACATATCGGGGGGGGGGGAGACTGGGTTGCGGGGGGCTGGAGTGGCGAATGACAAAGGACTGAATTTGATTGGCAATTATATCGGAGCACTGGCACAATGAAGCAGTGGACGCTCCATCTCTCCATTCTCTTTTAATCACATTGTGCACTTTCCTGACAATGAATTAATGTAGCGCTTTTCTCTCGCCACTCCTCTTTTATCTCCACTTTTCTCCCTTTCCCTTTTTTCCACAGGTGGCTTTAATAAAGGCTGCTAATAAAATTTAAAGCCTGATTCCCGAATTTCAAATAAGGGGCTGCTGGTGGAATGAAAGACGGGGACCATATGCAGAAAGTTGGCAGAGATCAGCTCTGTCATTGAGAGAGGAGAGAGCAAGGATGTGATAAGCACATGCTATCAGATGTCAGCAGGGGTCCTGAGGTAGACTTCTGAGTACACTGTTTATTAGCTGCCCTTCCCATCCTTTGTGCTTGAGACTGATCGTGATCAAAAGCACCAGATGAATCCATGAATCACAGACATAAGCACGGAAAGGAAAACAATTTCATGTTAGAGTCTGAATATCTGAGAGCCCCAGCAGTCATTCTAAAGCAGAAAGCTGATAAGATTTCATCAAAAAGAAATATGTTACTCTGGGTACGTTGAGCAACTTTTGCAACGTAGTGAAAATATTCTGTGACTTTGCTTGTACAACTCTCAAAATCAAAGAGTTTTCTAGTAATCAGTAGGCTCTCCAAACAAACAGCTTTTAATCATATTTATCAAGTTTGTATGATCTGATATAACAAATATTACTTCAACAAACAGTAACTTGTTGGTCATAGGGAAGAAACCTTATTTGGTTACCCTATTATTTCTTTCTCATATCTTTTCAAAAACAGCATAAACAATATAATGTTTCTGACAAAGTGTATCCATAATAGGTACCTAAACAAACACGAATGTTACAGAATGCAGGGAATTTCCTTGTAGAATCAATTATTCAAATTAAATGCTGTTATCTGTTATATATAAGAAAAACATTATTGCTCAGATTAAAAGTGATTGTGCTCAGGATCTACAAAATTCGGTGATAAATATAAATATGATAACAGCACAAATAAAATGTTATACAGTATAAATAAGAATAACAATTGAAGTAAGTTATGATGCCTGCAGTTGACTCCAAAATCAGATGTGAAAATATTTGATATTAAGGTGTCAAACTGGCAAGTGGCAAGGATGTCAAATGCACTTAATGCAAAGCAGAGATTCATCACAGATGGTAATTTCATGAAACAGGTTTAAATACTGTTACAGGGAAGACATGCATGAAATGAAAACACGGATAAAAAGAAACCTTCAAATCCAAGTCTGTGAAATGTGTCAAATGTACATCATCCGGTTTGCTATGCACTATCAAAGTTTTTACATTTTTTAAAAGGTTAAGACTTTTTGGCAGCTAAGTTATCTGTGAACTCACATTCTCTTTGAAATGACTGATATCTCTAATTCAATTTTTTTTTTTTTTTTTTTTCAAAAAATTACATTTTAAAAGGTCGCTTTTTGAGCTTGTACATTACAACAAAAATCAGACATATTTCACACAGATCTAACCATTGCTGAAATATTTAAACATTATAGAACTAGTACTGAGAGAGAAATTATTATACCACCAACCTGTTTGTATGGCCACCACAAAACTAAAAACTACATTTTATTAATGTTACCATTCCTGTTTTGTGTCTTAGAACTCTTTGACATTTGGTTCCTGTTTTTTACTTCCTGTGTTTGCCTAAAACACTGGGTATACTTCATTTTTTTACGCATACGCTAGTGTCCGCGCACAGTCCAACACACAGTCTTGGAAAGTATACTCGTATGCACACACCGATCGGTCTGCGTAGCGCCGCTTCAAGTCGAACACACCTCTTGTTTCCTTAGTCCCTGGTTTGTTTCCATAGTTACCCTCATGAATCTCCATAATTACTAATCACTTTCACCTGTTCCTTGTTCCTGTGCATTTAAACCCCAGTGTTTCCCATCTTCTTTGTCTGGTGTTGTTCTTGGTGTATATTATGTGTGTGCATGTGTTGCAGTTCTGGAATATTTTGTTTCTGCCTGGATTTACTCTTGTTGTGTTTAAATAAATGTGTCTGCTGCACTTGGATCCAACTCTCCTCCATTTCTGAAACAGCCACATTACAATTAAATTGTCAGCCACTCTATGTTCACGTACTGTAAGGATGGTGTGTGCTGAAGGTAGTGGTCAGACCTCCTCTGGGCATGACAGGACTTAATTCATTCCAGCACTCATAAGAAACTCCACGAGAGCAGTTTTGCATGTTCAGTCTATGCTGTTGAACTAGAAATGGTCAGAATACTATTTAAATAAATGAATTTTAATTTGCACTTCTTGTACTAGTTACCCAACAGAAACATTTTTATATCAAACAGCCTTAAATTAGTGCAGATAAACTAAATATCAGATGGTCTAAAGATCTTCAAGCATAATTATATTTAATCATAAGATTTAGTTGCTTTGGCATTTCTTCTATATTGAAAGTAGTCATTTTGTGTTGTAGTAAAAACTATTCTGTAAGTTGCAGTTTAACCAATGTGCAACATCTATTTGGTTTTGGATTGATGGATAATCAACCCTGTATGCCACAATATCTTGCACAAATGTCCTTCCCTTATATAAACACTGCTGTTTTTGTCTTGAAGTTTGAAAGTCATGGAGACAATTCTACACAAAGTCAGAAGGAGAAATAGGCCTATGCTTACAGAAGCATGCTGTGATGCATGCCTAACATTTGTATGATCTATTTGTGTAATTAAAGAGAAAATGAGATCCAATCATAATGCTCATGAAAAAGAATGCACACTCATTTTAACACCAGGCAAATGTATTACGTATTAGCCAGATTCTAAATGTGCATGGAATTTCAATGTTAATAGTTCACCCAAAAATGAAAATTCTGTCATAATTTAGTCCCCCTCAAGTTGTTCCAATCCTGTATACATTTCTTTGTTCTGCTGAACACAAGCTTCTACCTGTTTACCAAGCAGATATCACCCCCCCCATTGACTACCATAGTATTTTTTCCCTACTATAGTAGTCAATGGGAGGCAAGATCTGCTTGGTTACAAACATTCTTCCAAACATCTTCCTTTGTGTACAGCAGAACAAAAACATTTATACAGGTTTGGAATAACTTGAGGGGGAGTAAATGATGAGAGAATTTTCATTTTTGGGTGAACTAACCCTTTAAGGCATTACCAAACAGCCCTGTGCCAATCCTACAGAATGCAAAATAAGTATCAATGTATGATATATATTTAAAATACATTAAAATAGAAAACAGTTATTTTAAATTGTAATAATATTCTACAATATTATTAACTGCATTTTATGATCATATAAATAAAGCATTGGAAAGCATAAGGGACTTCTTGGTAGGATTTTTAATGCATCTTCTTTTCCATTTGTCATTTTTATTTTCACCTGTCACCAGTAAAACACAACTAGTGTAATGTTGTAGGTGCGTGCAAGATGACACCTGTATGTGCTGCGGTGTGTAGACCCTTGTTCTCTGCACATTGTAAATGCTCCGTGAGGAAAGAACCCAGCCAACTCACCCCGTCTACCACCCCCTGTCCCTTATACCTCTATTTTTTATAAGCTAGGGTCACCACAAGCCACCTCTAATCTCCAGTGGAGCTATGCGTGTGCATTTCAGTGCGTAGGGTCTTGTGCATGTCTGCTTATAAAAAAATGGATTGCCACTCAGGGGACCCTTTCTCAGCAAGAAGTGGCTGTGAGACAATAATTGCAGGCAGACGGGTAGGTGAGAGGGAATATGACAATCTAAAATGGCAAATTGATTTTTGCTCTGCATGGAGCTCAGACTCCCACAAACAGAGAGAAAAAAATGAATTAGTAGAATTGGGATGGAATTTAATGTTCAGTTGCACAGGATGGCATCACATCAGGCCCTATTCAGGGAAAACTGAAATGTTGCACAAATACTTTTTTTTTTTTTTCTAGGCCTTTCGATTTCAACGTCAATTCACTCTGAATGTTTTGTTAACAGCATCATAAGTTTAGCAAACCCGTGCTTAGTGAAGGCCGAAAAATGTATTGCGTGTACTGAATACAAGAGAATGTATTTGCATTCATAAAGGTAACCGAGAGAATGTGGAGAAACGTTACGTCATCAGGCAGGAGGAAGCAAACGGTGAAAATCATTTAGTGCTGTTTAGCTTTTTTTCTTTTTTGTATCTGGCAGAGGTTGCTTCTTGATAAGCAAAATGTAATGAGCCTCTTCTAAAATCCAAACATAGCCATATTTTCAATACCTCTCCCACGCATCCATGAAAGAAGCTTTATGACTATTGTTTTTTTTTTTTTTTTTTTTTCTCCGTATTGCAAGCTGATTCTTGATTCCTGAATAGCAAATTTTCTTGACTTAATGGGACAAGAGCTGGCTCTGTCACATGGTCTCTGAGCATAACGGGACTATTTTGAGCACGAGGCCTTGAATAAAAGCAGAATCTCACATTTGATGTTGGGGAGGCTTTCAAAAGAGGAGTTAATGAGTCATCACTCTATGACATAATTGCTCCTTTTGATTTAAATAAGGAGCTGTGCATAATATCAGCTTAATGTACAGTGCCTTGAACTGGGCCTTCTTATAAATTCGTTTCTTTAGTACTATTATAATAAAGGTAATTATAAGATTAGATGTTCATTATTGAAGGCCTTTAATTGCATTTTGCTTCGCTCAGATGAAGTGCTTTTTTATGCATATTTGCAACAGGTTTCATCATAAAATGAATGAATATGCTAGCCAAGAGCGGCCCAGACGGAGCCACAGGAGTATTGGGACTGATAAGGTGATGTTTCTTAACTCATCTGATGATCTGTTCATGCTCTCTGTAGTCCGTCTCAATGGGTTAATGGTTTCTGACACATCTTAAGAGCATAATGAAGACTACTGAGGAAGTTTGTCACAAATGCTAGTTTTTAACAGGCCTGTGGTCCATGAATATCTGCAATAACATCAAGAAACATTTGGTCAACCTCAGTACCTTTCATTCCACTTGTTTCGATTCCATTAACAAGCTCATCAAACGGCACGGCAGACTCTGCAACGTACAAGAGTGTGATGGGGCTGACACCTGCTAATGAGCACATTAATATTTATGGCATGATTACAAACTCACAATTAACATTCTAAACAGAACATTTTATCCTCACTTTCATGCTTGACTTGCAACACTACAGACATTTCTTTTGATTTTATTCAGTCTTTTATTCATTACGATGCTTCACGGGCCTCAGAAATGCTCTGCTCTTCTGTGAAGACTGTAGTCTTGAGAAATGCTTCTGTCAAACGGGTGAGGATTTTATGCTCTGCCCTTTTCGTTACCTATATTACTTGAAGCATTTTTTAACAACAATTAATTTTATGTTAAGTAACACATATGCCCTTATTTTTCTATTATTAAGTGTATTCTCTACTGTGCATTGACTGCAGCACATATGGTTATGGTCGTGATCATGGTCAAGCGTGTACATGGTTCTGACAGTGCCTAGAAAAAAAGTGGTGTTCTAACTGAAAACACAGCAGTCACGACAGGGAGAGAACCACTCAAAGGAGTGTTATTAAAGAGCCTGCCCGCTGGCACCAAGTTAAGGTCAGGTCACTCCCATTGTACTGTCAGCCTGACCTCAAGATATTATTCTTTCGAATATTCCCAGTCAAAAATTTGAGAGAGAAAAGTTAATCTCAGTTTAACAACCCATGGCAAGCTGTGATGGTAGAAATTATCCTCACTACAGGCTTTACTGATAACTGTCTGGTGCCTCATGGTTTCAGATTTAGTTCATCAAAATAATTATCATGTAATAAGGATCAAATAGAAAGTGCAAAACAAAAGAGAAGCAATAACATCACCTGATTTGTTCTTAAGTGCAAGATTTGGGATACACATCAGAAATATCAGCCACCAAGAGTGTAGAAGGTAATGATGTATGTTAAGTAATCCAGATCTATTTCTAAAGAGATTTAAATGTGACTATACTTTATTAAACATAAACAATATGCAAGAAACAAGTTTTTAAATTTACAAAGTAGCTTTTTTTTAAAATCATTATCCTAGTAGGCTTCTGTAATTAGGAAAATATACAATCAATGATAGATCCTAATCAAGTCTATACAACTGTATAATCCACATTTAAATAAAATGTCAATGCGTGTTTCATGAAACAAGTAAACAAATAAATGAAAGCCAGTATCTCTATAGACACATAACTAGGCCCGTTTGACTCTGAGTTGACTTACTCTGAGATGGAAAAAGTTTTTGGTTTCAGAACAGCTGTATTGAGTTAGTTGAGTAGGATGAGTCTGAGTTAAGTGCGTGCACCATGACTATGAAAAGCAATGATCAATGGAGCTCCGAAATTAACGATTCACCATGGCAACATCACCCGACAAAAAGACGTCTGCATACTTCCGAGTCAATACAAGTTTAACAAGTGTGTGAAGAGAAAAATAAGGAAAATAAGGCTATTTACACTAAGTGACAATAGCATATATTCTTAGCGACAGATGCTATTTACAGTATGTGTAAATAGCTATAGATGCTATATACACTTATAGGGCCAGATTTACTAAACAGGGCAAATTAGCGTGAGAGCGCAATACCATAAAAGCTCCGACGGGAGTGGAAAGTTCTGCGTGTTATCTACTGGCGACAAGCAAAGTAAAGAACACAGAAACAGCCAAATAATTTCCACAGTGACCAACGCAATCTACCAAGAGCAGCAAAAATAAGTGTCTGGTTTTTGGGGGCGGTAAATAATAGCACCAATACCAGTAAAAGACAAGCGCAAACCTTAGTAAATTACCTTGCATGATTCATTTAAATACTCTCCTTGCATAAATTTTGCGTCTGCAAGGGAAAATCCTACAAATACAATAAGGTTAGCCACAAAAATAACCCTGTCCACGCCTTTTCAGCGCTAATTTTTTACTGTGTGGTTTTAGTAAATCCCGACAGTAGTTTTTTAATGCCAAAATAGGGTTGGCACTGGCGCAAGCTGTTAGTAAATCTGGCCCATAGTGAAAACCGTGATATATTCTATTTACCATGTAAAAGTAGCAGTTCTTTGCAATAAGTGTAAATAGTAATTAGATGCTATTTATACTTTATATTGGCAGATACATACTATTTGCAGTATTGTTGTACATCAACAGGATGCAATAACATAAACAATTATATTTATTAAAAATATATCATTATTAAACACTCTGGGCACTTTACTTCCACTTTTAGAACATTTTCTTAAATTTTATAGAAAATAAATGCCTTTCTGATGTGATGGGAAAAGGGAGGAGAGTGAGCTCTGCAAAAGGTGGATTCAAAACCGGGTCATATGTTAGCTTTTACGCGCCTGACGCGTTACTGCCTACACCACTGAAGCCAGTAAATCATGCACAGTTTTTTTTAACCTCGTGTGACATTTGTGTATGGAGCTAGTGTAAATTTGCACTTAGTATAAATAGACACTCTGAATAATCGTGTTTTCTGTTTGCATTAAGATTTTTTATTATCCCACTGGCAGATAATTTTACAGGAAACAGTGGTGTAAAAGCAGTGGTGTAAAAATCCTGAGGTAGCATGTCTAAACTGATAGAAATGTTTCATATTGAGCCATGTCTTTACCTTTAATGCTATAAAGAAAAGTTAACAATTTCAATATGAATCATAGTTTAGCCATGCTACAGTAACTTCTCTGCTTTAAAATGAAAGCATGAAACTTTATATTGAAACTTTTTCTGGCAAACTTATCCACAAAGCATTTGGTACTTTGAGTTTTATCATATACTGTACAGTAAGAGGGGACACCAATTTTATTTTATTTATTGTATTGCAAACATGCAATTTATAAGCCATGTCATATTTAATGTTCAAGAAGTGCTGTCAAAAAAAAAAAAAAAAAAGGATTATGGAATACACAAAAACACAATGTGATAATATCATATTGTTGAATCCCTTATGATTCCTATTCTCAGTTTAAGGCACATATTCATGTCAGTCAAGGCATATAGCATATAGCTCACCTGAATCCTCACAGTATATTATACTTGCTCTAGCTGAATAACCACACTACTTCAATTTACAGCATGTCACAGCATACAATATATAAAAGAAGAGCTACAGTGCCCAAACCATTTCATTTTCACATTAAACTAAGCACATCGATCAAATATCTCCTGCCTCATTATGCTTCTCTCATAGCAGGAGTTCTCGGACCTGAAGGCGATCAGACTGAAAACAGAGAGTATAAGCACTGTGCTTAATTCTTTAGCAATTTAGCACTTCTGAATGCATTTAAGCTAATGAGTCATAGAACTCATGTGAAATTGCTCATAAATCTCTCTGAAGAAAAGACTTTAACATCAAAGTCTTTGATCAAAAACTGGAGTAGATTCAAAGCCTGCATCATATTAGCACTAATCATGGCATGTGTAATTCTTATGCCTCTTGTTTCTGCTTTAGCACTACACCCATTACAAGTTGTCAGTTTCATGGTAATATATAGGGGTGCACCGATCGATCGGACAACAATCTTAATCGGCCAATATTTGTCTAACCCTGTGATCAATGATAAATTCAGGGCCGTTTTTAACTGCAGCAGGCACAAAATCATACTGTAGAGCTACTCTAATGAATGAAAAATGCACAACCCTCAATGCACAAAATAACATCCACTAAAGGGTGAATTACGGTCAACTTTGTAAGCATTTGGGAATTTACCGATTTATATATATTTTTTTTGTAATTCCGATGATTATGCCAGTTTGGTTTAAATATATAAATTTGTGCTGTCAAAATTAACATGTTAACGCATGCAATTTTTTTTCTCTCTTTTTTTCAGTTTAACGTGTTAAAAATATTAAATGCAATTAATACAGCATCCTTTGACGTCATCCTTTGTCATATGATCACACTATCATTAATTCAAGTGATATTAAACTATTAAGACACAAAAAATAACTTAAATCTCTACTAGCACGCTGTCTGTGAATCTCCTGTGTATCAGATCCACAGCACTAATATAAATATTAAATATGTTTGAACTGTAGCTGCCCATTTTCTTTACAGCAATTGTTTTGTCTCTGTAAGTATCGCCACAAATTTCCTGATTGGAAGTACAGAATAGAATTTCCCTTTTTCAAATCATTAATAGATGATCCTGCTGTAAGACACAACAGGAAACCACACTGCTGAGCTCTTTAGGCAAGCAGTTTAGTGATGGACATGAACAGCGCTACAGTTTTAATGATCTGTTAAACATTAGACAGTACAATGCAACAGTGTTTACTTTTAATTAAAGTTATTAATAATAGTAAGGATAATATAACCTCTGGTTAGAGGAAAGAATATATGCTTTATTTTCTTTCCAATTCCAAACAATAGTGACAAAATTATTGAAATTATTAATTAAACTTCTGTATTTGAATTTATGGGATGTGTAAAAGATTGTTGAATACATACAATTAAACGTATAATGCAATATTTCTTAATCCTAAGAAATGTGGCATATAGAAGTTAAAGATTTTTCTAGTCGACTAGTAATCGTTCATTTAGCCGATTGGTCTAATAATCACACTAATCGTGTGTTTACATGAATAAACCATATAAATCATAATAATGAGCCTTTAATCGCCTATATATAATATATAGTCTAATCAGCACTCAAACACACACTTAAAGCTTGCAGCAGCTCACAGGCAAACTTAATAATTATAAATGTGGCATGAAAAAAAAAAGAAGTATATGCTGAGTTTTGGTTCGTTTTTGTGACACACTCAAGTTCACTTGAGACAGAGACGGCAGAAAGCAAGTTCTGTTTGTTTTCATTATTTTACGAAAGCATAACCTTTTGTTGTTATTGTGAGTTTACAGAAATAAAAGCAAACCATTTACAGTTTCAAGGTTTTGGATTATTCTTATCTGTATGACCAAAAATGACAGAGTATTTTAAGGTAAATGCAAGTGATTGCACCAGCGCCTCCATGTCATGCAGTAAGCACACTCTCCACACAAACACATGGATATACACCAAATAGTGTACATTTATCTAGGTTAACGTTAGAGCGAGCAGACTTGAAAGTGATAAGCCATATTTGAGGTAGATGAATGATGAATTATAGGCGAATGCCGGGATTTCTTGTCGTTAACGATCTGTCCGTCACAGACTGCGTGATTTCGCCACTTCCAGTGGAGGGTTTTTTTCTGCGACTAACTGACTAATACCAATTTTGGTCGACTCTTAACGGTTAGTCGACTATTAGAGGGCAGCCCTAGAAGTTAGACATAAACATAACATAGCCAAGCAATGGGAGCTTCTCAATCGGAAGGCTGCGTCCTAGTAAGGCTGCCGTGTCATCAAGCGCCAACGAAGGCCATGGCGGTCTCAATTTGAAGGATCCTTGGAAGAAGAACTGCGTGATTCTGGATAAATTGAGAATCGCAATTTTTTTGTTTGTTTGTTTCAAACCGAGATCACGATTCTACCAAAATTCTGAATAGACAACTAAAAACAAAATATTATGTAACAAAATGTTAATTGCTGCAGTCTATTGGTTTGAATGAATGAGTCAATGACTTACTCATAAAGGCTGAAACAGCATTTTTGAACGAATTTCTAGAATGAATGATTCAATGACAAATACATTTTTTAACAATCATTCCTCACCCCTACTGGTGTAACATTGTAATGTATACAATCGTTATTTGAAGTGTCACATTACTTTCAAAAGATGATTTATTCTATTTTGATCACTACCGTGGACATCGTTGTTTATATCTGAACTATAAACTTTTATTCCAGTACTTCTGTGATCATTTGAATTATTGTAAGATAAATAATGAGGTTAAAAGCTGTTTGTGAAGCTTTTTCATACATGACAACTGCTTTCTCTGGATCAGTGGCAGCGCGAAAGCAGATATGAATGTTCCACTGTGATCGTACTTGTCAAATGTTTAATAGAAAGAGGTGAATCGTTGTCATTTATGAAGTAGAACATGTGGGTGTTTGAACTGAGATTGCGATATTTTAACAATTAATCATGCAGTTCTACTTGGAACTTCGTTTCACATCTGTTTTGAAGGATGCATCAAGTGTATCCTTCGTGTCCTCCAATCACCCACAATCCTTTACACACATTCCAATTCACAAAAAAGAATGATCAGAAAATGAATCAGCACTGACTCCAATTTCACTATGTATTACAAAAAAAAAAAAAGATTTCAGGAATGAAGGCATTACGTTTTCTTTTGTTTTGTTGTAAATTAATCATACAATGCTAAACTGTGCATAATGTAAACCACTGGGAGACCACATTACCTGTACTGCATTAATAAAAAAGTAAGTTAATATAAATGTCACAGTGGGTTATAGAGAGCACACAATGAAACAAAGGAGTAACCAAAATAAACAGTCTTTAATCAATAAATACACATCGGAAAACTCAGGAGACAGAAGAAAACTAAACCACATAACATTGAGAACTAAGGAAACTCAGGGCACAAATATATACAGGGATAATTAACATAAATAGGAACATGTGCAAAGTCAATCAAAAACCATGCAGACAAACTAGCAAAGGGAACACAGGCAAACAGGAACAGAAAACAGAGAAAAGGAAACTAAAACTAACTATACAATAAAGTTTTTAATTATAATTGAGGAATACTATATATCTCCAAAAGATTGGACTAGGAAGGACAGCCTACACAATACACAAAATACACAATGTACATAAAACACAGTATTTTTTTAAATTATGCGATTGGTTCCTATTAAATAATCAATAGAAATGTATTTGGCCATATATTTCTCACTCTGGTTGTGCTTTACAAGATAAAATTCATGATTTGTGACTTCAGGGAATATGTGATGCCTTGTAGAATTGCAAATTGTCTGGTATAAGAGCAGAGGCCATCATGATTACCAAGGTCTGTGAATTATCATAGTCATAATTTGTGGTAAATCATGAGTTTGTCTGGACTCAGCAGTCCTGATGGAAATCTAAGGAAGCCCAAATTTTCAACAATATTTTATAAACGGGGTGTTTCATCTTCACACACAGTACTTTTTACAGATGAAATGCTTATCTAAAATAGACCTTTTTCCAGAATGCCAGATGAACCCAGAAATGTCGCCGCTGAACATTTGTTCGTAAACAGCAATTTCATCTATACAGTGGCTATACAGTCTTATTTTTACAATTATCTGAAAACTGTTATTGATTCAGCGAGCTGTCAAAACAATTCTGTATGTTTGTTGTCAGGAGAACAACTTGCAATCTTAAAAACTGACAAGACTCTTCCTCCCTTCAAGTAAAATTCAGATATATCTGTTATTGGATGCATGTGATGTGCCCCTTACCCTCTGAGCAAACTGCAAGATTAATTAAGACTCTTCCCCTCCTCGCACTGTCTGCCCTCCCCTACTTATCCTTTTATAATTTCACCTTTACCGTGGAGAATACCATCCAGGACTCATTACTATGAAAATTATATCAGTATGCACTGCAGGCAAGACCTAAAGTATTTTTCTTTCTTTCTTTTTTTCGCTCCCTTCAAACAGCATGTTTTTTTATAATTAAGAAGAATCCCTGCAGCTGTTGTTGACCTGCTCTGTCACGCGGAGAAAGAGCTTTGGAGAAAATCAAAGAAAACAGTTTTCATCAAAGATATTACCCACAGCCTCGGTCCAAACCAGGTTACACACCTGATAGAAAATGCACATGGGGTTACATTCGTCTTCATGGTTTTTATTCACCCATCAAATGCAAAATCAGCAACTAGCTGTAGGTAGGAAGGTAGACATATTCAGTTACATTTCATCAAAATCACTACAATAAAAAACTATAGTAAATATTAACATTTCTTAACAGATTTTTGCTCAATAAGTGCTTGCTTATTGAGAAGACAATAGAATGAATGTGTTAGTATGCCAAAGAATAGGTTCCTCCCCCCTCTTTATCCTCAAATCCTGTATCGACACAGTGGTCTTGTAAACTTCCACTTAATTTCATACTAGCACCCTGCAGGGTCCACTATCAGCGATAAAGACCACCATGCATTAACACAGCAAGAAACAAGGCTTGTTATGGCTACCAGTAAACATCATTTTAATCAATGAACATTGCTAAGATTTCCACAGTGTTGGTAAGCAACCCACTAACAAACATCAAGAGGACACAAGAGAAATCTGGTAGGTCAGGTGTCAACAGCAACCAGTGGAGTGGAAGAATTGAATGCACGAAAACAGCAACTCTTTAAATTCTACTGCCTCACTTGTGTGGTTAACCTGAGATTCTCTTAAGATTACAGACACAGGCAGAGGTTTTCTCTCTCTTTTTTTAAAATAATACATTCAGCAAGGATACAATAAAAGTGACAGTAAAGATTTTTTATATTTTTATTTCTATATCAAATAAAAGTTGTTCTTTTCAACGTTCTATTCATCAAATGTATCTTTGTTTCCACAAAAATATTAAGCAGCACAACAGTTTTCGACACATAATAATAAGAAATGTTTCTTGAGCATCAAATCAGCGTATCAGAATGATTTCTGAAGGATCATGTGACACTGAAGACTTAAAAATTAGCTATGCATCACAGGAATAAATTATATTTTAAGATATATTAGAATTTTCATCTTAAACTGTAATAATACCTCACAATATTACTGTTTTTACTGTATTTTTGATTAAATAAATGCAGCCTTGGTGAGCACATGCAGTTGACTTTAATAATATTAATAATGTTGTTGTTGTTGATAATAATAATAATAATAAAATTTTAGCAGCGGCTGTTTGCACTAAGTGATGCTAATAGATGCTATTTACACTAAAATAGCAATATATTCTATTTACACCATGTAAAAGTATCAGTTATTTGCAATAATAGTAAATAGTAATTAGATGCTATCTATACTTTGTATTGGCAGATACTATTTGCACCTCACTGTTTTTGTACATTAACAGGATGCAATAATATCATAGAGTGTAAATAATTATATTTATTAAAATTTTTAAGTGGATGCTGCCTTATTGTAAGAATAAAAACCCTCCCTACACCTTCCCCTAACCCTACCCAATAAACACTTTTAATATTATTTAACGCCCGTTCGCAATTTATTTCTTCTTTTAGAACATTATTTTCATTTTTATTGAAAATAAATGCGAGCTCGGCAAAAGGCGAATTCGAACCCGTGTTGATCGCGTCAAAAGCCAGGTCTGCAAGCCTTACTTGCTACTGCTGTGCCACTGAAGACCTTGAAATCTCTGCGTCTTTTTTCAAACTTGAGTGGCCCAACCAGACATTGGTGGGCCAAGCTACTGTAAATAGCATTTGCCAACAAGGGACGCTATTTTCACTTAGTGTAAATAGACACTCCGTAAAATTTTATGTGCTTGCTCACTCAATGATAAAACAACATTGCCAGTCCTCTAAACTCCAAAACAGAGAAAAGACAGCAATGAAAATTATTAATTACTTATTCGACTAAAACAAAAATGAGGAATGCTGCAGAAAAAAGTAGCAGGCTGTCACCAAATTAAGTGTGAATACTGGCACACAACCTTATACAAGAACCCACACTGAACAAAACCCACAGGCTTGAGAGAGTAACACGTTTAGCCTTGAAGCTCCTAATGGAACACACAGCAGCCAGAGTGAACATCTGGCCCTCATCAGGAGCCATCGACAGGGAGCCACACGCTCAGCCTGCAGATGGTGGAGAGGTTCGCACACAATGAGAGCTACCTCACATCCACTCCATCTTTCTCCTCCTTTCTGTTTTACTCTCACACACACATACATACACACAGAGGCAATGCAACGCACTAACAAAGACCCATTATAACCTATGAGCATCTGCATTTACTGACTTCAAAAATGAACAGCCTGACACAGTCATACATCAATAAAAGCTCATACACACCAGATGACAGTTGGAATGGAAATATGCCTCAGCTGAAAAAAAAAAAGAGCGCTCAGCTTCCAGGAATATTAATGCGGTTTTTCACTATTAATGCATGAAACAAATGAGGAGAGAAATGCACACATCTGGGTGCAGCACACATAGGAGGGCTTTAAAGCAGTTCATAAGATTTAAATGGTGTGGTTTAGAAAGAGTTATTGATGGGAAATGTACGCAATGCTTATGCAGCGAGGGATATTCAACCATTTAGACTGTTCTCTCATGCACCATAAAAGAAAAAACACCCACGCTGCAATCAACCATTGAACCACCCTGACGTTTTTTGTTTCATTTTTACCAAAATGAAGATATAAACCTAGAAAGTCAAATACCCTGAGCTGACTGAAATGAAGTACCTCTAAAAAGCATTCTACCTCTTTCTTCTCATTCACACGGTCATCATCCAAAGGGCTATTTAACCTACAGAATGAGCTGCAGCTTTCAGGCTGCCAGTATCTCTTATTGTCACATGTCAGAGACTCCTGCTTCAATAAGTATTGGAAGGGCCGAAAGCAATTGGTTTGGGCACATAATCTGCAAGGCATCCGTAGGATCCGGCGGGGAAATGAGAGAAGGGGAGACCATGGGCGGCCCATGCCTCCAGCCAGCCGCTTTCAGTATTCCAGAGCAGAGCCAGAGCAATTAACAGTCCTATTGCCTTCCCTCCGCACTGCTGTGTGTTTGCCGTGTGCTATTAGGCACCGGGTAGCACCTGTCAATGGACGGCCGTTCTCCTAGGCCCCCAGCGTGCCGGTCGTGATTGATGACAGGTCACCCGCAGACAGTCCCTTTGAATTTTCAATTCTTCCATGGGGAAATTGCTCATTTCTTAGAAGTACATTTTCATTTTTGCAACAAGACAGCCTCCTAAGTTTATATATTACTCTGGGCCGGCTGTGGAATTGTGATGTATTGCGGCATGCATTGGACACGAAAAACGTTCATTTGCGCTGACTTTATTACGCGCTATTTTTTCCACCTTCATTGACGTGCCAAGTTACCACGGAATACAGATTTAAGCAGGCGTGACGTTCTTATTCAGATAAGCGTGGCAAACACCCTCACTTCTCATAGCTACAGAGTTGAGATTGTCACTTTGACATTGTACGGTGCTTTTTTCAGCCATTGGGGCATTTTTATAATACAAAAACTCGTATCCTATTGGACGCGGCATTGACTTCAAAGGAGGTTATTTGTCATCGTACAGATTTACGCTGTCACTCAAAAACATTTATATCACTTTAAGCTCCTCGGGTGTTCTCGGTCGAGGATGGCAGAGGAGTGGTGATGCTGTGTTCTGGCAGGGGCACAGAAGTCTGCAAGCTCAGAAGCGCCATGATTACGGCTGCGTTAAACACCTAATAAAATTCCTGTATTTCAACCACACTCGTACAAAAGAGCATCTGCTTCTGAGAGGTGGTTAAGGCTGACTGTATTAAGACTTCACAGATTCTGCGAGCTTGGGTCCAACCCAAGGGGCTAAAACCTGCACCGCGAGTGTTCGGGTGTGTAAATATTTGGAATGCTTATAAAGTGTTTCCTTTTTGGACAGATGATTAGCTGGAACATCTGGAGGAGTGTCAAGCCCACATCTTTTAATAGGAGCTCCAGATGCCAAAAAGAGTGAGTTCTGCAAGCGGTGTCAGAAAACGGAAAGACAGGAGAAATGGGAAGAGGGCTTTAATAACAGCAATTACAGTTTTAATTAACCCCTGTGGTCCGCAGGCTTTCTCAAACATAAATTGAAAAGTCAGGGATTGGACTCTGCTCCACAGTGGGCGTTTTTTTTTTTTTTTTTTTTTTTTTTTAACGTTAAAACATTAGAAGAATAGAAATGAGGAAATGGTGGTAAAAAACAAATTTAAATGGTTTAAAAGAGGCATGCAGACAACTGCAAGCAGTTGCTGACTTGGTTGTTTTACAAAATGTCACTGACAGGCAGTAATAAGAAAGCAGCACTGTCTGCATGTGTGCCTTAACTCCCACAACTCCTTTTTCGGCCTTAATTAGACAGACTTAATGCGAAGTGAAGTGTGACTGATACTGTGATATTTGTGTCCCTGATGGAGGCAAATGTGATGCTAACACCTCTGCCAGCAGTGGCCCATCAGCGGGCATCTGGAGAATGCACAGGGGAGGCGAAACCTCACAGCTTCCACCACCTAATGAAGCCATGCTTGGTTACCGGACTCCAAACAAACAACCAAACCAACAAAGCAAATCATATAGCCTGGATGTAATTTAGCTATGTTTACACATTTCAGACCATGGCTTTCACCAGAAAATTGTATGTTTCTTTGGTGGGCCTGCAGTGCCTCAGAGGAAGTCAGGGCAGCATGTGACATATAAATATCATATAGAGCAAATTACTTTATATGAAAGGTTCACTGTTTGTTACAAAGGAAGACAGAGCTTTGCTCTCTTTAGTCTGTGTAGCCTCTTTAAAGCTATCAAATGGAGGTAGTACATGATTTTCATCACAGGGTGTTTTTAAATAAACCAGTGTGTGTCCTCATGTTATATATTGCTGACTATACTATCAAGTTTTTCCTGAAAAAATTCAACACAAAAATAGAAACATTTAAAAATAATAATAATAATAATTCAGGGTACATCTTACAAAATAAGTTCTTATTCTAAATATAATGACAAAATAATTATGACTAATGAAAATTATACAAATCGCAAATCCATAATATGTGTTAGAATAATGACATTTTGGTAGTTTTCACCCTTAAAAAAAAAAAAATATGAACCTGTCATATGCACTCTGGACTCCGTTCCACTTTCTCACTCACGCACTGGGTGTTAACAAGACTCACCTGTGGCTCGTTATCAGAGCATTTGGACTGGTATAAAGTACCCACTCTCACTGTCATTAGTTGTCTGCCCTTGGTCATTTTCATAGACTCACTATTTTGCTATTCTAAACTCTTACCTGCCTGTTCCGGTTGTTTTCTGTGTCCTGCTGTTTGATTTACCTGTATATTAAGGCTATGTTCAGATGTCAGTCCAAATCGGGTTTTTGTGCATATCCGATTGAAATCCATTTAGATTTATCAAGTCTGAACTGCCAAAAAAAAAAAATCACATGAAATTCTATTCATATTCAAATTTATGTGACTTTCTCACGCCACGGAAAAAATAAACATCAGACGTTGTTATAGGAAACATGCTGAAAGTTACTGCAGAACAAGGTTGTGTTGTTGCAAAGTGCCGGACGAGCAGAAAAACAATATAACGGAGACATGTTTTGAAACCGGTGGAGATGACAGCGCGGAATAAAGCCACGAATACCAGCCTCCGTTTCTGCCATTGCCTTATCATAATGCAGTTGTCCAGCAAACCGGCTACACAATGTCATGTTGTAAATAAGACAACATCAGTATTGCAAAACCCTCCATACTGCAGTTGTTGTTTTTGGCGTAGACCTACGCCTACCAACGTCATTGCCATAGAAACCAATGCAGGTATTCCGGAAAAAGAAAGAGCGGCATGGACACGAACATCAGATCTGATACACAATGTGGACCTCAATCATTTTAGATTCCAGTTGGATCCACAAATAATCAGATTTGGACTGACAGTGTGAATGTAGCCTCTGAAATCTGTTCAGTTAAGTTCCTGTTTTTACCCTCTCTTACCTGGAATCGTTCTGTGGATGCTGTTAAGCCTTCTGTTTATTTATTATTTTTGAAAAGACTGAAATTATCTGTTAATCCTAACCTGTTAAGCCAAGTTTCTTAGCTGTAGTTCCAGCCGTTGTGGCTTTCTGTTTACTGAAGACTCGATGGGAAAAGAAAGACCTGTTGATACTTACCTGTGATGCCAATATCCTATAGTTGTAGTTCCTGCCACTGTGAAAATACATGAAATCAACATAAATAAAATGAATACATTTCTAAGAACTTGGCACATGTGATTAAAAGACCTTCCTCTGGACATTCTTGTATGTTTACTCGAAGAATATAGGATTTGGCATTATTGAACTTTTATTATTATTATTATTATTCAGTACAGCTTTAAGATTTGTTTTTTGGGCTAGAGCTGAACATATATTCTCTCTCTCTCTTTCTCCCTAACACACACACACACACACTCTCAAGTGTCACTGCAGAGGCTGAAAGCGCGCCATTCCCCCGCCCCCTGTGCGCCCTTGCAAGTCATTCTGTCAGGACGCTTTACTGTTCTCTGGCCTGAGAAGGCCACCCAGCTTTGTCACCTGAAGAAATAAAAGTCAGCCCTGATTTACCTGATGAGGGGCTTTTGTCTGGTCTCTCCTTGACCGCAAACTCTACCTTGTCTTCCATGCCAACCCCCAATTTTTTTTTCTATTCAAAAGCAGCACATTTGGCAACAACTCAACCCCAGCAGCATTCAATCTAATTAGATTCCACTGCTCATTTTCAGGAAATAATTTTTCCCCTCTCCACCTACAGTGAAGATAACATTTTTCCAGGTTGTCCACTTTCCTATGCCATGAAGACAATGGGATATCATTGCTAGTCCCCCAACCTGATAATTAACAGCACATTGCAGATTAAAACCCAGACATAACAGTAAAGGTCACCTCACTATTATTAGAATTACAACATTTATGTGCCCATCACGTGTCATTAGTCTCGCCGCAGGAGTTCAGTCCAATACGTTTGGTTGTATATCGATCAATGCATCTTGCATGCGAGTCACTCAATATCATACGGCATTACAACATAGTGAAAGCTAATTGATTGTAGCGCTACAAACGTGAATAAATGCAATTTCACAGGCAATCAAACTAATGTTCTACTGCGCTGGGATTAAGAGTGGCTAATAGACTTCAGAAAGCACAAATGACAGTCAAAGCACATTTCCATCCTTTGGACATTCATCTGGACCCCTTACTGCTCCACCATCCTCTAATCACTTGGGTGCAACCACCTCATACAGCCTGTCGTAATAGTGTTTTATCAATTTGCTTTTCACCCTGGACACCTGGATATTGCTCTAAACGGCTCACGCAGTGAACTGAAAGGAATATTTCAGTAGAAAAATCATTCAGAGCTGCCACTGGTTGCTCATCTTGACTTTTATAAGTTAATCCCCTCTGCTAGAATTATCGATTCGCTCAGCAGTAAGGCTAATTTGGTCTCGCATACTAAACGCTGAGTTTATTCCCAAGATATATTTGTGCACCGCAGGAGGCCAGCGTTCATAGCAACAAAACGCTTATAACGGTCATTCACAACTTTAAAGATTAAAAATCAAATATTACAGTGAGTTTTATTAATTTAAAATGTATTTATTTGGAGAGAGATTTCTGAGTTTTACCTTAAAGATTGACTTTCAGCGCTCAGTGTTTATAAGCTCACCATGAGAGAAAGTCTTTCTTCAAACTGTATAATGATTAAAGTGCTATTCAAACTAATTGCAGACTATCCTAATTTCTCCTTTGCCGGTGAATCTGATTTAAAAAGTCATTTCATAGCACGTCTTCTTTTTCTGCCCTACCTTTATCTCTCTTTCAAGCTGCTGATGGATTCATATGTGGAAAGCATGGTCTTTTTGAGCAAAGTGTCTGGCCTCCACATGGTGTGGAAAGCTTTTGAACCAGCATCCTTCAGTCTCTCTGCCTCCACAGATCAGAAAGGCACATCTTGAAAGTACTCACACATCACTAAAAGGAAGCCAGAAAATGCTGTGAGGTCAGTTTGGGAAACAGGTGTGTTTGAGTCCTTGTGTGAGTGAATGCATCATTGTGTGCTCTTCCTCGAGGTAACGCAAAAACAATGTGAAGTGACAGCCATGACACACAGACCATTAATAATAAATGGGAGTCCCAGTGCTCACAGTGCTATCAACTGTCATCCAGACAACATCAACAACAACAACAACTCAAGAGTAACTCCCACAGCCACAAACCTTAATATTCCAACACTGGAATTACCTTGCACCGGTTTCTACCAAAACTATGCTGCTTCACTGTCCACATTCTCAAACTAGAGATAAAAGTAATTATTGTAAAAATAAATGAAAATGAAAATTTGGTCATCATTTACTCACTCTCATGTCATTCCAAACTTGTATAACTTTATTATGTTATGCAAAACACAAAAGGACTTCTTCTTCTTTTTTTTTCCTTTTTTAAATGTACCAGGCACTCATTCCCATACAATGGCAGTGGATAGATAAAAAATGCTTCAAAAAGCACTATATTGTATGAAGCCATACAATAGGTTCTGGTAAGAAATGTTGGTAACACTTTAGTATAGGGAACATGTATTCACTATTAACTATGACTTTTCCCTCAATAAACTCCTAATTTACTGCTTATTAATAGTTAGTAAGGTAGTTGTTAGGTTTGGGTATTGGGCAGGATTAAGAATGCAGAATAAGGCATTAATATGTGCTTAATAAGTACTAATAAACAGCTAATATTCTTGTAATATGCATGCTAATAAGCAACTAGTTAAAAAAACCCTAAAATAAAGTGTTACCGAAATGTTTTGTTGCTAAAGCTCAAACAGTAGAGCATAGCCAGGCATTGCCACGGTCATTAATTCGATTCCCAGTGAATGCAATGTGTACCTGCAGCGTACACCTAAATAAAATATCCACCACATGTAAAAACATACATTTGAATCATTATTCATTTAAATTTCTACTTGCTGTTTCACAGAAGACAAAGTCATGCAGGTTTGGAACAACATGAGGGTGAGTAAACAATGACTGAACTTTCAACTACTGCTATAAATCTCCATACACTTAAAACACACATATACATTTAAAGGTGCAATTTCTGGAAAAACTCTGTTGAAAGTGTATTAGACCGAGCACCGCAACACACAATCCAAGCCAACAAGCCAATCAGCAGTAGGTGGCGTGTACACTCATGATGGGGGGAGGAGAGCGAGTGAGCGAGAGGGAGATTTGAGACTGTAGAAAGAGAGATGGCTGAGAGACATTACAAAAGAGAAAAGGTCAGAGGAATATGACTGGAAAAAGAAGGATTATGCTCATGCAAGAGCTTTAGGACCTGTATTAATATTATAAAAGCTGTCCAGCGCTGGACAGACCTAAGCGGGAAGGCCTGAAAACGGATGCAGAGGTTGTGTTGTTTCTGCTCCAAACATGAGTAACATTAGTTTTGAGTGTGTGCTGCTGGGGTCTAACAACAAACTCTCGCTTCTAATATACTTGTGTATTGTATGTTCATTTTTTGTTCATCCTTGTCATTCGTTCGTCATCTTCACATTTTCACAAAGCTTTATTTTGCTTCACATCAGCTATGATAAAGAGACATCCACTCTTGGATTGCGTGTTTGTGCATTTTGGGGGCGGAGCAATGAAGGGAGGGGTGTGTTTGTTTGAGTTGATTTCAAATATCAACAGTGTTCAACAATGAACAAAATCAGTATTTTGTTTTCCAGTAAAACATCTAAACATTTGTAAAACAAGACCTACAAATTTACAGAAGCCAAATTGCAGAAGATATTAAGGTTCATTTAAGGTTCAAGATTTATTTTTCTTATTCAATTTGCAAGTTGTTGTTAGTTTTTTGTTTTTTTTTCTCTCTTTTTCTTTTGTTCTTTTGTTCTTGTTTCAAGTATGAATCTAATAAAATGTGGTTTATGCATAAAACAAGATAAACAAACAATTTATCAATGAGATAAGTAAAACAAACGTTGTATTCTCTGAAAATAAGTCTCAATTTATCTGACACAATTTGGCTTTTTCTTTTTTTCTTTTTTTTTTTTTAAATAGAGACATGAATCCTGTTGCTGTGATGTGTGCTACAGTATTCTAGAATCCTCTTATTGTGCTCCCCTCACTTGCAGGCAGAGAGTAAGAGTGATGTTATATATTCTCACCAGTAAATGAGATTGTCCCATAGAGTGCCTTAGGGTCTCTGATAGTGCAGTCAGGGTGAAAAGTGGTGTGGCAGCATAAATTAGCACCTGAGCCCAGAGAATTTTGCAAACAGCGGGCAGGAGAGGATTCAGATGGCACCTGTCCACTCTGTCTGGCTTTCTATTATCACACAGACAAGGCATCAATTAAACATGGTGGACACAGACAGCGATACTGTCAGCTTGTTATGCATGTGTGTATAGAAGTCTAGCAGCCTCTCGGTTGTTGCAGTTTATAAAGTTGCAGGAAGGTCTCCCTGGCTTTGCGGCAGGTTTCCACAGAAACTGAGTGCTTTCACAACATGAACTTTTACCAGCACAAACCGACTTCCATATGTTACTGTCCATCCCTGGGAGACCAGTGAAGCTCATTTAAACGTATTCATCTCTCACCAATCACATAGCTGATATTGATGTGTGTACAGAAGTACAGGACTAATATAATAAAAAAAATAAAAAAAGAAGGGTGGTGTGATTTACCTGACCGAAGGGGTCGTAAAGCACTGATTCATCTCATATCATTATCCGAAGTGTTACACTGGGGTGCCTTCATACTAGCACAGACATATTAGAGAGAAGAACATGAGTAATAGAAAGGATACTGGAGGTTTTTTTTTTTCTTTCTTTCTTTTTTTGCTAACATAGCACGCTGTGTTTCCTCCTGTTGTTATTGAGTAGTTCATATTGGTAAGTGCTGTCGGACCTAATAGAGTTGGAGTTGCTATTGGTCCCATAGGGAAAGTAGAGGCCATAATCGGAAAGTGAAGACGGAACTGCTGCAACTAAGCCTGTGGATTGCTGAGCGAAGGAATTCATGAGTAATTAGAGGCTGCATTTAGTGAATCCTTGCCCTCTTCTTGGCTGTTATCTGAACGAGTCCCTATTCTGCATTTAGGGGTTTAGAAAAACAATCTGACACCATTCACGTTTAAAAACAGAACATTGAAAATGTTGATGAAAAAAACGAAGACATACTTGCTGCGGTGGCACATCTGAAACATTTGTAATTTTGCTTGGGGTTAAAATGAAGTTTTATTACCTTAATTGTGGATTTCAGCGGCGTCTATTCCCAGCATTGTGGCTGGGATATGTGTCAGGGGGATAAAGCGGCTTCGTTTTGATGGGAGGAAATCATATTGATGTGATAAAACACACTGCGCAATCTGCATTCATCACTCCCGACAACGCTAAGGACATGAAATACAGCGTCAATGGCCCCTCCTATTTACATGAAATGATTGAATGTGTTGTCCTTTAAGGAGAATGTCAAGCCGTTGGACAGCCCCTATTGAATTTCCTCGACTCTGCCCTGCCAACTACACTTGGTGATGTCTAAATGTTGGCTTGATGGATTGGAGTCAGAGAGTTTGTGATGGAAAGTATTCAGGAGTGTCTGGGTAAACACTTGTAGGGCTGCGTTTTCACATGAAGGACAGAGGTGATCGGTGGCCAGGCTTGTCAGCTCTTTGCCCTCGAGTGAGGTGAGAGAACAGCAGGCTAGAGCATGAATACAAAAATACTGGGATTGGAATAACGCATGAACTTTGTGTTTTGTTCATATTAAAGGGTTAGTTCACCCAAAAATAACATTTCTGTCATTAAGTATATCGTCCCAAAACCGTAAGTCCTTTGTTCGTCTTCAAACCACAAATTAAGATATTTTTGATAAAATCCAAGTGTTTTTGAACAACACATAGGCAGCAACATCATTGCACCTACAGAGTAGTAGTAAAGACAACATTAAAATAGTCAACATGACTACAGTGGTTCAACCTTAATGTTATGAAGTGACGAGAATACTACAAAAATAACGACTTTATTTAACAATTTGAACTGTTGTCATACGTCCGTGCTTACGTCAGAACGCTGGCTCAGTATTGGTCGACGCTGTTCACGTGAGCAGCACGACGCATGCATGTGATGCTGACACAGGAGCCGGCCAATACTGAGACGGCGTTCGGACGTAGAACACAAACTCTGAACTGCGTTCACTACATCAACTGCGTATGACAACCCTCGGATTTCATCAAAAATATTTTAATTTGTGTTCCGAAGATGAATGAAGGTTTTACGGGTTTGGGACGACATGAGGGTTAATGACAGAAATTAAATTTTTGGGTGAACTAACCCTTTAATATTGTTAAAATTATTGCACAAAATGTAGTGGTTTTGAAAGAAAAATAGTTGTACTGTTTTTCAAAGGATGATTTAGCACTCTCAGAAGTATAAGGAGAGTGTTTTCTGTTCACTCATCTTTTTTGTCTAGCAGGCACAAGGCTTTGTGATTAATGAAAATTTGCTGTGATCACTGCTATGGACCGAGCAATGGTGGATAGAATGAGTTGATTTGTCTATTTCTTGTGGCTGGAGGCTTCACCAGGAACCCTGCTGTCTATATTAGCAGTTCAACGACTGCAGAAAAAGGCCCTCAAAATAAAGTATGACCCTCAGGACCCATGTTTACGAATTGTTACACAAGAAGTGTTTATTGTTCTCTGTCAGGGATGTTGTTTTACTGTCTGGGGACTGGCTTGCTGAATTGACAGTGAAGCAGTGCCTTGTTCCTCTCCAATTACCAGGCTCAACAACATTTTTTTCCTGCACTCCCTCCTGTTTTAGTTTGACATTTGCAAGATGGCTTCCCAGAGTAAAACAAACAAGTGTCTCTTTGATTCTCAAAGGTATAAAAAGATGGCCAAACCATTAGCCTGATGTTC
The DNA here is from genome assembly GCA_037101425.1 of Elopichthys bambusa. Taxonomy (NCBI): domain Eukaryota; kingdom Metazoa; phylum Chordata; class Actinopteri; order Cypriniformes; family Xenocyprididae; genus Elopichthys; species Elopichthys bambusa. The sequence continues at coordinate 21,167,435 of CM074432.1, forward strand.
ATAATCCAACATCACTGTATATGTCATACAACAAGGATGCAGTTTTTTTCTTTTGATTAGCAGTATATAACCTTGCTGTTTCATTGTTCTATGAAAAAGATGATGCATTACGTATCAATATGTATGTACAATAATAACAATAATGTACATGAATAATAATAATGATAATAATACATTTTTGATATTATTATTAATTCCTTTATACTGTTACAGTACAGAAGGGACGGAGACAACGGGAAACAGGTAAGTGATGTTTATTCAACAACCAGAAGAGCAAGGAGAGTAGCAGGTGAGTAAATGGTAAAGTGGCAGGTGAGTGGTAATTTGGTCCTTTGTGTTGTAGGAGTGGAGACCGTGGATGGTTGAGGAGTGGAGACCGTAGCAGCGATGAGACGACACTGGGGAACTCACATGCAGACTGGAACACGGAAGGAGACAAGGAGCACGCTGGAGAGGAGACGGTGAGTATATAGGAGTCCGTGAGGTAAGCATAGACGTGGATCTATATGCAAACGAGACCGGATGCTGACTGAGGTGTGTGAGTGAGTCTTTTAAATCGTGGCTGATTGGGGTGATGATTGGGGACAGGTGCGTGTTCTCAGAACTCTGGTGAGGGAGTGCACTGTGATTGGGTGATGGTGGAGCCTGGCGTGACATATACATGCCAGGCAAAAAAAATAAAATAAATAAATAAATAAATAAATTCTCTAATATTAGGCATTGCAATAATGATTGTCTTATTACTATAATGACAGCTGCATAATGATGGTACATAATGAAGTAAAAACTTTTGTGTTGTAATAATCATAATAACAACAACAACAACAATAAAAACTAATGTTTACACCTACAATAAACAACATTATATATATATATATATAGGCACTGCAAAACTGGCAAGAATAAAGAAATTATGTCTCATTACTGTAATGATAGTTGCATAATGATGGTACATAATCCATAATGAAGTATAAACTCATGATGTATAATTAATCTTACCGATTCAATTAATGTATGTTATAGCTGTAATACTGCACTCGTTCAGAATTCTTAATTATTTAAAAACACTTGCATTTGTAGAGAATGGGAATGATACCCATGTATCGCCACATATTTAGCTGCAGGGAAAGAATTGCAGAGCATACAGAAACAAAAGTCATGTCACTGAGATGTTTGTAAGCCATGAAGGAATTACACTTCTAGCCTCCTCATTGTGGCAGATAACTCTCTGACAAAGAGAAGGCTAAATAAACACAATAAGCCCCCTAAGGGCTGTGCCACATCCTTTAAAAGGGATTATTGTATCTACCATCATCTATAGATCGTCTTCATGTAGAGAGAGAGAGCTGCAATCATAAACCATTCATTACCATCTCTGCTATTTTTATTCCACATAAACACACAGTCCTGTCCTTCTCTGAATACCATTTCTGGCTCCTGTTAGAGGAAAGGCAACACTGAAACAAATGGCCTTGCTTACTCCCCCTGCAGGGATTCTTAAAGATCAGGATCAAGTGTGCTCTACAATTAGACCACATCAATATGAACGCTGATAGATTGTGATTGGCCTTGAAAGAAACACTGTGGTGCCACAGCACAAAAACTAAACCTTTTGCAAACAGTCAGTCTTGTGTTTAACAACCTGCTCTTTCACATTGAAACACACTTGCAGAATCAGAATCGAAGTTTGCTGTAATGCACATGAAGTGTTATATAGTCAAACCAAAATGTATTCAGACCTTGAACATTTCATTCATTAATACAGTTTATTCACTATAGTAAAAGAAAATGGTAATAAAATATGACAAGATCTCAGAGTTAAACTGTGTCAGAAAAAGAATTATATTAATTATGTCAGATAACGAGACTGTCCTCCTCCAAAAAACGACCCTATAGGTTATTATGACCTATATTTACATTTTAAAGTCATGCGCCCTCTAGCTGGCATAAAAATAATAATAGTGTCGTGTTAGGTCTGTCATCATGAAATGACATATGACCAATGTGTGGACTTTTTACACAGTCCCTTACCCGACATTTGTCCTATTTCCATTTAGCAAAACTCATTTTTTTATTAATGGCTACTCCTACCCCAACCCTAAACCTACCCTTACAATAATGCAAATACATTATTATGAGCACATGCGTTCCCTGGGATCGAACACACGATCGCATGATCACATGATTGCATATTGTTGTATATATTGCAATGCAATTATATGATGCATAATATAATGCAAATAAAAGTGTACAATGCATTAAAATGAAAGTGTCCTGTTGTCGATAGGGGGGCAACTTTAGTAAAAGCTCCTACGGGTCATATTTCAGGGAAGTGACAAACGACCTATACGGGCATATTGGTTGGAGGACATGTTGCAGATAACACATGCAAAACATGGTAAGGTCAAAGTGTCTGAATAATTTTTGGTCCCAAATTTTATCAATTTTACTGGTAGTCCACTGTATGAAGAATTTTTGGGGATAATATGTCACAGTTTATTTTGCTATCCTGACTTACATAAATGAACTATAGTGTCCTGCACCCACTAGTAAAAATATATTAAAAAATGTCTGAATAATTTTTGGTTTGACTGTACTAAATGAGAGAAACCTAAGATAAATGGAAACTTTTATGACATCACATTCAAATTTTTGAAACGGATTTATTTAGCAATATGCAATAAACTTTGTTTAATATTTAGAGCTGATATGTCAAGATGAACATTTCTTGCTAAAAACCTGGAAACGTCTCCTAAAAGAACTCAATCAACAAATTGGCTAGACAACCCCACTGCAGGACTGTCGGATACAATATCTGTCCTAATTTGTTTGTCAAGCATTATTTATGCAGGAGCAGTTTGTAATCCTTTCGCAGATGGTCTATTGAAGCTCAGTGCCCAGTTTACAGACTCCCCCATTTTTTTCTTCATGACCAATCGGTTCCTCACAATTGATGACTATAAATCCAAAGAATGCCGCCTCAGTGCTGTTGGCATTCCACATGTGCTTTCATCCCCCAAGAACATCCCTTAGCCAAGTCCAACACATCTCAACATCCCAGGCCTAGTGTGGTTTTTTTTGGTAGGGCCGTTTGAAGGAGGTGCTAATGAGACGGTCTCTTGTGTATCAGCATGTAAACACTGACGGTGTGTGAACTATGGCACTGCTGATTCCCATTTGGTTCAATTACAGCTGAAACCGAGAGCATCAGTGGCACCAGTCTTTATGCGTGTGCGCCTGTTAGCAATGGCCACATGCTCTCCAGACAAAAATGGGAATAATCAAAGTCTGTAATTATTTGGCCAGCGAGGGGTGACGGTATGTTTTCTCTTGGCTGACGCAAGTAGATTGCTTTCAGACATGCCTATAGATGGCAAAAGAAGGCAAAATTTTATAACCACCCTGAAGTGTCACTATCATATGCATGTTTTATGCTGGCTTGCATCAGAAAATCAACATTTTACAGCAAAAGTGAGATAAAATAATAACAGGGTCTAGTATTTTGGGGGGGTGGTAGAGAAATTGGGTGTTTTAGCGAAATTTTAGAAAAGTCTAGGGATGCACAAAATGAAAATTGTGGCTAATAAGGAGATGAAATGACCAATAAATGTCCAATATTAAATTCTATATGGTTGTTTAAATAAATAACTACTAAAAACTAAAATACAAACATTAAAACGTTGTACTGTAAATGCTACAAGTGAATTAAGTGCATTAAAACATTGTATGAAAAATGGATATTCACTGAAATTTGCAAAAGATTGCAGTGTTATTTAATAAATAAATATAAAATATATAAATATGATTAACATAAAATGATTCCTGTTTTATTCATACCTTTAAGTGGGCTTTAGATGATGGCACAGTTAAGGCAGTAAAAACATCCAATCCAATATTGGCTGACAAAATAAATACAAATATTATTATTATTATTGAAAATAATTATCATTCTAAATAATATTAATACAAAATAATAATGATATTTATTATCAGTAATAATAATAATAATAATAATAATATCAGCCAATAACCAAAATGGTACAAATATTTGATGCATACCTATTAGGATATCAGAGGGATATGAAGGTTTTTCTTTTGCTGTCTATAAATGTTCAGCCTGTCTTTAGTGACTAAGCTTAGTTACTCTATTCGGTCCCTCTGCATAGTGTCCTTTTTTACTTTTCTTCAGCCCCAGTGCAGCAGGGGTCATGGGCTCTGGGCCGGGCCGTCTGCTGTCGCTACCCTGATGGTGATGTCTTGGATGAACTAGAGGAGTCTGACTGGGAGCCAGGGCAGAGCAGTGGGAGGAGAGAGCAGGTCATTCAGGTTCTGGTTGGTTTGCTTGTGGCATATTCTCAGAGGGGGGTAGGACTAATGATGGAGATGATCGCGTATTCGTTAATCACTGCCATTGGGAGAGGGGAGCGCCCGAGGAGGCTGGATGGAGATCACAAAGTCAACTTGGCTGATCTCAAACAGTTTAAGACCCTATGGAGCAACTCATCAACATAGATATATGCAGGCAATAGTGAAGGTGGACCAGATTTACATTACAAATAGGAGCTTTTTCAGTAGTAAAAGAGGGATTTTACAGTCACATGAATAGTAATAGACCTGCTCTGTCATCACAACCTTTCATTGCAACCCCATCACCACAAACTGACGTTTTTCTTCACCTTTGAGTGATTCTGTTTAGCATATGAGGTTATGAAAGTGGCTGAGTGCCGCCATGATTCTGAGGGATGTGACTATATAAGACATTTATGTACGGTATTAGAATTTATGAAGGTTAAATGTGCTATTTGAGGATTCGTTACGTCTTATCTTCCGCAAGAACCTTGAACAGATGGGCCATTTTCCTTGTGTAATGAACACTTATTAACAAGGGGTCAAAGTGTTTAACATCTTCATTTAGTCTGTCTTTTACCTCTATGCTGAATTAATGTCGAAACGACTGTATGTGTGTCAGAACTCTCTCAGTTTTTAGTCTCGGTTTCCTCTTGATAGTTGGATATCACAGTAGGCGAGGCAGCTGGAAATTAAGCTTTGCTCTCTTTGACCTTTTAAGAGTCATTAGAACAAGGTAATGCCACATACTTTTCTATGGAAATTACAGATCTGCTCAAATACAGTAAAACTCACTCCGTCTTCATTCAAAATCACAAATGACTAAATCAGAAAAATCCATTATCACTCCATAGCCTGTAGGTCACCAATAATCCTTTAAAGTGTCTTCTTTTGAAGTTAAAATGTGCCGATTACTAGTTCAATATGGCAGAGCCACTGTCCTTGTTTAAGTATTCTGCAGTTGGTTTGTTTATCTGTGAATATTTACACTTGTCAAATGAATTTGCGGTCTCTTCATCACTTATATTCTCTAAACGCTGCAGCCATGCCATTGCATCCATCTATATAGTCAATTTTTAATGAGTTCAGTCAAAACGACTTAGCAGTGATTTTTATTCTTTTTTCTCTTTTATTTTCAGTTTGTTGATGACTTGTCTGTTCTCAAAATGTATAGCTGCTTGTCTACTCGTGCTTACCTGAAAAAGAAAAACCACGGCGCAGGGTTCTACGTCAAAGAATCGGCCAGAAGAGAAAATAGGTCATCTGTTTTGATCACTGCAAAATGAGTAGAATTCTAGTTATATATTTATTTATCCCTGTTAGCCTGAAGCTCATTACTGCCGAAACTAGCTGACCCGGAGCACTCAGTGACCACTAAATTGTATTTTGCAGGTTACCACAGAAACTGTTCTTTCCTTTCCCACCCAGCGTAAATTGCTGCAATGCTTAATAACAAATGCATATCATAGTTTCTATGTCTCCCATGTGCTGCGCCATTCTTCATGCTTGTGTGCATGTCTCAGATGTACTTTTTTAATCAAAAGGGAAGGGAGGATGGGGTGGGGGGACAGTCTGGCGGTGGCGTGTCATACATTTATAGCAGTACAGTGGGAGCGTATGGCTGTCATGTCTGCTGTTACTAAGCTGCAGCAATGCCTCTCCGACACCACTGTACCCTGTAAACACATGCAGTGCTCCTCCAGGGACCTCCCTGTTTAACATGATCAAAGGGGGAACGGTACAAAATGCAATTTGATGCGACAGACTCCTCGCTTTTGCACGCGTTAAATTTATAGTGTGTGATATCACCGCGTACAGAGACTGATTCAGGCAGAACGTGGTGTTTTCTCTTGTTTTGCCTTGTTAAAACCCTGCTTTTGCACTGACATAAAATAACTGACATACAAAAAAATCCTCAAACCCAAGTTGATATATTTATTTTTTTGGATAAAACTTCACAGTAAGGTCCCATTAGTTAACATTATTTAATACATTAACTAACATGAACTGACAAGGATCAATTAATAAAGATACAACTGTACATTGTTCATTCATGTTAGCTCAGATCCATAAAATAATATTAACAGATACAGAGTAGGCGGACACCAGCATATGTAGCGTTGTTTACATTAGTTCAAAGTTACTGTTTAATATTAACAAAATGGGCAACACTTTAGGGTCCAGTTTTCACAATTAACTAGTTGCTTATTAGCGTGCATATTACTAGGATATTGGCTGTTTATTAGTACTTATAAAATGGTTAGTTCCTGTCCTTGATTCTGACCTATTATGCCCCCATTTTACAAAATGTAAAATAAGTCTCTGATGTCCCCAGAGTGTGTATGTGAAGTTTTAGCTCAAAATACCCCACAGATAATTTTTTATATCATGTTAAAATTGCCACTTTTTGGAGTTGAGCAAAAATGCGCCGTTTCAGTGTGTTAAAAGCAAATGAGCTGCTGCGCTCTGTCTAAGAGGGCGGAGCTTCAAGAGCTCATTCTCTGGTGTCAGGATTCAGTCAGGACGCACTATAATGGCAGAAACTGAGAATATATGCTGCATTGAGATAGAACAGGTATAGTTTAGTTCAGTTACGTTTATAACTTATATTGTCTTCTTGTTTTTATCCAGTATATTACTACAAGCCTGTTGTACCGGAACCTGTTTAACTTTACCGATGAGTTTTATAACGTTTATTGTACTTCACACAAAAGATGAAGCGTCCGTTTTCACTCTAGAAAATCTCTGTAAGAGCTTAATAAAATACAGTGCAAGTGTGCATTACAATACTATCCATAAACTCTCTCTCCCTTGCATTATCATCAACATACATAGTGAAGTACACAGAAACACTTGTTACAACTAACAGTAAACAAATATATAAAGACCTTATGTCTTTTCGGGTGGTGCTTAATAAACTGGTAAACTTTATATCCATAAATAAACTCCGATGAACTGTAATAAAGTGCTCTCACCTTCATTACTGCCGTATCCAGTATCATTCTGGAGGCTGTAAGCTGGATCACGAACAGTACTGATCTATCCTTGAGTAACAAATTTTTAGCACAACCTCTGTTTTGTATTGTCCCTTTGTATTGACATTCGTTCACAAAGCAGTCCGGTGTGAAATGGTTCGCGAAGACAAACGAATTTCGGTAGAGTTGAGGGAGCATTTTCTTCAAAAACAAAATGAATCGTCTTCAGCGGCTTAGATATCGGGAGTAAATGGAGAGAGCTATGTGGATTAATCCATCCAGCTACAGAACACCTAAAACGCTTGGGAGACGTTCTCGTCAGTGCAGCAATAGCGTACAGTGTACAACTGGCTGTGAACTCACACAGGGCGGTTCTATGTTAAAACGGCAGTGTCTGTCAACATTCGTGGGCGGGGCCTGTGGCTAATGTCACGTCACACTGCCAGGGATCTGGAAACGGCTTGTTCAGAGACACTGTTTATGATTTAAAAAAAAAAAAAAAAGAATTGGTTGGATTTTTATCATTATAGGGCGGTTGTGTACACACACTGCCAACACACATTTATAGCCAAACACCATGCAAAAGTGAATTTTGCATAATAGGTCCCCTTTTAAGGGGTTTTTCCGTGACTAACAGCGCTAGTCAAAGCATTTGTTAGTTGTGTCTTGTTCTGTGTTCACAACATTCAGTGTAAAAGTCTTCTCTACTGACTGACACACTCATAAAGACAGTCTTTGCCGCCATCTAATGGCGTAATAATGTAACTTCTGTTGCTGTTCACGGTCAGGGACTATTTTTTCCGGCTGAAAGAAGGCTTTTAGAATTTCCTGAAAGTTGCATTGATACATATTTCTGGCTTTAATATTTGCATTGTGTGGTAACCGTTTTTCACGGCGTGACTTATTCACGATACAGCACTAGCCTCGAGTACCTTATTGCTTTTATAAAGCACATATTAATGCCTTATTCAGCATGACCGTATTCTACATCCCTTAATCCTACCCAATACATAAACTTAACAACTACCTTACTAACTATTAATAAGCAGTAATTAGGAGTTTATTGAGGCAAAAGTCATAGTTAATAGTTAGCTGATAGTGAGAATTGGACCTTAATCTAAAGTGTGACCAAAAAAGGTTATTAACTTGACAAACTACACATCATTAAAAAGGTCTAAGACTCAATCTTTTAATTTACTCTTAAAAATCTTATAGTGACTGCATGTAATGTTTTAATTTGTGTAAAAACCATTACCAGCATGTCCCGCATTCACCCAGATGATGAGACGGCAGCCATGGTGCCGTAGAACGCCCACTTCACTTCAGACAACCGCTTTAAACAGATTAAAACTTGAATACGCACTGCACCAGATTCCCTCCGATTGAACAGATGCCGAGTGACAGCCCAGACGATTTAGTGTGTTAACTGCACAACAAACTCAGCCCCCCGGTGTGCATCTGTAGGTCATTTCAATAATAGCACAGAGAAAACAGTAACTGCTTCCCTTAAGGAAGACTTCAAAGTTTTCAAATTAGTTCAGCACTTTTGCGAAAGAACAAAAATAATGAGAGACAATGATCTCTAACCTTTACCCATGCTCCCATTCTCTGCTTTGATTTGACAGAAATTGTGAAGGTGACTAGATGAAAAACTGTTGGCTGATTGCATCTACCAAGTGACAGCCAAAAATAAGGCTGCAGTCTGATAGACAGCGGAGGTTAGCACCTCTATTTCTCCCAAAGTGTGGCAAATGCACACTATCCAATGTTGAAAAGTATTGATTGCGGTTTTGCATGTCCATCACATAAAGTATTTGTTCATTTCCAGTGCAGACTCTTCAGGTATGAGGTTGCTCTCAAATGTGTGGCCAAAACTGATTCTGAATGCACGGAAAGGTTGCAAAAGATAGTCTGCTAAAGTGTTATTTTGCAAAAAAACAATGCATTTCATCTCTATTGCTAAAAATGGCCCCATTTCAAACTGCAGAGGATTATGAAACCATCCAACACGGCAATTTGACCTATAAGCAACAAAAACGAATAGCGTTTGGCCCAGCTGCACAGCTTAAATGTGTTAATTTGCAGACCTGTGTGGTGTGTTTGAGCAGAGAGATGGCCCACAGCACAAGTGTATCCCAGATGATCTCACTGAAAAGAGTCAGGGTTTATAGGACTGCGAGCACTTGATCGTGGACCAGAGCTTTGGAGGTATCCAGAAAAAACATCAGTGGATTTTAGGTCAGTCCCTCTGCTGCCCCACATGGAGAGGAGGCCAAGAGCCTCTCTTGCCCTTTAATGTTTAATCAATAAAACCCACCCAGCTCATGGCTAAAATATTTTAGCTAAAAAAAACCTGCATGCATCTGAAAAACGTGACAGGGAAAGGTCGATAGATTTTCCTCTCTCTGCAGGTGTGATTGATTGTAAATGACCGGTGCTGGTGATACAGGAATGAAAGACCTTCATTAAAACACATCAGGAGCTGAACATCTGTAATGAAAGAAGATGATAACTAATTAGACAGGAGGAATTTGCTACATCTGACCTTTTGGCATATTCTTTTTTTATTTTGCACTCCTTTGTCTCCCTGGCTTTGCTGGCTTTCGTGTATTTCATTTTATTCTTTCCTCTCCTCTCTGTTGCTTTCAGACATATTTGCGTCTGGATGCAAACTTGTTTTCCTGCATAAGTAGTTCTCGGTATGGACAATTTTGTTCTCGTATGTCATTATTAACAGTTAAGAAATGGAGCTCAGAATAGAGGATTAATTATGGGTGTTTTGTAGTATTTTACTGAGCACAGCTAGAGCCCATTTAAAGACTTAGTGAGCTGGGGACTTTCCAAAAGTCTCCCATTTAATCTTTTCCATGAGACTGCTTTTTCTCCTTCAAATTTAAAATATACATACAGTCAAACTGCCTAATTATAACTATACAGCAACGAATGAATTGCAGTCACCCACACAAACATACACACAAGAGAAAGCAATGATCAAAGCGAGTGCGTTAGACTCATTTCACTAAAGGCTCTTAAAACCTACTTAGTGTGTGTGTGGGGGGTGGGGGGTGGGGGGTGGGTGGGGGGGGGGGGGGGGGGTGGAAAAAATACACAAAGCATTAGCCCTCAGAATGCCAGGCATATGTTATTGTTGTCTAGATTGTTTCTGTATGCATATGGAACGCTTTAAATCTGTTCAGCAAAACCAAATCTCAGTGATACATTCTGGCATGACATATATAAAGACCTGTATCCCATTACTGACCCACACTGGACGCAATGTGTCTGGTTCTACAACAATGCAATGCAATGCAAAAATTAACGCAGCACGCCAGGAAAAGAGAAGACACAATCTGATTCATTGATTTATTTATAAGACTATTAAAGCTAAGCATAAATCTTCAGCCAGGTTTGTCATGCATAGATTTTCTCATTGTCCATCACTTTGACAGACAAGGTCGTAAAAATTCTATCATAATCTATTCACTAGTGCGCACTTACATATAATCAGATATAGTATGGTGTTGTCAAAAGTACTGACCGCGATACCAAGTCAGTACTGAAAATGTAAAAATATGACGCTTTGAGCGGACTCGTAAACACCTCTGATTGGCCTTTGTGTTTATGCGTTCATCAGATATGTCTGCGATTCGCACTGATCTGAATGTGCTCCTCCTGAACTTTTTTAAATAAAACAATGTATTACTAGTCATTTTAATTTTCATATTGTGATGATATTACGATTTTTAATAGCTTTTGTTTTCGTTCACATTTTCAATTTTAATCATGAACTTGCAGGACTAGCATATAGGCTATATTATGCATTTATTTATTTATTTAAGAAGAGAACAGATGAATGGAAAATGTGTGTCACTTTTCATGTTCAACACCACACAAAGCAGATGAATGTTTGTTTGTTTTTCCCTCGCAGTGACAGCAGATGCCACTAAAACACAACCTTTGTGCCTGAACAGGCAAATATGAACAATGCAGTATTACAAAATAAACTGGATGCTCGCCTCTGCATAATCAAAGGCATCAAGGGAGACTAAAGCAGAAGCAATTTTCATTAGATTTTGCGTCTTTGCCTCGGACAGGCGACAGCTGCATCTGAAAGCTTAAAAATGATACCTTTGGAGGATGCATTCCAAGGTAGGAAGGCATCAAGGCACATCCCAATCCAATGTTAGAATCACTTCCTGTCTCCTAGGATACCTTCATCTGATCGATTTTTGAAAGCAGCATAGATGTATTCTTTGCTGCCTTTGATATCCCACAATTCTGTGCATTCCATTGACAGTTGAGCTAAAAAATAAAGATTACGGTTAGTGGCAGGCATGCAATGGACATCGGAAGCACCGGGACTTTTCCGGTGGGCCAATCGCCGAAGCGAGGGAGACCTCCCCGACATTAGCCGTGGTTTTCTCGATGCATTTGCCAGCCCCGCTATAAAGCAGAGCGGGATCAGTCAAACACACATTGCTGATGAACATGTGCTGCGCTTTCTCCACGCTGTAAAATGATAAACAGCACAAGTCACTTTATCCATTCAGAGTTGACACAGAATGATGTGTTTTACAGTCATGTGATATGAGAACATTAAAGGTTCTGTAGTGGTGCTAGCTGAAATCAGTCACGACCATGTAAAATGCATGAATTGGAAATTGGAAAACGCAAATACACACCTATAATTTAACTTGAAGTTATTAACACTGTACGAATATGGTGTTTTGGCAGAAATGTAGCCTATTTGTTATAAATGTTAACAGTATTACTTATATTAAATATTGTGGAATATAAATCACTTTTATAGAGATTGTTTTTGTAGTTTCTATGTGTTTAGGGTATTTTTATTATTATTATTATTATAAATTCCATAGTTTAGTATTATTTATTTACAAAGGATAATTTAACAAAACAGCTGTAATGCCCAACCCCAGCAACACATTCACGGGTGAACTCGTGGGCTGGGTAGGCTGAATTTGTCCAGGGGCGAGTTTTAGCCCCAGTTCAGCCCTGGTTGGTGGTCAGTTGTCGGATGCAGCCGACTTCCCGTGGCAGTTTTAATTTTGTTCTGGAGGCTGAACCGGCACCCTGCTGCTACACTGGAGAGCACTTGCCACCAATTGGACAGGGTTGGGAATTACAGTTACAAGTTACAGTAGATCACTCTCAGTGTAATCTGTTAAAATGATGGACAGCCTTCAGATTTTTCCTGTCACTGCTAAAAAAAAAAAAAAAAATGCATCAATGTGAGAAAATATGCGACCTCTGGTGTATTCATATGTATATATCATCACTGTAGGAGGTAAAGGCACAATGCAACATTCTCAGTCTGCAAACGAAAATGTCAGTTTAGGAGCATCTCCAAATAATTTTGTTGGGCTAAGCTCTAACATTTACCAAACAGCAGTACAGAAAGCCATAATAATCTAGTTTTAAAAGGATATGAGCCTTGTCTCTTCATCATGACTTTCATTCAATTGTGTCTCAGTAAATTCCACAGGGCGATAGATCAGCCATGCAGAAATGCCCTTGCTGAATTAATAGGTAAAAGCCCAATCTGAGTTTTTAATATGGCAGATACAGTAAAAGTAACCAACATCAGTTACGAAACAGGCTGCACAACTATCCTGCAGTACTTACTAGAATTGACTCTAGAATCGCATTTTCAAGTCAAACCACAGTGCAAAATTTCAGGAAAGACAAAGTCGATGTGTTCAAATGACAAAATGACCCCATATGAAAAATGAAGAGTTACCGGAACTAAACGGTGTGAGTGTCACCAACAAACTAGCATTGAGAAATCCACCACAGAATCACTTTAACACCACAAGTGAAGCAGGGGACAGATTGACTTTCTCCATTTAGGTGTATTATCTTTCAAACCCATGGGCCGTATTGGGCAAGTTGCAGACATCAACTCTCTGAGTGACTCTCAAATAGAAACTAACACCACAATTTACTTAACTGCACTGTAAAAAAAAAAAAAAAAAAAAAAAAACACGGTAAAAAGTCTGGCAGCAGTTTCCAGACGGATTCCTTTAAATTACAGCAAATAACCCTTTCACAAAATTACATGCAAAAACTGTAAAAATACAAAACAGACTTTCAAAACAGACAATTCATTAAATTACAGTATATTACTGTTGATAATCAATTATTAAACCATAGGGAAAAACTGATAAATTATGTCAAATTACAACAAACAACTAACTTTCCAGTTAATCTCTGCAAATTTAAGGTTATTTTATAAAGCTGCTCTGACATCTACAGTAATTTACTTTTAAAATATAGATTTTCCTTGTAAAATAACTAAGAAATTATTTATAAAAATGCAATTAGCACAAATTCAAAAACAAATATTTGCAGATTTACAGTATTAATCTTTATTTTTACAGAACCATTCACAACTTCACTCAACCTCTAAATTAAGTATTTGGAAATAGATACAAATATCAACCTTTAAAGCCAATTCTGCTAAATTAACAAAACATAGTAAGGAACGAACATGCACATTTACAGTATTAATCATAACACTTTGTATGTCAAGTTACTTGAATTATAGGAAATGCAAGCTTACTATATCATTTTAGAACATGCAAAAATATCTACATTAAAAGACAATTGCTGTACTCCTTTATACTGTAATATTGCTGTTATTATTTTATACATATACAATTACATTTTATCCAAAGCGACTTACAAATTAGGAGTACAATGGAAGCAACAATAAGTGCAGTGATAATTTTCAGCTAGTGTAGCACAGTATGCATAGAACGTTTTTTTTTTTAAACAGAAATAATGGGTCACGTTCACGAAAGAAAGAAAAGAAAAATGCATCTTTAGCAGTCTCTTTAAAATGGTTGGAGTTAGTCAAGTTATTCCACCAGTGAAAATTATTTTGTGCCTATTTGGGATGGCACCACAAGGCGCCGTTCACCTTTGAGAACGCAAGCTTCAGGAGGGTGTTTAAGTCTGAAACAGCGAGTTTAGGTACAGGGGTGTAGAGCCAGTTATTGTTCTGTAAGTGAACATCAGTGCCTTGACTTTGATGCAAGCGGCCAAGAGAGCATTACAATAGTCCAGTCTGGATTGAACGAGAGATTGAATGACAAGCTGTGTAGCATGTTTAGATAGGAATGACCTGATCTTCCCAATGGCAAATCTGCAAGATCAGGCAGTTCTAGCAATGTGGTGTGTGAAGTTTAACTGATCAATTATAACACAAAGGAGGGGTTGGCTGAAACCACAAGCACTTCTGTCTTGGCAAGGTTGAGTTGGAGGTAAAGGTCATCCAGGTGAAGGTTGGAAATTTCCATGCAGCAGGCTGAGGCCCCGTCCACAAGGAGACGCGTTTAGGTGTATACGCAACAATTTTGTATTGGATAGGCGTTCCGTCCAGATGAATCAGCTTTACTAAAGTTTGTATACAGCACGCAAGGTTTATGCGCATGCTCCAAGTCTTATTCTCTGTTTTAAGTGTATCTCTGTGGCAAAATTACAGCACCACATACTGGTCTGGCATGTATACTACATTGTTTTGAGCCGGTTTCAGTGGTGTGGATAGGGCCTGAGATGCGAGCAGCTACTGGCTAATCATCCAGCTGGAATGAAAGGTAGAGATGTGTGTCAGTGATAGGAAAAAACATGTTTCTGAATGATTCTAGTTACCATTACATTAAAAATATTGTACAAAACAGCTGCATGAAAAGATGTAAACAAAGAATTTGTTGTGTGAGAAGAACAGTGCACTCTTTTCACACCTGGACTGCAATTATCATCTGCTGTAGATCTCCACAGTCTTTCCACGTGACCTGAAATCACAAAAATAAACACAATTTAGCCTATTACATTAAATCAAAAAATGCAGCATATGTTTTACTGAGACAATGCAAAACCTCAACCTAGTGTGATCTGGAAGCTGAGCAGGAAAGGATAACAGTTATGTTTTTGGCTGCCATGTGATTTTAGCTAAATTTATATTACATAAAATTATATTAATTACTTTGACTTAGCTGCATCATATTACTATCTAGGGGAGTAACTGTCCATTCAACTAAATCGAAACCAACTATCCAGTGTATCCTATGATTCAATATATAATGACAATTTACTTAGGCCACCAAAGATGAGCTTTTTGAGAAAAAAAAAAAAAAAAAAAAAAATCATTATTGTAAGACTTAATATATGCATGCTATACTTGTTTGCAAGCAGATCCGCTCAGAATATGCAATTTATTATTTTGGTTATATTCTAGTATCATCTGCTTTCCTGTATAGAGCTATACAGTATCATCATCATCATCAAGAAGGTGTACTGAGGCCTACAGGCTGGCTACTGAATTACTGAATCACTCTTGATGTAATACAGCAAATATCTGTAAAACAACAGGCATTTCATTGTATAATGACAAAACAGGAAAATTATGTGAAAAAAAAAAAAAAAACCCACAGACAATTACCTGTAAAATTACATTTATTTTTAACAGTGTGAGAAATGTAAAGAAAAAATGTAAGATAAAAAGAGATATTGGTTCAATAATACTTAACTCGTATGAATCAAGGGGTATAGCCTACTTTTACATTAACATTTTTCTTTTTTTTCGATCAAACAAACGTACTATAGCCTTCCTGTAGCTCAATCACTAGAGCATGGCACTAGCAATGCCAAGGTCATGGGTTTGATTCCCTGGGAAAACAAGGACTGATAAAATGTGTACCCTGAATGCAATGTAGGTCACTTTAGATAAAAGCGTCTGCCAAATACATAAATAAATATACTTTCCTCAAGACTTTTTGATGCAAGAGTATATTTCTGTAGCGAATGCATGCCTAAAACCATTATTTGTGTCAGTTGGTATGTGCCAGAATATTATGAAGTATTGTGTTGAAATTTACTGAAGGTCAAGTCAAGTCACCTTTATTTATATAGCGCTTTTTACAATGCAGATTGTGTCAAAGCAGCTTTACAGTGATAACTGGTATATCATTTTGGCTGCACAGCAACTCTTAAAGAAAATGGTGTCCATCTTAAGTAAATTCAGTATTGATTCATTCGGTTGTAAGAATCAATAGTTATTATATCAGCACTGGAGAAAACTGTGATGTCATTATCCAGCTCAGTTCAGTTTGCATACAGTGGTGTCAATGCAGGCAGATCAAAACACTGTTGAATATCAAATGTCAAGTGTCCCCAACTAAGCAAGTCAAAGGCGACAGCAGCAAGGAACCCAAACTCTAACAGGTGACATCAGGTGGCAAACAGCTGTTGAAATGGAAAAAAAACCTTAGGAGAAACCAGGCTCAGTCTGGGGGCCAGTTCTCCTCTGGCCAACAGCGAACAGTGCTTTATTATGATTCAGGCAGCTAACATAAGACTAACAGTCTAAGTATTTATTCCAGTTCCATCCAGTTGAAGATCGTATTCATCACGCCGGTACAGATGGTTTGTTGAGGAACTGTGCCACTGGCTGTTGTGTCGATGAGGCCTTCACAGTGGATGATCTAGTTGACTCAATCTCTGCTGACACTTCAGGGCTGCGTTGTGGTCGTGTCAAGGCGCAGGTCCTCGATCTCACCTGGATGCGGTCCAGATCCGGCTGACTACGGTAAACCTCAGAATAAACAGAGAGACTAAATTAGCATAGATGCCATTCTACTTCTGATGTAACGAGTACATCTGGTGTTATAGGAAGTGTTCCCGGTTCCGGCTGACTTAATTGCAGCCTAACAATCCTTTAACGGATCTGAAAACATAAATTGATAATGTTATGTGTATGCCAGGTTAAAGAGATGCATTTTTAGTTTAGATTTAAACTGACAGTGTGTCTGCTTCCCGAACAATGCTAGGAAGATTGTTACAGAGTTTAGGTGCCAAATAGGAGAAGGATCTACTGCCTGCAGTTGATTTTGATATTCTAGGTATTATCAGACGGCCTGAATTTTGAGATCGCAATAGACGTGAAGGACTATAATGCATTAAGAGCTCGCTCAGGTACTGGGGAGCTAAACCATTTAGTGCTTTGTAAGTAATTAGCAAGATTTTAAAATCTATATGGTGTTTAACAGGAAGCCAATGCAGTGTTGACAGAACTGGGCTAATATGGTCATACTTCCTAGTTCTAGTAAGAACTTTAGCTGCTGCATTTTGTACGAGCTGTAGTTTGTTTATCAAGCGAGTAGGGCAAACACCCAGGAGAGTGTTACAGTAATCTAGCCTTGAGGTCATGAACACATGAACTAACTGTTCCACATTTTTCATTGATAGCATATGCCGTAGTTTAGATATATTTTTAAGATGGAAAAATGCAGTTTTACAGATGCTAGAAACATGGCCTTCAAATGAAAGATTGGTATCAAAGAGCGCACCCAGGTTCCTAACTGACGGCGGAGACTTAACAGAGCAGCCATCAAGCGTTAGAGAGTATTCTAGGTTATTACGTGAAGAAGTTTTTGGTCCAAAACTGATGTAACTTTGTAATGCAATGCATTGCATTGTTTTGTTTTTATTTTGTGCCCCATTAAATTGGGACAATTCACCAAAAATGAAAATGTACATTGCTGAGTTTTGACTTATAAGAGGGAATTATAAGATAAGCTGTTGTTGTTATCTCATGTTATATGAAGTGTGCATTATTTGGACATGCCATTCTGCATGTTGAGTTTTAAGCCAAGAGCATGTGTCCTATTTTCAGCACATGACGAGGTAAAAACTACAAGCTGACAGATCGCTATCCTAAAGCATCGCTCAACTAAATAAGCTGACCTCAAAAACATGGCCTTGTCTTTGTTCTCTGATATTCCTGGTCACAGGCTCATCTCACCTGATCTAACTGCCATTGTTATTTGATGTCTGTTAAACTATGCTGGGTCAAGGCCAAATATGTTTTGAAAAAAAAAAAAAAAAACATCATGCCGTTTTTAGCTGCAACGCTTTGTTTTTCTGGTCAAGAACAATCTCTAGTCTTTTCAAACATTGCTGAAAAACTTGTAGTTACCAAAGACAGCATCACAGTCAGAATAAAATGAATGCTTTTGACATCAAAAACAACACTCTATGGGAAATATATCAGTTATGTGGCAAAAAACAGTGGGGGGTTTCAGAGACAGTGAAGAACAACTGAGAGAAAGAGAGAGAGAGAGAGAGAGAGAGAGATGGAAAGATATTTTACACTTCGAAGAATTACTGAAGTAACCCAACCCAAGCCTGAGGATGTACCACAGGGTCAAATAAACCGGACAAATGAATGCCAAAGGAAGTTATTAGTCTCATAATTATGTTAAAATTTGACACTGACAAAGTAAATTGCTAATTCCATCTATCCATCCATTCTTCAAACCGCTTATCCACTGTAGGGTGTCAGCGTCTCCGGCTGAAGGCAGCGAACACCCTGAACAGATGGAAACCGTTAATTGTTCATACATTTTCAGCAGCATATAGGCAACTTTTCAGTCGTTAACAGCTCCTACGTACTATTGATTACATCATGACCTGCATTCGAGTCAATATGACCCTGTTAAGCCCTGGCATGAATCCTGTTATATTATATGTACATGCAAGCTTTATCTTCACTACTATATGTTGTTTGCCTAATGATTTTTTACATGTAAAAGTAGATGGGTCCAAAACATTTAGGATTTTAGCAGCTAATTTTCTCATTGTTTTTTCTTTTGTTGTTTTTTTATAATATCGTTAATAATTCAAAACTATCATTAAATATACAGTTCACCCAAAATGGTAATTCTGTCATTTATTCATCTTCTTTTATGTTCAGCAGCAGAAAGAAAGTCATAGAGATTTGTAACAAGAGTAAATGATGAAAGAATTTTCATTTTTGGTATGGCTTTCTTTGCAATGCTTTGGTAATGCCTGTAAAAGTAAGATATTACTGATAAATGTAGCATAAAATGGCTAAAGTTAGTTATTGTGTCTTTAAAGTCATTGTATTCATCAAAGCTGACTTCTTTCCCCTTAGCTGATCCCTTGCAGATACGATCGCATGCCTGAAGCAGTCATCTTTCTCACCGAGGCGATGCAGTGCCATCTTGTGTAGAACATGCAGTTCACCTCTTAAGTTCCATTCTAACTGCTCTAGATGTCTAAAACCTGAAACCTCACAATAGGCTGAACGATGCGGTAACATCAAACATTTGGAGTTTTTTGTAGTGCTGGTTTCTTTTCTTTTTTTTCTTTTTCTTTTTTTTTTTTATCTCATCTTGACACATCAAACATTTTGAGATTTTCCTCTAATCTTGCTCCCATTCTCTCCTCCTCGATTCGATACTGCATTATGAGGTTTTTATGAAAGAAACACTAGGGCTTCTACGTGTTTTGCAGAAGTGGCAATAGCTGTGGCTAGGAAATGAGAAGATAAGGAGCGAACGCATACATGTGGTTATACAGTGCACATGTTTGCCTTGTTCTCTAAGGGCGGCGTTTCCCAATCATTATGTTGTAGTGTCTATGTGTGGTGATGAATAAGATGTATTGCGTTTCCTTGTAAATCAAGAGAGGGGAAAAAACCCAACTGGAATTAGATCCGGAGTTATCAGGTTCCATTCAACAGGAAACGAGGGGATGTTACGGCTTAAACATTTCCAACCCTTTCCATCTTCCCTCCATCCAATCCTCTCTCTCTCTCTCTCTCTTTGCCCTGCATCTGCGGCACAGCACCTTCGTAAATCAGGCTTAAGGAGTCACGCCACTGATGGACTCTATCAAAATATTATCACAGGCCTGCACACACTTTTACACAGGATTACACTCTCCGCCGTACGTAATGCTGCAGTGACAGGGCCGTTTACATGAACAGCCTCATCCTGCCATAGACAGGTCACATTTATTGCACCCACGTAAATATTTACGCCTCACAACAAACGCACTCCTTGGCAGGGCCCACTATCAAATAGATCCAAACCATCATAACAGAATTTGGAAGAAGTGATTAATTTCGCCAAGGCGTTGCAGTTTGCTTGGACTCTAAAATTTAGGCATTTTGTTTTTGCTTCAGATCATGAAAGGAACGGCCGCGATGAAATCATCAGCTCAAGGTTAATGTGAAGAGGAGTTGGTGATACACAGCTCCAATCTAGGCCCACTCAGAGCTGCTGCCTTTTCATTTCTAGTGTTCATCTTGTTATCTGTAATTGTTAAGGGATGAGAAGACCAAGGTCGGGGCATTGCCTGATAAGCATTTGTGTGACAGCTTTGCAAATTGATGCTTATGGTCCAGTGCTGAAGGCTGCCGGCTGAGGATTGTGGGTGGGAAAGTGAGCTGCCCGGGCATAAGACAATACAATTATGAAAACGATCCATTTCATAATGTGTCTTTTAAACATTGACTGATCATATAGCTACAGCGGTGGTGGATGCAATAAGCATACGGCAGAATGGGGTCTATTTGCCTGGCAAACCTAAATGTAAATATAATGAAGAAAGTGCGCACACTGAGAGAGTGTGTTTAAAGAACATTGGTTTAAAATGTTCTCATTTCATAGCCACCTCAGATTGGCAATAAGCCCTACCAATGATGTTTTATTCATCTACATAAGTGAGAGTCAAGCCAGTCCCTGTTGAAATATTACAAATTATCATTTATATTGCTTCATTTTGTTGGTGGTGGAGAGTGGCTCTCTTTAGATCTAGTGTAGAGGAGACTGGATAGAACGGCTCAGCTGCGGTGGGATGGAGCTGAGATGGGGCTTTAGAGGTCACAGGGACAACAGCGGGTTGGTGGTAAGGAGATCGGCGAGGGGTATGTTTGAGTATAAGAACAGCAGAGTACAGTTGTTCATCCATATACAAGATACAGTGGCCCCACAGACACTGTAAAAAAAAAAAAAAAGATAAATATGAACTAAAGTTGCCAGTAGGTGGCGGCTAGTGACTTAATTAATGAGTAATAATAAGTCCTTAATTTAATCAACTGATTTAAACGGTCATTTAGGAACAAAGCAAGTGACTGTCTGAGCCAATGAATCATTGACTTACCTGATTCGTGTAAAAAAAAAAAAAAAAATGCTTTGTGTTGCTCAGCGAATTTTGCATTATAACTCCATGGTAGGCTACATCACGAGTAGCGAAATTGTGCATACTCGATAATATCAGCTCATCTGCAATTGCAATATTATCGCAGACAATACATTATAGGATACAAAATATCAACCCAAGTTGCATCTGCAAACAGCTTTTTTCAAAACTAAATTCCTTTTCCGATACACTTTTTCAATTATTAATAACCAAATGATCTCTGTCTTTTTTGATGGAAGCATGAGGTCATTTCCTCCTAAAGGGATAGTTCACCCAAAAATGAAAATTACCCCAAGATTTACTCACCCTCCAACCATCCTAGGTATATATGACTATCTTCTTTCAGACAAATAAGTTATATTCTGAGTTATATTAAATAATGTCCTGGCTATCAAAAGCTAATTATTTTAGTTTTTAAAGTTTTAAATATGGATATTTGTCTTACACAAATGCATCGCTTCACTTCAGAAGGCCTTTATTAACCCCCCGGAGCCGTGTAGTTATCTTTTATGATGGATGGTTGCACTTTTTTGGGCTTAAAAATTTCATCCTCTATGTATTGCCATTATAAAGCTTGGGAGAGCCAGGACATTTTTTAATATAACTCTGATTGTATTCGTCTGAAAGAAGATAGTCATATATACCTAGGATGGCTTGATGGTGAGTAAATCATGGGGTAATTTTCTTTTTCGGATGACATGTGATGACATGTTTTGGATGGATGACATTCCTAGCAGAATAGCCACTGGTGTAGTTCGTCATAGTCTTGGACACATTCCGTGGAATATGTTCCTATGTCTTTATTTTGAACAATATATTTGTTTCATGTATTGAAATCTAGCAAACTGTGAAATATTTTGATTATATTATATTGCTTGTCAATAAATGAATGTGAGTATCTGCAACTACTACAGCTATAGATATATCACATATCACACATATCACGTATCACCTGATGGCCTGAAAATCTCACTCTAAAAAAAATGCTGGGTTGTTTCAACACATGTTTGGGTCAAATATGGAAAAAAAACGCAACCATTTTTAAATTAATTTTTTAAACCCAATGGTTGAGTTTGTCCATATTTGACCCACATGTGGGTTGAAACAAACCAGCATTTTTTTAGAGTGCACTGAACTAAAATGTAGTCTTTTCACACATTTCTTCCAATTGATCTTACCGCATTGAAAAGGTTAAGCCAAAGCCAACCTACTAAGCCCAAGACTCTCAACAGCAAACTCACTCTCGTCCACCTATGCAAACAACACTCATCCTGCATCTGTATCTACTCATTTAACGAAACCTCTCGATGCAGTCCTCCAGCACGCAATATGCACAACTAAACAACAGCGGCAAGAGTGCGGCACACTTCAGACTAAATTAGTCGCTTCTTTTTTCCGTGGATGAAGCAGGGGAGAACTAATGACAGAGAAGCCCGGGATGGTGTGCTCCTATTGAAACAGTGTTATGATTATAGATATAATTCAGCGAGATAAAAACAAGAGAGCAAGCTGTGATCACTGTGTGCAGCTGGGATATACATCACAGAACAAAGTTGTCCTGTTGAAAACATGCATTCGCCATGGCTGCAAAAAAAGGAGGCAAAGCAAAGTGTGTGGGTTAAATAAAGGTTTGTGTTGCCAGAGGGGACAGGGTGGTAGCAGAGATATATATCACCCAGCAGATATTTTGCCTCTGAGCCTCCTGGGACGAGGAATCTGTGACTCTACATGGGTTGTGAGTCCTGTTTGATGGACAGTGCTGTGACAGGCGGTGTCACACAAGCAGTGTGTGGCGGGTGTGGGCTGGGCAGGAGGTGATAAACTCTGTCACTTTTCCCAACTTCCAACGCTGATGAGAAAGGCATCTACAGCTGTCCAGCCATTACCATTTCAGAGTCTCCACCTGCACTGAGCTTATGATAACCAACAGCTGGTTAGCCTGATAAACCAGCATCTCCTCTGGCCATAAAAGCAATTCTGAACATTGCTTTGCAGTTGATATATGGTGAATCTGAACACAGTGCCTGGGCAGTGTGTGCATGTCTGTGTATCTCTGTTTATGTGTGTATGTGTGTTTGTTTTAGGCAGTGGTGGGGGTGTCTCTCCTACAGTAAAAGGTCATTGGTAATAGTTTTGAATGTGTGGAGGACTCCTGCAAATCCGGATGTGTCGTGCTGAGCTGATGGCCCTGTCACAGTGCCATGAATAGCCCTGCCCCTCCAACAGACCACACACACATATTTCCATTTGAGCACAGGATAAGAAAAAGCAGGGGAAAGAGATTGAGACTGACAAAACAACAAAGGAATAAATTAACAAACTGAGGAGAGAAGGAATGACAAGAGGAAGGAAAGAATGAACAAAATGAAGGAAGGATGGATGGATGGATGAATGGGTGGATGAGTGGAAGGAAAGAGTGAACAAATAAAGGACAGAAGACCGAAGGGAAGGATAGGAGGAAGGAAAGAGTGAAGGATTAAGGACAGAAGAAAGGATGAGAGGAAGGAAACTGAACAAATTAACAAAAGAAGGAAGAAAAAGTAAATGAATGAATGAATGAATGAATGAATAAATGAATGAATGAATGAATGAATGGAAGAAGGAAGGAAGAATGAGAGAAAGAAAAGAGTAAATGAAGAAAGGTAGAAGGGATAAGAGGAAGAAAACAGTGTAGGAAAGAAGGAGAAAGGAAGAATAAAAGAGGAAGAAAAGAGTAAACGAAGGATGAGCAGAAAGAAAGAAAGAAGAGCGAATGTATAAACAAAAAAGGAAGGAAGAATGGATGGATGAGTGGAAGGAAAGTGAACAAATAAACAAAGGCATAAGGAAGAGAGGAAGGAAGGAAGGAAGGAAGGAAGGAAGGAAGGAAGGAAGGAAGGTGTACAATTAAACGAAAGAAGGAACTAAGAGAGGAAGAAACAGGGAGAAAAAGAGTGAATGGATGAATGAAGGGCGGAGGGAAAGAAGGATGAGAGAAAGGAAAATGAATAAAAGAGTGAACAAATAAAGGAAGGAAGACAGGAGGGAAGGAAAGAGTAAAGGATTAAGGACAGAAGAAAGGATGAGAGGAAGGAAACAGTGACCAAATGGACGAAGGAAGGAAGAGAGAAAGAGTGAATGGAATAAATGGAAGGAAGAATGAAAGAAAGAAAAGAGTAAATAAAGGAATGTAGAAATGATGAGAAAAAAAGAAAACAGTGAAGGAAGGAAGGAAGGAAGAAAGAAAAGAGTGAAAAATAGGATGAGAAGAATGAATAAATGAAGGGAAGGGCAAAAGAAAGAAAGAAAGAAAGAAAGAGAATGTATAAACAAGAAAAAAGGAAGGATGGAAGAGTGCAAGGAAAGCGAACAAATTAATAAAGGAATGAAGGGAGAAAGAGTGAGAAGAAAAGAGTGAAGGAAGAAAAGAAGCTCTCAATTGGAACAAATGAAAAAGAAGACAATGAAGGATGGAAGAGAGAGAGACAGAAAGCTGAATGTACAGGTGGAGTTACTCACAGTGGATTCTGCAGGATTCAGTATCTGGGGATTCAGCCATGATGCAAAAAGCGTTTGTCCAATTAGAGCACAGCCCTGTACAATACAGAGCGCATGCAGGGCAGCTCTGCCCGGACCACCTCTTCCTGCATGGAGGCTTCCATGTCTTTGTCTCCCTCAATCTCTCTCTAAACCACTCTTTTATCAGCAGCCATTTTCGTCCATCATCACTACTGTGGAGTTTCAGGGTGTGATGGGGCAAAGCAGTTTCCTGTTTTTACAAAAACTACAGAACTGACCTCAACACTAAAAAAGGAGAATAGAAAGAATGCAGTGATAACACACAAAGCACAGAATGTGGATTTTTATGTGTCTGTCATAGTTTAGTGTTTTATATTACAGCTCTATTGTAAAATGATATCAGAGCAGGGTTTGAAGTGACCAGAGAGAAAAGACTTCCAGGCTCATTTATAAATAAAAATGTTCGGCCCAGAGTCAATAAAACATTAACAGCAAAATAAACAAAATTAAAAATAATTTTCAGGGTTGTTACAGTTGCATCATTGAAATACAATGGAGACTGGATGGGAAACCTTTTGCTTTTTACACCTGTGTGATAATAATTACTCTCCCTATACAACCTACCACTTACCAGACCACTGGCATTATCTCGCCTTCTCTTTTCACTCTCAAACCTCTGACAGCTGTAACAGCTCATATCAAGGTGTTGACCTCCAACATGTCACTCCCTCTTTCATTATCCGCATCTCTCCTTGTCCCTCTCCGTCTCCCTCTCCACCCTCACCGCCTCTCTCTCTCCCATCCTCTCCTTTTCTTTCTCTCAGACTGTTATCTGCCTGCGATCCTCTGCTGATAACAATGTCTTTTATCTGCGGGTTACCTGCACAAAGGGACCTCCGAATTGATCAAATGCCAGGCAGCTGATGAGCCCTCAACAGAGTGCTTTTCCAAATCCCACAGGGCCAGAGGGGAGGGCGGACTAGGAGATGGGGACATGGCGTGCATGGAAAACACAACTCTAGCAGCTCGCCGGACGCCCAAAGCCATTAAAACGCATCATAAACACACACACACACACACACACACATAAAAACTCTTTTGCTGTCATTCTCTCTAGATATACCCCCATTAGAGGCCTTTCGGGCTGCCTGCTGTGAAGCCTTTCCATAATTCGAAAAGGAAAACTCCCCCACACAGACACAGTAAAAGACAGAAGACGGAGAGTTGTACTAGAACATGCTATTAATTTCATAGCTGCATATATCAGAGAGCATAATTATGGAAGCTTGTTTCCACCACGGAATAAAAAAAAAATTAAAGGGTTAGTTCACCCAAAAATGAAAATTCTGTTATTTATTACTCACCCTCGTGTCGTTTCACATCCTTCTTTCATCTTCAGAACACAAATTAAGATCGTTTCGATGAAGTCTGAGAGGTTTCTGTCCCTCCATAGAGATCCAACGCAACTACCACTCCAAGGGCCAGAAAGGTAGGAGAAAGACATAATTAAAGTACTCCATGTGACTCCAGTGGCTTAAACTCAATTTCATGAAGCGACATGAGTGCTTTGCTTGTGCAAAAAACACATAAATTACCACTTAATTTACAAAATAATATTATCCGTGTTCAGGCGTCAGCTCTTGAGTGAACACAAAATGCATGCATCGTGATGCTCTCATGAACGTGCGTTGCAGATCAAATGTTTTTGTAAATAACATTGTAAATTATGTTTTTTTGCACAAAGCTCTCACATCGCTTTGTAAAACTGAGTTTAAGCCACTGGAGTCACATTGAGTTTTTTTTAATGATGTCTTTTTCCTGCCTTTCTAGACCCTGAAAGTGGTAGCTGTGTTGTATCTCTATGAATCTTAATTTCTTTTTTTTAAGATCTTAATTTGTGTGCCAAAGATGAACGAAGGTCTTATGGATGTGGAACGACACAAGGGTCAGTAATAAATGACAGAATTTTGGGTGAACTAACCCTTTAAGTAGGCAATTGTGACCTTTTTGTGAGTTTATACTTCACAACCCAGACTATTTATGCAATTCTGAAATGCCAGATATATATACAAACTTGAAGAAAAATCCAAATTGTGAGATATAAACTTTCAATTACAAGAAAAAAAGACAAAATTGTGGAGAAAAATAAAAGCCGCAATTGCCTCTTTCATTTTTTATTCCATGGCGGGTGGGATGTAAACTTGTAAACTCATAATTCCGAGAGAAAAAAACTCGCCGAAATTAGAATTGTGAGACATAAACCTGCAATTAGGGGTTTATAACTTGAAATTGCGAGATATAAACTCGCAATTGTGCGAAAAAAGTCAGAATTGTGAGATACATTTCTGTGGCGGAAGCGAGCTTCCATACATAATAGCGCAGGGATATAGGAGGGAACATCATCCCTGAGCTACCTAGAAACAGAGAGCTGGAGATGGATCAGACTGGCTTTGATATACCGCCACCTTCCATAAATCCCCCTCATTTGTGTTCACTTCCATTCCTCTTTTCCATTCGCTAGATGTTCGTATATATGCTCACATGTTGCCATGTATACGTGCACAAGTTCGTCTCCGCAAACCAAACCAAATGTGCTTGTTTGGATCTGCCTATGCACCTGAGACTAAATATGCCAGGATATATTTGGAATAGGATGCGTGTTTTTGTTACAAAAACACACCCTCACCTATATGCATACACACAAACATGCACAGCTGGGCACAAACACTGCCAGTGAGATGTCTTTGACAAATTAAACTCCTCCGCCTCACCTGTCATCTTACTAGTCAGCAGGGAATGAGCAGGCTCGTGTGTCTCTGGATAAACCAACATCCTCATCTCCGGGTTCAGTCCTCCTGCACGGCTTTGGCCCATGTTGTGCACTGACCCTCTCACGGCACAGACATAAATAACCCATGCTGGGTGAGAGGACTGCAGTGGCCACAGACGCTCTGGGGTATTCAGGCAGCAGACACTCTGCGGCAATATCCAGCACTTCCAAGCTAAAAGCGAGGCTGAAAATAAGCTGAGTAGCGCTTTGGGTTTAATGTTCTGTTCTGAAGAGCAGCAGGGAGAACAGAGCTGCATTATCATCCCTCATCTTTAAAAGCTTATATTCAGATTTCTGAGAAAGGGCTCTATTATAATAGACTAAAATAGCAGCGAAATCTCGACACTACAGAACATTTTTCTAATCAGGATTCTGGCTGGTTTTCCTGTAAAACGAACTATCATTAAAACAAGATACATTTACTCGATGAGTAAAAGTGTGTAATATAGTAAGACTTGTTTTCACAGAGTATCTCTAGAATTAAGTGCAATTTTTTTTTTCTCTCACCCCGCTGGCAAATTGTTATTCTCTCGCTTTAAGCATAAATCTCATTAAATGTTGTTAGATTATTGCTTAAAAAATAAGAAAGAAAAAAAATTGCCAAAGGGGTAAGAAAAAAATGTCTTTGTGTTCTCATTTACTCAGCCACTCAGCCGCAGATTGTTCCAAACCCCTTTCTTTCTTCCACAGAACACAAGAAGAGATGTTTAGCAGGATGTTCACACTGCTCATCTATACTATTCAAGTAAACAATTCAAGTCAAATGTTAGTAAAAAAAAAAACAGTAAATAACAATCACAACTGTGATTGGTTAAACATGAGGATGAATTTTTGCCATCATGACAACAAACCTAGCATATGGAAGCTTGTTTCCGCCACAGAATAAGACAATTTAAAAGATAATTGTGACTTTATCGCACAATTCTGAATTTTTTTCTTAGAATTGCAAGATATAAAGTCACAGTTACCTTTATTTTTTATTCAGTGGCAGAAACAATCTTTCATACATACTTCTTGACATGACGTATTTGATTATACATGGAAGCTAATAAGATAAGATCAGCGAATAATAACTTTAATTTCAGTTTGAAATTTTGTCACACAAAGCTATTGAATGGCAGAAGACCATAAATATAGTCCATGAGTTTTTGGTGCTTTTTATCATCCTTGGAGCTTGAGCATCTCTGTTAGTCTATTCAGTCACACTATGGAAAAGAGCAGCATCAATATTCTGCCTAACATCTGCTTTTAAAGGAATAACATGATTTGAGTGAACTAACATTTATGGAGTTTTGCTAGTCAATTAAATGTATACATTTTTAATAACTTTATTTAGTTTGATTTCTAGTAAAAAGTAAAAATTTGTTGAAAATATCTTTAAAACAAGTTCATCATCATCATCATATATATATATCATCAATTTATATAAAAAAATGATAATAAAAATAATAATAATAATTTAAGTGTAAGTTTTCATACAATGATTCTTATTATTCGGACTTATTTACACTGTTAAAGAGTTGGATTCTCTTGCTAAACATGGCCAAAGTTAAAAAAAAAAAAAAAAAAAAAAGTTGGACGTATGATGGAGTATTTCTGTACCAAATACACTCCTTCAGAGTTCATACAAGTTTCGTAAAGTTTTTTCAAGTATGGCCCTGTATTACGTAATAAAGGGCGGAATTCCTTGTATGGGCACTTCTCCGGGACAAGCATGTGCACACATCAACCAGAGAGAGAGCAAGATCACGCCCATCAACTCGCTTCGTTCGGCTTTATGGAAGTCGTCGACAGCCCTGCACAGAACTTGCTTGAGAAAGATTTATCACTCTGTTTTTAGACCATGAAATCAACAATGTCACCAAAGTTTTTGGTTATGAGGGAAAGATAACCTTGCTTCCCAAAGAACCCAGCGTTAAGTGGAGCTAAGAGATTTGTGCTCACGCATTACATTGATGCACTCCTGACATTTGTCATTAAAATAACCATAGAAAGTCGTGTCTGAAAGCTGCAGTCAATTTTTTATTGGTTAAAATGAATGGAGAATATCTTGTGTTTTTCAGTGTCCGCTTAAGCCCTCAGAATCGGCGCTTATGGTTTTATAAACAAGGCCCAGTTCGACACTGGATTTGCACACCATTTGAAACTGAAAGATGGAGCCCAGCGATAAAAGATCCTGGTCATGAATCGGAACCACAGGTGGTGAGTAAAACTGCATCAAATGTCTGTTTTGTTGGCAGTCGGTGCGCAAGTGCATATAATGTAAACAACACAAATGTATAATGAATCAAAAGTTATCCAGGGATAATGCGATGGTGTACTGTGTGTGTTTAATACATTTGTTTTGCTGACCATTGATAGCTTCGCTACGCAAAAGCTGCGCGTGCTCATCACTCTTTAGCTTCTCCCACGGCACGCCTCCAGGAGCTCGGCTGTTTTCGGAAAGACTTGGTACAGCGTATCTTTCTTTTATAAATTTGATAAAACTAAAGACTTTTCAGAGATATTAAGGATGCTATACTACTCTATAGGTACTCAAGATTAACATGAGATTGGCTGTGTGTGTTATGTACCCTTTAATAATTACAATAATTTTTCTCACAATTTTTTATATTATTTATTGGAAAAATTGGAAGGAGACTGATTTGGTGATTTTCACACTTGTGGTTCTGATAACAACAGCTGTGATGCAGTATGCACTCGACGAGAGAAGTCCATTTTATTGAGTGCGCCTTGTTCAGGCTCCAGCCTGGAACAGTGGGAAGGTATTAAAGAGTCAAAACAACTGTCTCTGTTTCTCCTTTTGTTGTATCTGTGGTGGAACTAATCGTTGCGTCCCGCTGTTCTCCAAAACTACACTTCACAGCTCTTTTTCTGAGGGTTGGTCTGGTAATCACTTCTCCACCAGCATGCACCGCTCGCTTTGGACTAATTAAGCCCCCCAGCCCCCTGAACAGGTTCTGGCGAAACGATTCTTTAAATCTCCCCTAACTGATGTGATGCCAGGGATGTGAACAGGTAGACGGTGGGCTCTTAGGGGGGGATCTGGCAGACTGCAGAGAGGAGAGTAAACTTCCCACAGCAAGGGCTTATGGGACTGCACTCATCCCCCTTTCCACCCCCGATTGTGGATCCCAAATGAGAATGTGAGCCTCCCAGAGCAAAACAGACCTTATTGGCGCTGGAGAATGTTAATGATTGTTTATTCTCTCTTTGAGAAGGTGATGGAGGGGGGTGGGGGTTGGAGAGGTGATTGATTTGCTTCATTTGCTGTGATATCTATTGTAATTGTTACCGTGTTTGACAGCTGTGCCTTGGGCTTTGGGCACATGCCGAGAAGGAGAGTGCGCTCGTGGCGCTCGCTGTCGCTCCCCTTAATAATGGAGTGATTTGTAAATATGATTTATTTATTCGAAAGTTATTAGAGGCGCACACGCTTTATTTGTTTTGCGTTTCACGGCGTAACGCAAAGGCTCCCGAGCCCGTCAGGAGCGTGGCTTGGCTTTCAGTGACAGCTTGTTTTGTGCTTTAATAACGACAACGGGTAGCAACGCTGCCACAACTCACCACTTTCATGCTCACTTTACCAGAGGCGACGAGTTAAAAAAATAAAAGAAAGAAAGAACACGACTTAAGTGTGAGCTGTAACTGTCATCGACACTCCCCTGTCTCCTGCTGACAAATTTGACAGCTCTGAAGCAAAACAGTTGCAGGTAGCTGAGATAGTGGCGTTATCTTTGGAGATGGCAGGCCAGTTTTGAGTTATACCTGCCTGTCACTTGTCTTTTAGAGGGATCTTCAGAGACAGCTGTGTAAAAATAGCTCGCCTTTAGAGTGCTGAACACCGTCTCTGTCAAGTTTTTTTAGACAAACTATGCACAATGTCAGCTCCACCAAACAGACACTTAAACAAAGATGCACAGCAGTTACCAGCAAGCAAGTAATGGAAGAGTGACAGTTCCTATATACATACTGAAAACTGATATCCCATATACATTTCACAAATGGTTAAAGCTTACATGTGAAACCCTCCTTTTGATTACTGAAGCTTTGTACCATGTCCAATAACACTAAAATGTATTAACAGCTTTTTGGTGCCACAAAAGTGAGAGGTCTGTTGGATTTCACTATTTTAATGCCTCAATGTGATTTTTCATTTCTTTTTGGATGATTGTGAAAAAAAAAAAACAAAAAAAAAAAAATGTAATTGACCCATAAGGTAGTTTATTTAAAAATACATTAAAAATTCAATTGCAATACACTTTTTCTGTGATGAGTATCTGAATTAAAGTTCATTTTGATATTTTTATGGAGACATAAAGTCAAAAATGTCAGTGATATAACTGTCCTGATAATATCATAATGAAGTAAAAGCCTCTTAAATTCTTAAAGGGTTAGTTTACCCAAAAATGAAAATTCTGTCATTAATTATTCACCCTCATGTCGTTCCACACCCGTAAGACCTTCGTTCATCTTCGGAATACAAAATAAGATATTTTTGATGAAATCTGAGAGGTATATGACTCGTCCATGGACAGCAATATAATCAACGATTTCAAGGTCCAGAAAGGTACTAAAGACATCGTTAAAACAGTAGACGTGACTGCAGTGGTTAATAATAACGACTTTATTCAACAATCTCTTCTCTCCCCCGTCATTATCCTTACACGGGTGACACAGTAAGCACAGTGAAGGCTTCTATGTTTACGTCCGAATGCCGGCTCAGTATTGGCCAAAGCTGCACACGTGCATAGCACGACGCTTACGTGTGACGCTGACACAGGAGCCGGCCAACAATGAGTCGGCGTTCTGACGTAGAACCTGGAAGCGCTGGACGTAAACAACGTATGAGAATGACCTGGAAGACAAGATATTGTTGAATAAAGTTTAAACACACCACAGCGCTGTATGACTGATATCTGCTTTTATTTAATTTTTCCTTTTTTATTCAAAATGTTCACAAATTTGTTAACTATAGTGTGAAATATCTGATATTCCGGTTGTCAAATATGTGCACGTGGATGTGTTTTGCTGTTTAAACACCTTTATAATGATCGAGTTAGTTGAGCTGTATGCAAGATGGGCGCCGCCATGTTAGTTTGCTCTGCACAGAGAATCAGATCTGTTGGATTTACAACAAGTGAATTCATCCACTTCTCCCAAAATACATGAAAGTAACTGAGCCGGTGAACTGGGGATAAATAGAGTGAACTTTAAAGTTACTTACACAATGTGTATCTGATATGAATAAAACGTGTCGTCTGATTATAATGGAAAGATTGTTATTGCCGATTCTATAGACATCAGTGTGTATTTTACAAACTATAAATGTATTGTTTTGTTAGTACTCCTGTGTATTTAAATGTCTGAAACCTAAAATAAACATTATGTGGTTGAAAACACTGCATATTTGTGATATGCAAAGCGCTGAGCACGTCCGGCGCCAGCCAAAGTGCGCAAACACATTTAAATCTGGCAGTTGATCACGTGATGCACTGAACATTCTAATCACACCGGTGTGATCTTACGCTCCAGGGACCAGCCAAGACTGATCACACCGGTGAGATCGTACACGTCAAAGGTTTAAGGCTGAACCACTGCAGTCACGTCAACTGTTCTACAGTTTTCCTGATTTGCTAAAACACATTTCTTGAAATTTACTCTCACTTTCTCAAAATAGTAAACATAAACCCCAAAATTCAAGCTACACTGTCAAAACCTTTGACTTGACTTGAAAAACAAACAATTGATTCAAAACTATATTATCTTTACACAAAACCAAACTCTGTCGTCAGATGACACACAAAGCCAGCCAATGCATAAACACTACGCAGCAATCATTACACACTAGATAAATAAATGAAAAACACTCTGAGCAGATTAGGGGAAATATATATATATATATATATATATATATATATATATATATTGTAGAGTACTTGCACATTCCTGCACTTATCAAAACTTAAACACAAAGAAAGTCTGCAGCAGATTTTTTTTTCTCTCTATCTCTCTCTTTACAGTAGGCTAATTTGATTATTGTCAATCATTCATTCTGCCTCAGTATCTTGCCTCTGGGCATGGTCTGGCCACAGGACTTCATCTACATCACAGGCAATCCTCTCCCTTGCTAAACAACGGGGAAAGAATCCTTTAGCATGCCGAATCCAACCTTGAATAGATTCCAATCCTGTGTTGTCACACGCTGCATCCATTGACTGGAGGAGATTTTCCTGGGTACAAGGGTTTCTGTCATGCACCTTCCAGCGCCATGCTGAGAAAAATTCTTCTATAGGATTGAGGAAGGTGTATGGAGTATGGTGGGGGGCACACATTTATAAAACATGGGTTATTGGTAAACTATTCACAAATTCTTGGACCACAGTGAAAGTTCATATTGTCCCAGATTACAACATACACAGGATTCTCTTCAAGCTCATGACCTCTCTGCTCACGTCTGAGCAGAGCATCCTGTAGAGCATCCAGAAATGTCATAAGATGGCCAGTGTTGGCCCTAAAGTTACATGCCGGTGGAGAACCCCAGAGTTGCTGATGGCAGCACATATGGTCACGGTGCCACCACACCGCCCAGGCACCTCTAAAATGGCACGTTGACCAATAATGTTGCAACCTCTCCTTCTCCTCTTTGTGAGATTGAACCCAGCTTCATCCAAGAAGATGCATTCATGAGGCCTCTCCATGGAGTCCAGTTCAAACATTCTCTATATACAGGAAAAATATACTAAAATTACTTTACGTAAATTACATAGCATGCCAGGTGTCATGCCTCTGTATACATGTGCTGCTTAACATACAATACAGTAAAGATGTACTGTAATTCAGTAGTGGTTCAGTAGTTCACTTACTTGCACATACTGATATCATAGCTCTTTTACCCTATCTGAATTTCTCTCAAATGGTACTCTATAGGCTTGTTTCAAACTTATCAGGTTGCATTGCAGAACACAGTCAATTGTGGAAAGACTCACACTGTTGATTCCTTCAAAATTGACGTTGTCTTCAACAATTCGCTGTTGTATTTCACGCAGTCGAATTGCATAATTTTGAAGGACCATGTTGACAATGAGAGCTCCTGTTGTTGTGAGAATATACCTCTCCTTCCACCCTGATGTGGCAGTCTTTCAGTTCTACAAAAAGATCATTTTGTTTGAAGTGTACATAGTGCAAAACTGTATTGACGTTTCCCCAAATATGTACTGTGCAATACAGACAAAGTATAGTACTGCAAGGAAGATTTTTTTTTCTGTTCCACTTTCTAGAGTTTGGGTGGAGTGACTAACTGGAGACATTCTACTGAATACTGTACTGTAAGTTTTAGGGACCAAAAATGATAGTAAATTTACCTGTTTTCTTCTCTGAATGCCCTGACTATGGAAGCCACTGAGAACCTGCTTATATTAGGTTGAACACGTAGTCCTGCTTTCCTCATACTCATTCCATGAACCAGAACATGGTCTATGATTGTTGCTCTAATTTCATTGGAAATTATGGCTCTTCATCTTCCTCCTCCTCCTCCTCTTTCTCCTCCTCCTTCTCTTCCTCCCCTCCCCTCCCCTCCTCCTCCTCCTCCTCCTCCTCCTCCTCCTCCTCCTCTTTCTCCTCCTCCTCCTCCTCCTCCTCTTTCTCCTCCTCCTCCTCCTCTTTCTCCTCCTCCTCCTCCTCTTTCTCCTCCTCCTCCTCCTCCTCTTTCTCCTCCTCCTCCTCCTCCTCTTTCTCCTCCTCCTCCTCCTCTTTCTCCTCCTCCTCCTCCTCTTTCTCCTCCTCCTCCTCCTCTTTCTCCTCCTCCTCCTCCTCTTTCTCCTCCTCCTCCTCCTCTTCTTTCTCCTCCTCCTCCTCCTCCTCCTCCTCTTCCTCCTTCCACACTGCTAAACGTGTTTTGTGAACGAGAAAGTTGCAAAATGGGTGATTCAGATTTGCAAATTGTGTCTAACCACAGGAACAGTTTTTAAAGTTTTGCCAACTGTGTGATTCATTCAATAAAGTTGTTTTCACAGTTGACATTTTTGTTTAGAAATTGAAGTTTAGTGTTTTAGCTTTCTGGACCTTGAAAGTGTTGATTATATTGCTGTCTATGACAAGTCATAAACCTCTTGGATTTAATTAAAAATATCTTAATTTGCGTTCCAAAGATGAAAGAAGGTCTTACGGGTGTGGAACAACATGAGGGTGAGTAATTAATGGCAGAATTTTAATTTTTGGGTGAACTAACTCTCTAAAACCTTACTGGGTACTTCATAATAATTAGCAGTCTGCTGATTAATATTTGGAACAAAAAAAGTCCTTTATATAATGAAAATATGTTGTTTACACTACATGACATGTTTGGTATAATTTAAAGTTCGGGAGGTTCAGATAATCAACCCACTCAGCCCAAGGGGAGGCATATATATAGCCGACCCACCTCTGTCCTACAACAGTTTTCCAGAATCAATCCACCACCCTAACTCCTCACTCTCGACTGTTCCTATCCCAGCCAGAGGGTACTTTTGTGTTTAATTTAGAGTTCTGCTTTTCATTATCATGGATACTCTTTTGTGTCATTGACCAGAATCTGTAAAAGAGAACTACAATGAAATGATCTAAATCTGATGCATCTAAACCAAATTTTATGGTCAAACAGGAATACATCAGTCCACAGATCTTGTACCAGAAAAGAAAGCTATACTCTAAATCTACACATTTGCAAGTGCAAATCCTCCTTAAATGCTCATGTGATCACTTCTAATGTTCATCCCTGAAGGAATCTAATTCTGGTTCCTTGTCCTCAGAGACAAAGCCTGCAGCTCAACAGCAGGTAAGCACCTCCCTCTACTGGAGTCAAGCGGAACAGTGCTGCTTCACCTTCTGCTTCCACTCGAATGTCCCCATTCTAAAGGGACGGCTGGCATTCTTCACGCGTACTATGAAATATGCAGCAGCCACTCAAGCAGAAAGGGCTTCACTGACCTGTGCCATGTGCTTCATACCGACGCACAGGTGGCAATAGCTGAGGTGACCTGTTCCCTCCCACTGTTTGTATTACTATGTAAAATAAATCGATGTCCTCCAACACACAACATCTCAGGGGAGGCAAGAAGAGAGAAAAGGGTCGGTCGGTAGGTAGGTATGTGTGTGTGCATGCAGGTACGAGGCTGTTTTACAATATCGGGCACAGCAGCGCCTTGAAATACACTGACAAGAAATGGATCTGCTTTTGGCAGTAAATTGATTAATTCTGGAGTGTCAAAAGGAAGGACTTCAGATTGCCGGTGGTCTTTAAGGTAATACACTACGACAGTTTAAGAGTCATAAAATGCATCGCAATAGCCTTGAAGTGGAGAGGTTAAAGTGGAGGAGAGAGAGAAAGAGAATGGGGGATAGAGAACGCTCCTCTCATCGTGTGCTAGCATCTTTTTCTCTGTGCCAAGGTCAGCGAGGCTGAAGAGGAGGCAGCGGCTGTCTGCTGCTATAGGAATTGTAATCAATTCTTACATTTCAAGGGGAGCTAAATCTGAACAAGTCGCTCAAAGGAAGATAGATGAGAGCGCACAGCAACAAACACTCAGATCAATAATATTCATAGCTTACCGAAAAAACCCAATAAATTACAATTTTAATCAATGATCTGTGGAAGAGATGTACAGAGACATGCTGCAGTAAATTTGCCCTTAACCACTAAAAAATGCATTATTCAGAAAAGTGATGGAAGTGGGTGTTTGTGGATTTCTCTGTTTGAAGTGCCAACATTGTGCTTCCATTGCTCCACTATTTATCCGTCTATGTGTGTAGGTGGGAAGTGAAAGTAAGGGAGCATAAGGAGGAATGCATTAGGACTTTGTAAAATCTCAAAGAGACATGCAATTAGAAGCTAATAAGATAAATAATAATTGTAATTGTGTTTTATCATGCTGTGTCTGAGAACAGCATCTCCCACTGGAGTCTCACAATGGAATATGGAGCAAAAAAGCAAAGCTGAGAAGAAATTTTAGAAATAGTCCATTTCATTTCAGCTTTATAATTTGATAAGATGAGAATACAATCTCAGTGCCACAAAACATTAAGCTCCTTCATCTCTGTCTGTGCAAAATATGGGAAAATGTGCAGTTGTTAGGGATAGTTCTGTCATCATTTACTCACCCTCATGTTGTTCCAAACCCGTGACTTGCTTTCTTCCGGGAAACACAAAAGGAGAAAATGTGAAGACAATTTGTTTCAATGATCTTTTCTATGCAATTCGAATAAACTGGAGCTTTTAAGCTTAAAAACAAAACAAAAAACAAACCAAGATAAAAGCTTTTGTGACTTGCACATCATACAATAGCACTGTGTGAGAGACAGACCAAAATTTCAGATCGACAGAGAGTTATTAACAGAATTTGGTTGGGCAGAATTGACTCCATATTTATGATTCTTTGCAGCCTTAAGCCACTGCCTACAACACGCTGGATCCTTCACTGGAAACCGAAAGTAACTTCTAACCTCTTTGTATTTGTGCCCCCGGAACAATACAAGTCGACACCATTATGACTAAAATTTTGCTAAGAAGTATTTCCTACTAAAGCAAGATGGTATTTGACTCTAGTAAGTCAAATGGTATGGATGTTTTCTGTGGTCAGGTAGGACTAATTTCAATTTTTCTTTTTCTAAGCAGCCAAGTTTTATTGAAAACCCTTTTTGCCAGCGGTGATTTAGTGATTTTTATTTATTTATTTTTTATTTTTTTGTACATTTTGGTCTGCTTCCGGCACAAAGACATAGTATTGCTTCAGAAGACTTTGCATATAGCACAAGAGTTTTATGGACTTCTATATGGACTTATTATGGCACTTTTGCATTCTTTTTGAAGTTTGAAAGCTTCAGTCTCTATTCAGCTTCAGTCTCTTTCTAAATGCATGAAAAGGAGCATAGAAAACAGCCTTCAATTTCTCCTTTTGTGTTCTGCAGAAGAAAGAAATATTGTTGTGAAATGACAAGAGAGCAAGTAAAAGATGAAAGACATTTAATTTTTCCCTTTACTCTCCTATTGTCTTTGGGGTCTATTTGACCCAGGGCTCAATTAGCTGTATAAAACATAAGAAATATAAAAGATTTACAAGCATTTGTTTTGGTTGTATTGGATGATATTGAGGTCAATATAACATGCAATTTTATAATCTTCAAAAACACTCTGCTTAGGGGCCCTAACCTGTCATAACCATACCTGTAGTATTGCGAGAACCACTGATAGTTCCATGGTGGAGGGGGCAATCATAATTCTCACGAGAACTTAGATATTTCCGGTGCCTATGGGAGGGCAAAGCATAATTCTCGCAACAACATTGATAGTTCTTCAAACAAATGGGAGGAGCAGCAAAGGTTTTCTGTCAATGAGTTTTTGCGTCAGTTCTTTGACAGTGAAAGTGTCTGAGACAGATAATAATGTTGAGGAATACCCTGATTATGAGGCATCCTCCTCAGATGAGCATGAGACTCCAAGGACCTCATTTATAAAATGTTGCACAGAAACCGTCCTAAATTTGATTTTACGATCATTTCTCATATGTGCGTACGTGTGATTCATAGAATAAACGTACACACAGAAAACGAGCGTACACCTCTCTTTCAGATGTGAAATCTATAAATCGCAAATGATCTTAAACTTGCGCGCAGCTGAATGGTTTCCATTCTCTGTGTTTTAAACGACACCTAATTAATGTCATTTACATATAAAAGATCACCAGTCATCGCCCAAATCCTTGGCGAGCTGCAAGAATAGCTTAGATTTCCAAAAACCTGCAGTAATCTGACCAGGAAAAGTGCGTACGTCTGCTCAGACCCTGACGTGGCTCTAAGCACTTTTCCACATCAAGGACTGTTTTTATAAATATGAGTGTTGGCGTGGATTTAAGTGTACGCACGCTTTATAAATGAGGCCCCTAGTGTTGACCCTCCTGTTGTCTCTCAACCACAAGCACAGACACATTACCTTACAAAACTGGAAATTTATTATGGTCCTCTTCCTCACATGAGTACAGAAATTTTGGCAGTGACATACATTTTGTTTGCTGCTTCAGTTGTTGTGATGTTGATTCACATTGTTTCTAGATTATTGTGCACAATTTTACATATTTGCAAAAAGCTTCATTGGCCAAAAAGAAACTCAAAAACCCTGGCACAAAATGACCAGCTACAGCTAGCATCATTTCACTAATCATATCATCAGCACATGGGAAAGTGTGAACAAGTACTAGTCAGGTGAAATCACTCCAGCATTCTGATTGGATTACAAGAGCAGACTGATTGCTATAAAAGGAGGGAAGACGTGCTTCTAATCATGGTGTTTTGTGTTAGCAATGGTTACGCCTAAAGTAAGTGTAGCTGTCATCGCTTTGCATCAAAATGGCCTCACATGCAAAGAAATGGCAGCAAGCAAAGAATATTGCACCTGAAATAACCATTTACCAGGATCATCAAGAATTCAAGGAGAGAGGCTCAACTGCAGTAAAGAAGGCTTCAGGACGTCCTAGAGTGTCCAGCAAGTGCCAGAACAGTCTCCTCCTGAAGAGTCAGCTACAGATTTGTGTCCCCACCAGTGCAGAGCTGCTCAATATTGTCAGCAGGTGGGTGTGAGTGAATCTGCACAGTGAAGTGAAGACTTTTGGACAATGGCCTGGTGTCAAGAAGGGCAGCAAAGAAGATGCTTTTCTCCAAGAAAAACATCAAGGACAGACCATAATTCTGCAGGAATTACAAGGACGGGACAGCAGAAGACTGATGCAAAGTTATTTTCTCTGATTAAGCCCACTTCTTACTGTTCACAGCAGGAAAATTTATTGTCTGGAGAAGAAAATTTGAACACTACCGTAAGTCTTTTGTCGTGCCAACAGTGAAGCATCCTGAGACCATTCATTTGTGGGGCGGTCCCAAGGGACTGACCCCAAACATAATACATGCTACTATCCTTGATAAGAGACATTGTATAATATAATAATATAAAGCCATTAAAACACCAAAAAAAATATATATACAGTGGGTACGGAAAGTATTCAGACCCCCTGAAATGTTTCACTCTTTGTTATATTGCAGCCATTTGCTAAAATCATTTAAGTTCATTTTTTTCCTCATTAATGTACACACAGCACCCCATATTGACAGAAAAACACAGAATTGTTGACATTTTTGCAGATTTATTAAAAAAGAAAAACTGAAATATCACATGGTCCTAAGTATTCAGACCCTTTGCTCAGTATTTAGTAGAAGCACCCTTTTGATATAATACAGCCATGAGTCTTTTTGGGAAAGATTTTTCACACCTGGATTTGGGGATCCTCTGCCATTCCTCCTTGCAGATCCTCTCCAGTTCTGTCAGGTTGGATGGTAAACGTTGGTGGACAGCCATTTTTAGGTGTCTCCAGAGATGCTCAATTGGGTTTAAGTCAGGGCTCTGGCTGGGCCATTCAAGAACAGTCACGGAGTTGTTGTGAAGCCACTCCTTCGTCATTTTAGCTGTGTGCTTAGGGTCATTGTCTTGTTGGAAGGTAAACCTTCGGCCCAGTCTGAGGTCCTGAGCACTCTGGAGAAGGTTTTCGTCCAGGATATCTCTGTACTTGAACGTCCTGTCCCTGCAGCTGAAAAACACCCCCACAGCATGATGCTGCCACCACCATGCTTCACTGTTGGGACTGTATTGGACAGGTGATGAGCAGTGCCTGGTTTTCTCCACACATACCGCTTAGAA
Organism: Elopichthys bambusa; assembly: GCA_037101425.1. Taxonomy (NCBI): domain Eukaryota; kingdom Metazoa; phylum Chordata; class Actinopteri; order Cypriniformes; family Xenocyprididae; genus Elopichthys; species Elopichthys bambusa. Next base: position 21,208,830 of record CM074432.1, read on the forward strand.
ATAAGGCCAAAAAGTTCTATCTTGGTCTCATCAGACCAGAGAATCTTATTTCTCACCATCTTGGAGTCCTTCAGGTGTTTTTTAGCAAACTCCATGTGGGCTTTCATGTGTCTTGCACTGAGGAGAGGCTTCCGTCGGGCCACTCTGCCATAAAGCCCCGACTGGTGGAGGGCTGCAGTGATGGTTGACTTTCTACAACTTTCTCCCATCTCCCGACTGCATCTCTGGAGCTCAGCCACAGTGATCTTTGGGTTCTTCTTTACCTCTCTCACCAAGGCTCTTCTCCCCCGATAGCTCAGTTTGGCCGGACGGCCAGCTCTAGAAAGGGTTCTGGTCATCCCAAACGTCTTCCATTTAAGGATTATGGAGGCCACTGTGGTCTTAGGAACCTTAAGTGCAGCAGAAATTTTTTTGTGCCTTGCCACAATTCTGTCTCTGAGCTCTTCAGGCAGTTCCTTTGACCTCATGATTCTCATTTGCTCTGACATGCACTGTGAGCTGTAAGGTCTTATATAGACAGGTGTGTGGCTTTCCTAATCAAGTCCAATCAGTATAATCAAACACAGCTGGACTCAAATGAAGATATAGAACCATCTCAAGGATGATCAGAAGAAATGGACAGCACCTGAGTTAAATATATAAGTGTCACAGCAAAGGGTCTGAATACTTAGGACCATGTGATATTTCAGTTTTTCTCTTTTAATAAATCTGCAAAAATGTCAACAATTCTGTGTTTTTCTGTCAATATGGGGTGCTGTGTGTACATTAATGAGGAAAAAAAAAAAAGAACTTAAATGATTTTAGAAAATGGCTGCAATATAACAAAGAGTGAAAGAGTACGGAAAGTCTGAATATTTTCCGTACCCACTATATATATATTTTTTTCCAATTTATGTCAATCAGCGATATTTTATGGTGATTTACAAATTTGTCAATAGTTGTGCAATAGGTATTCTGGATGAACAAGGGGTGGGACGGGGCGTGTGGGAGTGGTTTATTTAAATGGCTATTTAAGTAAACAGAAAAACAAGGTACCTGACACATAAACCTTTGTTAACAAAAATATATATACTATTGTCCAGCTGACCCCAGTGGGCAAGAAATGTTGGTAATTTTTTTAGGGTAACAGGAAGCAACTGTATTTCTACCTGAAGTGATGGTTAAAATATTGTTGTTGGTATAATTCAATGTAATTGGGTTGATTTAGACCTATTAAATATTATTTTTGCCTTTAGTAAAACTACTTAATTGAGATGTTACCACAAAACCATCTCCACAGTGCAGGTTTTATCAAATTTCATAATCCAGCCCTATTTTCCCCACAAAGGCCTGTAAAACGTGGGTTGCATTCCACAAATCTCTCCTACATAGACTTTCTGACAGGGTTTTAAAACTTTTCAAAGTCACAGAGCTTTCAGGAGGCGAGACTGTGGGGGTCGGGGGTCTTCCGCTCAGCTGGAGAGGCAGCCACACAAAGGTGGAGCAAGCCGCTATCAGTCCCTTTGAGATGATAATCTGCGAGATCGCTCTTGCAGCGACAAACGGGGCAACAGAGACTGCCATCTTTACATTACTGAGAAAAGGCCTATGCCGACTGACAGCTACAAATGAGCCCCGCTCCTGAGCCTAGACACAATCACAGCCATCTAAACCCACACTGACGTTTTAATCCTCCCGAAATAACCTACACTGAAATTCTCCCACAGAGGCAATGAGAAAGGGTGTGTGTGTGTGTGTGTGTGTGCGCACGTGTGTAAAAAAGCAAGAAATGGGAATAGAAGAGCAGACATAGAGAGGGATGCTTCTGTGAATATGGTTCCTGAATGCAGATGTGATTCTAGATCAGAGTGGTTTAGCTTCAGGATCCAGACTTTACAATGAACATGGGGGTGGGTGATATGACCAAAAACTGTGTGAATTGTCCTATTTGCTAAGTTCAAGGGTCCATAAAAAAGGCTGATACAGTAAAAAAGTACTCAAAATTTGGCTTTCATTATGACAGTGCATCATATTTCAAGGCCTTGTCCACTTTAACAAATTTAGCTTTGTGGCTGCCAAGAAACTGTGTTGTTAAATGGGCTCAGTGTGCATTGTCATATGCCAAGTTTGATGGTTAATGAAGAAAAAAAAAACTACCGTGCAGTACAGTAAAAAATGATAAAAATGTGGATTTCATTAGGGGAGTATATTGTCTCATAAAAATTATTGGAACAGTAAAATGTGCAAAATATTCATATTTCACAAGATCAAAACAGGGAGGGAAGTTATTTTGATTAAAGATTACAAGGGCACTTTTCTTTTTCTTTTGGTATCAATGCATTGATAAATCATTTATAATAAATCTGCAATATTCCATAAAAATAACATAAGATCTAATGTACATAACCAATATAGGCCTAATGAGATACATTGTGATTTTTTCCTCCAACTGTTTATGTTCACTTAAGACATTATGGACTGTTCACAGGAATAGTCGACTTCTTGACTTATGTTCGACTGTTTGAACTTGCAGGTACCATATGTGCGAAAACTGTGCGGATATGTCGATTCTCTCTATCAAGTCCAGTCATCTTTAGCCTACGTATATAGCTCTTAATACAATACAGATTGTTTCAAAGCAATCCCACAGTGATAAACAGGAAAATAATGATTCAATTATGATGCAAAGCCAAAGTCCATCGGTGACAGAAATGAAGTAAACAAAACACACACACAAAAAAAAAACAAAAAAACTATCGACTGTGTTATATGCTACATCCCATAGGTGCCAATATATGTTTCTGCAGGTGGGTACCCAGTGCATATATACACAGACCTCTGTTAAACATTTATATTCCCATGCGGGCTTGTAGCAGAACGTTTGCTATGCGAGTCAGACGTTCCGGGTTCTAATCTGCCCTCAATTTGTTTTTTGTTTTTTTTTGTTTTTTCTCAATAAGACCAAATATGTTCATTAATGACTGTATATAAAGAGGCAAGAGCAGGGATACGTTTGTGTGCATTTTGTTAATGATGGAAAGAGTACAACACCATAGCTATAACGTTAGATTGACGCGCTCGTCTGTGTGAAGACTGTGCACAAGCCACAAGAGAACATTTCGCCACTGAAAACAGCGGCATGATTTAAAAAAATAACACATTCCAGCGCCAGATCGCTTCTTAATAACGCAAATTAACGTCAACTGGGTGTTTCATTTGCATTATATAGGCTATCCGTGCAGCAAAATGTTTCAAAAAAGTGGCGGGGACATGTACCACCTGCAAATTACGCCTACGCCCCCGTTTTCCGGGGACAGTCCCGGTTTTTCTATGTCCCCGTTTTACAGCTCGTTCCAAACAACCCGCAAATACAGTACATAGCAAAAAAGCATGCAGCAGCCTGTTGATTATCGGAGCAATCATGTAGTGATCATTTTTACCAACAGAGGGTGCTGTGCAGCCACACTGCTACACTTGGTCGCGCGCGCGCTGCTACTTCATGAAGTACGGAACCTGGATCAGAGCAGAGCGTCATTATTATCAATTATAAAAATAAAACATCGTTAACGGTTTCAAGGTAGTAACATACTAACTATTCATGTTAAATCAAAGTAATACTGTTTGTATGCGTTTTATAACAGGGTGAAGGATTGTTTTGATCAATTTTAAATGTCCCTAGAAGTTCTGCAGTCACAACACATAATTTCCACACACACACACACACACACACACACACACACACATTGGTTAAATCAATGGAGAATATCTCGTATTTTTCTGTGGGTGCTTGAACCCCCAAGCACCCACGGAAAAATACGAGATATTCTAGGGGATCCTGTGATATATCTCCATAATATCAAGCTCTAATTGGAGACGAAGTGTGCACCCGCATAATAGCAAAATGAATGTGCTTGATGTGAACTGAACTGCATAATGTCAAACAAATGCAAAGTACTTCGACACCGGCGCGACAAACTACGCGATGCAACAAAGCATCATGCGCGAGCTTGCACAATCAATCACTTCAGTTCTATATTTTGGCGCATTTTCGCTCATCGAACGACATATAAAGCGTAAAACACATACCTTGAATTTTCATGACTTCTGGAAACTTTCAGTCTCTCCTCGTTCATATTTGATTATTATGTTGCCTTCACTTGCTCTCGGAATTATCATAAATACAGGTTTCCTAGGTAAAAGGTGTCGAAACTTGAATGCGATAAGTTCGTAATTACGACTTCAGAAGTGGAAATGACCAAATTTATCAAAGCACAGGGAGTGATTTAATGATACCTCAGTGTGGGCGGGGTTTCCTGACGCTACCAATATGTTTTTTGTTTTTTTGCTATTGACTGATGAATTTATGAATGTATGACACTGTTTGGATAATAAACTCAAACAAAACTTACGTGAAGTGGAACCTTTTAAAACTTTATGAACTATAAACAATTGTGTGATTTTTTGCATTTTATTATTTGTATTTAGTATTTTCCCTGCCGTCCCATGATCAGAACTGACCTGTGACCACCTGTTGTGAATCGCTGTTCTATATGATCCTGTACATCCTGTTCACCCTTTGAGTGATCTATTGTCCGGATTCTCTGCAAGGGCACAGAGTGAATGCTGGATGATACCCTTTAGCTGATGATTGGAGATATGTTTTGAAGGGATGACAGCTCTCACTTCATCTAAAGACTGGAAAAGAGAAAGAGAGCGTGCTCATGGCCAGCGCCCTGTTAAGATGTGATTAGAAAGCCTGTCAGAAGTGAGGAGTACTCCAAAGAAGCATATACTGCTGGAGCTGAAGTGACACAGTGACATAGAATTCCAAAGAGTGAAGAGACTGTGTGCATGTTTGTGTGAGCAGGCAAGGAGAGAGAGAGAGAGAAACAAAGAGAGTCTGCACCATGCACAAGAGGATAGAGAAATGCCACAGACGTGCTTGGTATTCAGTCTTGATAATCAGTGTCTGTGCATCCAGTGACACGGATGAGGAATTGCTCCTTTCTTTTACGAGTCTCTCGATGCTGTCAGAAATTATCTCAAATAATTGTACACACAGGAAATTAAGAAATATGACAAAAATGACAAATGTATGCATATTATGGGGAGGAATAGATATTCAAGAGTGTCAAGGGAGGATTTAAGCAAACTCTATGTGATTTACTAGGCCATTTAGTACACACAGGAACATTTCGCCTGGAATACAAAGAGGAAACTGTGGAACATGAACGTTTTGGGTATTTAACGTTACGGTTGGTTGGGAAACATTGCTATTTGTATCAGAGGGTTTTTTCATGTGTTTATAGCTTATTATTATTATACCATCTGTCCCTTAGTGGCACATTTTAAATAACGTTTCATATTTGCACGAGAACAAGTCTGTTTTCCTTGTCGATAATATGCTAGGGAGTATTTTGTCTAAAATCCACTATGCTTCTGGCTTGATGTTCAAAGTAATTTGTTGTGATGACAGCATATCATTTTTCATTCCTTAAATATTGCAGCATTTTCATCATTCAAGGGTTTTCTGTACCTGCTGTTGCAAAAGGATTATAGAGGAAAAAGCCTCACAAAAGGAATACAGTAAATCAGATACTTTTTATTATAAAACTTTCAATGGAAATATTAAATATCACACTTACAGTGGGCTATTATACAGACAGCCCCTCTCCAGACAACACTGTATCCCAGGAACTATTTTGACATAGTAATAAATTACACAATTTTTCAATTCAGACAGTGATGAAAGACATTTGTACAACATACATAATGTCACAACATGGCTAAACAATGTATTTTTCCATTTGTTCATGATTAGAAACACGTTTAAATTTGAGTAAGGAACAAATGAAACACACTGTCAAAGACCAAGAGTTCATTTATGGAGATCCAGAAGTTATACATCTAAAATAAATCAAAGTACCCTTTAAAATGGTTCAGGTGAAGAAAAAAAAAAAAAAAAATAGACAGAGCACCCTGCAGTGCAACATCTACTTTTAAAAGTGACCTTTTGCACTTATTAGTGTATGCAAATATCCCTTCAAGGGATTGGGGATTGGTAATGAAGTGTTTGGAATGAAACGAGGACAGAATGAGTGCTGGTGCTATACCGCATGTGCCATCTGCTCCAATATTTATTGGTAGAGCAGGACCGTCATACCTGAACCCTGTGCAAAGATTACTAAGGTGAGACTCCACTCTTCTGTTAAGCACAAGACAGTAGCCCAACAACTACAGCACACAGAGAGATAGAAACAAAAAGACATGAAGCACACTAACAAAGTAAACTGAGATGAGGTCCCAAGTCCTGAGAGGCTTGGGTTTGTTAGCTGCTCCTCCTCCTCCTCCTGAACATGACACTCACTCCTGCACACTAATTGGTCCCTCCAAAGTGACAGAGCAACCTTCTTTACTCTCTTTGACACTCATCTGGGACAAGCTCAGCCCTCTTGTACTCCGTGTGGGAGACAGCACTGCATGAACTGCACACAAATTACTCATACACTCATACACAAACAGTTCATCCGCCAACGGACCCACTACATATTTCAGCAGAAGCACTGATCTTCATTAATGATAAATCTATCTTGTCTGCTTTCGTCTTCTGTGGCGATCAGATGAGATTGTGACTCAAATTTCAGGTCAGAGCAGCTCTACAGAGAAAATTGGAGCATGTTAATGTTTGTTAAAATCAGAAGCCTGAATGATGGGGATGTAGATGCTCTCTTGACAAGAGGATTTTGACCAATGGAAAAGTTTAAGTTAGTTTGTAAACATACAAGAGTAGAGGGGATTTATACTGAAGTAAACATAAGATTGTGATGTACGGTAAGTTAAATTCACTGTAGGTTGTTTTGAAAAAAAAAAAGATCACAGGGGAATGAGAATATGCATTGCACTACTTATTGCACCAAAAACACTAATTCACTGATTCAACAGATTCATTGATTCAATGTAAAGCAGTCATGTAAAGTATTAGGCAGCATTAGGGTGTGGTCACATTTACCATTATTCGGCAAAATCTAGTCATTTCAACAGGAATCCATGCAATCAGGAACAAATGTTAGTTTTAACATGACAATGGACTTTTTGCTGCAAAATTTTGAAGGAAATTCACTACTGTGAGTGCACCTTTAGACTAAATGATTACAGGCGTTCTGTAATGCAGACATGAGAAAAAATGTGAGATGCAGTGCGGATGAAGAGTTTTTTTTTTAAAAAAAGAAGAAGAAAAAAAAGAACATCTCAAAACAGGATTTTATGAAATGTGCTGCAAACAAAACTGAAAATATCTAAAAAGCAGAATTGAAAGCTATAGAGGTGCTAATGTGTGCGGCGTTGGAAAAAAGTGAGAAGCGGAGTAATGTACAAAGATGTTCATCAATTTTCTGTTTACATAGAAAAACTATAAAAAAGCAGTACAGTGGAACAGATGTAGTGTTTCAGTTCTGTCCAGATCTGCTGGTAAACATACTGTTTTATGGGTGCGGCTGGTGCTCAAATAGCAAACACAAATTCTAGTGTACTTCAGGTGTGCACATTAACCAGAGTAACTCCAATGTTCATTTGGTGCTCTTCAATGTAGCATATAAATGAGTTGCTGTGATTTGATAAGCGTTTCAGATACCGTTTCACATGGAGGCGTTCCCCATAGCGTTTCGACGCAGTGCAAGTTCCCTTTCTAAAGGGAACTCTTAATGGCTTTAACAAATGGTCACATCTCCAGTTATAAGAGAACAAACAGAGATACACTGTAAAAAAATTCTGTAAAAAAGGGCCAAATTTCGAAAGTAACATGATGTTTTCCATTAAAACAGTAATATACCGTAGAAAACGATGCATTCTGGCTAATATTTGACGTTTTCGAGAAAGTAGCCTACAGTAATATACCGTGAATTAACAGCACTCAAAATCAACACTCAGAGGCTGTGTTCCAAATCACACCCTATACCCTCATTCACTATTCAATATATTAGTTCACTAATGTAGTCCATTTGACAGAGTGAATGAACACACGTGTGAATTCAGACACTGATGAACACCTGCTGTTAACAAGCAGAATCACTGAAGGAAAGAGGAACAGAAAAAGATTAAATGAACTGAAGATAAAAGAAGACATTAAATCTCTCAAGACCAACTCAACAACTCCACAAACAGCATTGCCAGCTTCACACACATAAACAGAAGTTCATATTGAGAACAGAGGTTTAGATGTTGTTTAATTGTTTCGTTTGAAGTTACCATGATTGAGATCAGTGTTTGCTTTAGTTAGGCTCTTGACCCTTGACTTGTGAGCATTAGTCCTTCTTTGCCTGCAGTAACTGTCTTTAAAACATGTTTGTTATGGCACAAAAGCTGAAAGAAAATGTGATCAGATGAGGTTAGTTAAATGGCAATGGTCAAAATCATCATTTAATGGCTAGATTCATTAATCTTATTAGAGTCTAATCTAGATTGTTTTATACTTTTAATTATGATATCCTGTGTTTCGCCAGCACGAGAACCATTAGCGTTGTGACAATCAGATAATATGAAGGATTTTGAAGACAGTTTGAAAATAGAGTGACACAGACAACAATTGGCATAAGAATCTCAACAATGGTGACAATCAAAAGCTTCATGCTGCAATGCATGCTGGGTACAAAAATAATCCATGACTCCCAGCATGCAAGAGCCTAACGAAAGCAAAAACGAAAGCACAGATCTCCATCATGGTAAACAACGAAACAATAAAACAACATCTGAAGCTCTGTTAATTCCCAATATGAACTTCTGTAGACATCTGACAGAAATAAAGTCAATCTGGTTAGTAATAAGTGAAGCTGGTAATGCTGTTTTTGTTGTTTAATCCTCCTCTGCTGTGATCTTGAGAGATTTAATGTCTTTTATCTTCAGTTGATTTTATCTAAGGCTGTGGCTATAAGTCTGTTGTAGTTAATGTGTTTCTGCTGGTCTTTTTTCTGTTCTTGTTGTTTCTTTTCCTTCAGTGATTCTTGTTAACAGCAGGTGTTCATCACTAATTCTCAATTATCACTTAATTATCTCATTAACTTCAACACTGCTTCAGTGTTACTCTAACACTCTGTAGTGTGGACACATACAAGTGTTCATTTAAAACGAAAGATTTTGATTAAAAGAGTTAAAGGCATAGGATGAAAAAAACAAAGTGAAATGTAATTTAACAGTAATCAACTGTAAATTAATTTACGGCAACATACTGTAAAAAAAAAAAAAAGAAAAAAAGAAGCAATTTACTGCCAACCCTGCTGACAGTAATTACCCTAAAATAAAGGAAAAAACAGTAATATTCTGTCAAACGTAACGTAGTCAGATTTACTATACAAAACAATTTAATTTCACTGAAATATTAGTGAAAGTTAATAGAAATAGAAAAGTTATTAAGGAGAGTAAATACCGAACTGAAGTGTTTTGTGTTTTTGTACAAGATGATATAGGAGAGACATTTTAATTTCATTAATTCATTTTGGGGGTTACCATTATGCTGGAGAGTAGAGCCTGTGCTTCAGTCAGTGATGAGCTGAGAAACACTGATAATAAGCTGTATGTTGCTTTACTGAAAGGCAGTAACTTTGTCACTTCTGATGCAGTGATAAGCTGTTTGCTAAGTACTTTAATATATATATATATATATATATATATGTGTGCTATTGTTAGTTTGGACAAGCTGCAAAGATCTGAGTTAAAGTCACGTTTTTTAATTGTTTCACTATTATACATTAAGTGTTTGCAGTTAAGAAATATTCATTTTTTCAGTTGACTCAAATGAAATAAGTTCACAGTACTAACGCTGTATAAATACTAGTTTTTAAACTCGAACTGATTGAAACAATTGGTTTCCCAAATGAAATGAATTAATTTCCATGGTAGTATTACGGTAACATACTGTACAAAAGGAGAACTGTAAATTTATGGTAGAGGGCTGCAAATTAACAGCGCATTGCCAGCAACCACAGCTGCCAGTAGATTACCGTTATTTTACAGCACATTTTTTTACAGTGTATTTACAAAATAAATGTTCTGCAGATTGGTTATTGAAGAACCACAATTCTAGTTCTAGTTATATGCCATTGATGAAGCCAGAATTTGGTGCAACTGTCCAATGTACAGAGTTTCTCGAGTTCCTTGGATACCAGGCTCTCGTTATCTCTCATCAGTCCAATGGAATGCCTCTTTCTGTGCCACATCTCGCAAATATCAACTTGTCCGTAGTGGTCATCTTTATCACAACAATTTACAGATCTCAGGTCAGTGAGGAGGCTTGTGGGAAATGAAGATCTTCTGCTTTAGTGTCTTTTGGCAGAGCAGGCCTTGCAGCATTGTTGACCGTAGAATTTGTGATTGCAAACACCATGCTGAGGCACCAGATGACACCAGCTGAAAAAGTCGATGCAAGGCTGGTCTTCTGTTATTGGGAAGACACATAATGACTATTATTTATTTGAAGCCTTAAAAACAACAGTGCACACAAGTACTCAGTGTTTTCGTAAGTACTATTTACTCTAAATAGAGACATTGTGGCAATGTTGCAAACCACTTGGAATTACTGCACCGGCATACTGATAAGGACCTGACCTGCTCTCTGAAGGCCCTCACATTCAGTTCTCCCATGAGAATAAACAATTATACACACACTTCTGTTCTCTGTGTTATGTGCCATGTGCCACCAAAGAAAGATTTTTACATTCTCAATATCACTATAATTAAACATGGCAATCATGATTTGTTCATTTAAACAATATTGTTTAATCACACAATGTAAGTCAGTTTATTATTGCTAAATAGTGGCACACATTGTCATTTGACCTAACAATGGGGTCTTGAATCACCAAATAAAAAGTGCATTGTTTTTACCACTACATAATAAATAAGCGTAAACACCAGTGATGTTTATCAAGCTTGATAATTACGATACATATGCAATCAAGGCAACAATAAAACTTAACACTATAGAAAATATACATGCATTTATGCAATTGGCAGATGCTTCATCCAAAGCAACAAAGTACATTCATGGTATACATTTTATCAGTATATATGTTTCCTGAGAATCCAACCCGTGATATTACTAACATCATGCTCTGCCAGTTAAGCTACAAAACAAGATATGAGAGTTCATAACAAATTCAGCAGTATGTCCACTCAGGCATTGCAGGTACTGTTGATTGAGATAACAGCTGAGGTAAAAGTTGGGGTGGTGTGGCATGGTGTAGTGTGGCAACTGAAGGTTGCTGGTTTGATCCATGAGCCAACACCATTGTTGTTATAAGCAAGACAATTGATAACCTCCCTGCAAAGAGGTGATGACTATGTTCTGTGGCAAATCAATTTCCTGGTTGTGTGCTATTGAAAAACTGCAAGGAAGGGAGGGACCTAACAACAGGAGCAGATTAACTACATTTCACTTCACATTGTGTAAACGGCCTGGTCATGCAGATTTACGTACGACATGAAGATCAGGCTGTTCCTATTAGACTCTGCAGCACAAGCCCTATCTAGGCTCTTGTAAACTCTAGATTGCAATGTTCTACTAGCTGACTGCGGCCAACATGCGCAATAAAACTCAACTCACACTTCACTTCTCTTTGTCTCACTTCACTGGCTGCCTGTTACTGCTCAAGACATTGATACCTGCACATAGAATCCCTTAGAATTTCTTACTTTCATCTCTTTTCGGGTCTGTACTTTTCTGAACAATCAAAATTGCTTATGTTGTATTCCATGCTTATGCCAAGGTCTTGGGTTTGATTCTCAGGAAAACTGATAAAATACTGATATACATTATCGTCCAAAAGTTTGGGGTCAGCTAGATTTTATTATTATTATTATTATTATTATTACAATTTAAAATAACTGTTATCTATTTGAATATATTTTAAAATGTAATTTATTCTCGTGATGGCAAAAGCTGATGCTTTTCAGCATCATTCCTCCAGGCTTCAGTGTCACATGATCCTTCAGAAATCATTCTAATATGCTGATTTGCTGCTCAATGAACATTTCTTAATATTATTATTATTATTATCAATGTTGAAAACAACTGTGTTGCTTAATATTTTTGTGGAAAACATGACATTTCTTTCAGAATTCTTTGATGAATAGAAAGTTCAAAAGATGATCATTTGAAATGGAAATATTTTGTAACAATATAAATGTCTTTACTGTCTTAAAAAAAAAATAAAAGTCTTACTGATCCCAAACTTTTGAACAGTGGTGTATATTGAAGTCACTTTTGGATTTAAGTGTCTTTTAAATGAAGAAACGTAAATTTAAAGGCAAACCAGCTTGTACCTTTAAGTGTGGGTGATGGAGGTGGGACTGGGATTGGAGCAGGACAGAAGTGAGTATTGCAGGCCCGTGAGCTTATGGGTCTCTGATGAGGTAAACAGCCCACTGACGGACGCCCCTGTCTCAGACACTGAACGCTCCGTGTCTGCACCCCACCACCACAGGACACAGTACACTGAAAGACACATTAACAGGAAGCTTAAAGGTCTGGCAGAATAGAAACAGAACAGATCCCTGATTGGTTATAAAGAGCTAGTTGTGCATACCTGCAGCCAAGGAGAGGAATACCAGCCCAAAGTAAAAGAAGTGCCACCCCTGTCTAGACCAGGCTGGAGGAGCTGGGGTGGCGGGGGCTCTGGGCAGGGGCCGTTATTACAAGCTTGCTCGAGGTCTGCTTGGGGCTTCTGTAAGTTCCTGCACCTCCTTGTAGGGAACTCTGTGTAGCCTCCTTGGGAGTCTTTCTCCCCACAATGCAGCTCTCTTCTCCTTACTCCTGCTCCACAGGAGGCCGAACACTGCAAAAAACAACCAGATAATTAAGGGTGTATACACATAAATACCCCTTGCTACAAGGTCAACTCATGCCTCCATAGCAACGGTCAACAATGCTGCTAGTTTGGAGACACTTAAGTGCAAATGCAGAACAGAGAGTTCCAAATAGCTGTCTGGAGTTCCCAATAGCTGTCTAAAGATAAATGTTACTTGGTACAATCTTCATATTACATCCCCTCAAAGATGACAGAAAATTTACTGGTAACTGCTGTTCTGCATCAGTCAAAATATGAGGGCACGTGTTGGACATGAGGGATTGTGCATACATAAAATGGCGATTACTGGAAACACCAGTAAGAGGTGGGATATTTTGCTAATAAAGTGATCATGCCAGAAGAACAGCATGAGAACTTTATTATGTCTAGTCTTTCAGTATCAGTTACACATGCGCAGTAAGATGATTTAAACGTTTTCCGATATTTCAGTGTGGAGTCTGTGGACAAGAAACTTGTTTGAAAACGCTAGTATGAACCAAGCATGCCCACGAGTCATGAAAATTAAAGCCAAAGTGTCTTGATCGCCCCCAGGTGTCTGGATGCAGTATAGTTCATAAACCCCACCCTCTACATGTAATGGAATGGGACATGAGACAAACTAAACAATCAAATTACACATAAAATATTTTTTTTCAAAGATGATTTCTGTCATTTTAGACAGTTTTTAATCACGCTGATGTTAGTTTAAGTGTTCGTTCTTTAAATAAGTTTTAAGTTAGTTATTTGACACTATAAAAACACAGGTTTTGACGTCATGATTGACAGCTGAGACTGAGCAAAGTAGTCACTGAGGCGCCAACACACTTTTTTATGGATCTTGGGGAGGAGATTGAAGCTTTAACTTTAATTTTTACATTTCAAGAACTGTTTATTTCACACCAACATAATGAGTCGATCTGCAGTATTAACCGATTCTGCGAGAGTGTGGGCAGGGCCTTGATATTGCGGCTCCACTTTGCTCTCACTACTGCGCAGTCTCGAGACTCAAGATGTCAGCGCCATATTGGCACACTGGCGGCTTCAGTTACTACAATGGAAGAGAGTGAAGGTGCATCATCCGTCTTTTTTTGGTATAAACAAAGAGCATTTTGAAACAAAAACACAATACATTTTCTAATGTATTCAAATTTAAACAGACATAGCCTTCGATGCAATGTGTCCAGTTATATAGTAATGGCATGTATGTTGACTGAATATGGTGCACATGAATGATTCTGCATCAGGGTGAATATATGTGCAACTGTTTGTGTGAGCGCTTCTCCATAACCTTTGCTATTCCTATGAGGGGTCTTACCTCTCCCCAGGCGGTAGTTATCCACTGAAGACGCTCATTCTTGGGGCAGCGGCTCAGCACACATGTCTCCTGGGCTTTGGGCTTCAGGTGTAATTTACACATGCTGTCAGGCACCACCACAGCCCTGGCACCTGGATCAGTGCTCCTGCAGAAAATACTGCGCTTCTTCAACCCTCGCCCACAGGTCTTAGAGCACTAGAGAAAAGGAAGGAAAGAAAGATAAACAGAGAGAGAGAGAGTTACCCTCGTGTGGTCTTTGAGTGATGTTAGTTTAAACATTGTAAAGGTCACAGTGGCGTGCAGTTCACCTCAAACAAGAGTTGAAATGAACTCTGGAGACAGGCAGTGTGAACTCATCTTGACCTTTAGGAGGAATTTAGTCAATATCAACTACTACTGAAAAATCTTCTCAGAGATCTCAAACTGTTTATGCAGAACGCGGATTTATGATTTAACATATTGCATAAGATTAGACTGGGGAAAAAAAGGTTAAAGATTCAACATTGCTGCTAATGATGAAATGAACTCTGGTGATGTGTTTCGACATTCTCTGTGGCTTGTGTGTGTGTGTGTGTGTGCATGGGAAGATCAAGTTCAGTGTACACAAATATATTATTGCAAATATACACACACAAATAAAAAAACAAAAACAAAAGATATTGCAAAATATTATATTAAACCATGTTTAAAGTACTCATTTATCTAAAGTAACACTTCCAAACCTCACTAAAGTTTCAGAGAAGCGATACGCTTGGTCATTTCAAGTACAGAATAGATTCTTAATTTGAGCAATGCAAGTGAGAGGGATGGAGTACATTGTGCTACATGTGCAATAACAGCAGGGGGCAGTAGTGTTTCAGCACTGATGTGACATACAGAACGATTTTGCATTATATTGTTCTGGGCATCTCAAATCTTCACCTCATATTTGGGTCATTGCTGTTATGCAGTATATTTTGAGCACTTTTCAAAACTGAATACACTTGTGTTGTAATTTAAGCAAGTATTTCTATAAAAGGGCATAGCAGAATTTCAGAAACATGTTCTGGTCAAGCTCAAACAACTATACTTTATTCATTATAACTTGATTATTTATACAAAGGCAAGAAAATTAACATGATCAAATTAAAGAGCTAAAATTGCTCATTGTTAGCCTCATGGAAGGAATGAGAGTTAGATTGCATAAGGTTTATTGAACATGAAACCTGAAATTAATTTTTTATGTTTTGTAACCATATTTTACATTTTTTATATATCATACCAACTTCTGTAACTTTAACTAACAGGATGGAATGTTTTAAAGCAAGACAAACCTACTCGCTGCTAATGTCAGGACCTGGCTTTTGTTAGGGATTTTACAAAAGAATAGCAGAATTTGCAAGAACTATCTTGCACTGTGACTGTTGGGTTTCACGACTGTTCAAACATTTTTCTGGTAAAATATATTTGAGTTGTATTTCTTCCTCTTTTGACTTTAGTTGTGTACCCTATGATGACATCCTGTTATGTAGGTTGCATGTTGATGTAAACATACCTGTGACCAGAAGCCAGTGCTCCACTCTGGAGGACATGTCTGTGTGTTGCAGGGCTGTAGTTGGGCCGGAGCCATTACTGGACATAAGGAGTGAGCCGCCACCTCCTCACGCTGATATGTCACCTTCCTCATGCAACGGATGTTTCGCGTCTGCTGCCCGCCTCCACATGTTCTACTGCACACTCCCCATTTGCCTGTCGTCCAACTGTCAAGACAAACAGAAGCAAACCTTGTGTTCGAACATTCCAGCATATTTTAACATGGAAGAGGACACTTTACATCCATATGACACATGTACTTGACACTCAAACACACAAGGGCTTCATTAAACAAAATCTACCTAATGTGATGATCATTAGATTATGACCAATCTGATTACTCTGTAAACAACACAATGGAAAGACTAATAAAGAAACCACATACATCTGTCTGCACCCACCCCACCCTCTCCCTTTGGCCTCATATAGGCATATGCACTTATCATTTACATTTCCAGCCAAAGAGTTTAAACATTATCAATAGATGCACACATCTTGAGCTCATATATGATTCTAATTATGCAATTTTCACATGACAAAATATTACAAAACACAGATCTTGCAAGTTTCTTCCAAAGTTCTGTAATAGATGGATCCGTTTCACTGCAGCAATATGATGAACAACAGCTGGAATTAATCAATTCCTTCTGAATACTCACAATACTTCAAATTCGCTTTTGGACACTATTTGTGATAATGCAATAGTGCCTCCCTATGGCCAATCATTCAGTAAAAAAAAACAAAAAGTCAGAATTTGTAGTCACGTTGTGAATGCACGTTTTCCGTAGCACATTAAAACGTGGAAAATGAATTACTAAAGCATAAAGAATTGACAGAATATTGTACTTCAGTAATGTACTTAAATGTTGATGCATGTTTAAGCTAATATAGCGTATATAATACAAAATATAATAATCAAAAGTTTGGGGTCATTATGATTTAAACTTAAAAAAAAAACTTTAAGTCTCTTCTGCTCACCGAGGCTGCATTTATTTAATTAAATACAGTAAAACAGTATCGTTGTGAAATATTACTATTTAAAATAGTTGTATATTAATAATTATTTTTATAATAATTAATAATAAAATAAATGTAATTTATTCCTGTGATGCTAAAGCTGAATTATCAGCAGCTAATACTGCAATATGCTGATTTGCTGCTCAAAAAACAGTTGTGATTATTACTTTTTGGAAACTGTGATACTTTTTTCAGAATTTGGTGACGAATAGAAAGTTCAAAAGAACAGCATTTATTTGAAATAGAAATCTTTTGTAACATTATAACTGCCTTTACTTTCACTTTTGATTTATTTAATGCATCCTTGCTGAACGAAAGTATTAATTTCTTTTCAAAAAAAAAAAAAAAAACTTAGAATAGTAGAGTAAAACGTGTACATTTGGTTTAATTTTGCACTTTTCCATCAAATAAAATGTTATTTTTGTGTACTAAAATGTACTCTTTATTATGTCTTTATTATAATTTATTATAATTATTATAATACAAAAAATGTAAAAATCAACACTGATGCCACAGCAGCTTTCTTCCAGTGCTCAGATTGTAACTCTGTCCTTGCTTCTCTTGGCTGTGGATGAAAAGAGTCTTTAAAATAGAGTTGGGCAGGCCAGGGAGAGATTAGAGCAAATGACAGCTATGACGAGAGCCGTGGCCGCAACACCGGACAGACGCCCCGGGTCGAGTTCTTAGAAGACCCGGTTCCACCCAACCACTCACACAGACCTGAGCCACGGAGCTGAGAAAAATCCTTTAATTTTCCCTCCAGCCATCTGACAAATTGGAGGGAGATGGTTAAACTGCTATTTTAATTGAGGGAAGAAACACGATCCACAGCACAATATGCCTTTTCACTCCCTCTCGTGCTCTCCTCGCCACATAAATGACAATGTGTCATTGGTCAAAGAGCTGACATGCCGTGCCTCACTGCAAACCACTGCTGGCTCTTGTTTTAATTTTGTATTTCTGGAATCTTTCAATAACTTGCATATTTCAAGCCATACAATTAAAGGAGACATATCTTTGGGGACAATACTGTGGACTGCTTCACATTTCCGGATACAGTCTGATTTTGCTGGCATTTTCTCCATGTCTGCCCAAAATGATTCACCCATAATACATACTTATTCCAAATCACTTTTTAGCATTCTCTGTGGAATGCTTTTGGTTTGGAAGCATTTGTCAGTTTAAGAGCTCTAAGAGAACCATGTATTTTCCTAAACCCACTCGACTTTTTGAATTCTTTTGCTAAAAATATCACTTTAAACAAACCAAAGCATGTGCATTAACAACTTTAGGTATGTTTAGTTGGACGATACAGGAAATTGTCTTTATTGTTATTCATTACAGTAGTCTTTGGTTTATTCAGTGATCATGTGTCACTAAGATTTTTTGAAAGTCTTTAATGCTCACCAAGGCTGTATTTTTTTTTTTTTTTTTTTTGATTAATTATTACAGTTTAGAATGAAATATGTGAATATATTTTAAAATGTAATTTATTCCTAAGCTTCAGTGTCACATGATCATTCTATACGCTGCTTTAGTGCTAAAGAAACATTGCTTATTATTTTGGGTATTTATTGTTTTGGGGGAAACGAAACCATGATACATTAATTTTCAGGATTCTTTGATGAATTTCGTCTAAATAAAAATCTTTTGTATCAATGCAAAGGTTTGTCTGCACCCGAAGAGTGCCAGTTGAAGACGAAAGCAAACATCTAATCATACAACACAGCTAAGAAACTTTAAGAAAAGCACTGCAAAAGTCTTTAAGGCATGTGCATTAATCTTTTCATGACATTTTAGGGAACAAATCAAGCTGGCCGCTTCTGGGCCTGGCCCATGTTTGAAGTCACCGTGCTCCACGCTTCACAGAAGCAGCATTTGCAGCAGGAAGCACGTCGTCGTACTGAGTCCTGTAGGCCATAGTCTGGAGATTAGCGTTCGATTCCTGGTCAGCTAGATGCGCTCAATCCCCACAGGGATGCCGTCTCTCTTGCTCCATAATAAAACATGGGCAGACCTGTCAACACTGAAGATATTTGCTGGAAAGATAAGCAGAAGCTTCTGTCTTTCTCTCCTGTTTTGAATGCATGCCCATACTTTTTCTGGAAGTGTTTCCAAAGGTCTATTTATTTTCCCTTTCCTGCACCTTGTTTTTAGTTTTCCTCTTTTTAGCAGTCATAAATCAAAGTACATAATGCCTCAAACAAATAATGATTCAGGAGTCTAAAGTCACTATCATAAGGCCATGATGTCATTCAGTATGCAGAGGAAACAGACTCGGCTCTGCATACAGTGGGGGAGGTCATTAGTAAGTGTGGGATTTAGGACCTGTCTGTCTGAACAATAAACACACTTACAGTATGACCTAGACGGAGAGAAAAAAAAAATCTTGAATAGTGGGAATTTCATGAAGAGATGACGGCCATTTAAGATATAATATATCTTTTATATAACCCATTGTACCTTCATTTGAAAAGCTCTTAAATGTATGAAAATTGAAATTCTGTCATCATTTACTCACCCTAATGTTGTTCCAAACCTGTATGATTTTATTTCTTCCGCAGAACACAAAGTAAGGTATTTTGAAGAATGTTTTAACATTTGTTTTTTTTTTTGTTTTGTTTTTTTTCATATAAGAAAGTAAATGTGGTCCAAAACAACACTGGACCTCACTGACTTTTTAAAATATCTTCTTTTGTGCTCTACAGAAGAAAAAAGTAATACAGGTTTAAAAGCAGCATGAGGGAGAGTAAAAAAAAGACAGAATTTTCATGTTCGGAGAAAATATCAATTTAATGGGTTAGTTCACCCAAAAATGAAATTTCTGTCATCAAGTAGTCACCCTCATGTCGTTCCAAACCTGCAAGACCTTCGTTACTTTCTAGAACACAATTAAGATATTTTTTGATGAAATCCGAGAATTTTTTTTTATTTTTTTTTTATTTTTTTATCTCCCATAGAAAGCAAGGAAATAACCACACTGAAGGTCCAGAAAAGTAGTAAAGACATGAATAAAATAGTCAATGTGACTACAGTGTTTTAACCTTAATGTTTCGTTGCTTTCTATGGGAGATAAAAAAGGAAAAAAAAAAAGAAAAAAAAAACTCTCGGATTTCATCCAAAATATCTTAATTTGTGTTCAGAAGATGAAAGAAGGTCTTGCGGGTTTGGAACAACATGAGGGTGAGTAATTAATGACAGAAATTTCATTTTTGGGTGAACTAACCCTTTAAGAGCTTTTCAAATGTAGGTACGACAGGGTAACTAACTCATTGTGTGACCCAAAGAATGGTGATGATGTCACTGAGATGTGACACAAACTGAAGGAGTCTAGGATCATTGGTAATCTCTACCGGTAATCAAAGTACCTCTGCTCACCAAGTTAAAGTGTCATAGGGTTACAGGCAGACATTGGTGGTGAGTGATGGAAACCTGTGCAGTCTGTCTCCACATATCCAGCACCGCCGCAGACACGCTGCTCTCCCGTCAACCCTGCCGTTGTTTTCAATTACACTGTTATTGGACTATTTGTCAGGCTTTGAATGGGACAAGCCAAATCGGTTAGAGCTTGTTGCTGTAAGGAAACAATCATATGGTCTTGATTTCCCCTTTCAGCATCGCCTCGCCATAGCCTGCACATTATAATTGGTCGCAGCCAACATTTCACACGATGTAAGGCCAGAGAGAAAGAGAGAGCGAGAAGGAAGGAGGGAGGAAAGCCAGGAGGGGTGATTTGTTATCTGAGTGCCAAAATGGTGCGTCAATGCCTTTCACCCTTGCAAGTGAAGGATGCTGGGTATGTAGATGCCTCTGTAAGGCAAGAGATCAGTAAATCAAGTTGAGTTGAGTGTTGCTCTTGTAAGAATGGCAGCAGGACGCTCAAAAGGAAGATAGACCGGCAGATTGACTTTGAGACTTTGAGACACTCAGAGAAAGGCTGTTTTGAGCAGCTCCTTTCATAGTCTCTAGAGCCCAGAGGAGGTTTCTGACACCAAGGCTGAGAATGTTTTTTCCCAGGGTGAGACAGTCCCTGCTTTTCTTTCTCTCTTTTTTTTTTTTTTTCCATGCAAAAAAGATCATTAAGCATGTCTTTTGTTAAGTGCCTTTTTTCCAGGTATCCTCCTCATTTCCAAATATAACATTATCCTTTTCACTCATAATATAGCGGGAGTCTTTGATAAATATGACTCCAATTGTTGGAATATTCAAGTGTTTTTTCACTGTAGTCAACAAAAAGACAAGACAGAACGAGAGACTAGTATTTGTGTGAATATATGCCTTATTGAGAAAGCTGGTTTGCCTATGTGTGTATGTGGGTTTGTGTTTGTATAATTTAAGAGGTGCGTGTGTGGCAGGCTGTGGCTTGGAGCTGAAGTTTGGGCAGTGAGGGAGCAGTCAGTCCCTGTCTGGAGGCTATGTTAATCCTGTTTTCTTTAAGGAATGGAACAGAGGAGAACCAGAGGAAGAACTTAAATTTTCAGAGCTGTTCTGCTCACGCTGAAGCCACCACAGCTGATTTCAGACAGAAACACCAGGGCACCGTGCCCACCAATAGTGTTGGAGAGCAGGGTTTACACCACTGAGAATTGAACTAAGAATGCTTTTTAAATTCCATTCCAATTCCATTTAAATGCAAATGGAGGTAGCAAACATGGTGTAGAATTGCAACTGAATTTAAAGAAGTGAAATTAAATTAAACTTTAAAAAAAAAACTTATTTGAAATAAATCTATTTTCTAAATGCATGTTATTATTCTTATTGTGAATGATTAATCTATGCATTTGTTTCCTTTTTTTTTTTTTTTTGACTTAACTTTCAATCAGTGACACAACTTGATCTTCCAGTGAAAAAACAGACTTCTCCAATCATTTTGTCCTCTTAAACTCACGCTCCTTTCTTACAGTTGACTGCAAGCTCACATTCAGATCTGCCTCCATACAATCAACAACTGATTTACTGTATAAGTCTCCACCCTACATTATTTTACTAATATTTCACAATACGGAGAAAAAAAAAAGATATATACATTTTTTATAATTAATATATTAAAGTGTTAGTTCACCCCAAAATGAAAATTCTGTCATTAATTACTCCCCCTCATGTCGTTCCACACCCGTAAGACCTTTGTTGATCTTCGGAACACAAATTAAGATATTTTTGATGAAATCTGATGGCTCAGCGAGGCCTGCATTGCCAGCAAGACAATTAACACTTTCAATGCACAGAAAGCTACTAAAGATGTATTTAAAACAGATCATGTGACTACAGTGGTTCAACCTTAATGTTATGAAGCGACAAGAATACTTTTTGTGTGCCAAAAAAAAAAAAAAAAATAATGACTTTATTCAAAAGTATCTAGTGATGGGCGATTTCAAAACACTGCTTCATAAAGCTTCAAAGCTTTACAAATCTTTTGTTTCGAATCAGTGGTTCGGAGCACGTATCAAACTGCCAAAGTCACGCCCCCCCAGTGGTGAACCACTGAAATTTCAAAACACTCATGACGTAACAAAGCCTCGTTTACTGAAATCACGTGACTTTGGCAGTTTGATATACATTCTGAACCACTGATTCGAAACAAAAGATTCGTAAAGCTTCGAAGGTTGAACCACTGTAGTCACGTGAACTGTTTTAAATACATCTTTAGTAGCTTTCTGGGAATCCGAAAATGTTAATTGTCTTGCTGGCAATGCAGGGTTCACTGAGCCATCGGATTTTATCAAAAAAATCTTAATTTGTGTTCCAAAGATGAACAAAGGTCTTACGGGTGCGGAACGACATAAGGGTGAGTAATTAATGACAGAATTTTTGGGTGATCTAACACTTTAACTTTTTTTTTTATAGACAGACACTTCCACACCAAAATGCCATTTTGCCAAATTTCTATGAATTGTAATTTTGAAGTTCCAATTACAGTAATTGCAATTTAACCACCAGTGCATTTTCAATTCAATTTAAATTTCAACTCATGAATTGAAAGGTAGCCAAATCTCAAGTAAGAATGGCACAGGGAAGCCAGACACAACACACACACACACACACAGACTCTTACTAGGCAGGGCAGGGCTGTGTGTTACACAGGTGAGAGCCCACCACAGGTCTGGTCTGAGGGTTGCAGAGGGAAGAGTTGATCTGCATGTGATGATCCTGCAGACAAATGGCTTTCGTTGAGACCCGACCTGAGAGTGTGTTAGAAAGAGATACATTGGGATAAGTACAAACACTCTGCATCTACTCTCTTTGGACATGTTGTAGAGATCCATCTCTTCTAACACGGCCTAACAATCGTATTTATCATGAGATAAACTAATGCATCCTCAGAGCAATCTTTTGAAAAGGAAAGCTTGGAGCACACTGTCCGTGAATGGTCTTTCTGGGGATTATGGGAGCTCAGGATGAATGGCAGTACTGTAGTGTGGCTTCTGTTGAGGCAAACAAAGCCGGGCCTCTGTCAGTGTGAGAGGCCAGGAGGGGCTGCACAGAGGTCTGCTCTAAAGAAAAGCATGAATGAAACTGTGTGAGAGCGCAGATAGAGATCTGTGCTCTGGGCATGTCATAGTGCTGTCTGTCTACCACTAACACTCAGACAACTGACTGTGAATGGAGGAGCCACTACCACAGAGATGAGCCAATGAGATTGGGAGGTCTGAAGGGAAGGAGGGGCGCACTTTTGTCTTTCTGTCCTGCTCACAAAGGTGCGTTTGATGGACCTGGACAAACACACTCATACACTTCCTTCCTCAGCAACACACAAGCACAGAAACTCTCCGCTCTCTCACACTTGAGTCAACAAAACAAACATTTACAGTGCATTTGGCATCGACTCACCCCCAGCACAAGGCGCTGAGCAGTCAGAGCGCACCACAGACCAGGTGTAGTTGTGCTTCTTCTCTGGATGGGGTAGAGTATACTCCCATGATACACCGGGATTTTTACCCTGAAGAAGAATCTGTGGAGGAGAGATGATCATAGGTCAGTATAATCAGGTTTCTGTCTGTCCAAGTATACAGTACTATTTAAACAGTTGGAAAACTGAACATTTTTCAGTAAGGATAGAAAGTAATTTATAACGTTTCAAAAGACTTCTATTTCTAAGAACCTTATTTCAAGAACATAAAGTCTTACTGACCCCAAACAAACTGAAATAAAATATTTGAAGAATTAAATACACGTCATGCATCACCTCCGTCTTTCAGAGCAAGGGCACAACACTGAAGCCACTTGTAGTCTGATTACCATATATGGACAATATTAGTAATTTACATAACATTTTCAAACACCTAAATTATTGCTTCCGTCTGACAGAAACTGAATTTGTTGCTGAATGGCTTGTTAATGTTCTCGTATTTCAGCAAGGGAGAAGGTGCCAGAGCGTCTGGTGCTGTTTTGTGGCTCCACTGGGACTGAGAGACGACACCACAGTGTTCCTAGTGACGCTAAACTGGAGGGATGTTTGAATTACATTGTCTATGTGTTTGAACTGAAGCTTGTCAGCTTGGAAAATGGCACAAGTCGAGCAAACCGTGGGTTGGGTGAATCTGAATATTTTCATGTAGTGGTGGACAGTGAGACTTAATTTCCCAGGCCGATGTACATCAATGTTTATGTTTCATTAGGACTGTATGGTATAGTTTTGGTGGCTGTTCCTGGAGAAGATGTTATAGCCATTCATGTAAGACTAGACCACAGAGGAAGTTCAGCAGGTTTCTCACTAAATCTGTGCCCAGTGCCATTGAGGACGGCCTGAGGATAACTCTAATGGAGTGGAAAAGCCCTCAGACAAGAAGAGGAGCTTTGTTTTTACTTAGGCTTTGCCACATGGGGATTTTCCTCAGACTATTTGTAATAAAAAATGCAATGACACTAAATTCACTGGAACTGGTAAACCACCAAAACTATATATAGAAAGTACAAACAAAGCAGCTAAACAAGAATCGAATACTAAGGGTCACTGCCCTCACTGAAGAGTTGCAGCAGTGTTTACACATGCCAACAGTAATTGCAAGGCAGCCCAAATTTCTCGTAAGTAAGAGTGCAAACTAAAGTAGTGGATTAGGCAGATGCCACCCAACCTCTAATTACTATGGATTTATGCTCAGTGAGTCAATGTTTTGAACAGGAAGAGTGTGGCAGGCTGCTGATGATGTGGGAAGATTATCCTTAAGTCAGTCACAATAAACACAATAAATGCTCTTCAACCATTCAGATTATCAGGTTAACTAAAACCATCCAATATCTTTACTCGCCAATCTTGGGTTCAGTTTAGTGTCATGACTATATGTTTTATATTAAGGGTGGAGAGGCATGAATATGTGTGCATTCATGTTTTTTGTTCAATGAGATGCAAGAGACCTGTAGAGGGGCAAAGAACATCTATCAACAGAACATCAGAAGGTATAGTGTGAATCAAACAAAGGCGGTGTTTGAAGGTTAGAGAATTTCTGGAGGAAGTAAAACAAGTATATATTCAAAGACAGTGGCAAGTTAGCAAACTTTTTGGCTCACTTTTCTTTCAAGCATCCAGGCTGAATCTATTGCCCTGGAAGCGATCCATGAGACCCTGCACGCTAGCCTGTTCAAAGCTGGTCCAGATTTACAGTTGGCACTGAACACAGAGCAGCTATTCCAGAATCAGGCTCAGGAGGAGGTCTCTGATCCATCTGTGATCCGGCTAGCCATCTGACTATGGATACAACACATGGAGAAACTCTACCTCTTCTGATCCAGGGTCAAGACCCACATGAATCCATTGCACCATGTCTGTGCTCTGATATAGGAAGTCTAGAGTTTCACTCTTAACATATGCAACAAGAATCACAATTTTGATTATCAACTCAACATGCAAACATCATTCCCCATCCAAATACTTCTTCCTTGTGTCTTATATTGTCTTATAAAAGCTTCATTGCATGCTTCTATCCCCATTCTCGCGCTAGATGTCCCCTCACTATCTTTCACCCTAGTCATTCTAAATAATTATGGAAAATCTGGGGCAATTACTGAACTCTGTTGCACAGCACCACTAAGACAGGTTCATTATCAAGCACTCCGAGTATAGGGTTACTACACAAAAATCCATCTGTGCCCTGTAAAAGTTCCTCCCGTCATGAAGAAAAATTAGTGGATGAAAGACTGATGAATGGGAGCATGGATACCACATCTAAAGGCCCCGATATACTTCAAGCAAAATCGAAGAATATACTGGTGTGATGTAATTTTGAAAAAAATCAGGCCAAAAAAATAAATAAGTAAATAAAGTGAAGTGAAGTGACATGTAGCCAAGTATGGTGTCCCATACTCAGAATTTGTGCTCTGCATTTCACCCATCCAAGTGCGCACACACAGCAGTGAGTATTGAACACACACACACACACTGTGAACACACACCCAGGGCAGTGGGCAGCCATTTTGCTGTGGCTCCCGGGGAGCGATTGGGAGTTAGATGCCTTACTCAAGGGCACCTCAGTTGTGGGTAACGAGAGTGGGAGTAACATTCTAACACCACATCCTTTCACACTGTACAAGTTTGGCACTGCTATGAAGAGTTATCACCGGGTAAAAAGCGGTGCTGACCCCACTTCTAAATTGCAAGTGTAAAACATTCCTTTACCTGGGGTTAAAAGCGGTGTTTAGAACGACGATAACCCAGGGTAAAGTGCAGTGTGAAAAGCCCTAATGAGTTCAAGTTCATTTGGAGTTTGGTTTTGGGATTTTAAAATACGCTGAACTTTCTGGAAAAGTTTGCCCTTCAAACTACAATTGGTCCATGGCAATTACGTAATAGGTAGGTGTTCCCCAGGGTTCCACCTTCTTTGATGTTTAAATCTTCTCTGGGTAATTTCTTCTGTTCAGTCTGGATCTCCTATAAGCTATGCTTGCTACAGGACTGATACAAGAATGTCAATACCTAAATGAATCTTAAAAGGTTGTTTCCATGAAGCATGTCATGTTTGAAGGGAACCGTTCTGATATGTCTTGTCTAGTGCCTCTCAATCCACCTTGCTGAGCCGATTACAAGTTCTAGAACCAAGTCAAAGTGTACATTCACATTTCTTAAAGTGCATTTTCCTTGGAGTTCAGTAAGGGTCTTGAAGCTGAAGTAGCAGAGTAGACTGAGAGATCCAGTCAAGCATAATTGACCAGCTGCTTCCCTCGAATTACGACCCCAAGCCTCTCTGATCTACTGAGTTCAATTGCAGAAATCTTAATCTTTTAATCTCTCTCTACCCTCCTCTTCTTTTTTAAATTACAGAGCATACTTAGAGAGATTAATGCCAACTCATCTGCAAATTAGACCTCTGCTGCCACTGCCCACCCTGGGGAAAACGTAATGAACAGAGAGCATGTAGGATAAAGGGGAATGCTACATGCACGTAACTCGCAGGTGGAGTACAGTGCAGATCAAAGGCCAGTAAATAAGATAAAAATGAAAGTGTACTAAGTGATGCATGTCTAACTTTTGTACAGCTTACTTACACAACGCCACCTGCAATACCATCAAGACCAAATGGATTTTTAACAGTTTGAGGTGTTGGTAACAAAAGAAATTATGATTATGAGGACATATGATTACAAAGATTTTATGTAGCCTACCTAATGTATCTGCATTTGTTGTATCTGGTAAGTGAACAACAGAAAGACATCCAAATATGTTCATCTTACTTAGAGATAAATTGACTCATTAACATTTTTACAGTGGTTACAACAAATATTTCAGAAAATATTCAGCAGCATAAATATTGAATTGTTTTGGTGCTACAGCATTATTCTTTATTTTAGTTTTATGTTGTCATTAATTTTCTCTACATCTTGATTTAACAAACGTCTTCTACTTGAAATCTTGACAAGATCTCAATTTATTTGTAAGCAAAGTTATTTTTTAGATAGACATAAAAGTTGTTTTCTCATTTTTTCTTCTTGGTCTGGTAACAAAATCCATCTTGGCCTTAACTACTATGTACTTACATCAAAAATAAGTACAGTGTACTTATTGTGTTCATATTGTATTGCAAAACACTTTTTATGATATTGAGGTTTGGTGGTATACGTAGATTTAAGGGTGGTTTAAGGTGTAAGGAATGGGTCAACAGTGTCATTATAAATGTAATCACAGAAAGTAATTACAGATGTAATTACATGCAGGTATTTATAAATATAAATATAAGTATTTATAAAAAAATAAATATAAGTACAATGTAAAAACATGTATGTACACAGTAAGTGCATTGTATCAAATGATTAATTTAAATGTAAGTACATAGTAGTTAAGGCCACCTAATATAAAGTGGGACCAAATCCATTTCTAATTGTAATGAATCATGCTGTATCATGGATGAGCAAATTCTCTTTCCGAGAACAAGCATAATATTACATATCATCCCACAGAACTGATCTACCACAGTAGAACACAATGGTATAATGCACTTCAGATTTGTGCAGATATATGAAGCGCCCCTACTATGACTTAACCTCAAAGGTCTTCTCAACCCATACTCATCATGTAAGAGGTGCCCTGTGCTGCCCATTAGTAAGAGCACACAGTGCAGCGAGTTCAAAGCTTAGTGCCATTCACAATGTCGCACCGTTTGATCTTGAATCCCCACATTCTAAAGATGAAAGTTACAATGACCATGTCGGCTCTGGCTTGCAATTAATCCCAAACAGAGGCGTTAGTCTGCCCGTTTGACTCATTTGTGTGCCTTCTTTTCTGTCTCTCTCTCTATCTTTCCCTCATTTGTTTCTCATCTCTCTTGCCCACCCACTGTCCCTCAGCCTTGTTTTCATCTGACCGAATGGCCATGGTGCTCTTGCCAAGACCCTGTCATGGCTAATTCACTAACAGGTGTCAGGCCAGACGGGGACGGGGGTGACTCACTTCAAAGAGCAGGGTCTCATTAGTGGGGCCTGTGGCGTACAAGGTCTCAGGCCGGTTGAAAGAGCGCTGATAGTTGAATGTAGTGCCAGCAAACTGAAATTTGCCCGGCCAGTCCACTGTCCAATCCCCCGTCAGGTAGTAAGTGCCACGCTTCAGGCTGCGGACAGCCAGGTAGCTGGTAGAGATCTCCATCTCCTGCACCCTGATGCTCCTCGCTCCAGCAGGAACCATCACAACAGGATAATACTCTGAAGAGAGAGAAAAAAAGAGAAATAGGTTTGCCATGTCTGTTCACTTTTGCAGTTTATGCATTTTTTAGGCCCAGAGGGAACAGGCATCTTTGAGGTAATGCATTATCATCACATCCTTTAGTCAGAAGAGAGCAATGAGGTGCCAGACTGCAGAGCTCCTGCTGTGTAAGTGCTCTAAAAAATACATTGCCGTCTTCTGTTAAGTCTGAGTGAGGAAAGGAGCTCTAAAGTGGCCCACAGACTTGTGTATACTTTATTTTATTTAATTTTAGTCTCTGTGAACATATTTTATTTCATTATAGGCCACTAGTTCTAAACTATTTGGATCAAATCAGAACAATTAAGTACAGCTAATTATAATCCCGCCCAAAATTCAGTCCTCAAAATTTACTTACTTATTTAATTAAAGAAATTTATATTTTTATTGAGCAAAGATGCATTGAATTGTTCAATAATGACAGTAAAGCCATTTATAATATTTCAAATAAACGCTGTTCTTAAGAACTTTATATTCATCAAAAAATCCTGAAATGTATCAAGGTTTCCAAAAAAAATATTAAGCAACACAACATTTGTCAGAGAAGGTCAGAAGGTATGAAAGGTATGAAAGGAACACCCTCTACAAGCACCTTACCATTGGCTCTGTGCTGAAGGGTGTACTGGCCACTGTAGAACTTGCAGGTGGAGTTGTCTCCTTTACACACCCCACAGGCATCTAGAGCGGCCTTTGATCCCAACACCTGGTCACAGCCCACCGGCTACACAGGAAAAGTTATTAAAATGAAATTTTCAAACTGACATTCTCAGTTTAGCCCATTGGGCCTGTTGAATATAACAAAATGCACATGTCAATCAATTGAAAACCAATGAAAAATCAGTGGTAAATGTGATGCCAGAAATATGACTCATATATCTCAGAATCCGCATCTCCTCACATACCTCACATATCCCATCGATGCACACGCCTCCTTTGTTGTCAGAGCAAGACGTCCCATCTTTGACTTTGCTGGACATAGCGAAGAAAAAATCAAAGTCTTCAGCAATGCAGTACAGCTTGCAGATGTCCTCTTCTAGATAGGAGATGAATAGGGTCATTAGCTTCAGAGTGATTTTATGTTAGATCTTCTTAAGCTGTCCACTGGTACACTCAGCATGCTGCTATGAAGTTTCACGCATGAGGACATATGAAGCAATGATCTTATGAACATTTTTCAGACAAAATGCAGGTAGACATTTATGTGAAATGGAAAACAATTCTTTGAGACACATGCACAAACCCAGAAAAATTAATGATTACCATATATCACATTTAGTAGGTCGAGTAGTCTAAGTTTGACTACTGGAATGCTCAAACACAAATTGCTGCAATAAAATAAAATATCTATCATGCATCTTTTATTCCTAGCAGACACAATGCAAATGTGTATTACTGTCTAGTGCTAATTACTGGGCATGTGTAAGCTGTGTGTGGTTGGCTGTGAAGCAACTGGAAGACTCACCATGTTGTACAGAACATACCCACAAAACACATGTTACACAATAAAATTTAAAACTCTGTTACAAATGGGCCCGTAAAGCTGGAATGCAAGAGGGGCGAAAAATATAGACCTATCAGATATGTATCTGCATCCACACTTCCCAATCAGAAGAAACAGACCCAGGCTTATTCAATACAGCAGCCCAGTATGAACTGTTTGATTAAGATTTAGTTGTTCTTTCAGGAACATATTAGATCATAATCTTGTGCTTTTACTTCAAAGTAAATCGCTTCATTTGAATTCTGCAAAACCACAATGATGTTACAGACTTAAAGGTGCAGCTGAAAGGGAAACCAAACAATAGTAAAAAAAATTTAACAACAAAAGCTTAATTCTGATTAATTCCCCTAAAAGTAAATGGCAAGTGAAACATATCAACAGAAGACGTCAGTGGTTAATCCAATTTGATCTGATGCCAAAAATCCCAGTCAAACATGGGTAAGTGCTTCCTAACACCTGTACTAGTCACTGAAAGTATCCCAAGGCCAGACATGATCTACTGATTAGAGCTCCAATTACCCCACTGACACCCCTGGATACCCCATGAGACAGCTCAGCATCTTCTCGCTAGTCCTTCCCATCAGTTTTAAGAAAACTGGCAGGGTGGTACCCAAATATTCTTATCCTTTCCCTTTTTCACTCCCAGCCCGCTAACTCAAAAGAAAGCCCGAATACATAAACAGACTCAATGGGTCCTTTTCAGGTCCAAACCTGCCTACTGGGTTGATCAGTGCACTGCGCTCACATAACGAGTGGCTACATGTTTCCAGTCCAAATCC
Organism: Elopichthys bambusa; assembly: GCA_037101425.1. Taxonomy (NCBI): domain Eukaryota; kingdom Metazoa; phylum Chordata; class Actinopteri; order Cypriniformes; family Xenocyprididae; genus Elopichthys; species Elopichthys bambusa. The sequence continues at coordinate 21,239,992 of CM074432.1, forward strand.
ATCCACAGCTCATTCAACACACATTAGGTGAGATTAATCGCTTGGGTGGAATATGTTTGTCCGATGTAACAATCTCAACACATATTGTCAGAAACAAATGGGCATGATTACTATTTAAAAACACACCTGTTCTATCTGAGTCAGATATCAGAGGGTATTAAAACCTAAGTCTAGGATGAATGTTTTTAGAGGTTTGTTGTAAGAATTTGTCTGGCAAGGTTGCATATATCGTTCAAAGGTTTGAGGTCAGTAAGACTTTTTTGAAAAAATTAATTACTTTTATTCAGCAAGGACACATTATATTTATAGAAATTCTATTCTATTTCAAATTTTCTTTTGAACTTTTTATTCATCGAAGAATACAGAAAAAAAATGTAATGTATCACAGTTTCCACAAAAATATTAAAAGGTAGAACTGTTTTAAACATTGAAATTAATAATGAATGTTTTTTTGAGCACCAAATCAGTATATTAGAATGATTTCTGAAGAATCATCTGACACTGATGACTGGAAAAATGATGCTGAAAATTCAGCTTTCCTGTCACAGGAATACATTTTATTTAAAATATATTAAAATAGAAAACAGTTATTTTAAATTGTAATAAAATTTCACAATATCACTGTTTTTACTGCATTTATTGATCAAATAATGCAGCTTATATTATATTATATTATATTATATTATATCTCACACGTGCAGTAAACAAAGATGCATGGGGATTTTTAAGCCACAGCAGGGGTTTCCTGTGTTCTCTTCCAACCGTTAACCCTTTCCTCACCATTAACGGAATTTTACATCATCTATGACAACGCTTTCCCGGCATTGAAGGAAATTTCCGGCAATCCATGTTTTCACTGTTATATGGTAGGGGGTGCTATTACACATCTTCTGAAATAGTGCAGAGTCTCCAGATCAAAACACAGGCAAAAAGACGCATAAAAGTGATAAAAGCATTGCTTACGCACATGTAAAATAACGTGATCATCGAACATTAAACAGCATATAAATCAAAACTGCCTAATGTTACTGAATGAAGCGTTGACCTAGGACGAGCTATAGGACTGTGCAAGCTTTGGGGGTGTTGATGAAAGCAATCTACTCCATCTATGTTATGATCATTGTTCTGAATCTGATCCGGACGTAGTTTGTGACAAAAACGCAATTTTCTCTGCTCATTGTTCAAAATGTTGCTTTTTTTTTATGAAACTTACCCATGTTGTTGTTGTGTTGATTAATATGTGGATTTAAAAAAAGAATGCATGAACCTAGAATAAAATGTTTGTTTTTTTGTTTTTTGTTTTTTTTAAAGCAGAGGCTCTTTCTTTTGATATATTGCATGTTCAGAAAATCATGTAAAAAAATATTCTGGAGGCCATGAAAGTTTTGTGAAAATGATCAAAAATGCTGGTGGTGGCTGGCAACTTTAAATAAAAAAACGCTGGTGGGGAAAGAGGTAATGAGACATTTGCTTTTGTTGGTAATTAATGCATTAAGGCCCAAATATCTCCCATACCTTCAACTTTGGTGTATGGCTTCCATTTGTAGTACCATCCCCTGAAGGGTTTGCTGTTGTACTCGGCGCACTGCTGAGCTCTGAAGTCCACTCCATTGGGCTGGCATGGCTTGGTGTTACACAGCTGGTGCAGTCGACTGGGGCCTTGGCAGAACTTGCCGTTGTGCTGTGGGCTTGGGTGAAACAACCAGCAATTAGCACAAGCGAACATGGAAGCAGGGAAAGAGAGAGAAGAAGAGAAGAAACAGATGTGCCTGAGCAAGCATTTAACATGCGAGTGGAATGACAGCCATTCAGTATTTTTTGGAAGAGGGGCTGGTGAGATACATTTCATATGATGTGCATTAGCATCTGCACTAAGAGAATGTCTTTGTGTGTTATCTGTGATGTGTCTGACTGAAACGCATCCCAACTGACAGCTGTAAAAGATATAAAGTGTTTGGGATGCAATTCCATTCATGACTTGGACTCGCTTGTGTTTTCAACAGCAATGATTTTTGAATTTTGAATTTTGAACAAGACAACACACAGCTGTGCTGATCTACTTTACACATTGTGTTATCTGAGTAAACTTGCTTCCCCATTGCATTCAAATGGGAAACCTGGTTGAAAATGTTTTGTTTTGGAACTACACAGTACCCTTAAAAGGACAACCTCACACCTTATCTACCCCTAAAAGGTGCATTTTAGTACCTTAGAGTAGTAATATGTTCTCTTAAGGTGCTACTATGAACATTTTTTTCTGGTGAACAACATCACTATGCTGATTCACCAAAAAACAACCACCACATTAACATAAACCTACTTGGACCAGCATGAAAATTCATTCATTCATCTTTATTCTTTGAAACCTGTAATGACCGACTCTTGCACACAAGGCTGGATATCATAAAAGGTCAGCTCTTAGGCTCTGGACTGTGCGTTCGAACCGTCACCCTGAGGCAGCTGGAGGCTAGAGAAGAGCGGCAGCCTCCTCCCAATGCCACAGGAATGCCTGCGAGTGCCACATGAAGCAGACAGTCACCATCTTTCCTGCAGCTCCTGTAACTGAGGCTGTGAGAGCAGAGGCATGCTTGTGGCATGGCTGCATGTTTTAAAGTGGAAGACTCTTGGGTACCCTCTTGTAGCCTAACCTCAAAGCAAAGGACTGTGCAATGTGTGTGTGTCTGTGCATGTTCTTTTAGTCTCTGGCCTTTAGCTTTTTATTGCATGTTCACACTTGAGGTTAGGAAACCGCTCACAGAGAGAACAGATGAGTCTTAAAAATCACTCATCATCTTTATGCATGTACAGTGATCAAACACATGGGGAAAACACAAACAGTGAGGTAAACGAATAGCTGTTGATCTCAAAAATGACAACATACTTCTATTGTCTAGAGCAGGCTTTTTCAAACTGTGGGTCACTAGAATGGTGGTGCGTTCAGCTGCAGTGAAAACAAACATACAGAGTGAATTATCGAACAAATCACTCTAAAGAGTTTTATATTGCCTGAAATAAGATCTGTGGTTAACACAGGCTCAAACTATTTTCACGTTTTATAAAATACAGCAGAGATGTGGGTTTTTTGTTGTTGTTTTTGCTTTTATGTCTTGAAAAAGGCAGTTGTTAAAGGATTAGTTCACTTCAGAATTAAAATTTCCTGATAATTTACTCACCCACATGTCATCCAAGATGTTTGTTTTGCTTTCTTCAGTCGAAAAGAAATTACGGTTTTTGAGGAAAACATTCCAAGATTTTTCTCCATATAGTGGACTTCAACGGCTACCAACGGATTGAAGGTCCAAACTGAGTGCAGCTTCAAAGGGCTCTAGACCATCCCAGCCGAAGAATAAGGGTCTTATCTAGTGAAACGATCAGTCGTTTTCTAAAAATTTTTAAAATGATATACTTTTTAAACACAAATGCTTGTCTTGCACTGCTCTGCGATCCACCACGCATTACGAAATCACATTGGAAAGGTCATGACTTAAATCTTGGATGACATGGGGGTGAGTAAATTATCAGGAAATTTTAATTCTGAAGTGAACTACAGAGATTGTTGGGGGCATTAAACATCATCATGGCAAAAAACAAAAACTCATCTATTCGCAATTTTACAACCTTGTTTCTACTTGCACTCTTTAAATTATGCTAACTATAACCAAGGAATCAGGGTAATGCTAACTTCCAGATTGGCATAATTACTTAATGTTTTCTTTTTTATTATGTCACTTGCAACTGCAATTGAAAACTATTACATTTTAATGAGAAGTCAATGAGATCAATGATAGTCTAACAATGCTGTCAGACGGCTGTTTGTGCATGTCTGCTTTTGTTTTTGGAGCAGGTTTTCAGGCTGATCCTATTAGAGTTTTACTATGGCTCCATATGGTAGAGCACTTATAACAACACACTGAGCACAAAAAGAGATTAGTCATTGAAACAACTGCACCCAAATTAATTTTGACACAAAAGTTGTCGACAAAAGGAAAATTATTCTCTCTTTCTCTCTGTCAACAAGACTTTGCAGCATTGTTTTAAATCTGGGGAATGGTAAATCTCTGAACGGCAGCACTGGGTGCAAACTTTAGAGAAAACAAGGTCACCCTGTCTGTCACCCCCCCCCCCCCCCCCCCCCCACCTAGACCCACATCCTTCTCTATCCCACTCTCTCAATACATCACCCATTACTAAGACTCCCATCTTTAATCAAACCCTCATTATGCCCACACTGTTAGCCATTAGGTATCCACTTTAAAGTCAAGTCATTAAAACAGAGCCTTCCACATATACATAAACAATACCAAACAATGACGTAATGAAATTTAATCATTTGTTTGTTAGAGGCTTTCCGGAGTCCTGAGGGTGATTATACATGCATCCTACTCTTTCAACTTTGGCCTCTGGTAATGGTGCATTAATGCTACCCATATTCTGCTAGTTAACAATATTTCCTGTACACTAAACAAACAAAAAGGCAATCCCATCAACAACCATCTCCACTAGGCTGTTGCCAAGAGACATATTTCTCAAACTCTCATATCAAAGACACATGAACCTGTAAATCTGGCAGCTGAGTATGGATACAGTCAAGGGAGCACATTTATCAGATCGTTTTTATTGATAAATGTTATTTGAGTGAGATGACATCTCTTGCCTTTGGCTTCAACAGCTGTCTCCTGAGGACCTTATACTGAAGTGATGAGTACGGGGATTCCCCTTGAACCTCGCCGCCACAAACAGAAGACATACCAACACATATTCTGCTGCAGGTGCTGTCTGAGAGACGTAAGGGAAGTTTATCCATCAAAATGCCTCTTTTGAAAAGTGTTCTCGATCATTTCTGAGTGAAATGATACAGATAAAATGTTCTGATCCACATGAACTCTGAATTTCATACAAAATGCAGGCAGATGTTCGTGGTGTGCACCTCATAAATATGTGTAAACAGCCGCTTGATGAGAAGAGAAGTCAGTTACAATAACCATGGCTCACTTGACTGCAGGATGAAAAGCCACAATATCCCCAAACGGGGGGGGGGTTCACACTGATAGCAAAAACAGAGAAAATAGAGACTAATACCTCCCCAAAATCTCAGATTATAGTGCAAATTCTGCCTTAAAAGCAAACCCATCTAACAGATTCACTGCACCCTAAGCCTCTCTTAGTGGATCAGACGCCATTGGACTAATACAGACAAACAGAATCAGGACAACAACAAAAAAAGAGAGAGAGAAAACATTCACACGGAAAGCACTTCAGTGTCTGTCCCCGAGTAATATTAATTTAATCAGAAATTGTGGGGTAAAAAATATTCTCACCATTTCTTTTTTCAAATTAAATACAACATATCAAAAACGTAACCATATTTAGGTCATTGTAAAGGTTTCTAACCAGCATAATCTGAATTCAAAAACAGCTTTCATGCAATAATATGGGAAATGCCTACTTTTTTTTTTTTTTGAAATGTGCTTTCCAAATGCAATCATTTTGCAACATCTCTAAATGTTGTGCATCTATGAGAAGGATCTTTAAATCAAAACCAGGATTCTACATAAGCACATTGTATGAGATCACAGTGCATAATATAGATCATGTGTACCCAATCTAATATGTACCCTTTCTGGGTTGGGTATAAAGGCTTTAATTGAGTTCTCTACCTCACATCACATCACTTTGAATAGTTTCTTTCTTGCTTTCTTGCTTTCTTGCTTTCTTTACTGGAACTGTTCATGTCAGACATGTTGGTCTGGCTGTCTAAGGCATTATAAGTATTTCCAACAGAAATATGTTAAGATGCTCTAGACAGCCAAATGTTGATGAAGCACAATCCCATGTTGACCAGCTTGACCAAACCACATGTAGAGCCACCTGCGGTCTATAGAAACCCAATCTCAAATAAACCTGCCACCACATACAGAGAGGAAGCACCTGAACCTAAATGCACAAAAACTACATCTACCATTTGACAGACACTCACATCTTGAACAATCCTGCTTTATATTATATACCTTAAATGCAATGTAAATTGCTCTGGATAAAAGCATATGCCAAATGTTTTAATATTTATTTATGTATTTATTTATTTTATTGTTTGTTTGTTTGAATGCCTTCTGTTTTCATTCTTTCTGGTGCTGCAATCATTATATAGTGTAAGTGTCTGTGTACTCTGTAGATACACTGACCTTGTGTGTTCATTAGAGGGCATTCTAAACGGTAAACCCTTGACATAGCAGAATACACTTAATCCAAGATTATGCACAGTGTCAAAGTTCAGGGCGTAATCTCGAGTCGCAGTGGGTCAGTTGGTCAGAAAACACATGTGCTTCCACCACTCACAGCTAATCTACCATTCATGGCATTTTAATTAGCATAAACAACCTGCCACAGCACAATATTTTAAAAAGCTTATTTTGCAATCGAATGTCATGTTTATCTGGATTTCCTCTCTAACACAAATACAAACTGAATTTAACACCCTATTCTTCAAATGCATAATGGTTCATTCAAAATACGATAATGATGTCTCAATATCTGAATGAGTCTGAAGCGCAGTGTCTGAAACTTTGAGTTGTTGGTTACCTGGGGCTGTTGCATGATCTCTCTCGGTACATGACTCCTCCACCACAAGTACGCGAACAGTCGGACCACTCGGACCAGCCCGACCACTGGCCATGTACAGCTCTAGGACCATGATCACCAAATTTGACACACTGTCCTCTCCGGCACCACTACATAATAGGAAAGAAAAAGAAAGGCCATCTCACCTTGATCAGTAGTGTATGAAAACCTATTTCTTCCTCGGATAAAAAAAAAAAACAAAAAAACCTACCACCTTTTTTCTTTATTTTTCACATTGTGACTTCATATCTTGCAATTACGACCTTACAATCTCGCAATGTTATATTATATGTCACAATCTTGCGATTATGGCTATTTCTCGGTTTTATATTATTTCACAGGTCTAACTTTATATCTCATAGTGTGGTTTTATATCTCATTTTAGACTTAGCTTATATCTCGCTATCTTATAATTAGTGAGATAATAATTTGTGTCTGAGGCATAAAAATGTGTTTACATTTTTAAACTTATCTCTTTCATGTAAAACAGAAGGTATGAGAGGGCATGTGAAGTAAAGGAGAGAGTGTATCTGCTGAGGAGATCTTGAGCATGCTGGTTTGGGATGGAGCCCAGAGTTACACCTGGAGAGCAGGACTAGGCCCAGCCAAGCCACACAGTCCCACACATCAGCACCTCTAACCCTCATCCCCATCAACCAGTGGAAAGGCACGCAGGACCAACCGTCCTTATGGAATATTTACACAAAGCAGAGAACAATACCACAGGTGTGCATGAAGAAAGATGCAGAGAGAGACTGGTCAGTCTGTATTCATCCTTAATGGTGGTTCAGTGAGTTCAGACAGAAAAAGGGTGAACAGACAATCACTCACTCACCATGTCTAGTCCACAGATGGTGCCCTCGGCAGCAGGCATGAACTTGGTCTCACAACGGTGCCCTGTTCTGTGGCACCACAACGATTTACAGATGTCCTGGTGGGCACAAACATACAGAAAGCACAGTCAAAGACGAGCCTACTCCCGCTGGGAACCCTTCAACCTCCTTGGCTTGCACCTCGCCACGCCGACCTCTTGTTTCTACAGCAACGGCCAATCAACTTTCCCAACAAATAAAAAAGCCTGTCAAAATCAATCACTGTGCTGCCCAAAAGAAACACGCTATTATCATTGCATTTTGTTTCTTCCCACAATACAACGATAATAATGGGTGATGAGGGGTTGGGAGACCGGCCACTGCTGGCTGACGGCCCGATTGCATCTGGCAGACAGTGAGGGAGAGTCGTGGTTTACAAAAGCTAGCAACACTGGACTCTGGATCACTGGGTAGCTAACATTACTAGCTCCCACGGCTAATTACATCTTAACGACTTTGTGACAAGGACTAGATGGCTTGGTGGGACAGAAAACAAAAACAGTGGGTTTTATCTCTACAATCGTTCTTAATTAAGATGTACAGCTGCCTTCCATCGAGGTCGACGTTCAAGACTCTTTTCAGCGCACGTACAAGGTCTCAGAAGAGCACAAAAGCAACAGAGATCTCTCAAAGAGGAAGTCCATAGCATGAGAGCTAATCCCACAGATAGACTCTCGCAATGTTCATTTCCCAAGCATAACTATTTGCATATCAATGTGTGCGTTAGACGCTAAAGTCTACAGCGGATGCCAAAGGGGGCCCTGTCCATCTTTGTTGAACCTTTGTACATGGACTGTGAATGAAGACTTAGAGTAGATTTTGAGGCAATGGGTTTTCTCTCAGTAGTTCATTTTCTTTCCAAAGCTCAGATGTGTGTTTGTGTTGACCATGACGTCTCTATACACAAACATTACAGGTCAGAGCACATTTAAATATCTGAGACCCCAAATGAATTCAATCTCTGTGAATTCTGTTATGGCATTGTGTTTTGTCAAAAGGATTGATTGAAGCTGAATTGTTTAACGTCATCATCATCTGATGATTCCAACATGTGTTCAAACAAATTTAAAAGCATATTTTGAAGAACTATGGGTTACCTTTACAAAGTCCAGGCTGCACAGTTTGGCCTTTGAGCCAAACTGCCATTTGCACTGTATATCGGCATCGTACAGCTGACCTGGAAGCTGCTCGGGGTATTTGTACTGGCTTATTTGCTTGGGCTCATCCACTAGACACGAAGCCTGAGCTGTACTGTAAACACAAATGCATGCAAAGAAATATGAACATTACCCTATTATATGTATCTCAAATGGGTAAAATTTTGTATTATGTATATATATTAAGTAAAATATTAAATATAAATAATTTATCGAAATATATTATTAAATAAATAATGTAATATATTAACAGGGGTTACACATAACTGGTGCGCATGTGCGCATGTATTGTAAAAATAAACGATGTGCACCAGAAAACATGGAGGGAAGTGCTTTTGAGTAGGCTACCAACATTTTTGGGGACCGGTTCTCAGGGACACGTTTACTTACTGGAGTAGGATTTTTCTCCAACTCTGGTAAGATAGCAATCATGATGATAAATGTGTTCTTTAATTATTAGGTCTGCAACAGATCGCAGTTAATCTATGATAAGGCCCAACGGTTCGGCACGCATGTTAACTGCTAAGTTTTACCATCGCAGAGTGAAAGTTTATCATTTGGACGTGTTTTGTTTTGCCAATTAACACATTTAAACGATTTTAAAAGCAGAAGAAGAGGCGAAAATCGTGACTCATGAGCCACACCCGAAGTGCGCGCATGCAGACTGAGAGAGAGAGTGAGCGAGAGAGAGGGGCGCGTTTCGGACAGAACACCAAATTGATTCCTCTTTCGCGTTTACTTTCGCTTGAACAGACACATACACAAAAAATGATGGCAAGTATTTTCTCGGTTACGTCATTAGCGAACAGTTGAGAAAGAAAACGGATGTTTGTCCGTATATTCAGTCCTTGCATGTGTATTCCATCTTAAAGTGACAGCAGCCTATTATTCTTGCTGTTGTCTGTCATTAATGTTAATAAAATAAAATTAAAATAAAAAACATCATTATCATCATCTACCATGTTCAAGAGAAAAGAAGATAGTCAGGAGAGAAAATTGTGAGTGCCAAGCAACATCTCCAGGTGCTCCCTTGAGAACCAGACCAAAAAAAGTTATGCGCGCCCCTGTATATTAACATGCATTTTTTCAATATATTTACATATATTACATATCTATCTATCTAAAAATCAAAAGTATATATATGTTTCTAAAATATACTAATATACTACTTTTTGTCTGATGGTGAATATAATAATATGTGAAGTGAAAGTTTACCCTAAAAATCGGTTCAGGTATTGCCGACTACAGGCAGACCATGAGAAAACACCATTATTCCCAGCCAATGTGGGAGACATTATGTTTCCTTCAGTCTTCCGGCAGGGATTCCCCTCTCCGTCATGGATCATTCCAAAACTGGGGCAAAAAAAAAGGAGGGAGCAAAAGAGGGAGATATGGAGATCGTGAGTTTTACCCAGTGAGACTATTAATGTACAACCTCAGGACAGAAACCACTCCCTGAGTCAGGTGGGACATTACCTCTATAACTGAAAGCTCTTTCATCCCAAAAACCTCTTCAGTAATCTCTGTATTCTACTGACTGACTGAAATGTGTTCTTCACACTCACACATTTACATACTAACTTTCATCAGCCCTGTGAGAATCAGACCAATTAATGCATCAAAATAAACATATGCACTATAGTCATGAAATTCAGACAAGAACAGTATTTATATATATATATATATATATATATATATATATATAAATGACCACTTCTCAATAAATGTGTGGTAAATGACTGTTGGCCAGTGAAGATTTTGCCCCAAACACCATGCACATTGGAGGTGCACGTGTCCATTTAATTTGACCAAAATGTTTGAACCACTGAGAATAACAAATCCCACAACATGTTATCAGCCTGGTGGTTCTCCAGGATAGATTTTGTTCCAGTTTATGTTGAGAATATGCCAAAGGACTAAAGGACTCAAAATACGGCTGTCATAAAAACAAAGTCTCAGACGAACAACATAAACTTCCCCTTATCACAATGGCAACCGGCAAACACAAACAAAATGTTTGCCTGTTGCACAGCATATGGTTTCCTAGATTGAAATTGTATGGGACCTGAACGAATGAGTGAACGTACTTATGTCCTGACTCGTGGGCGATGGTGAAAGCAAGACCCAGCCCTGTGTCTTCATTAATCGTGCAGCTACGATATTTGCTACACATCCCACTTATTGGAGCAAAACCTGGAGACAGAAAGAAATGGTAAAACATGGGTGGAAAAAGAAGATATATGAATGACACTGATGCATGTTGGGAACGTGAATCAAATTGATTGCTTACAAAGACATTACAATCCAAGAGGTCTGGATGAAAACAGTAATGCATGATTTAAGTATCACTAAACACACCTTTTAAAACCTATAGAATTTGAAAAAGGATCCCATTACTTTCAGACTATTTTTCTGACTGTATGGTCTCAGAAAAAGCTTTGGCTTGAGTTTCATATCATACAGAGGCAATTTAAAAGCAGTGCTCTCCCCTTTGCCATACATTCAAAGGAGTGCATACTTGTGGTTTGGAGCTTCAGAGCTGAATTCATTACATTTGGCTGACGCCTCTATAGTAAAAACCGAAAAAACTGCCAACTGACTGCAAAGTGGATTTGAGCTTTTTTTGGATTCATTCAGGTGAAGTTCTCTGCCTGAGGGCAGATTCGGACACACATCACCAACCAAAAGCTCTTTCTAACCTTGGCATTGTGTAATTCAGCCTCCTGCAACTCGATTAGCTACTGACATCACAACACATGATCCATTTCTGCTGCTGGATGGTGAATGTCAAGTGTCTTACCCAAGGTGTCACAAGGTTCATTCTTCCAGGAGCAGATGTCCAGCCCCGTCAACAGTATAGCATGGTCGTGCCGCTTGCCGTTTTTACCTATCAGGCCTGATTGCCACTGGCAGAAGCTGTTGAGGGATTGGTCTGCGTGGTGGTTGATAGACAGGCCCAGCTGACAGCAGTGAAACCGAGAGAGATAAAGTGTTCATAGGGGTGGTGAGAGAGAGATAAGAGAGTAATGAATGATCAGGCATCTGTCATGTATGAAAGAAATGGAAAAAAAGACATTACACATCAAATTTACCTTTAATGAGAATAAATTAGCTATAGCTATAGTGACCTGCACTATTTAGCGCAAAAGCAAATTAAATCATATTTTGTATCAATTATTCACTGTAAACCCTAATAAGTTGAGACTACTCAAATGATTTGAGAAAAGTGATTCCCTCAGTTCAATTGAGTAATGGGGAAATTGACAACTGTGTATTGACCTATTGTGGTCTTTTCATTGAATTAACTTAAATTTTTAAGTACAGATAACTTAAAAACAAATAATAATGTCAAGAAATGTATTTCTGTTGAGTTGTCCTCACGGACTTCACTTAAAAAACATACAGTGTGAGACAGTTTATTCCTATTTATGAACAAACTACTCTTGTGAGCCAATTCTTTTTGTGAATCAAAATCATAGAGCATGATCAGTATAGCGTGATTTCTGAATGAATTACTCTTTTGAGATGATTCTCTGCAGTGAATAAAAACATACAGCAACCAGTTATTCTGATTCCCAAACAAATTACTTTTAAATCAATCAAAAACAAACAGTATGAGTAAAAACTTTTTCAAAAACACTCTTTATTTCAAGTTATTTTTAGTTAATAGTTAAAAAAGACAAGTTACTGGTTTGAATCATCAGAGTGGTTACTGAATCAACAACTGACTTGCATTGTTTTAATTGATGACCACATCATAAAAGTTATGTTCTGGTATCATGACCGATCCGATGGATGGGTGGGTGGGTGGATGGATGGATGGATGTTTACTGTACATGTATGTGTGTATCCATGTATGTATGTATGTATCTTACCGGATCTTTCTCAAGTAGCAGGAGGCTGACGACAACAATGTTGATATCATTTCCAATCGTTCCATCTTTGAAAAGACTGGAGACCTGTTTAGCACAACAACACTTTGCATATAACTATAGGAAGAAGTAAATGTTGCACTGAACATGCCGGATCAAAGTGTCTCCTCAATAACAATGCTGCTGATAGCTCTGCTCACCATGTTCATGACAGTAAGGACGTAAGTAGTGACGTTCTCTCTTCCATGTTTCTCCAGCATCTTCCTGTCTGCCACCACCAGAGTTTCCACATTTAGACCACCCTCTTTGCTCGATGTAATCTCTGAGCGTTTCACCCGGCTTTGCTGCTCGAACTCATCGGGCATGAAAAAATTATCCTCTGTAGGAGGCTTGGGAGTATCTGTAGTTAGGATGAGGTTGAGAGTGATAAAAGTACGGAAACTCATGAAAAAGAGTGAGAAAAACTGGAAATTGCCTCAGATAACCGCTTTTCCTTTTTCCAAGCTTCCTGATAAAAGTGCCAGAGAGGTGATGACAGACCAGGAAATACACAATCATTAACTTCACATGCTGTTTCTGAGCTTTCATTTATTTTCTATACAAAAGATGATAATGACACAGTAACTTTTGGAATCAATCTAAATATCTTAGAGGGCTTTGCTGTTTTACGCATATTGACGAATTCTACAAGTAAATCATGTTTGATGTGCTTTCCATCTACATATAGCTCAAAGAAAATTCCCTTACATACATTGCTTGCGGCGTCCGCAGAAGTGTTGTCTCTGAAGCTTTCCGTGCTGGTAGTCATGGTGACGGTGATGATGGTGGTGATCCTCGTAGGGGTTGTTTGATTTAAAGCCGCTGGTCCAGTCAGTCTTATCAGCATGCACTCTGCGCTCAGCTGATCGCTTGTAGATGACATGTGGGTGATGTCCAGAGGGGGCGCTGTAGTTGTGTCGTAGAGCCAGATGTTGCGGTAGCGGAGAGATGAGAAGTTCCTCACCGGAGAACCGGATCAGACCTGACTGCAGAGAACAGAGGAAGAGGAAGTTATGAGTAGCTAACCATATAATAACAAACAATGAGGTAAGACTCCATGTCAGAGGTATATATATACTACTGTTCTGGTCTGGGGTCAGCAAGATTTTTTAATGTTTAAAATGTTTTTTTAGTATCTAATGTTCACCAAGGCTGCAAATTGTATTTGATCAAAAATAGAGTACAGTGTAACATGAGAAATCATTCTAATATGCTGATTTAGTATTAAAGAAACATGTCCTATTTTTTTTTTTTCAAAGTTGAAAACAGTTTTGCAGCTTAATATTTTTACATTTGTTTCAAGATTATTTGATGAATAGAAAGTTCAAAAGAGCATTTATTTGAAATAGAAATCTTTTATAACATTATAGATGTCTTTACTGTTATTTTTATCAATTTGATGCATCATTGCTGAATAAAAGTATTAATTTCTATTAAATTTCAAATTTTCTTTTCTCGTTAGATGACTGTTATTAAAAGTCTATATGATTTTTGTCTAAACAAATTCAAAATAAAAATACATTAAATGTTTTAAATGCTATATAAATCTTGGCATCACAACATTATAACATTAACATTATTTACAGTAAGAAAAATAAATATACATTTTGAGATTTGCTAAATATTACATTTAACAGTTTCTTTATTAGTGTTTTAAAGATAAACTTTAAGTGAGGGTTAGATGATGGCAAAGGTAAATCTAAATGTAAAAATAGGGGCAATGAGAATGAACAATTAAATATCCAGTACTGGCCGATATATATATCCAATATTTACAAAATTGTAATATAGTTGTAATCTAATATAGGCTGATGACTGATAGAGTACCAGTATATTGTGCATTTCTAATTTCTAATATAGCAGGCTAAGGGAATATTCAAGTTGAGCTCTGTCGACAGCATCTTCTGCACAATACACAATAATTGCCCAAAAGATTTCCATTGCAAACACATTGACACGACTGTCATCATGTTTATTGTTTTGTTTTGACAAACTGAGGGCGTATTTGTGCTTGTGCTCAGTGGTAATCAACAGCATGCAACAGATGCTGTCAACGGAGGTCAGCTTCTAGTTAACCAGGAATATTCCTAAAAGGACACATTAGCCTCGAGATAACCCTCCAGACCAAGTTAAAATCAGAGCGCACAGATGTGGGACTGAAAATATATCAAATCAAAGACATGGAGGTATTTAGGTGAGTTTGATGTCATGGAAGAAAAGCCCTCCAGGACATCATCAACTTTTACATTCCTGGTTGTGGGGGATTCATTGTCCCTCCAGCTGAAACAGTGGTTAAAAAACAGCTGTTGCAGAGTCACAAAAAACGGGCATCACCATAGTTACAGCTGTCAGTACACAATAAACAAACGATGACATGGCGGGATGTAGAGCAGCCTGGGGCTTCTGAAGGCATCTTAAAGAGCTGCCCATTTATCAAATGTTTCAGTACAGAGAGCAGAAGAAAGTTCATATGCAACATAACCTTTCACCAGCTTGTTTTACAGTGACGATTAGCATTGCCACAAGCCAGGCATGACAGGTATGATAGACTATCATATTTACATCCTCTCTCAACAGCACTCAGCCCTTAAAAATCTCTAATTAAATCCCTTTTTCGAAGGAAAAGGAAACCTGAGAAGTAAAAGTGAGGAAGCCTATACTGTACATAACCATGCTATGTGGTTATTATTAAAGTCACCAAGAGATCAAAATGGACAGTTCTTGTTTTTTGGTACATTGCAGTATTTATTATAAATGTGCCCTTGTAATCTTTAATCAAAGTAACTTCCCCTTCCTCCTGCAACAACATCTCGGCTGTGTCCGAAATCACTGACAATGGGGCACTATTTGAGGGGACAGCCATTTGTAGTGATGCCTGAAACCATGACTGATGTTATCGTGTGCATTCATTCAATCCCATAATGCACTGCAATAACGAATATACAACTGATGTATGCTCAACAGCTAGAGAATACCCATAATGCATTGTGAGGGTCATGCCGAATGAATTCCCGCATCTTGCCAGAAGATGGAGCTCACAGCTGAATCATCCATCCATCCATTTTCCAAACCGCTGGTCAAATGTGGCTATAGCGTAATACATTTCTTTTTAATTGATTATTAAATTGTTTACTTCAGGTTTATACATGCTAGTTCCCATGACAGTTCAAGACAAATCTTTTCATTACTACTGGAGCTGCCAGTTTTCTAAGTTTCAAATGATTATTAAATTGCAAGCACAAACTATGCAAAACTCAAGAGTCCGAATTCACTCACTTGTTTTCATTCACTCCTTCAAGTGTACTATATTAGTGGACTAATGTAAGGGAATAGTGAATGAGCGTATAGGGACTATTTCAAATAGGTATAGGGGGTGTATAGCGTATAGAGGGCTCTCTTGATTACATGTTTACTGGCACAAAGGCGGGACAACCTGTCACTCACATGAGATCACAGTAACAGCAAACAATAACGTTCCGACGCTCCAATCAATTCCTGATGGACAAAGTCCTGCCCTCAGATATGTCACAATAGGGAAGAAAAGATTATCACAACTTCAGTTTCATGACTACTTTAATTCTGCAAAGCTGGTTGGCCATTTCTAACATAATCCAACCCGATCTCACAGCAATTCGTATGTATTTTACGAGATGGGTAATTCATACGAATTCATACAAGTGAGGTCATACAAATTTGTATGAATTGGCCACCTGTGAGGTTGCTGTGAGATCTCGTTTTTTGCTAAATCGTATGTTTTTTGCTAAATTGTATGTATTTTACGAGTTGCCAAATTTGTATGAATTCGTACGAATGACTTACCCCTAACCCCACCCCTAAACCTACCCGTCACTGGGGTTTAGACAAATCATATGGATTTGTATGAGTGACGAATTAGCCACTTCGTAAAATACGTATGAATTGGTTGTGAGATAGCATTGAATAATCACATCAGTATTAATTGAAAGATTAAAATCACATAACCCAGTCTCCTCTCGTCCGTGTGTGTCTGTTTGTGTTGCTTGGGGGAGTTTTATTTATCTTTTAGAGCTGAATTAGATGGCATGTTTGAGAGGTAGGTGGAGGAGGTCAGATATTCACAAGCAGTTGATTAATGAGGTGTGGGGTCAAAGGCGAGCACAAAGCTTATCGTCTGCTATGATAGTGACACGCACTGGTGCCCTGGGACACATCCACAGCAAGCCAACACATGCACATATTTAGCCATTACTAATAAAACATGTCAAAGCTTAATTGCTTCATTATAAGTCATATACATGTGTCTCCAGATTTATTTGGTTTGGGTCAGTATTTCTACAATGCTGTTTCCAGCAAATTAGACAAATCATATGAATTTGGGTGAACCAGGGTGAACCACTTTTCAGAATTGTACTTGCAGTAAGAAAACCAATATATATCAGCTTCATTAAGCAAACATGTACTACACAATCAGGTCTCATCCTCTCTTTAGTTTTGCATGATGTAATGTGGAAAATGCGGAGGGAATAAAAATAGAATGTCACAACAAAATTTGGATGAATAAATCAAAAGTTGGGCTGTACACAAATCGTGATATGAACTAGTGTCTGTGAATATTAAACCGCAAAAGACTGCTAGTTAAATATGAAGTCTGCATATTCTGCATGTCTCTGTATGAATGAGTTGCATCTTTTTTTAGTGTCTGCCGCCTCTCTATATGAGGACATGAACACATGAACTTTATCTTCAGAGCTGTTTTGTGAGTTCACTTCATTAGCATTTTAATGTTTCATTTGATAAAACTATTACCAAATACACACAGAAACTCAAAGGTCTTCACTTGTTTTGTTTGGTTTAACTTGAAGAAATTATGACAGAAATATATTATTATTGTACAGTAGAATATAGTTTTCAAAGTAATAGTTTATTAAAATTGTATTGAAGGAATATCACATAAAATATGAGTTACTCAATATTAACGTTTTCTGTTGATTTTATTGTATAAAAATATCACACTCTTGCAATCATCCTGTTTGTCCAAATAAGATTATATTTTATTTAAAATAAGTTATTTAGGTTACAGGATGCTTTTTTTTTTGTAAAAAAGTTGTGTTCTTTAGGTTTATACACTATGCATACAACACACAATACATGTGTTTATCGATGTGTGAAATGTATTTTTTTATCAGTGACTGTTTTACTGCCCTTGCAGACAGGCTAGAGTGGAGTTAATGATAAAATAGGTGTATCTCTATTGGTTTATTGACTTTTGTCTCTTTCCTGTTCAATAATTGCACACTCTGTATATGGTTTTATAAAATGTGACCACTAAGTAATCGATAATTCAGTAACAATGACTACACTCAGCACCTTCTGACGGGCCTGGCTTTGCTAAGTGGGAAGTGTTGCAGTTGTAAAATAGATCCCGTTACTCTAGTCATCAGTGCCAGGACCATATACAGTCTGGCAGAGCCATTATTACCAAAGAGACAAACTTCTGAGAAGGCAGCTGACTCTCTCTCTCTCTAGGTTTCTAGGTTATTGTAAGCAGTGTGAGGAATATTTCACCTACATAACCATGAAGATATAATAAACAAACTGTGCTAAAGATGAGCCACTCTGTCCTGTCAGTTTGGCCTGGGGATGAAATAAATACTGAATGTTTTCTTAAATACTGGCTACATGACACAAATTCAAACATAATATTTAGAGACCTGCGGTGTTGTAAAGTAACCATATATCACAGGACTGTGCATCTTCCTGAATGACTTGAGCTGCTCTCATCACTGAGCTGAGGTCATCTTCCCTCTTTAAGACAAGATCTTTAACCTCTGTCTCCCAAACTGCTGAAACTCACACATTCCGTCTGGCTTTGGAATTCTACCTAATCCCACCCTCCACGAACAGGCAAATCCTTGCAGAATAGCTGTGCATTCAGTCACTGATTTAACCCTCTTGTGTTCTTCATGCCCCTGTGTGTTTGATCCCGCGTGCCCCGACCCCTCCCGTCTCACAGGTGGCAAAGTAAACACAGGGCACTCCCAGGGCTGAGGCGGTACCCGCAAAAGCCCATGCTGTGAAAACAGCGGTAGACCATGGCAGGCAGCCGCAATGATCTGGGGCATGTGCTCCCACCGTTAAACACAGGGCAACAAGGGCACTCGTCTCTCTCCAGCCACGCTGAACTCTCCTCTCATGGCTAATGGCTTTCTTCCACTAACTGAAGGTATCAAAACTGAGATGACTGATGTGAGATGTTAGTTTTTACCAACATCTACAAACATGATCTCAGGAAATAGAGAGAACTCAAGCAGTGATCAGTACATCAGTATATCAGTTCATTGCAGAAACTTTGCAATGCATTTCATTTTGAACATAAAAAAATGTGTATTTTTATATTTGCTAGAAATAATAAATATATTAAATGGATAGTTCACCCAAAAACTGAAATATTATAAACATATATAAACATTGATCAGTGAACATACATAAATCACTCAACTATGGTATATGCAAGCTCAACCATACTTGCTTGACGTGCAAGAACAAACCTTGTTGGTTCTGGCGGAAACTCAGATGTGCTGGCGTGACACGTGAGAATGAACCTGATTGGTTATCACGTCAAGCAAGCAGGCATGAGCTTCCATTTACCAAATTTGAGTGCTCTATGTGTTCATTGATATTCTAGAATGCTTTGAAGCATCAAAGACTTTTGGTTGAATAGACTTTCAGAGGAGGGACAGAAATCTCTCAGATTTCATTAAAAATATCGGTAACACTTTACAATAAGGTTCATTAGTTAAAGGTGCAATAGGTGATTCTCAACAGAAACATTTTTTTGTTATACTGGTTGAAAGTCCCCTCATATACTGATAACAATCACTATGTTAAACGGTCTAAATGTATTTTTATAAATATCATCTGTGGAAGGCGTAGGACCATAAAATGTCCATCCAATTATTATATTCGGGCTGAATTAAATAATACGATGCCCTACCTGCCTGTCAGCATATGTTTTTACATTCCTTCGTGCACCCTGTTCGCACAGACATCATACGTCATCAGCGCGTTTCATGCTGTGCAGTTTATACAGATTACAGACAGACCTCAGGCACAGAGCACCGCAAACAACCTTTTAAAGTTCCTACCGAATGAAAACAATGAGCTTATGCTGCATTCACAAGATAATTAAGAGATGGCAACCCGTGACGTTCTAACCGGAGCTGTCCACGTACTCAGACTCGGAATTATACATTTCCATGTCAACAGTATCAACAGCGAAATGAATCTGCAGCAGTCAGGTTAAAGCTCTCTTCGTTGTTTAAATTCATTTTTATTGTAATGTTATGTGCTTTGGGACATGAGGAAGTTTAACACAGTCTCTTGTGGCGCTTAACCGAGAGCAGAGTGTGTCTTTTTCATTTGTTTTAGAGGAGGCGTGGCTTTGGATGGCGATTTGCAGGGAGGGTGGAATTGTATGCTTTCAATGCTAGCAGGCTAACATTAGCATTTCCCAGACAAACAACTGCACCTTTAACATTAGTTAACTACATTAGTTAACATGAACTAATAATGAACTGCACTTCTACAGCATTTATTAATCTTTGTTGATGTTAATTGTAACATTTACTAATACATTATTAAAATCAATGCAGTGTGGAGTAACATAAACAAAAAATGAACTGCTGTATTTTTATTAACTAACATTAACAAATACAGTAACAAATGTATTGCTCATGGTTAGTTCATGTTGGTTAATACATGTTAACAAATGAACCTTATTGTAAAGGGTTACCAAAATATCTTCATTGAAACAACATGAGGGTTAGCAAATTATGACAGAATTCATTTTTGGGCAAACTAACCCTTTGAGTTTCCTTTATTCTTTATTTATTGTAGCCTCACATATGACATGCAAGGAGAACAAAAAAACATATTGTGACCACTTTAGCTAAAATCTTAAATGCAAAACGTTGGACAGTGCTGAGCCTTGCGATTATAACAATCATTCAAATGTAGAATCTGCAAATACACACAATCAAACATATAGGCTACCACTACTAGTAAAAATGTAACGCACACTGTGGAGCATAACCATATTGGATGTAAAAGTGTATTCCACTGCCTCAGGACATCTATTATTATTATCTATTAGACATTCACACTGTCTGTGTGTGTGGGTTTCATTTGATTCATGTAGGAGTCATAGAGTGCGCCACTGTAAAACTGAAATCTGCATTCAAGCATTAAGAACATCAAATGCAAATACAGACTATACACAAGACGCAAGTTAACGTCTGCCACATACAAATCTACCAAAGAAGGGCAGCATGTAATTTACTTTCTTTAAATAACAGGGTTAAGATTCTTTTTTGATGATAATAGCGTGGAATCACCCTATTATTAGTGTATTGGAATTACAGTGTAGTTTTGCATTAAAACTTTACTCACAACCAAAAAGCCAATGATCCACGTTCTGCACAAATTATGAAACACTGCTTTCAAAAATAACTGGACAACTCCCGATGCTGTGATGTGGGTTTGCATTTGAAACCACACTGACAGAAAAAAAAAAAAAAATTAACAATTTCTTTTTACTAATTTCCACTTGCCCTCAGAGTTGAGTGGGGATGAATGACTCTCCAAAAACTGGCATTTTCAGAAAAGCTGGCAGATTTTGTTTTCTGGCATTTTCTGAATAAACCATGTTAGCACATTATTTGAGATGAGCTTCCTGCAGTGAAGCCCTCCCCGTACACGGCACCCCACAAGCATGTGTTTAACCAACATCCTGAAGGACCTCTGCAAGTCCACCTCACACAATTATCACACATGTATTCCATTTGTTTTAGAAACATAACAAACTTTACTGTCAAATATCTAACAACTTAGTCCAGCAGTTAGCAGATGGAGGTGCTTTGCTTCGATAATGGGGGTAAATGGATTCCATCTGGGGCCATCTGTTTTTTGGCCATTATTTCTGACGGGATGCAGAAAGAAAGGAGCTGGCTGAAGACATGAGAGAGGAAACTAACTGAAGAACTGCAGGGATCCTATTATCACAACATCAATTTTCTTTTCTCTCTCTCTCTCTCTCTCTCTCTCTCTCTCTCACACACACACTCTTCTCTAATTTCATTCTAAAAGAGGAAATTAAGATCAGTATTCAGATCCAATGCTACTGAACAGGGGTTCATGAAGGAACTGCAGGGGGTTCATGAGTTGATTAAATTACTGTAAATCATAAAAATAAATTAAACTGATTAATGACTTGATTAATTACATCATAAAAATTATATATATATATATATATATATATATATATATATATATATATATATATATATATATATATAGTTTTAAATGAAAAACAATCAAAATAAAATACCTAAAATATTTGTTTGTAATTTGTTTACCTGCATGTCATGTGATCATTAATCAACATCAGAGAACTGTGAATGTGTAAATGTATTGTAAATTATTGATTTAGTCACTTAAAATCTCAGGGAGCACTTCAAGTAAATATTTTAGGTCAAAGGGGTTTGGCAGACAAAAAAAAAAAAGGGGGAATTTCTGCTGTAGAAGATATTACTGAGCTGCAGTGTGTTTTATAATAATGTGTGACAGGTGATCACATAATTACACAAGTGCCTAACTACAGCCTTCTACAAAAACCACCTGACTACTTAAAGCCTATTACACTCGAGGGAACGAAGGGAAGCACTCAACCACAGTCCCTTCTTCTGGTTTCACATGTGCCAGACTTCAAGTTATCTCCTTCAAGAAACACTTGTAAGGGATGTAGATTAGAGGGCCACTGTCTGCTGCCAGATAAACATGTTCATTTTCACAGCGAACAGAAACCATGAGAGCTCTTTTAACTCTCACTCCCCTCACTGAGTCGGAATCTTCGCATATTCAAAGGAATATAAGATGTTGGGAATTAACTAATAAACCGCGATCCTCAAAGCAGCTTTCTATGGATGACTTAACCACAGGGTTTGTCTGTTTTATGTGGTTTCATGAGATCTGTCTTTGACTACATCACTATTGAGTCTTCAGTGCAAGTATGGGAAATAATTTATTGCCTGTCTCTGTGATTCTATGAAACATAATTAGCATCTCTTTGTGTAAACTGTGAGTGTTGTTAAAGCCTCCAACCATGGTATTATAATCTAGATGAGTAAGTGCTTACATGCTGTTAAAGGCTGCAAGGGAGCAGTGAGAAACCCAAAGCTGCTTATTACCCTGCTTTAAAACACATCTGCATTCCACCGCTGGGTTACATCTGACCAGAGCATCAACTCTACATGGCTACAGAGGGGTGAGAGTGTGTGTTTGTGCACTCAGAAAAAGAATGAACACTTGAAGGGCATTTGTATATTGGAGATATACACAAACTCACAAACTGCACTTAACACTGGGATATCTTTTTTAAACTCAAGAGTTATATATACAGTGTATCCAGTCATCATTAACCCCAGGTAAACATATTATGATGTATTATATATGCAACAAGACTATGTTTACCTGGGGCTAATGAATGCCCAAAAGCATGTCTTCAAATTGCAATTAACAGGCATGTGATCAGCTAAAGAAAGAAAAGAAGGACCCACCACCCCCACCCCCAACAATTATTATTATTTTTAAAAAAATTACTACTGTACTGTATCATTATTATTTTACTTTTATTTAGGTTTTTTTACAGAACAACAGTAAAATTACAATACTACCACTGAAGAGGACATAGATTTGCCTAGATTTACTGCTCCACTTTGATAAAGATTTGGGATGCTCTACATAGACGTTATGCATGTGGTGTTAGCACGTTGTTGAGTTAATGCAGTAGGAGTGTTCAGAGTTCTAAAAAGGGGGGCCATGGCAAGGCTAAGGGATAGTGTACAGTCAGCAGATTGTTATGCAAAATAAACCGCTTCAGAAACTCATGCAACTTCTGACACAAAGGGCAAATGGATTTGCAACAATCGCTTTGCTAAAACACATTTTGCTAAGTAAAAGAGCCAATCTCTGATTGATAAAGTCATTGCGTCACTACAGCTGCCGTTAGAGACTCACATTTAGGACTGCACATGCGCATTGGCTCATCTAGCCTGAAAAATATAGCATTTGAGCATACAAAAAAACATTTAAGGGACAGCTCATGTAAGATTTCGTTGCTGATTTGAAATATGTTTTTTAATTGTGAGTTCGCCAAGCAGTTTTTGAGATTTCAGGATTCCCCCATTCAAAAAGATAGGACTTGGTCTTGGATGCCCTAAATAGCTGCGCAGAGGTGTTGCAAATATGGCCGCTGAGTGAACAGACTGTCCTTGAAACGGACTTTGGACAGCCTTAGCTCTTGCAGCACGGCACAACACGACAGCCATCGCATCCAGTGTAGACACTGTGAATCTCTCCATAGACCTTAGTCAGGTTAGATGCCATATTGAATTTTACATGATTGAAAACGACTGTGAGGGATAGACTTAGAGTCTTTACAATGGTACTGTATAAAGTATACGAAATCCCACAAAGTGTTGAAGGTTTTTTTTTTTTTTAAGAAAGATGTTTTGTCAGTTGAAAAAATTGCATGTTGTTAAACTACAGTACAAAACACACTGAACATCTATCTCTCATAGCATCATTTTCATCTGTTAAATATGGTGCCACCTTGACTAAGATCTATTAAGCAAGCTTGAGCAAAATCATAATAAACTAAACAAGTGAAGTAACTAAAAAGATAAAGCTGCTGCCCAAGCCTCAGATATCACACAGCTAAGTTGTCAATGACAAAAACGTATCCTTTCATAACCCTATTACTCACAGAAAGATGCATGAGCTTGACTAACATAATTAAACCTCAATGGAGAAATGAGAATTTTAAAATGCCCGTCCCAAATGGTCTAAGGCATTAGATATGGGATTCCTTATAATATTTATGGCTTCTTAGAGCTGGTGTGACAGCCACTTCACCACTGCCCATTAGTTATAGGTCTTCAAGTGAGTGAGAACAAGAGCTATTACAGGACCAGACTGCCTTTCCCCCTTTCTCCCAAAGACACTCTCACTCTCTCTCTCGCTCTCTCTCTCTGGCATCCCTAAGCAGCCTCTACATCACTGTCACCACACAGACCACCAGGGAATAGCTCCTGGCAACTCCTATAGTGCTAACATGGCATAACACCCCATGAATTATGAAAGGGGGAGTGGGGAACATTTGTAACTACAAAGAAGCCCAGCATATATTCACTCTGGTTTCAATTTGTCTGTCTGCCCTCCCAAAACTCAGACATGTATAAATGTCCACCACGTCACCTGAGCATTGTCTCCCATGGTGCAGTGCTTTCGACTCTCAGCTAGCAGACTCAGAGTGGTTAATACATGGGACTGAGTCAAATAGTGGCAGGAAGAGTCCCAGACTGTTCCTAGGCATGCCCCTGTAAAGATATATGTAGGGTATCGCTAAATACTTCATGATATGATACATCATGACACATATGTTGTGATTCAATACATTGCATTATCGCTATTTTAAACAAATTATTGTAAATCGAACAAACAATAGACTAAATCAGTGAGTAAAGGCAGTACAAGAGTTTCCAAACATTTGAATAGACAAAGGACCTTTTTTGCCCATTAAATTCTGCTAATGTGACCACACTTTTATACTGTGTGAGAAAAACTGTAAATGTGATACTATAAAAATAAAATAATTAAATATTGAATAATTTCCATTTATGTTGTCATTGTTCTAATGCCTTGAGAAAAATATTATCTGAAAAATATTACATGTACTGCTAAATGTACAGACATGTGTTGTAAGTATATACTTTTTTTTTTTTTTTTTTCTTTTACAAAAATATATGTAGATTTGTTTACATTTTGTAGTGTTAAAACTATGGCTCTCACCAGAACAATCATGATTAATCTCTTGAAAGAATCATAGTATCTCGATATAGGATTAATGTTTGAATTATGATGCACGGAAAAGGGGCTCAAAATGGGAGGCCCCTAACAGCGACCATTTTTACAAAAAATCATAAGTACCAATGATCAAAACAAACATGTCTGATGGAAGCCTCAAAGCATTTTCTCGCAATTTCCTGAGTCAAAAAAGCACTACAGATCTGCTCTCGGAGTCTGTATATGGTAATTCCCAGCCTCTCTCTTCCATTGATGTTTGAATGGCCCGGTGCTCTACTCTCACTGCAGTGTATCCAAGCTTTGAGCGCACTGACAGCTTTCCTCCTTTCCAGTCAGAGTGAATTAGCATCACAACTGTCCCTAAGTGCAATCCCACACGTTAGCGCATCAGCTTGAACCAGCAGGTCTTATACTGAATAAACACAGCTGAAGTGCTTCAGCAGCAATTCACACACATACACACCTCACACATTCACAGACAGTCTAGCACCCACAAGGTTGTACTATGGGCCGGGGTGTCCATAAAAGATAAAAGAACACTTTGCCATCAAAAAGACTTGATGATACACCACAACCCCCAAAGATAGAGAGTCTGTGGGAAACCTGTTTAGCAAAAATGACTATCACATCATAACTTTGTATATACGGCATAATTGATTCAGGTTTCCGTTTGTTTTTACTCGTTTGCACAGTTTACACAAAAGGTATGATTTACATGAAGTTACATTTAATGTCAGATCAGCTGCTCAGTCAATACATTTATGTACATTTAGGCTTAATATTAATTTGATTCATTCAATATGAGTAACAGATCATTAAATAGATATGCTTGAATAAGTTACCTGGGACTTCGGAAAAGTCATGTCTGAGATGTTTGAAAAGAGATAAATTCAGTAAAGGGCAAATCAAGTGAACCCCCTGCCCTACAAAGACCTGATTACAAGCTATTTAAAAGACTAGGACGATCATTAACTATACTCAGTTGTCTGCATGATAAACTCTAAAACACACCGCCTACACTCACACTTCTGGCCTAATCACGAAAACTTTGGGTTAATCTCTAAATGAAACCTAGAGAGAACATGAAGCAGAACATACACTACCATTCAAAAGTTTTAGGACCATAAGATTTTTAAATATTTTTAAAAGAAGTTTCTTATGGTCCACAGAACTGCATTTCTTTGATCAAAATACAGTTAAAACAATAATATTGTGAAACAGTTGTGTTACTTGATATTTTTGTGGAAAATGTGATATATTTTTTGAATGATGACTAGAAAGTTTCAAAGAACAGCATTTAACTGAAACAGAAAGATCTTGTAACAATGTAAAAGTCTTATACTGTCACTTTTGATCAATTTAATGCATCACTGCTGAATAAAAGTATTCATTATATATATATATATATATATTTCATTTTATTATTATTATTATTATTATTTATTTATTTATTATATATATAATTGTGCCAGTTAACAAAAACAGATAAAGAACACATATATATATATATATATATATTCCATTCATGTATGTTGACTGAGATAATTAATTGATTCACAATGTCAACATTTTTAGTCAACCTTTAGTCAACCTACCCAGCAGTGCTTGCTAACATGCTAATTGTTAGCACACAATGGTGCCAGTTAACATAAACAGATAAAGAACATGTCAAGTCTACTGTTTCATTACCTGCTTTAAAAACTTGATCTGACAGGTCTAAGGATGCATTGAACTGGACTAGCCAGAAAGTAGTGCCCAAGTGTCAAACAAATCATAACAACTAAATAAAGCAACACTGCCAGAATAGTTCATCCATCAATAATCCAAGTTGAACAAGACTTTCATTGTGGTACTAGATCCAGTTCTGGGCAGCATGGTGGCCCGGCCAGTCAAAACACGTCTAGAAAGCAGGATCAGCCAATTCAAAGGGGGATGGGCTTGAACCTGTCACCAGCCATATGGAACAGTGGCCCAGAAAGGCCTGAGGATGTGGATTTGTCTATGCCTAGGCTGGAAAAGCAACTCTGAACTTGCACGACCATGTGACCCTGAAGCTTGATCCGGTGGAAGTTCTGACCTCTGAACAGGAAGTAGCAGAGCGCCACTTTAGAAGCTCCACCTGCTAATCTGCTTTTACAAACCGAAGCAGCTTGCACTGCGGGACTGGCATTCATATGCCATCCTGGATGCAGCCCATCTAGAAGATTTTGAACCAACCTAGAAACAGCACGCATGACTAAACTAATCCACAAATCAACTAGCATTTCATTACTACGATGATGTGTGTTGTTTAAGGGTCGGATAGAAGACGTTTGATCATGCCGTCAAATCTGAGGCCACACAATCCATTTGAAGCAAGTGATAATAGCAATTGAAGAGCGCTCAGTAATTAAAAACTTTAAATGAAGCAGGATTTAGCGAGTAAATCCCTCTGTTCCTGATTTAAAGGCCGGGACCGCCTGTTCTTCATTTAACAACAGAATCCCTGTCCATCTGCTATGTTATGCACTGTTTAACAGTGAGCAAACGGACTAGTACAAGCAAATCAGGCTTTCATCAACTCAGTAACCTAATGAATGACATTACCTCTGAATGTTTTGACTGTGGGGGTTCTCATCCAGATAAGCATTGATTTTACTTTTGGACTGGTATTCTCGCCAAACAAAACCTCTCTTCCTCTAAGCAACTGCCTCCTCAGCCGTTCACAGCACAAGGGGTTGCTGCGGATCAGCAGAAGGATGAATGGGTTCTCATTTGTACTTAATCCAAAGCTCCTCATCAAGCGGAGATGACATGGAAGGGTTAAAGTCCTCTGTTACTCGTTCTTTTTCAATCCAACAAAGAAAGGGAGAGTGAAAGAGGCAGAGTGACAGTGTGAGAGACCCCTTTTTTCTCAGACATTTCCTTTTTCTTCTGTACATTTAAGCACAAAATCTGAAGGGACACACAGGTCTTGTTTGGCGTCCTGTATATCTGAAATAGGGGCACCTTTATGACCGTCGAGAGAATCACCTAGAGCTCGGGCCATCATTCAAAAAAGAGCTTCAAAAGAAGGGGGGAGTACATCAAAGAGTCCCTGCAGTCTATTCAGATGCAATTGCTTCCAAATCACATTGTGTTGTCACACAGTTTTAAAAGAATGGGTCACCGCTGTTTTATTGTGGAGAAGCTACCACTAATGAAAAGGACAATGCAAAGATTAGCGCTGCCAGCCAAGCGTCTGAAACCTCACTCTGTCTTTAATTGTAGAGAACATGGGAGACAGGAAAGTATGGCAAACACAGAACAAAAGAGCAGGGAGTGGAGGCAGAATCCATCAGCAGAACTCTGGGGATGATTTTACAGTAGCCCACTATCCAAGGTGAGACGTGATCCTCACTGAAGGAAAACATAAAGACCCAAGATATTTCAAATCTCAGTGCTTCATCCCACATAAGCCATGTCTCTACTTTGGTTTACTTCATACTTCAGTGCTCCAGTGAACCGGTTTTACTAAGCTCTTCATGCAAACTATATACTACACTATACGCTTAGTGGCATACTATATACTTCCTAAGCTCCAGCAGACACAATATATACTTTACTAAGTATAACTCAAACATGTTGAGACATTGGCAGCTTAATACCAGGTGGAAACAGGGCCTAAGTAGTGATGCTTAAGTTGCTTCTTTTGTTAAACAGGTAAGCGAATTCATCATTTAGACCGCTCTCTTAAACTTACTAGTATTAGTGTAATAGACATCAAATTCAGAGATGATCATGCTGATCCACATCAGTAGATGGCAGTGCAGTGTCTAAATATGCACAAGACACAAAGCTTGTTAGCAACTTAATTATGCTGCCTCTTAAGATGCATCCGAAATCACACACTTCCCTACTATATGGTAGGCAAAAAACAGTATGTGACAAAAGAAGTATGACCAAATTCACAGTATTCATAAAAGAGTAGGCACAGAGTACCCAGATGACCTATTACAGGACTTCCAGCGAGATTCTGAAGTGTGCATAAGATGGACACTTTACTATCCCATGAGGCCACGAGAGAGGATTTGTGAATGGCATTGAAGCAACGTAACTAAGGCTGGTAGGTCACATGATAATGACAGCATGGCGGATGCAGTACGTCCATTCATTACATTCATACTACACACATTCATACTGTATAGCAGTCGTGAAGTAATTACTTTTTCAAAATAAGTACCTACTCAAGAGAGTGTAGGCGATTTCGTACGCAGCAATGGTTTGGCCAAATTTAAAGGCAGCTCTGCAAGAGAATCCCAGAGGATCCGTGAAAAAAATCCAAGATGGTGGACATAGCAAAAGAAAGTTTGATATATATATTCAATACTGAAAACAATTAATAAAATCATTTCAAACCAGAGGATCAAAATGAATATTTTTACCAAAACATTTGTTGGGTGAAATGTGTTCAGAAATGTTTGCTGCCCATGTAGAACATTTTAAATCAGTCACTTATGAGGTTCCATTTCAGTTAGGATGCCTCCATAGGATACATCATAGCTTCATATGAAACTAGTAGACATTGATGTAGTTCATTAACTTATGCAGTCAGTAAATCTTTGAGTGCGTGTAAAAGGAGACACTTACCAGACCTGTGCAGGTGGATATAGCCACAGAGGATTCAGAATGGTTTCGTATATAACCCTGATAGAGGCAGTTATGAATAGAAGGGTCAAGGGTCGCTGTGTTGATGCCCTCTGCACCCAGTGTCTGTATGGTAAACCCCTTCGCCAGCACATGGGATGGCTGCAGGTCTAAATGCAATTCCTTGCCAAATGCAGAAACATGATAGTGCACTGAACTGCCAGTTTCTGACAGGGACCTCCTGCTTCGTTCATGTCTTGACACATCATGGGAAATGTAGCCTCCAAATGAGTCCACTTGCACTGGTGTGGCAAAATCATAATCTGTGAAGGGGACAAACACAGATTAAATCATCTGACTCAATACCAATCCATCACCAGTTAATTACTGCATTAGTCTCACTAATATAACTTAATGTCAGCAACAGTGTTCTGTCCATCAGGAATTAGGACAGTTTTTTGTCAAGTCACCTTTATTTATATTGCTCTTTACACAATACAGATTGTTTCAAAGCAGCTTTACAGTGATTAAATGATTCAGTGATGCAAACAGAGTTCATTTCGGCTGTACAGCAGCTCTAAAAGAAAATTGTGTCATTGTTCAGCTGAAGTCAGTTCAGTGTTGATTCAGTTCCATTGTAAAGATCATCCATTATTAAATTACTTTATTTCATCTATAAAGAAGTTCTGCAGAAAACATGTCTCATTGTTCTCATCAAATAGCGTCAGTGCAGTCAAATCAATAATATTGTTGAATATTAAGTGTCCCCAACTAAGCAAGCCAGAGGCAACAGTGGCAAAGAACCCAAACTCCATCAGGTTACAGCATGGAAAAAAAAACTGGCTCAGTTAGGGGGCCAGTTCTCCTCTGACCAATGAACAAACACTCTGTGATTATGATTCAAGCTGCATCACAAGTCAGAAATCAGACTGTGGAACAGTAGCATTCAAATATTTCACCCAGTTCCTTTTGCTTGAATATTGGATTCATCACACCAGTATGGAGATGAAGCTGGTCATATGTCTGGGCAGAGGACTTGGCTGGTTTTTGTGATCTGAGTATCTGTGCCGGTGCTGAGATGTTTTGTGGCCTTGATTCCATGTCTATTGTCTTTGTGGTTATTTATATGCCAGGAAACTCCTAAAAGCTGACAATTTTACCAGATATACACTTTTAAAATTGTCAGTCTTTCTCTTCCAGGAAAATCTGAGAAAAAATACTGATGACTCATCCTGCACTACACAGACTTGTGTCCAATGAAAAGGTCTCTAATGATAATACCTCTTGACTTTAAATCTGTATATCACTGGTCACGCTTTATTTTATATTGCTCTATGTACATGTCTCATGTACATTCTGAGCTTTATAAGCATTTCAAAGCCCTTTGTAGCCCGTGCAAGCTGTGAAAATGATGAATATGCTATAAATTAACTTATATTTCATGTAGCCACAATTTATATACAAAACTAATGTCAAGCATTTAACCATAATCTCGCGAGGAAGTGTTTCCAAACTTTCCACTGGTAGTGTAAATATGAATTAAATTAAATTAAAACAAATCTCTGTGACTAGCTATTACGCGGCAGATAAGAGATGAGGGAATCCCTTTAATGCGCCCACACATACAGTACGCGTGCTAGAGCACGACCACCGGCACAGGAAACTCACATCTTGGGAGTATATTTATGTTGTAAACCCCATAATTCCCCAGATCTATACAGCATGCTTCATCGTATTTATATAGCCTACAAATATATCCAATAAGAACAGGTAAGGTTCAACCAGAGCGTGAGAGCGGCATCGGCATCAATCACTGGCTTGTCATCATTAAGAATAGAAATACAATTGCAGTGCGTAAAGACACGAACCTTGATAGAGGCCGCCGGTGTCGCCGGTAAATGAGACCGATGTCACAGAGTGGAAGCAACAGAACTGCAGAGCCTGCAAAAGCGCAAACAGCTCACCACAATTAACTTGCTAAATGACAGCGAGTACAGTAATAAATAATTAATTATCAGTGTGTCACCTGCCTTAATAAAGTTCCCAAACGACACACTCGCCAGTAACCTCATTGATGTGCTGTTTACCAGAGGGACTTGTAAACTCCAGAGCAAAATGAAAAGGCAATCCATGTTGGCATGCATGCACCTTTACTGTTACCTCTTCAAAAACGGGGAAAAGAACGATCCGCAAATCCATGCAATGCAATATAGAGACATTGCTAATTGTTTAAACTGCCCTGTTTCTGTCGTTCCTCAAGTAAAATCCACCGGGTCCATTTGGGTAAAGCGCACCGCCTCTGTTTGCGAGCGCAGGTACACAGAGAACTGCTGAGCTGTGACAGTCGGCGTGTATGTGTATGTGTGTGTGAGTGTGTGTGTGTGTGTGCGTGCGTGTGTGTGTGTGTGTGCGTGCGTGCGTGTGTGTACGGCAATATGCGGCAATAGTGGCACCGGCTGATGGAGGAATGGTGGGGGTTTATTTTCCACCAATCAGCGACGACCATCTGCGGGCGATTCAGTGCATTAGCGCTCCTCACTGTCCGACCGTCCATTAAAAAAAAGAGCACAGAGTTCATTGAAATGGGAAGCATTCGCAGCACTCCCTCTAAATGAACGGTCCGAGCAAGTAAACACACGCTGTCGAAAGAGTTTATGTGTTCAATGTGAAACTGAAGAGTTGTGAATGGGCTGCGGGTTGATTTATGAAACTGTACGCTGTACTGTATAATGAAGCGCTTTCATGTCAGGTCTTGTTCCCAAAACTGTACTGTCATCTGTTCTGCAAGTGCTCAGCTGATATTTAACACTTAGGCTACATTGAATGTACAGCAGTTTGATTATATAGTGATTACAGTGTTCTAAGTTGGACCTAAAAACTGTGACAGCTCATCTACTGCATATATTCAGGCTTTTCTCAACATTGTGCAAACAAGATCTCTTGATGACCCGATTCCAGTTGTATGTAGCCTATAAACTCTTCTTACAAGGCAACTTTTGAGTAAAAATATTTTGGGGAGAAATGCTCTCTGTTGTCTGTTGTCAAATTACATAAATTAGAAATAAATTTAGTATGCTACAGTTCTTTCAGAATGTGTTTACACCAATGATCTATTATAGAGAATCAATTATAGATCAGTAGATCATGCATGTAATCCATTGGCCCTAAATGCTAAAGGGTTAGTTCACCCAAAAATGAAAATTCTGTAATTAATTACTCACCCTCATGTCGTTCCACACCCGTAAGACCTTTTGTTCATCTTTAGAACACAAATTAAGATATTTTTGATAACATCTGATGGCTCAGTGAGGCTAGCATTGCCAGCAAGATCATTTCCTTTCTCAATGTCTAGAAAGGTACTAAAAACATGTTTAAAACAGTTCATGTGACTACAGTGATTCAACCTTAATCTTATAAAGTGATGAGAATACTTTTTGTGTGCCAAAAAAAACAATATCTATTCAACAATATCTAGTGATGGGTGATTTCCAAACACTGCTTCATGAAGCTTCGAAGCTTTACAAATCTTTTGTTTTGAATCAGTGGCATTGAAAAAGGAAATGATCTTGCTGGCAATGCAGGCCTCACTGAGCCATCAGATTTCATCAAAAATATCTTTGTATTTTTGTGTTCCGAAGATGAACGAAGGTCTTACGAGTGTTGAACAACATGAGGGGGAGTAATTAATGACAGAATTTTATTTTTGGGTGAACTAACCCTTTAAATAAAAAATAACAAATAAACAACAAAAGTCTCAACAAGCCTATAAGTAACCTACAACATAAAACAATACGTTTTTTGGTCAAGTCAGACATGACAAAGTAATAACATTCAGTAAATTAGTCAGATTAATGGACACTTTGACTGATTCTTATGTGTTTTTGATTCACAAAAAGAATCTGCACAGTAGATTCATTTTTTTTTTTTTTTTTTTTTTTTTTTTTTTAGAAATTTGAATAGTTGCTCGTTTTCATTCAATAAAGCATTTTCAAAAAGTCAAAAATCATTCCAAAAGATTCTGCTTACTTGGGAAATCACATTTCAGAGATTTGACCAGGTCAGAATATGAACTGGTTCTTGATGAACAGATTAGCAGTGTTAGTACACACAGACTCCAAAGTCTTAAGACAAGAGCTCTGTCTCCGTTTGGGTTAATTTGAGCACTCTCATTTGTTTGACTGTTTTCTCTGTTTACATTTAGTCATTTAGCAGACACTTTTCTCCAAAGTGACTTACAAATGAGAATAGTAGAAGCAATCAAATTAACATGAGTGCAACAGTATGCAAGTGCCGTGTTAAGTCCCAGTTTTATTACATTTACATTTAGTCATTTAGCCGACGCTTTTCTCCAAAGCGACTTACAAATGAGAATAGTAGAAGCAGTCGAATCAACATGAGTACAATACAAAAACAGTATGTAAGTGCTGTGTCAAGTCACAGTTTCATCATTTTTTTTTTTTTTTTTTTTAAGCAAAAGCGAATAGAAGAGTTGAAGAAGAAAGAGTAAAATATAAATAAAAAGTGCTATATTACTGGGTCAAGTGTTGACGAAAAAGATATGTCTAGCAGTTTTTTGAAAATGGCTAAAGACTCAGCAGTTCGGATAGAGTGTGGCAGGTCATTCCACCGACCAGGAACAGACCAGGAGAGGGTCCGTGTGAGTGATTTTGTGCCCCTTTGGGATGGCACCACAAGACGCCGTTCACTTGCAGAACGCAAGCTTCTGGAGGGAGTCCTTTTATTAGGGTTTGACATTATTAGAGTTTGCTAGTTTATTAAAGGATCTCATAAAACTACCTGATTTTCATACTAAAATGTTTCTGAATCACATAAAATTTAAAATCAAGGTTCAGCTAAAGCATCAAAGATCAATTCAAGATGTCATAAGAGGTGGATTAAAAGTGATATTTGTTTAGTTTGTTGCTGTTGTTGTTTTTAATGGTTTCTGATTAAAAAAGGATATTGCTCTACACAATGTCAACCATATGACTAGTAGCTCAAAGAAAGTCTCCATGTGAAAAGAATCATCCAGTGAGTTTAACTGTGCTTTACAATCCATTAGTTTCTAGCTTCATTTTGAAAGGTCCTCAGAAAGAGTGTTGTCAGATGTTTTAGTAAATGCTGGCTGGGGGTACAGCTTGTCAAAGCCAAATGCATCAAAGCCCAAAGGAAGATGGTTTTGCTTTGACTACAGTGTTGTTATTTACTATATATTTGTGAGCCAACACTTCTCTTTCTGATTTTAAAATGGTGCCCTAACTCCACAAAATGAAATGGGCACAGATACTGTAGCTCAACATGCAACAACATCATACCATAAAACCATGGTTTGCTTGCATATGGGTTTATGTATACATGTTAAATAGAGTGTCAGAAATAGTCAAAAGGCTCACTCATAGATGTCTGTCCAAAAATCAGTCACACAACTAACCAATGAGCAGTTAAAGCCTGGAGGGGCACAGATATAATACTTGCCAGTAAAAACTTCTGGAGTAAATGAAATGACTCTTAAACCTGTTTCTTCATCAGTTCAGATTTGCCTTGTGCAAAAGATTGGCACATATGATCGTTTAAAGTTTCGCAATTTAACGTAATGCAATAGGTAGTGAGGTCATAACTCAGGCTCTGACCTCATATTTGCTAACATTTGTTCCCCCTCTCTTTACATGGCCGTACACCATTTGTTTTATATTTGTTTGCATGTTGTGGAGAAATGGCTTTTCCAGCAGTGGCTCCAGCTGGGGAGAGCTATGCCAGGTCAGGGTTGCCCGTATCTGCTCCTAATTTACCCCGTGCTGGGTTTCGAGAACAGAGTGCAAAACTGGAACCGCAATGTCTGACGGTCAGTCAAAGCACATCTCCAAATAATGATGATCTGAGGGTTTCAATTCATTTATGCAGAAAAACAGCACACCACAGCTCATGGACATGTATTTGATAACATCAGTTTTGTAAACACTCATTTATTTTTCTGAGGAGGTCCTAAACCTATAGATCTTCTAAACTGTAGAAGTCACAACAACCTACTTGTATGGACCAATTTCCATTCTACTCTACAAAAAAAAAAAAAAAAATTTGTTTATCCATCATAGAGTCTATGTGGGAAGTAAATGTGGAATCCAGACTAGGATGTTGACTGCACAGGTCATAAATCTTAATCCATGACAAGAATCAATACACCTTTGAGTGGCAGTTGCACCCACTATTTATTTGACTGTGTCACTGAAACTCCAAATAGTCTAGGAAATAACTAGGAAATAACTGCCTTTCAAGCCTGACCTCTTGACTTCAGCTCATACTCTGGAGAACGTCCCTGATATCTGTTATCTCATGATTTGAAAGCTTGCATTCTCACAGACATCAAGGAAAATATGGCTACATATGTGTTCGTTATAAATTCTAAAGCATTTGTATTTTAAAGGATTAACTAGAGATCAAAGCCTGTGTCCACGTGTTATGGGTCAAATAATGGTTAAATTGGTGCTGATGTGGCTGTTTATTGTCTGTTTAATGTTGTTTACTGTCTGTTTACTATTCCCTGATATTGTGTACCTGGCCTGAGAATATAGACTTCAAAACAGTGTCAACACTCAATAAATGATCAAGCACATTTCAGTTTGTTAGCACTGAGAAGCAGCCCAGTTTTAGAAAAACAGCTTGACATTGTCAGTGAAGCTCCTTGAAGTTTAGGGGAATAAAAATAAATAACTCCAATACTATCAACATGACAGGGCTCTAGACAAGGGTCAAATGCTCATATAAATACATTCACGTAAATAAAAAAAATACATGGAAGAGTGGTTAGTAAATGTGTAGCTGCTCTGTTTTGTAATATCTATTTGCCTAGACTTTGTATTTCTAGCATATGTAGGCCTGCACGCATATGTGTTTAATCTGTGTGGTGTAGGGAGCAAAAGAAAAAGACTCAGCTATGTATTAAACAATGCCTCAACATCTGATAAGAGTGCAGCTAATGACTGCTTAATCTGGGATAAAGCCCCCTCCTCCATTCTCTGTTAAAAGCTATCAGTGTTGACCCATAAATCTGTCTCATTTCCATGATTGACTTTTTTTTCAGCAAGTCAGTAAAGAGCAAACAAGAAAGTAAGCGAGAAAATAAGTATGAGACCTCATTTTAAACATCAATAATTGATTGAGGAAAATGGTGTTACATACTAGAACGGAGCCAGGCAGAACACGATTTTCATAAAAATGATGAACAAATAGCAATTTGGCTGTTGGTTAGCATTATTCAATAGCCTGCATGTCCTCAGTGATGTCATCAGAAAAGGAAAGCCATTTCAGAGGAAAAGCAAGTATTATTTGCATTAAAGATTACAAAGACAAACTTTTATTTTTCTTCAGAGCATGCACAGATGAATTACTCACAATTAGACCAGAAACATGGATCAAGAAAGTAAACTGGTCTCATTTTGATTAGCATATTGACTTCAACAGAAGGAAAAAATAAATGTCTACCACTGTTTGATAACAGAATACACGGCTCTATATATGAAAACCCTCTGTTCTCTTCCAATCCACAAAAAAAGAATGTACCCGTGTAAGGTACTACAGGTGGGCTTTAGCCCTGCAGGCATTAGGTAAGAGGAAGATAATTTGTGGGAGACGAGGCACCTGGGAGTCTGCCGATTCTTCTTTAAAGGATTCTCACTCTGATCTATCAAATACTTACTGTGACAGACCTACGTGCTTTTGTTTAATTTGTTGCACTCACAACCTTTAAACGTCAATGTTTATTTACTGTTGTACATGAAAGCTCACAAATCTACTCAAGCAGAAAAACTCCACATCCTATTAGCATCTGATTTATACTTGTTGAAGTGAATTAGCGTAAACCTCATAGCAAGTCTCCATTGTGTTCTTGTTTGCAGTGAGCAAACAGACCAGACTCAATGTATTTTTAGTTTAGCGGTCTGCGCACAAAGAATCTTCTGAGTGGCGTGTTTGACCATACGAAACCATCATCCTTCATCCGCTGTCAGACATAGAATTTTACTCTCCCGTAATTGCAGCCTAAATATTGTTGTTTTGGTTATTTTTTCCCCCCATGAGTGGAGAGGTTAGAGGAACAGGCAGAAGTTTGTTCTGAAGCCTTTTTCTTGACTTACCACAATGACCAAAGAGAGCCGGGGGATAAGGAGTGGCACCAAGGACACTCCAAATACAATAATCAAGATAAAGATACAGTGCTTTTGGCTCATTTTACTCAAACAGCCTGACGTGTCAAGTAGATACTATATATGTAGTATTTAACTATGTTACTAATTTATAAATCATAATTTTACAGTGTGGTGTGATCTGCGAAAGTTATGCAATGCATTAAACAACCACCTTTTGGCCTCTTCCTTAAAAATCGATCTCATCAGTCTTTTTTGAAAATGAAAAAGGTGTACAATCAGATAAAAGTAAGGAATAATATAACAACCTTTTTTCTTTTCTTTTTTTTATGTCGTCTTGGTTATGGAAATATTTCTTCCATGAATGTTTCCATAGGGATTAAAAAAAAAAAAAAAAAAAACTTTGTCAAAGAGTTCTAAACTATAAAATAAAGCAACTCTGAGGTGAATGATGATGATGATGGGACTTCATTTTAACCATCGATAATTGACTGGAAGAGAAAAATGTGTGAATGTAGACAAGCAGAATGTGATTTTGATAAAAACTTAATAAATAATTAGCGATTTGGCTCTTTGTTAGCATTATCTAATAGCCCGCATGGCCTCAGTGATGTCATCACAAAAGCAAGTTATTACTTGGATTAAAGATTACAAAAACATTTTTTTTTTCTTCTTCAGATATAGCATGCACAGATAAATCATTCCCAATAAGACCAGAAACCAAATTGAATGAACTACAGTCCCATGACGCATTCTGAATGACGTAATCAAATGAAAAATGCTGGAAAAATATATAACTATTGACTTAAAGTTCCACATATAGAAATTTGCAAAATATAGGCCTACAAATATACAAAAATAGGGCTTTTCACACTTGAAATAGTTAACCCTGGGTAATTGTATACCCTGGGTAAACGAAATCCTGGGTTTTCTTGCTTCATGTTTCACACTGTACATTCCTAAACCCTGGGTTGATGTCCTTATTTGCATAATTGCGGTGTCAGTGTCACTGATTGGACAAACACTGTACTTGATACATTTACATAAAGGCTAGCATTATGCATCCTCAAAATATATATTGCAGAATTTGCCGCCTGACTGCACTATGAAGTCCTGAATGGACTTTTGAGACTATAAAGGTAAGAATGAAACTCTTCTTTACTGCAGTTGTCACGGTTTGACATTTTTCCCTTCAAACGCTGAAACTGCTGTTTATACAACACGCAGTGTTTCCGTGACTGTCCAAAGCACGTTACTATGAGGCATGCGATTGGTTGTTGGTTGCTGAGCATCTAGTCTTAACATTCTAACACCGCTCCGTTTCACACTGTACAATGTTGGCACTGCAAAAGCGATGCTAACCCTACTCCAGAGCAGGATTTCAGTGTGAAAAGCTCTAACAAGTATTTTGATATTTACATAATTAACAACATCAAAGCTCACTAGGTCTGTTTTTTGTTTTTTTGTTTTTTTCTTAGTAAAAACCCAATTACTCTATAGAAAATGAATGGGATTTTAACTTGCAGAGCCCAAACGTTGCACCCTATTGATGACAGATTACTGAATTATTGTAAATGAATGCACATCTCATATGGTAATGTGATATGAAAATGAGTGGCAGTTACACCTCAGCTGTGCATTAATTTTCAACAAAATTCAATAAGTTCTGAATAAATTCTCCCACTTAAACAACATGTCTTTATCTCAAATCATTTTTTCTGGAGTCTAAAACTACTTACACCATACATTTTCCTTAGAAAGTGCACTCGCTACTGGAACTCATTTGAAACAATGCAGTAAGAACATGACAAATTGACTTCAAGTTGTCAACAAGCCTGGAACTACTTCATATCCTTGAATAAAATGACCATTGCAATTCATGTTAACCAATAAGAATCAAAATACTATATAAAATATGATTGAGAATGGTTTACTTGTCATATATAATCCTGTCATATTCTATCAATGTCATAGAAACATGGAGTTTCTGAGTCTTTACGTGCATGTGGGAGCTTCTCATTGTTTTGATGATTTGTCTGATTTCAAGGCTCTATGTTCACTGTTTAGATACATTGCCAATGAACTGAGTGTCTGAGTCGTGGTGGTCTGTGAAAGCAGTGGATGTGATATCATCCCCACTCGCCTCATACATCACAACCTATCTGACCCTGGGCTTGCTACTTAAGGATTTATCTCCTTGTGGTTACATGTACATCTGACCCTTTGACCACCCATAAAGTGAATGGCATTGTAACCTACACCCCTCTAGAGGATCATACTTGCCTTTGAACACACCAGGAGGCAGGGCCCATCTCATCCCTGAGCAGGCTACTGAGGGAACCATTCTGGAGGTTAAAATTAAGAGAGGTGAGTGGAGATAAATTACTGGATAAATAGACAATGGGAAAGACACTTATCCACCACAGAAGTGTCTTTCTGTTGGAGTCCCTCATCTGCTGAGTTGGTTGGAATGAAGTAAGGGTGATTTTCCTAAGTCCTATTTGTTTTAATACCTTTTGAACTTCATTATCCATGGTTCAGTGGTGGCTTCCAACTACTGCCTCCAACACAACAGATGATAACACAACTCATTATTTACCTCAGTTACCAGGTTTCCATCCACTTATTTTTATGCGCATTTTGGGATATCACATAAAAAGTAAATAATAAATGCCAAGATGCGCATAAATTCTAAAAAATACTAAAAAACTGTTTTATCTGATGAGAAAACGTGCATACCTATGATGAAAACACATTTACAGAATAAATTCCTTGATGTGCTTAAAAAAAGACACAATGGGATTGCATAACTGGACTAATCATCTATACAGTGGCTTCTCCTACTGCAGCAACTTCCATTTTTCTTAGTGATATTTTGCACCAAATTATCAAAAAGTGACAATTTTGTTGACTCACTGGATGGAAACAGTGCTTGTGTGTGTGTGTGAGTGTGTGTGGGCACGCGTGTGCGTGTTTTATGTTTTATCTAAAAGAACACTTGCATTTTTTACAATCATGATGAATCATAAGTGCAACAACAAAAATGTTTACCCGATATTCTATAAGCCATAGACTAGGGGTGTAACGATTCATTCGTTTTCTCGATGCATCGATTACAAATCCTGACGATGCATATGCATCGATCTTGAAACGTGTTTTTTGAATCGTGAATTGTTCATTTCGGTCGATAATCAATGTAAAATGTTAAGAACTGGATTAATCACGATTAATCACTAGTCTATAGCGATTCAGTGCTTTAAAATATATAAACATTAAATTACTACATGCGGGAATTGATGGAGCCGTTGTGCGCCGTCATTCGTGCCTTCACAGCTCTCCTTCACAGATACGCACTCTTTACCGCCTTTCACTGGATTGCGCTCGCGCTCCGTCCGTAGCTCTCATTGGCACATTTTTGAGCAGCCCACGTTTGAGCTCCCTCAGGTCGGCCACTATTGTTCACATGAGCAGAGGACAGCTCTCTATTATAATAGCAATAGTCCTGAGTCACACTGCTCAAGCCATTGATAAAGTTTCCAGGTCATTGCGTGTTCACTACTGTTGCAATAAAATGTTTTTATTGTGTGGAAACGTCACCGTTATTTTCTATAAGATAAAATACTCAAGTTTTACGGAAATGGGTCATACCATTGATATTACCTGAGCAGCTGAAGTAACATTAAAACCCCGCTTATTCAAGGGCGCATATTTATTGCATGGACTTACCAAACACATAATGTAAGTGTCTAA
The DNA here is from genome assembly GCA_037101425.1 of Elopichthys bambusa. NCBI lineage: Eukaryota > Metazoa > Chordata > Actinopteri > Cypriniformes > Xenocyprididae > Elopichthys > Elopichthys bambusa. Next base: position 21,281,943 of record CM074432.1, read on the forward strand.
ATGCATACGCACAGTTCCAATGAATGATAAATGAAATTATGTACTTAATGTCATTAAACTAAATGCACGAAGAAAACTGCTAAAATAACTACAACATTAACAACACTGAAATAAGAACGTGCGGTTTATCTATCAGTCAGATGCACATTAAAGTTGCGTTCGTGACTATAGCAACAGTAGACAACCAGCGCGTTTTCTTTCAGAATCATCATAAGGAAAATGTTCCGTATAAAGAGAACAAAGAGGGCTTTTCTTACTATTCCGTGAAGAAAAGTTAGTTTAGGATTAGTTGGAAAAGTGCATGGTATTCTAGTCTCTCCATGTGAGCATTACAGTATTATGTTTAATATACCTGGAACACTTTAATAAGGCTGTGTAGCCATTAACACTATCCTACACTAGTTAACATGAACTAGGCCTAACAACACTTTTAAAGCCTTTTAAAATTTTGGCTTATGTAAATTTCCACAAATGCCAATTTTTATAGGCTATTAAAATAAAGTTATGTAGCATCATTAAGAACTAACATGAACTAATAACTAACATTAATAATGGACAAAATGGGGGGTGGGGGGGGGTGGTTGTTGTTTTGTTTTGTTTTGTTTTGTTTTGTTTTGTTTTGTTTTGTTTTGTTTTTTGCCCCCACTCTCTAACCGCCTGAAGGTCGCTATGTAATTCTCATCCTGACTAAGACACATTGGGAGAAGCATTTCAATAACCCTATGAATGCATATTAGAATGGAGAATCTAATAGAATTAATCGAATCGCATCGAATTTTAATATGAATACAAAAATCGTTCTTGAATTGAATCCAACACCCATGAATCGTGAATAGAATCGATTTGCTGTATACCCAAAGATCCTAATATAGACTGAATAAACTTCTCATTGGGCTCCTCTTTAATGACTAACCATGTCTCTAAATGGTAAATGTCATAATAGTGTGAGTGTAATATTCTGCAGCAATTTTTTTTTTTCTTCTATATTTCATTTCAGCCAGAAAAGCCTCACATATGGCTGAATAACAGATTTACGCTAATTGTCATGTCTACTGGACGTCTTACCGTTTCTCTAGTGTAATGTCCTTTTAAACCCCATGCATTTCCCTTTAGATTTTATTAAGAGGAGATTGCAAAATAATGTCCATCTATGAACATAATTTATGACACATGTCCTGCTGCCAAAAGGTTTGTGGTATGTGAATTCTGTTATGGGCATTGCAGGAGTTGGTTGACGGTCTGTGTACAAGGTTAGTCTGAGTTAAAGTGCCCATGTTGGACAGTGAGGTTTAGATTTAGGAGCAAATGAGGACATGCACATATTTCATTCTTTTAATTTGATCAGGCTAAATTAAAGCTTTAAGTAATGATCAGGCCTGCTATGATTCAAGACTTTATACGTTTACATGACTTAAGTTGGCACTGTGATTTTACTACCAAAGAAAGGGTCAGTGAGAGTTGGAGAGAGTGAATAAGAAAAGGGCATAAAAGTAAAAAGATCGCTGGTGAACAGAACTGAGGTTAAGAAAATGAAAAAGGAGAGGATGTGTTTCAGCATGCTTTGGGAATTCCCAATGTAGCCCCCTGCTGGCCAACCAGTCAATAGTTTGAAAACACACTGGCACACAGGTTTTTCTCTTACTTGCTCCTTTCACTCTCTTAGATGATTTGCTTTTACTTTGTCAAATTAGCCCCCCACCACCTCTGCTTTCTCACATTCACAGAGTCTTGCAAATAGCTGCAGGCAGCATTAGCTTTGGGTCCAGTGGCAGTCTGGCTTTCTTTTCCTGTAGAGACGCTAAAGAGACGTCTCCGGGCATCAACAGGAGGCCGATTTACTCTGACCCATTCATAGTTGTCAATGCCTGTCCTCTGCTCAAAGAAACTCTCAGCTCAAACAGCCACAGAGTCTGCACCTTTTCACACAAGACATTTTTGTGTTGTCCTTGTAAGAGGGTGACTGATAAAATGCTATAATAAAAGTCAGGCTCCAGCAAAAACAAATTAAAATTATTTTTTACATGTAAACGTAACAGAAGTATGTTTTAGTACATTGATGCATGCTATATATTTAATGTATAAAATATCCAACAGCACTGCACTGTATCACTCTACTTGTCTGTGTTTGTGAAGTCAGTCAGTCTGTGCATTCATTTTTAGTAGGTGGCTCTCTTTATGATTGAGACATTGAATCATTCGTTCCAATGATTCATTTAACAACACTGATTTACTTAGGAACTAAACAAGTGACAATCTCTTTTAGTGAGTCATGTAAAAATTCATTTAAACGATTTGTTCAACAACACTGATTCACTGAAGTACTAAATAAATAAGTAATGGACTGTACTAAATAAGTGATGGACTGTATCTGAAAGCTTAGGTGATGGACTGTATCTGAAAGTTTAGGCAGCTAACTTCGTGCCTCGCTGCCCTAGCAGAGGCATTGATTTTGCAGGCAGGGTTTGCACACGAATGTACCTCACAGAACTGTTTTCAGACAGTTTTGGGCAGTGTTGCGATCCTACCTCTGTATGCTGCATGCAGAGGCAGCATTTTTCAGCTTTCGGAAGCAGGCATGATCATTATTAGTGAGTCATTGAATCATTCATTTAACCAATTTGTTCAACAACACTGATTTACTTTGGTACTAAGTGATGGACTGTATCTGAGAGCTTAGGCAGCTAACTTCCTGCCTCGCTGCCCTAGCAGAGGCATTGATTTTGCAGGCAGTGTTTGCGCACAAATGTACCTCACAGAACTGTTTTCGGACAGACTATCGGACAGTTTTGGACAGTGTTGCGATCCTACCTCAGTGTGCTGCATGTGGAGGCAGCATTTTTCAGCTTTCGGAAGCAGGCATGATCATTATTAGTGAGTCATTGAATCATTCATTTAACCAATTTGTTCAACAACACTGATTTACTTTGGTACTAAGTGATGGACTGTATCTGAAAGCTTAGGCAGTTAACTTCCTGCCTCGCTGCCCTAGCAGAGGCATTGATTTTGCAGGCAGCGTCTGCGCACGAATGTACCTCAAAGAACTGTTTTCGGACAGACTTTCGGACAGTTTTGGACAGTGTTGCGATCCTACCTCAGTGTGCTGCATGTGGAGGCAGCATTTTTCAGCTTTTGGAAGCAGGCATGATCTTTATGAGTGAGTCATTGAATCATTCAGTCAACCGATTTGTTCAACAACACTTTTTCACTTAGAAGTGACGGTTTTAATTAATTAAAGTCATTGAATTATTCATTTAACCAATTTAATTTACTAATTCACTTCCAATGAGATTCTGAAGTAAGGATCCAATGGACACTTTACTATTCCATGAAGTCACAGAAAAGGAGCTTCAATTTGAAGTGATCATCAGTGAAGCAAAACAATTCTTAAAATATAGAGCATTCTATTTTAACGTTCACAAAGTAATTACTTATTCAAAAGAAGTACCTACTCAGAGAGTATGCAATTTTAGATGTAGCCACTGTCTTTGGCATTGAATACATATCCTTGCGTGGGATGTGTGCAAGGGGTTTTCATTTCGTTAAACAGGATGCTTCTGGAACGCAACACTGCACAGTTCACGCTCTCGATGTGAATTCAGTAACGTGTTAATATGAGCACCACCACATGCAGTATGTGTGAATATTAAGTTACTTAATTTATCAGCTACATATACATAACATATATAATAACATAGGCCTATATAATATATAGGATCAATTGAAGTTCAACATCCTGAAGCACTGAATATTCAATATTCTGCGTTGACACAGTGTAACCACTACAGAGGATGAATGCACAGTGCAGAAATTCTTCCACATTAAAATACAAAAGTCAGTCAAGCTCTTAAACAATATGGTTGCTGTAACAGGGACTACGCAGATAAATATTTAACTTTCATTGACATTTAGAGGCGCAAGACAGGCGTGACGGGACACGTTGTGACATGGACTCAGTTGTGAATGGGAGACAGCTAGCAGGGCTCCATCAAAAGCAAAGCCACCGCTGTTAACCACAATTAGCCATTCAAGTTTAAATTTGTGTGTGTGTGTGTGTGTGTGTGTATGTGTGTGCGCGCGCATTTTTGTGACATATCAGGACACAAATTTGTATAATGACATGGGTATGACATAGGTATTACAAGGAGAAGGTGACTTATGAGGACATTACCCCATGTCCCCATTTTTCAAAAGGCTTATAAATCATACAGAATTAGTTTTTTTGAGAAAGTAAAAATGCAGACAGTTTCCTGTGATGGGTAGGTTTAGGGGTAGGGGTAATGTAGGGCGATAGAAAATACAGTTTGTACAGTATAAAAACCATTACGCCTATAGAATGTCCCCACAATTCACAAAAACAAACGTGTGTGTGTGTGTGTGTAAAGAAAAAAGCTGGCAATGACTATGTGAAGAGCTCCAGTTACCCATCCTACAATGAGTTTATGACCTATTTTTTCCTCTTCCTTTTTCTTCTCATTGAGTGCCTTTATATTAGTTAATAAAAGGGCATTACTTCATTCTCGGACATGTGAGTGATTCATAGCCCTCAGTGACTATCAGTTGATGAGCAGGGGAAAAAAAGTAGATTGAGGTTACATATGTCAGTTAACAATATGCGAATATACTCACAATTCAAAATTAAGGTACTGCTCAGAAAAATGTAACAGGGTTACCAGAAGCTGTTCTGTTTAAAAGGACATCAGTGGAGGAGATGGTTCAGTATGCTGAAGCACAGGTGCCTGATTCTGGGCCCTGTTTTATTGTAAGTCCAACCTGTACAACCTTTTTCATAAATATTATTATTATTATTAATAAACATGGACATAAACATTAGTGGATGAATAACTGTATTTGCTTTTAGTCGTAATATTGATAAAAACAAAACATAAATTACCTTTAAAAAAACTTTGAGTGACTTGTGTATATGATTGTTCACATGCAAGTGATGGAGCGGTATTAAAGGGTTAGTTCACCCAAAAATTAAATCTATGTCATTAATTACTCACCCTCATGTCGTTCCAAACCCATAAGACCTTCGTTCATCTTCAGAACACAAATTAAGATATTTTTGATGAAATCCAAGGGTTTTTTTTTTTATAGAAAGCAATGTAATTACAGTCATTCAAGGTCCAGAAAAGTAGTAAAGACACTGTAAAAATAGTCAACGTGACTACAGTGGTTCAACCTTAATGTTATGTAGCGACGAGAATACTTTTTGTGCGCAAAAGCAAAATGTCTTTAATACCTCTCTGGACCTTGAATGACGGAAATGATGTTGCTTTCTATGGGATAAAAAAAAATAAAAAAAAACCTATTGGATTTCATCAAAAATATCTTAATTTGTGTTCAGAAGATGGAAGAAGGCCTTACAGGTTTGGAACGACATGAGGGTGAGTAATAATGACAGAAATTTCATTTTTGGGTGAACTAACCCTTTAAAGTAATGCAAAAGAAACTGACTTTCAAAATAAAAAAACATGCTTGCTTCAGGCAAAATCACGTAACTCAGATATGACACTGCTCAGATACTCCCGCTCTTTCCCATTTCTCTTTCTGCTTGATATCTTAATTCTGACTTTGCCATCTTCCTGCTGGAGTGTTATGAGTGTGATGTGTGGGCATAAAACATCTTAAGAGGGAGCCAACATATTAGATCACTCTTATCATCAAGTCTAAGAAAGGAGCAGTCTTCATTTTAGCTTACTTGCACAAACTTGCCATTTAAATCACAAAATCATGCAGGGAAAGTTGAAGGTTCTGCTGGCCCTTCTCCCCGTTATGGCTCCCCTGCGCTGTGGAAACAGCTCATCACTTAATAAATTGCCAGATTGTTTGGCTGCTAATCTTTAACTTGTTTGCCATGATATATTAATTCTGAAGTGAGCTAAACTTGGAGTCAACTTTAAAAAATTAGCTGTTTTTAGAGACGTCAATAAAATTTTGCAATAGATTAATTTAATTGGTCTTTGTCAACGGTTACTGATTATCATAAACTCCTTGTCGCTAACGGCCTGGAAAGAGTGCAGACTCTTTAACACAGTCGTGCCACATCAGCACAGACCCAACGGGTAGAGGCAGAGCTGATAGAGCACACGGGATGTAGTGAGGCTACATTTCTGAATAATGGGAGGGTACAGCAAATCCAATCGCTCACTGTCAACAGCTCGGCTCCACAGTGCCCTCTGGACCACATCATGATCTGTTGCTATATTTACAAAGCCATAAATTACCATCCAGCCATCCACTCTGGGTTTTTTGTGTTTTATTTCTTCTGATCTTTGGCTGAAATTAATACGGTACACGTCTCAGAGCAAAATATACGGACAGTCGTGCAGATGCCAGTGAAGAGGAGTGAGAAAACTGGATGAAATAAACAGTGACCCCAAGAGTAAATCACGTGCCGGTTCTCACGAGCCACGTAATGGCTTTAATAGGAGAGGTCTTAACCTAGTCATTTTACCGGCGTTTTGCAGTCCTGCACAACAGTGAGGGAGAGCAGGGAAAATTAACAGCACCCCATCAAAGCCCAGCACTCCTAGGGAACTATAGGTTTATGGGCTGTAAAGCTTAATAAAGCAAAGAAAACACACACACTTCGGAGACAGCAGACAGGATAATTTACTTCCCACACGTCTGTATAAACACAAACACACACCAAAGGTTCATGTGGAGAAAGTCTTTCCATTGAAATGGGCAATAGCATGAGCTTACTTTCACCCATGTGTTTTAATACATCTGATGTATGACTTTTCCCCCTTTTGTCTATCAGCATGTGTTGGGCATGGGGTCAGATCAAACACACCGGCTTTCTCCCAGAAATCACTACGGAAGCTCTGATGAGCATGAGGTCTGTGGGGAATATTTGCCAGGGATTACTCAAATGAATTTGGATTTATGCCTTAAAGAGGATAAGCAGGGCTTTGTGTTTGTGGGAGCTGCCTGTCACTCATTAGTGCTGTGTGTCTACAGACAGAGTAATGCTTGAGCTCTCTGTATCAAATACAGCAGCTTCACCTCCCAGATAGAGATGATTAATATAACCAAACCCAAATCGGCTTTACCCGATTATATATATACTTGTGTGAATTTGTGCAATAACCACAGTGGTCTATGTCTATGATAGATGCAAACTATCATAATCGCAACAATGTAGTTGAGAAATATGTGAATAACAGGATATAAATCATAAGAAGGTTTATTTTTTTTACATTTATATATTTGACAGATGCTTTTATCCAAAGCAGCTTACAGTGCATTTGAGGTATATACATTTGTGACACTGGTATTGTGAAGATTGGAGTAATGGCTGCTGAAAATTCAGCTTTGCCATCATAGGAACAAATTATATTTTACAATATGTTAAAATGGAAAACTGATAAATGTATTTATTTATTTATATAAATAAATAAATGAAAGAAAACGTGAAAAAATAAAAATTTTGGATCTAGAAAACCTCAGTGAGCTGGCTGTGCCACATGGCAGCGCTTCACGCAGGAGGACGTGACAGACCTCAGGGTGCCTAAACTCTTCCACCACACTGGCAGGACACACTTCTCAAATCTCTCTTTCTGGTCAGTGTCTGGGCTCAAAATGTCAGCATTTCCAAAGTTAGAGGGTAAACATCATGAGGTAGAAAAATTGAGGGGAAAACATGAGGCTTTTGGCATGAGGTATTTTTAGAATTGTTCTATAGGAAAAGTTTCATCCCTGATTATGATAATTCCTCTACTTTGTGGTGTGCCTTGTCTATGGGTGGAGTGATTGCCTTTGATGTTTCTTTAAACATTCTGCTTATTCACCACAAAGCAGAAAAAAAAACAAAAAAAACATGTCATTAGGGAGCTATATTATAATTATTTAATTAAAGGAACATGTGCTTTAAGATATTATTGAAGAGGGGTTGAATGTTTTAGGGCTCACATCCAGAGATTTGCCTGGCTGCGGGACCCTTTAGTCACAATAGATGCCATATTTAATCTGACACGAATCTGTGAGGAACAGAAGTACACTCAAATCAATATGTTTTACAACCCGAATTCCGGAAATGTTGGGATGTTTTTTAAATTTGAATAAAATTAAAACTAAAAGACTTTCAAATCACATGAGCCAATATTTTATTCACAATAGAACATAGATAACATAACAAATGTTTAACCTGGGAAATTTTACAATTTTATGCACAAAATGAGATCATTTCAAATTTGATGCCTGCTACAGGTCTCAAAATAGTTGGGACGGGGGCATGTTTACCATGGTGTAGCATTTCCTCTTCTTTTCAAAACAGTGTGAAGACATCTGGGCATCGAGGTTATGGGTTCCTGGAGTTTTGTTGTTGGAATTTGGTCCCATTCTTGCCTGATATAGGTTTCCAGCTGCTGAAGAGTTTGTGGTCGTCTTTGACGTATTTTTCGTTTAATGATGTGCCAAATGTTCTCTATAGGTGAAAGGTCTGGACTGCAGCCAGGCCAATTCAGCATCCAGACTCTTCTACGCTAAAGCCATGCTGTTGTAATACACTGTAAAAAAAATAAATTGTAAAAAAAAAAATGGTCAATGACTGTCAGCTACGGCTGCCAAACAAAAACCTTAAAATTAAAGTAAAATATTCTAATTTAAATAAAGTGTAAAAAAAACTTTAACAGAAATGTTCATTAAACTTTTTTTCTACAGAAAAACATTGTTATTTTACAAGTATTTCCTGAATTATTACAATAAAACACCTTTACTGCAAAAAAAAAAAAAAAAAACAGTCAAATGACTTTCAGCAAAGGCTGCCAATCAAAGTCCATAAAATAAATGTAAAATATCCTAATTTAAACAAGTGCAAAATACTCTTATAGCAAAAGCACTGCTGTTTTACAGAGATGTCCTGAATTATTACTAACAAAACACATTTATACTGTAAAATGTGAACTTTTTGTATTTAACCAAAAAGAACACACATGAATGAAGAAAGAAAGGAATCTATATGTTACTGCATCTGAAATAAAACAACATGCAACACAACATCAATGCTTTCTGGCTCATCCTGGACTGAAGCACAGGCTCTACTCTCCAGCACAATGGTGACCCACAAAACAGACGATACAGAAACCCTTTAAATCCCAACAGAACATGAAACACTAACAGATCTCTCAAGATCTCAGCATCTTCACTTATTACAATCCAGACTTTATTTCATACTAAAGTTCTTATTGAGAATTAACAGAGGTTTAGATGTTGATGTTTTATTAAATAAAATAATAAAGTTTGAAGTCACCATTCTGGTGGTCAGTGCTTGCTTTAGTTGCGCTCTTGACCCTTGACTCTTTAACATTAGTGTTTCTCTGACTGCTTTAACTGTGTATTTCTGATACATGTTTGTTATGGAAAAAAAACAAAAAAATTCTCAGATGATGTTGGTCACTTTTTAAGTGATGGTTTAGTCATCATAAAGTGGTCTGATTCACTGATGCCCAAATCCAGTTTCTGACTAAATTGTTTAACATTAGCTGTAATTTAACACGATAATACTTTTGCAGCACTGTAATACCATAAACAATTTTATGAGCTCATTTTGCAGAAACTGTTTTGTCAATGTTATGGAGACTCACACAGACATCAAGAATCAGCGTATGAATCTCAACAATGGTGCGATAAAAAATATTCAGATCAACTCTGAACATCAAAAAACAAGCTACTAAAGTCACAAAAAAGCTTTATTGATTGTCACCATTGTTGAGACTCATATGTTGATTATTGATGTCTCTGTGCTCCTGTAAAATAAAAGTGTTTTTGAACATTTAAAGAAAATTTTTGTTAAAGTTTTTTGCACTTTATTTAAATTAGAATATTTCATTTTAATTTTATTTGATCATAACAATTCAGAAAATACCTATAAAATAACAGTGTTTTTCTGTTTATTTAAATTAGGCTATTTTGCTTTAATTCTACAGGGTTTTTTGGCTGCCTTTCATTTGATCGTTTTATCATTTAATTGTTTTGTTACTGTTTAATTACTGATTTTTTTTTTGTCATTATATATACATTTGTTTATTCATTTAAGAAAACAGAAAAAATACTGTATAAAAATATGTAAATTACTGTAAATTTTCATTAATGTCATAATACTTAAAATAACAGCCGAGTTGTTAATTTACATACATTGTTTGTAATTGTACAGAGTTTTGAGTATAATTTAAAATAAAAGAAAATGACCGTAAAAAAATCAGTTATTTTCCATAAAATTTGGATTTTTTTTTACAGTGTAGCTGCAGTATGTGGTTTTGCATTGTCCTGCTGAAATACACAAGGCCTTCTCTGAAATAGACGTCATCTGGAGGGGAGCATAATTATGTTGCTCTAAAATCTTTATATACCTTTCAGCATTCATAGTGCCTTCCAAAACATGCAAGCTGCCCATACCGTATGCACTTATGCACCCCCATACCATCAGAGATGCTGGCTTTTGAACTGAACGCTGATAACACGCTGGAAGGTCTCCCTCCTCTTTAGTCCGGAGGACATGGCGTCCATGATTTCCAACAAGAATGTCAAACCATAGAACTCGTCTGACCATAGAACACTTTGAAACAGTCCATTTTAAATGTGCCTTGGCCCACAGGACACGACAGAACTTCTGGACCATGTTCACATGTGGCTTCCTTTTTGCATGATAGAGCTTTAGTTGGCATCTGCAGAAGGCACGGTGGATTGTGTCTACCGACAGTGGTTTCTGGAAGTATTCCTAAGCCCATTTAGTAATGTCATTGACACAATCATGCCGATGAGTGATGCAGTGTCGTCTGAGGACTCAAAGACCACGGGCATCCAATAAAGGTCTTCGGCCTTGTCCCTTACGCACAGAGATTTCTCCAGTTTCTCTGAATCTTTTAATGATGATACGCACTGTAGATGATGAGATTTGCAAAGCCTTTGGCACAGTGTCTTTAAAATATTCCACAATCTTTTTTTATGCACTCTTTCACAGATTGCCGATCTTTACTTCTGAGAGACTCTCAGAAGTAAACCTCTCTAAGACATCCCTTTTATAGCTAATCATGTTACAGACCTGATATCAATAAACCTAATTAGTTGCTAGATGTTCTCCCAGCTGAATATTTTCAAAATTTCTTGCTTTTTCAGCCATTTGTTGCCCCCGTGCCAACTATTTTGAGACCTGTAGCAGGCATCAAATTTGAAATGAGCTCATTTAGTGGATAAAAGTGTAAAATTTCTCCCTTTAAACATTTGTTATGTTATCTATGCTCTATTGTGAATAAAATATTGGCTCATGTGATTTGAAGGTCTTTTAGTTTTAATTTTATTCAAATTTTAAAAAAAACGTCCCAACATTTCCGGAATTCAGGTTGTACTCTGGTGTGACCCGGTGTAATATGTAATTTGCAGAATCTCAGTCAGAGGTTTTTGCACATGGGAAATTTCTGAACAAATGAAACTTAAAACAGAGGCCCATCTGAACATTTTATACTCTCACCCAATTAAATCCTGATGCTAATATAAACATGACTGCAATCAATCAAAAATGTATTTTGGTAGTTTTCATTCAAACCCCAAAAGGCACATGACAATCAATAAGAACATTTCAGTATGTGGAGGATATCTATAGGATATCTATATCTAATTTTTCTGAGTAAAGGAAGGAGTCGTGGGAGTTGGAAGGCCTGTTTGAGCCTAAAGTTCCAGTTATGGGATTCAAAATCCAATTGCAGGGAGCAATTCACTAACCTCAATTATCCGAAACAGGAACACTAAGAACTGGAAAGAACTACTAAGCTGCCGAACCCTAAGACACAGAAATCATCAAATGCTCATGCACAGAACCTTTCATACACTACCGTTTTTATTCCTGTGATAGCATGGATAGATTTGTTCTGATTTGGTCCTCAAGAAAAATTTCTTATTATTACTAAAAAAGGTTGTACTGCATCTTTTATTTGAAATATAAATATTTTGTAACATAAGAAATTTGTCCGTTTTGAGTCACTGAATGCATCATTGCACTTTTTTTTTTCTTAATAAAAATTACACTGACCCCAAATTTTAGAACAGTCAAGTCACCTTTATTTATTGCTCTTTATATAATACAGATTGTTTCAAAACAGCTTTACAGGGATAACAGGAAAATGATTCAATGATGCAAACAGAGTTCATTTCGGCTGTCGGTTGCTCTAAAAGAAATTGTGTCATTGTTCAGCTGAAGTCAGTTCAGTGTTGATTCATTTATGTTGTAAAGATCATCAATTATTAAATTAGTTAATTTCATCTATAAAGTAGTTCTGCAGAAAACATGTCATCATCCAGCTCAGTTCAGTTCTCATCCAATAGTGTCAGTGAAGTCAAATTTTTTTATTTTAAAAGTTGATTTTGGGTGAATTAGAAGCTTTTGTCTTTTTACTGAAAATGTAGCTCTGTGAAAATAAAAGTGGGCTTCTGTTCTGGGCCAGCGCTCCATGCTGAAACTGTAAAATTGTTATCCAAGTTCTGCAAGTTGGAGGATGAAGTGTTGCTGACCACAAAGCTCAGTGGAGAGAGAGTACTGCACCAACTCGATGATTACCCCGAGAGCCTGAGATTTCAGGTGCAGTCTTCTGAGGTGATAGTGTTTCATAACTCCACAGCACCTGCACACCAACTTTTTTCTTCTCTTGATTTTTCCTGTTAGTCTCTGCCAACCTCCCCCCAACAACAGACACACAGTGTTTCTCTTTTAAAAACTCAACTAAGCACTGGAAACAAAAGTCGTTTGTTCACTTCTCATATAGGGCTGGGTTTTAGTTTGCCAAAAGTGGTGTGAAGGAGGTCTTCATTTCCCCTGAGGTGTCATGAACATCCTCTCTGCACTCTTTCAAGAGAACAAAAACCCCCAGGTCAGACAGAACAATGGAACAATCTGTAATTATCTTGTGGATATGAAACGGAGAGGAATATCAATAGGAATATGTCATGCTTCACTATTTTTTTCATGACCAAGGGGTCAAAATTTGGCTGGCTAGCATGACCAGCCAAATTTTGACCTCTTGGTCATGAATAAAATAGTGAAGCATGACATATTCCTATTGATATTCTTCTCCGTTTCATTGGCAAACTAAAACTCATCCCTATTTTGTTTGCATCAACACAGTCTGTGCTGTTAAAGTGAGCACACAGACGTCGCAGCATAGATGACTGCGAACATACAATACAAGTATATACACAATAGCACAGTTTTACACAATAGTTGATTCACTTTGCAATCTTTTGATCTACAGGGTGTGTGGCTGCTGAGGCTCACGTAATGAATTAAACAGATCAAGACATTCAGCACTGCACCAGTCAGCGGGTGATAAACATCAGGAGCAATGTGGCTTTGTTATGTCCAACTTTGTTCTACAGTGTGTACAGTGAGCTCTTTCCTCTCAGGTGATAAATCAAGCATGTTTATTTTGCTTTTGCAGTTTTCAGGAGCTTTGGGTATAATGGCATTTCACCTGGCACGTTTTGTGTTGTAGGGGTGTTTCTAACGCAATAGCACAAGAGATCAACAATAAATCCATCTCCTCATCGAAGATTACAACTGGTTCTCCGGCTCACACACTGTATATTACTCTGTCATCAGCTTCATTTCTCTTGCTGAAAGCCTTTATCCCTCTTGTCTAAACAGAAGCGTTGAAGCAGATCTTTCAAAACACTGATATGTCTTGAAGACTCTCCACCCTCAGAGCATCTCAAACTTCACGTCTCGTTTTCACATTTAAATGAGCCTGAAGAGCAGTGGAAATACATTTCTGTAAATATAAGAGTCATCAATTAAGAAATCCACAGACGATTTGTTCCTCGTTAAAACACATTCACTGCGGGAGACCGAGCACAATACAGCCGCATGCTCAGACATGTTTGTCTGTGATAATTACTGTAAATACCCATTATCCACTGTCTGTCACAGAGCAAAACCACAGCTGAGCTAATCAAGCATTAGTTTTCTTGACTGTGCAACCTCAATTTTTCCTTGTGAAAATACTGGGAAATGAAGATTTATGAGTTATAAGGAGTTTCTTACAGTCAGAGTGCTCAATGAAGATTAAAGTAAGATAGCTTATCTTCCTTTTATTTTGTTTAAATATTCGATTTCCAGGTTCAACACAAGTTAAGCTCAATCCACAGCATTTGCGGCATAATGTTGATTACCACAAAAATAATTATGACTTGTCCCCTGCAAAAATCAAGGTTATAGTGAGGCACATACACTTTTTATACAGAAAAGGTTAGTAAGCAATCTTTTTAAAGGGATAGTTCACCCAAAAATGAAAATTTGATGTTTATCTGCTTACCCCCAGAGCATCCAAGATGTAGGTGACTCTGAGACTCGATGTCCTAAGACACGAAACGATCGGTTTGTGCGAGAAACTGCCAACTGCCTTCGGTGCGTGAGGTGTGTACGCACTCTGGCGTAGTTTACGCAAGTGCCGGAAGTGATCTTTCGCGCGTATACGTCACTCATTGTTTACACAGTACACAAACATTGTAGGTAAGATGGCTAATCAAAATGGTACTTACTTGCGCTTATCCGGATTGTTCAAACCGACTTAAAACTAAAAGATTACGTTCTCTCGCGCAAACTCATTCGGGAGTGGTGACTTTTCACGTATTCCCAACTTCTGAGCCTGCTCGCCTGAAGTTATGGTTGATTGCTCTTCGGCTGGATATCAACACGCCCATTACCGTATTAAAGTTGTTGAGGGTCTGCAGTGATAATTTTTCCCCTGATGATTTTACATGCCCAGGAGAGGATCACGTACGACTTAAACCATCAGCTGTGCCTATGGTTTTCCACATCCAACTGAGGTATGTGAACAAGATCTTTGTATGTGTCCTTTTTATTTGTAAAGCTGCCCTTACGAAAAGTAACAAAATAAAATGTAAGTTTTGATGTAGTAAAATGTTTTTTTAGTGGTTTACTTCCATTTGTATAACAACTGTTGTACTACAGGCACCATGTTTAAACTACGCCACCGGATGCCGTGTGCATGCTCAAGGCACTTGGACATAGTGGTGTATTAGAGGTAAAAAAATCATATAAATACTGTTCGGTTTCTCGCACAAACCGATCGTTTCATGTCTTAGGATCAATGTGTCGTCACGAGCCGCAGGGTTTCATTTGGATTTGTCTGTGCATGTTTTTTTTACTCTCATAGATTTTGTTACCATTGACATGCATTATACGACTGACAGACGGCAACAGTTGGAGTTAACAATCATAATTTGTGTTCTACTGAAGAAACAAAGTCACCTACATTTTGGATGTCCTGGGGGTAAGCAGATAGACAACAATTTTTTAAAACAATTTTCATTTTTGGGTGAACTATCCCTGCATTTTTTACTTCTTGTGCATGGTTATACTATTTATTTTAAAGTCGCAATGAAACAAGCATTGGCAGGTCTTTTTTATTCTGACAGGGACTTAGTTTGATGCATCGGTTGTTTATTGGGTGGAGGCAGATCTAAATCTAAGCTTGCAGTCGATTTTGAGAAGGGGGTGGAGTTTATATAAATAAATGTTTGGAGAGGTCCAACATACGTCAAATGTGTCATGTCATCAGAACATCCAGTTATGACATTTTGATAAAATAATAATAATAAATGATATGCATGGATGACAATCATTCACAATAAGATCAATAGCATGAATTTAGAAAATAACGTACATTTCCATCACTGTAAAGAAGAATTGTTAGTTTAACTTAATGTAAGTTACCTGGCTGCCTTAAAATTGTTAATTCACTGAAATTAAAAATTTGAGTTAATACAATGAAGGTGATTGGTTTAATCAACAGAAACTCAAAATATTATGTTATCTGAACCACATTAATTATCTAAGTTGATTTGACAAAAGAAAAAATGTGATAAATCAAGAATATAATTTTTTACAGTGATTTCATGTCAACTTTATCATTTATGAATTGTCTCTATTCACTTCCGCTGTAAGTGCTTCACTAACCCAAATTGATTGTGCCACAATATTATGACACAAGTGCTGTCGATTAAGCTTAAAATGTACTAAACCCATATTATTCCTTCTAGTTTATTATTTTTTGTGCTAAACTAAAGGAAGGACTAGTTGTCATTCTCTTTACCATGGCAGTTTGAGTTTGTCCCCCACACCAGACCTCTCAGCGGCGTAATGAAAACAACCATATCCCAGCATACCCCACCCTCTAGCATGAATAATTGCATTTTGATGGGATTACATTTGTTTCCCAATGATCTGTTACAATAGGGATTGTTAGTGTGATCTGTGAGGACACTTTGAAAGGGCTCTTAGGCAAAGGAAACACTATGTGTGGGTTGCTGTTTGTTGGCCCGGCTTTAGAAGTCCATGTAGGCCCCTTGTCTCCAATTTTCCGCCCTGATTGGTCAGAATGAGTAGTGACTCTGTTTTGATATGGCCGCACAGTCCTGGAGTTGTACCACGTCTGCTGCTCCCAGCAGAGACAATCAGCATTATGAACAAGGGACTCGAGACATGACATCATCTTACACTCTGTAAATATTTACATGTAGCAGACGTGTAGGCAAACACCATGTCAGTTGTAGTCAACAGTAAAATGACGTTTACAGTACTGAAAGTGTGGTTTATCCTCTCAGTTTATTTATTTTATTATGTTATCAATCAAATTGGCTCTATATTTTCAGATATTATAATATGATGGTTTTAACATGGATTGTAAATGCACAGGACATTAAGGCTTGTAAAGAATGAGCATGTAAATTACAGGAAAAATGGCAGGACACATTTATGACTTTTTAAACAGATTTACGTAATTAGCAAAATTATAATCAATATTAATCCACTGTTGTTGCTCACTGGATCACATCATACTAAAGATGTATTTATCAATATGACATTTCATAATATTATGGTCTTATTGGTCATTTTTTGAAATCTTGCAGATATGAGGTTTGTGCTAGCTGGAATTTATTATAAATCCATCCATATTTAACAGTTTCTTAACTGCTTGTCCTGTGTAGGGTTGTGGAGATGCTGGAGCTTATTAGCATCTTAGGCCATAAGCTATTATTAAAAATAAAATAAAGTTCAACAATGATTTATTTTAATGTTCAAAGTTTAATACGCACACAAAGTTTTAGGCCAGTGGTGAAAAAGTAAGGCGAGGTTGATTTATATTAAGCCTCTAAAGGAACAGCTCTTGAGAAAACAAATGAGAGTAAGAATGGAGACCCTTCCCAAATTGAGTGATGGATTTAGAATAATCAGGGGGAAACAAAGAACCATTAACAGACAGGATCCATAGTACAGAGCTCTGGTTTACACCACCACCTCCACCCACTCATAACCCTACACCCACATACAGTACTGAACCACACCTCTAACTGTGAAAGAGAGCACAGGCCAGCTCACTTTCCACTGTCTCTCAGTCTAATGGATAGAGGCAACCTTTATCCATTTACCACATTAGTGTTTTCAAATGAGAGTCATTAGTGTCAAAGCCAAATATTGACTTAAATTTCTCAAATAATGGAAACTACTTTCCTAAACGCCTTACTACACATCCCTACTTCACTGAGACTGATCGTGGTTTAAAATTCTGAGCCAGTGAAAGAAATTACAAGTATCCTGGAGAGTCTGAACAGTGCCTCAGTGTTGCAGGGTTGCTGGCAGCTGCAGACTTCAGGTCTGTGCATCCTGAGGCTCTATCCCGCAATGTAAAGCTCTTTCCCAGCCTCGGGTACCCTGCCCTCTGGTCACTTGCTGAGTCAGGGCTTCGGTTTGGATGAACTCTGCAAAGCCCACGTGGCCAGTCAAGTGGATGAACTATGCAAAGCCCACGTGGCCAGTCAAGCCTAGCCAAACGGCAGATGAAAGGGCAGGAGCAGACGTGATCGATTAGAGGCCGCACCGGAGGCAAAGGGTTACCCACATACACCCACACAAACACTCACCCCCACATACAACAGAAGAGAATCACATTTTAAGGTTCAAACAACCATAAGGAAATCACGCCATGCAGATTAATGTTTCACCATATTCTCAGTAAGATGTTTTCTATTCCAGCAACCCTGCAAAGGACAAAGCATAGGATAATAAATGGAGAGATGGATGTTTTCTATTATTTAGAGCAGAGCTTTTCAAACTGGGCTCTGGGGGATCCCTAGGGGCCTCAAGGGGGTGCTAGATGGTTCACAAAACATTTTTAAACTCTACCTATACACCAATCAGGCATAACATTATGACCACTGACAGGTGAAGTGAATAACACTGATTATCTCTCATCACGGCACCTGTTAGTGGGTGGGATATATCAGGCAGCATGTGAACATTTTGTCCTCAATGTTGAGGTGTTATAAGCAGGGAAAATGGGCAAGAATATGGATTTGAGAGTTTAACAAAGGCCAAATTGTGATGGCTAGATGACTGGGCATATCCAAAACTGCAGCTCTTGTGAGGTGTTCCTGGTCTGCAGCGGTCAGTACCCTGCAAACATGCCCCTGCGGGGCCCATGCTGGCTTTTTGCAGGCACAGTGGGCTAGGGCCGGGCCACACCAAACCTAAACAGGCCGTGTGCGGGCTTGCCCAGTCGAGGCCCACAGCTCTGGGCTCACTGCAGGCTCTCTGTGAGCAGTCCGCACTAGCGAACTGCCCACATTAAGCCCATGATGGCCCAGAGCAACTTTTGTACCTTTGGGCCAATGCAGGTTTTGTGTAGGCTCTGTTTGGCTCTGTTTTATTAATACAATAACAAAACAGTTCAATGATAAAACGGTCACATGACCAGCAGCAACAGAACATTAAACGCCAACAGATCTGTCTAGATCTCAGCAATTACAATCCAGTTTGACTATTTCTTTCATACAAAACTTTTAGATGTTGATGTTTTATTGAAAATAGTTTTAAAGTCACCGTTATGGAGGTGAGCGTTTGCTTTAGTTGGGCCCTTGCCCCTTGACTTTTCAGTATCAGTTGGTCTCTGATTGTTATAACTCTGTGTTTCTGAATCACTTTTATTATAACAATGATTATGAGGGAAATCCTGCTTGAATGAAATTAATTATTTATTGATGATTCAATCATCATGTAGTGGTCAGATTCAAAGAGATTACTATTTTACAGAGTGTGATTTAGGGAACATTTGAGTGGTAAACACTCCTGCCAGTCATTGGCCATTTCTTTTTTTAATGGTCATTAACCTTTATTTTCATTAGTGGTAAATGTGTGGCACCCTGTGCTGCTAGGTTTATTGTTGTAGATGAATAGTGTGGGACCAATGAGGGATTCCTGGGGACTAAGTGAGGGCTGCCAACGTTTTGCCAATGAGCAAATTCTCAGGGGCCCTGCGCTGGCAACCTGCTGGGGGCCAGTAAAGGGCCAGTGCAGGCTTGTTTGCAGAGTATCTAACAAAAGTGGTCCAAGGAAGGAACAGTGGTGAACCATGGCCCGTGTGGTCCAACCAATAGACGAGTTACTGGAGCTCAAATTGTTCAAGAAGTTAATGCTGGTTTTGATAGAAAGGTGTCAGAATACACAGTGCATCGAAGTTTGTTGTGCATGGGGCTGCATAGCCGCAGACCAGTCAGGGTGCCCATGCTGACCACTGTCTATCAACGAAAGCGCCAACAGTGGACACATGGGCATCAGAACTGGACCACGGAGCAATGGAAGAAGGTGGCCTGGTCTGATAAATCATGTTTTCTTTTACATCATGTGGACGGCCGGGTGCATGTGCGTCACTTACCTGGAGAACACATGGCACTAGGATGCACTATGGGAAGAAGGCAATTCAGCAGAGGCAGTGTGATGCTTTGGGCAATGTTCTGCTGGGAAACCTCGGGTCCTGCCATCCATGTGGATGTTACTTTGACACGTACCACCTACCTAAGAATTGCTGCAGTTCCCTTTTATGGAAATAGTATTCTCTGGTGGCTGTGGTCTCTTTCAACAGAATAATGCGCCCTATCACAAAGCAAAAATCATGAGATTTATCGTTATTATTTATCATGACAAAACTAGTTTGTATATAGTTTTCACCACTGATAAAAGTAAATGTTTCTTGAGTACCAAATCAGCATATTAGTATGATTCCTGAATAATCATGTGACACTGTAGACTGGAATAATGACTGCTGAAAATTCAGCTTTGCCATTTCTGGAATAAATTGCATTTTAAAATATATTAAAATAGAAAAGCTATATATATTTAATTTATTTTAGGAAGGAGGTCTCTTGCAAGGGGACCTTGGCATAAAAAAATCCCGATTTAGAGTGCAGAATGAATGAGAAATCTGATCCATTATTTCACATACAGCTAGTGAAAATTTCTCAATAGGCCCATGGGTGCAGTGGGTTGTGTAAACACTCTTCTAGCAGTTCTTCTTGTCACTGTCAGATTTGAAAACATGCTGATAGGGGCTCAGTTTATGGAGCAAGGGTCAGAGATCATAAGCATCCTGAAAGAAGACAAGTCTTAAGGTGGCAAAGCATTTATTAACTCCTCTGTGATTGGCAGAATGGGATAACACTATGTTGAGAGGAAAGTGTCAGAGAGATACCTAAGCTCTAATTCTTGAATCTGCTACCTTAATGAATAAACATCTGGTGTGGATGGAACAGTATCTGTAAGTGTCACACAAGTAAGCTTGGGGGTTTTTAAAATACAGCATAAGAACAGGAAATCACACGTTCTACTTTGAAATGCAAAATAATTCATGTAATTTGATCTGAATCCGATTCAGAAAGAGCTTTATTGGCTAAGTGCACTCACATACACAAGGAATTTCTTTTGGCTTGTAAGAGCTCTGAGCACTTAAATATATTATTTACAAGAAGAGAATAGGAATAAACATCTACACAGAGTAAACAGAACAAAAAACGAACATGAAAGTGTGTGCAAATTGAGTAAGTGTATCGCAACAGTATAAATATATATATTTATTATACTTACTGAAGCGTCATGTTGTCTGGTGAAGTAGCTTTACACAGTTGACAAGATGCTCCAGCTGCAGTGTCACACTTCACCAGACAGTCATTGTGCCAAACCAGCTTTCAACGGTCACTTCCACACTCAAAACTCATTTAAGGGATATTTCTCCCAAAAATGAAAATTCTGTCATCATTTACTAATTTAGTTACATACCAGACTTCTTCATCTGATATTTTTGAAATTTTGAGAAATGCATCAGTGTTGGAAGTCAACGGACATCATAGTTGTTTGGTTGCCAACATTCTTCAAAATATCTCCCTTTGTATTCTACAGAAATAAAAGTCAAACAGGTTTGGAACAACATAAGGGTGAGTAAATGATGACAGAATTGTAATTTAATTTTGGATGGACTAAATTAAAGTAATTTTATTTTATCCATATTGCAACTATTCACACATCAGCAACAAAATGCTGTTAAAATCCAACAGTAATTTTCCAAAACTATCTGTCCAATTTGACCAATAAAAAACATGTGATTTGTGACAAAAGTGATTAAGTGTGGCTGGTGTAGCTCTGCTAGTTAACTTTTTTATGGCAGAAAAAGTAAGAGAAGTATTCTATATGCTATTCTGAATTCAGCCAGGGTATTTGACAGCAGACTTTGTACCTCAAAGGTCCTGTACATGCACAAAGAGATGATGTGATCTTCTAATATATAAATGAAATCATAAGTTGATAACATTAATTAATCTTATTTCAATCAACTGCTCATCTTTCATATACGTTTTTTGCAACTGCCAAACAGCACATAAAAGAATCGTGAATAATCTATCTATCCTGCCTTCAGGAAACGACCTGAGGAAGATACCTTAATAGACAGGATGTTATGTAAACATTGAAATTCAATTGTGTCTTGATCCCCTACTCTGTATATTGTAGATAAGATATTTTTCAGGTTTCAGACCATTATTTCTCTTTACAGGTGAGCCTCTAGAACAGCAGCACATGTACAATCATTTACTTTTTTTTCTCCATCAGACAACTAAGGACATACAGACATTCACATGTGCGTTAGACAATAATGAGGATTTGATGTCACCGGAAAGGAAGATTAAAGGAAGGGAGCGCCCCAGTTGCTGTTTCATCTGAAAACATTATTAAAAAACAAGAGTGATCCCTCTAAGCCTTCCGTCAGTGATCAGATGAAAGGTGGGCAGATTTAGTTGCCTGCAAAGCAGCTGAGGACATGACCTCTACCCTTTCGAAGTTTAGGCTATTCGAGTGTGCTATTAGTATACTTCTTTTAAACAAAAAAGTAAGAAAGTATAATTTCAGTGTACTTTTTATATACTTCTCAGAAATATACTTTATGTAGACCTACTTCTCAGAAATATTCTGAAAATTGCACTTAAGTACTTAAACTAAAAGAAAAGACTAAGTTTGGCCTACTTGTATCCAATCTTTTGATCGAGATACAAGTAAAAAAGTATTAAAAGTATAATTAAAGCTGCAGTCCGGAACTTTTTTAGGTTAAAAATTACCAGCAAGCGTTCAAAACTATCTCCTTATCTTAGCCCGATTCACAACGGTAAGCTTGTAATAATGTTTTATAATAAGAGCGACCTGGTGGATTTCCGCGGGAAATTCGAGCATGCAGCAGTTTGTCTTTGCATCATTATGTCACATCTGTAAACAGAAAGGAAGGAGTTCCAGCAAGTAGTTATATCATGTGAGGATACTGTCTGTAGCGGATCATTTATAGCCTTTTCTCAAAGCAGCTGAAATAGCTAAACTTATCATTTTGATGGCGGATTGTAATCCAGAAAGGTCCAAATGACAATCATCATTAACCCGTAGTCAAAAGCAAAAGACTTCGGACTGTGGAGTGGCTACAGATATTGAAATGTATAGGTAACGCTAATACACAGTCACGCAATGCTGATGTTGTTAACATTAACAACTTGAGAACAAACTATAACAATAATAATAATTTGCAAATTTTTTGACGTGATTCGATCCAAGCGATCGTTAGATTTAATCACCATTGGCAGCACGATTTATTGTAGGCCTAATGTTTTTTTTTCCTTAGTTGGTCAGAACAAAAGTGGCAGAAATGTTACTTACCTGTTCAGCTGATATTTTCCAGTAAAATTCTTATATTGGTCATACTTTCAAGACGTAGAATCTGTGATTCTGAAGTACAGTATCCACACCGGTGTAGTGATTGACAGCA
Source organism: Elopichthys bambusa (assembly GCA_037101425.1). Classification (NCBI taxonomy): domain Eukaryota; kingdom Metazoa; phylum Chordata; class Actinopteri; order Cypriniformes; family Xenocyprididae; genus Elopichthys; species Elopichthys bambusa. The sequence continues at coordinate 21,305,087 of CM074432.1, forward strand.
AACATTAGATTCATCCGCTGAGGAGTCATGCCGATCCACAACGCACGTAACGATAACAATTCCGCATGTGACTGCAATCGTAGGTTGCAAACAGAGATGGCGACAAAGAGGAAAAAATGCCAGACTGCAGCTTTGAGTTAAGTAGTCTATGAAATAATTTTTCACATAGTTTTACATACTGTCTTATAAACTTACGTTGTTTGAAAATATTGATTTATAAAGAAAACAAATATGTTAATAATTCTAAGAATTTGATTTTTTGTGTAGGCTAGACCACTGTGTAGTGTAGGAATTTACTTCAAATGTCTTTCCCTGCCATAGAGTACCTCAGAGATATTGTGTTTTTGTAGGCCAACCCAGAAGTTAGCGGCGCACGGGTTCCCTCGATCGAAAACCTATGCATTTTTTCCCATAGACTTTTGGAAAATCGCAAAAATAAGCTCTGTGTTTAACAAAGGGTTATGACACTTGCACGTTTTGTCTATCAAGATAATCTTTACAAGTTAACACAACATTTATACATTTTGAAGCCTAAATAAAGTCGTCAGATATAAAAAGCTAACAGTAGGCTATAAACGGACTACAGCACACCATGGTCGCGGATCAACGTCACCACCACCAAGCTTCCTCAAACTTTTTTTAAAAAACAACTTTTAAAAAAAAAAAAAAACATGCTAATTATGATCTGGGTTGTGTATGAATAGTTATTCACTTTAAAAAAAAAAAAAAACTGTCCAAATGTCCTGTTTGTCATGATAATGTTTAAAGTCCCTGCCAAAGAAAGGAGTCTCTTTTAGCAACTTGTTAGCAACCACTGTTTTTAAGACACAATAAAGGTTTAAAAAATCACAAGTGGGTTATAAATGGTGTTTTATGTCGTAGCTCAAATCATGAAAATATTTAGAGGCTTTGTTAACCACAGACCTTATTTCAGGCAATTTAGCAAAAGCCCATTCAGTAAAACCCACAGACTTTAGGGCAATGGAACTAGAAGTCCTAAAATGCTAACTCGCTTCCGGGTTTTGCATACAAAAACACGTAATCTCTGAGGTACTCTATTGACTGAATTGTCAGACTATCAGTGTTCTCACTGTTTTACGGTAGGGGGTGCTATTACACATCTTCTGAAAGAGTACTGAATCTTCGCATCAAAAACACAGGAGAAAAAGAAGCTGAAACAAGTGATAGAAGATTGTTCACACAAATGTAAAATAACGCGATTGTCAAACATTATGTAAATCAAAACTGTCTAATATTACTGAATGAAATGTCGACCCAGGACGAGCTATAGGACTGTGAAGCTTTGAGGGTGTCGATGGATGCGATCTACTCTATCTGTGTTCTGAATCCCAACCAGACGTAGTATTTGAGTTTTTCAGCTTTTTGTTCAAAATGTTGCCTTTTTATGAAACTTACCCACATTCAAGTGTTGATTAAAAAAAGGATGCATGAAGCTAGAATAAAATGTTTTTAAATACTTAAAGTACAGTTAAAGGTATATTTCAAATATAAAAAAATGATAGGCTACCTAAATAGAAACATAGTAATAGCCTATACTTAAAATGTAAAAATAATATATAAATAGTAAACTAAAAGAGTAAAGAAAACTTACAAGTATACTTGCAATATAAAACTACTAAACTAGTAGTTTACTGAGAGTATACTTCAGTGTACTTTCTAAACCTAAAAATTGTACTACTAGTATTAAAGTAAAAAACTACTAGTATACTTATAAGTTTACTTGAAGTACATACGCAGTACAAATGAGAAACGTAGTTCTGAACTAGTTTTGCACTTAAAGTTTACTACTGTTACACTTATAGTACACTTAAACGTATACTTTTTATATACTAAAGTGGACCAATTTGGTCCCAAGCAGTATTGAAATAGTACACATACAAGTTTACTACTAGTACATTTATATTAGTATACTTACTACATAAAGTATACTTAAAATATACTTGAACATTACTTATGTATTCTTCATAAAATGAACTTGAAATATACTTCTTTTTCGTAAGGGTCCTCACCGTCAGGTGGGCCAAGCTTTTTATAGATCCTATTATGAACAATTCATCCCTGCATGTTTGTTTTTATTTTGTTTTTGCTTTGTTTTTTAATTGACCTTGTAATGTTTAAAATGTCATAACTGGACCTTCCAATGAAAAAAAAACATGCTTCTCTCTGGTGACTTATGCAGAACTTCTCTAATCATTAAGCTGACTAAAACTCTGAACCCTGCAACGGCCAAGTCCCCATCCTAAATTTGCTTTTTCTTTTTCAATTTCAATAATCCATTACACATGGATGTGTCACAATACTGAAAAAAAGATCTATTTCATTGTGACTTTAGCCCCTCAGTCCCTGCTTAGAGATGGAGCACTTTTTTAACTCTTTCCCCACCAGCGTTTACTAAAAAAGTTGCCAGCCAGCACCAGCATTTTTGATCACATTCACAAAACTTTCATGGCCCGCAGAATATTTTGTTGTATGAACATGTAAACAGTCAATATATCAACAGAAAGAACACAGAAAAATAAAAAATATATATATATATTCTATCTTTATTCATTCTTTTTTTATCAACACTTGATTGTGGGTAAGTTTCATAAAAAAGCAACATTTCAAGCAAAAAGCTGAAAAAATTGAGTTTTTGTCAGACTTTGTCCAGACAGAGTTCAGAACAACGATGAAAACGTATATGTGCGTAAGCAGCTTCTATCCATTCCTGGTTTATGCAAATCTTTTTCTTCACTTGTTTTTGGATTTGGAGATGTACTATTTCAGCAATAGTGCTCTCTTTACCTTATAACAGTGAAAACATGGATTGCTGGAAAAGCTTGTCAATGGTTGTATCAAAAACGACAGAAAATCACATCAATGGTGGGGAAAGAGGTAATGGCAACACATACTGTATGTGCCTCCTCACAGCTAACACACTCTCATAGCAAACTGGTGGCTAATTTGTAGTTTCATTAATACAGTTTTATATGATTTGCTTATACACTCCAATGATTGTTAGGTTTAGGGGCGGACTTTAATGCTTTCTTTTTTTTCACCCATAAGAATCACATTGTACAAATACATATGAAATTGCCATTCTCTTTAGATCAGGTTGTTACAGACCAGTCAGCTGCCATATCTTTTCTAAGTAATTAGCTGCTCACCATCTCCCTCCAGTGGCAATGTCTTGAATGATGAGTCTTTGGTGTGATGACACCATTCTTGAAACATTTCATGATTCAGCGGTTTGAAGGAGCCCCACTCAGGCATGAAGTCTGTCGGACTGCGAGGGCTGTTTATGGTGAGCTGTGCAGAACATGCAACTCCAAGCTTGGCAGCCTGAGAGGATGTGTATACAAGAGACAAGAGGGGCCTCTTTCCGTTCTTTGCTCATGACTTTATCTATACCAGTTCTCATCACTGACTCTTTAGAGCTGTTGCCAACAACTAAGATCTCGTTCTGACAGGGAATACCCTTCTCTCGTGACTCCCTCAGGCACCCCCCTTGCCATAAATTACTCAACCCAGCACAGGAAAGTGTGTCTACACCTGTGTTATTGGTAGACTCCCTCTAGGATGGTAAGAATGTGCTTCAAAGAGCACAACATCTGCAGTATGGGAAGGTCATGGTCATGCCTGACCCACATTTGGCACTAAGCTAAACCTTCTCTTATTTCCCATTCTTTATCTTTCAATCTCCATTTGTGGTGCCTGTGTTTTCACCCTATTTATCCTCTATTGGCTGTCTTAAGTATGTTTGCTGCTGTCTCATGTTTTTTTTTTTCCATCTCTCATTCATAATAATTACTTAAAGCAGAAACCTTCCAGTTCCAGGGGCTATAGAGGAACCCGTATCACGGAGCAAACAAATCATTTTGAGCATGTCTGCACTCGAAGAGCTTATTCAAAGGAGTCAAAGTGAAAGGCCCAGGAAGATGAAACTGTTTGTTTGTGTGTGTGTTCCTTTAGCTCCATATTCTGTTTCCTGCTCCTCTTTATCCCATATCCTGTCTGGTTCAAAGCAAAATATAGGGTTCTCTGCATTGTTTTTTTCTTCATCCCAATCTGTTTTATTTACAACTTTTCCTTATTCTGCTGCCTCCCCTGCACTGTAAAAAAAAAAAACCTCCTAATTTTACAGACATTTATGGTCATTTTCTTTTATTTTAAATTATACTCAAAACTCTGTAAAATTACAAACAATGTATGTAAATTAACAACTCGGCTGTTATTTTAAGTATTATGACATTAATGAAAAATTACAGTAATTCACATACTTTTTATACAGTATTTTTTCTGTTTTATTAAATTACAAACAAATGTATGTAAAATGACAAAAATAATCAGTAATTAAACTGTAACAAAACAGTTAAATGATAAAGCAGTCAAATGAATGGCAGCCAAACAAAAACCATAAAATTAAAGTAAAATATCCTAATTTAAATAAAACACACACACACAAAAATGTTAAAAAAAAAAAACTTTTATTTTATAGGCATTTCTTGATTTGATTTAAATAACTAGCAACAACAGAACATTAAACACTCACAGATCTCTCAAGATCTTAGTATCTTCACTTATTACAGTCTAGACTTTATTTCTTTTATACAAAGGTTCATCAATAATCAACATATGAATCTCAACAATGGTGACAATCAATAAAGCTTTTTTTGTGACTTTAGTAGCTTGTTTTGTGATGTTCAGAGTCGATCTGAATTTTTTTTTATTGTCACCATTATTGAGATTCATACGCTGATTCTTGATGTCTGTGTGAGTCTCCATAACATTGACAAAACAGTTTCTGCAAAATGAGCTCATAAAATTGTTTATGGTATTACAGTGCTGCAAAAGTATTATCGTGTTAAATTGCAGCTAATGTTAAACAATTTAGTCAGAGACTGGTTTCTGGTAACAGTGAATCAGACCACTTTATGATGACTAAACCATCACTTAAAAAGTGACCAACATCATTTGAGGATTTGTTTTGTTTTTTGCCATAACAAACATGTATCAGAAACACTAATGTTAAAGAGTCAAGGGTCAAGAGCGCAACTAAAGCAAGCACTGACCACCAGAATGGTGACTTCAAACTTTATTATTTTATTTAATAAAACATCAATATCTAAACCTCTGTTAATTCTCAATAATAACTTTAGTATGAAATAAAGTCTGGATTGTAATAAGTGAAGATGCTGAGATCTTGAGAGATCTGTTAGTGTTTCATGTTCTGTTGGGATTTAAAGGGTTTCTGTATCGTCTGTTTTGTGGGTCACCGCTGTGCTGGAGAGTAGAGCCTGTGCTTCAGTCCAGGATGAGCCAGAAAACATTGATGTTGTGTTGCATGTTGCTTTATTTCAAAGGCAGTAACATATAGATTCATTCATTCATTCATGTGTGCTCTTTTTGATTAAACACAAGAGATTCATGTTTTACAGTGTAAGTGTGTTTTGTTAGTAACAATTCAGCACATATCTGTAAAACAGCAGTGCTTTTTTTGTATAAGTGTTTAGCACTTTTTTAAATTAGAATATTTTACATTTATTTTACAGACTTTGATTGGCAGCCTTTGCTGAAAGTCTTTTTTTTTTTCTTTTTTTTTTAAGATTGTTTTGCAGTAATAATTAAGGTGTTTTAATTGTAATAATTCAGGGAATACCTGTAAAACAAGTGTTTTGCTGTAGAAGAAGTTTAATTTTAAGGTTTTTGTTTGGCAGCCGTAGCTTTTTTTTTTTTTACAGTGTGCTGTGAAGCTTTCTTAGGGCCCTGCTGCTTCAGAACTCGTAACACCCACCTCCACCCCTGCACATGTGTAGAAAACATTATGGTTAACATCCTCCTCATGGGGGCATCCGTAGCAAGTTCAGGGATAAGGTTTCCTCAAGCAGGTAGCACTGCATGGAGCCCAGCCAAAGAGGACTGGAGGGAGATTTTAACAGAGATCATGTTTGATTGTGCCTGGTCCAGTAAGATTCCCTCGTGCAGGCGCCTGGGAGTGTGAAAACAAGTATCTGTTAAACCCGTCATTAATACAGAACATTTCTGCAGCTTGCACTCCGCACCAAGGCCATATTATTGCCATTGCTTGCCAATGCTTCTGGCTGTGTTGCATGGTGTCTGTAACACTCAGGTCAGATTAATCCTGATTCAAATAGACACCTAGTATACCTGCAGCATCACTCTTAAAATGGCCAACTAAATTAGCATCCCCACATATAGAAGCTGAAAAAGATAATACAAATATGTCCAAAAATGGTGTACATCTAATACAGTGATCTCAAACGTCGCTTCTGTTATGAGCGCACTTGCCTAAATTACATTAAAAGCACTCGCGCAAATCGCGAGCGTCGATTTAAACCACCGAAACGGGTCCGATGCTATCAATAAACGTTACCAATGCTCAAACGGCAAATGTGGCTCAGCTGTGAGAGCAGAAGCGCTGCCAGGTGTCTGGCAACAAATAGAATAGTGTACAAATGTATTTGGATTGCATTTGTTCAGTAGGCTACAGTGTTGTTCAGTGCAAGTTTTTGATGTTATTTAAACTAAAGTAAGGGAAAATGTTTGCACTAACTGTTAAAAACTAATACTGTATGTAACAATGATAGAGACACTACTGTTTACATTTTTTCAAGTATGGCAAAAATATTTTAGTAATGAAATTTGAAGTAAATGAGAAATAATGCAAAGGAAAGTAAATTGTGCTTGAATGTTAAAATGGCCCTCCTATGAGGTGTCAATCACAGCAACGGACCCCAGCCAATTTGAGTTTGAGATCCCGATCTAATCTGTTGGACAAGGTTTGGGTTTAGCACGTTTTAAGCTTATTTACCATACAGTAACAATAAACATCCACATCCAGTAACAATGAAACCTACATTATAACAAGGGATTATAACAATATTCCTGAGGCACTAGGAATTTAATCATTCTTATTTAATAATGGTTCCATTAATGATTCTTTTAAATTGAAAAAGAAATATAATTATGTTGCCAAATGCTGGGATTGTTCCAAGAAAAAAAAGAAAGAAAAACAAAGAAAAATGTGTTATTTATTGAATAAATTCAAGTCGCACATTTTTACACCAATTCCCTAGGATAAAACCATGGGTCCAGCCACATCCATTGAATTCTGTGCATTAACTTGGAACAAGTTAATTTCCAGGCCTTACTGCACAAGGAAAAATCGATAGGATATTTCTGGTCACATCCACTTTCCTAGATATTCTAAACTGTTCTAAAAGCGCAAACTGATATCTTTGCTCAGCCTCCTAAACTTCACGATGCATTTAATCCAGGAAGGCTGCCCTTTCATTTCACATCTCCTCTACCTCGTGTCTTTGATTCACTCTCTAGAAAACGAGTGTCGGCCCGCCAGGCCCCACTCTCCTCCTCCCTCCGCTCAGCCACACATTGCAGCTTTTCCCGGCACCACACCCCATACAACAGTGCCCTCCCCTCTCAACGAATGCCTTCCCCCTTAGCGTGAGGTTGCCTCTGCTAGTGAGGCAGGCCCAGATAACACTTCTTTCTCCTTCTGCTGCCTCTAAACTTTTCCCCCATTAGTGGCCTAGAGATCCTTGAGCAGAACCTAGCATGAGGATGCCTCTGTAGACAACTTTGGCCCTGGAGCCTTCCCCTCCTAACTCTTTTCCCCAGCCTAGATCGTCATTTTCCCTCTTCTATGCAACACAGATGCTCATACCACCGGACGCCATTGCTTTGGAACCACACCCTGTCGCCAGCAACATCAGAGCACAGATTTTATTCGAAATTCAGGCTACTGGCTCCAAGGCGGACCCAACCCCAGTTCTTCACCATTCAGAGCTGATCTTCCCATAAATCACTCACTAAAACCCCTCCTCGATGCCTCTCTCAGTTTCATTCTTCAAGCTGTTTCCCCTAGAACCTTCCAATCCTTCCTAATCTCATGGAAGGGTTTTAAAGAGGTCATGAATTGAGAAATCTAATTTTCCTTGAGCTTTTGACATATAAAAGGTCATCAAACTACAAGAATATACCGTAAGTTTCAGAACTGAAAGCTTCCTTGTTAGTCCAAAAACAGCTTTTATTTAAACCAAGCCCAGATTACGACAGGTAGTGGAATGTGCCTGTTTATGAAAGACCACCTCTGCGGAAGAAGATCAGCGCCTACTTCTACTACCGTGTTACCAGCTCAGTTTTCTCAGGCAAATTCTACACAGGTGTTTCCTCACACTCCCGCAGGAGCTCAGTTTCTCCAGCAAAAAAAATCGACACTGCTGTTCACCCACGCTCCTGCAGGAGCTCAGTTTCTTTGGGAAAATTTTCTCCCCTTGTACAGCAGTGGTGTTCCCTCAGAGCCATCTGCTTTCTAATCGCTCTTGCAGTACTTATGTCATATACTGATTAGATATCAATAGTTTATTTGTAAAATTAAGGATGGTCCAAAGCACTTGAATTGTATAGAATTTTTTTTTTTTTTTTTTTTTAAAAGCTTTTATTTCATCATGGCTAAATATTAAAACAGGTGAAAAGTACATAGTCTGCACACCTTCACGTTGCGGCTGATTTTGCCTTCGTCAGGATGTGTGTAACAAGAGTTCATTTTTAGCAGCAATTAATTAGTAAAACGTTTTTTTCCCCAAAGAGCACAGAGACTCATACTTGACATTTATTAGAAAGACTCCTCAAATGTTCAGTGCTTCTCTGTATAGAAGCAAATTTAAATATAAAATTGGTCACAATGTTTGGTATGGTGTGAGGAACACAAGTTTTGCAGTCTTTCCCACAACAAAACTCCCCTCTGGCTGCCTGCATGGCCTTATCTCTCTATCCTTCCAAAAATTACATCATACTTTCAAAATGGATAATGGGCTCCATCAGTTCACAGTTAACATGGTAATAATCACCGTCAAATCGGACCACTCACTGGTGACTAATCACACCGCCAGAGACACACAAAATACTGTCAGAGAGGAATGAGAGGCCTGAAAATTGGGGCCACAGTTACCATTTTTCTTTTTTTTTAACCCGTCCAGTCTTCTGCTTACTGTGTGCCTCCCTGAAGTTGTCCATTTGATATTGTTCGTTCTTGTAAGATGAATCACCAAAGAGATAAAGCAAGTAACATTTGCTGGTAGCAAAAGATTTACACAAAGCAGGCCTATGAGCATGAGTCCATCTGCTGAGTGACTCACCACTGGCAACTCACCAAATAAATACATATACGGACATGTTGAAAAGTGGATTTTATTTCCACATGTTGAAAAATTGTAATAATTTTTCAGTGCGACAGTATTTTTTTATGTCAAATTAACCAGTAAAATTACTTGCAGCAATTTGCCCATTTCGATTGTCAGATCGGTGATTTCTCTCAGTGAAATTAGGTCAGCCAGAACCGGGAACACTTCCTATAACACCAGATGTACTCGTTACATCAGAAGAAGAATGGCATCTATGCTAATATTAGTCTTTCTGTTTATCCCGAGGTTTACCGTAGTCAACCGGATCCGGGCCGTATCCAGGTGAGATCGAGGACCTGCGCCTTGACACGACCACAACGCAGCCCTGAAGTGTCAGCAGAGATTGAGTCAACTAGATCATCCATTGTGAAGGTCTCATTGACACGACAGCCAGTGGCACAGTTCCTCAACAAACCGTCTGTACCGGCCTGATGAATACGATCTTTAACTGGATGGAACTGGAATAAATACTTTGAATGCTGCGATCCCATTGGACTTATGATAGCTACTTGAATCGTAACGAAGCACTGTTCGCCAGAGGAGACCTCCTCCCCTGACTGAGCCTGGTTTCTCCCAAGGTTTTTTTCTCCATTTTAACACCTATTTGCCACCTGATGTCACCTGTTGGAGTTTGGGTTCCTTGCCTTTGACTTGCTTATTTGGGGACACTTGACATTTGATATTCAACAGTGCTTTGCATCTGCCTGCATTGACACCATTTTCTTTAAGAGCTGCTGTGCAGCCAAAATGATATACCAGTTATCACTGTAAAGCTGCTTTGACACAATCTGCATTGTAAAAAGCGCTATATAAATAAAGGTGACTTGACTTGACTCTGCAGAATCAGGTAATGCGGGCTGCTGGCTTCAAACCTTCAACTAAGGTGCCACATTATATTTTCTAAATTTAGATAATATAACATGGCACCTTAGTGTACTTTGAACTCTAGATTAATGCAAATGTTGAGAGATGCAGTATATAAATCAGCTATGATGTATTCCATACCTGGTGACATCAATCTAGCATTCACAAAGTGATGTGTATTCACATTTTAAACATCAAACTTGCAACTTTAATCACATTAGCAACCTCTGGTATTTATACGCCATGTTGCTACAACAGTCGTGTGGATCTCAGGACCAGTATAGCAATATGCCAAGCACAATACCATACCTGAGGTTCAAACCTGACAAATTAATAAAAATTAGGCCATTTTTTCGTTGTGTTTGCTTTTGGAAAGGGTAATTTCAGTTGTCACACAAGCCATTTCAAACCTGATAGTAATTTGTACTCTGAGTTGTTGATTTCCTGAATTGTTTCTCTCTTGACATGTCAGACCTAATGCAATAAAGCAATTTGAATGTCATTCTAAACTACAGTTGCGAGTAAGTCTAAGAGTCTAAGTCACGAACAGCCGCAGACTGTCACCGTATGATTTGTGCATTTCACGCAACTTTATTGACTTTTTTGTTCTTGCACAGATTGGAGCGCTCCCAACATTTCAGAACGAGAAGGTTTGTTTGGTGAGATAATCTCTGCAAAAGAGGACGCTGATGGGTGTGTGTCTCTCCGACTGTGAAGTGTGTGACTAGTAGGGATTACATTGTCAATGATGGATTGTGATTTTATTCTTTCATGGACTGACTTCCTGTATATCTTATGGGGAGCCAAATATTGTCAGAATTGCCTGACGATGTAGAGTATAAAAAGTATGTGTGTGAGAGAGAGAGACAATACATGCCTATACAGAGGATAAATATTTAGATTTAACTTTCAAGAATTTTCTAATTTCCTCATTTTAAAGGGCAATAAAAGTCTAAACTGTAGTGGAGAGGTAATGAATAAAGGACACACAACTCAGAAGGCACAATATATCGGACAGGATAACTACCTTGTAACTGTCATATAAGAATGGTTACAAGCACAGTAAAGGGTCTAGACAGTGCAGGTTACAATAAACCAATGTCATCTCATTAGTACTCATTGTGGGTATTTGTATGTATAGCGTAGCTCGAGCACACATTTTTATATGTTTGCCTAGATGCTAAAATTTAGATTATTAACATATTGACAACATCTAAAATGAAAGCATTTTACATGTTAACAACTTATGTTTACATTACAATAATATTGAGTCCATGGAATTAATAGGTTGATTTTTTTAATCAATGATTAATTAAATATCTAATCCCATTGCATTTATTTAACATTCATTTGACATTTTATTGATTTAATTCTGCTCTGTATAATTTTTGGGTTAATTCAAGGATTTCATCATTTTAAAGCCTTTTGCGTGAATGGCTCTGTGCACCTTCTTTATATTAGTATATACTGCAGCTTGTGGAAAAGCTACATGTGATGAACCTTGACTCTTCATATGATTTTTTTTCTTTTATCACCTGCATTATGGTGGTTGTCAGTTTATGTTAAGGGCACAAAACAGATTTTAGTAGTAATGTGCATTGTTGAATTTACTGGTTTACATTCAAATGTTCTTGTCTGTAAATTACAGTTTGTTCTGTAAATGTATTTACAGTTTTTCTGTATTTTTTACGAAATTATTCAGGCAACCACAGCTACGGAAAACTACGGAATATTTTTTACAGTGTTTTCTAAGCAAAGAACGATTAAGTCAATCAGGGCCTTGAATCACGTTCAGTATGGGTTACCATACTTCACTTCACCTTATACATTCATTCATTAGTCTCTTGTACATTTAGTGTGCACTAATACGAGGCTGTGAGCATGAGCAAAAAGTTGCTGGCTGCAGTTCACTTAACAGCTACCGGTGTCACTAATAACAAGGGTTTCTGAATTCGACATATAGCCCCTTTTTAAACACAAAAGCCAATTCTACTGTTTTCAATATGTTTGATATGTTGATATACCATATGTTGTTCTCTCATGGCAGCTTGTTCATTCTCTGACCTCTGATGGGTGGAGTTCACTCTAGTCCCAAATTCACAGATCATTTGTCTACAAAGTCATACATCGCCCAGAATTCCCCTGGACCCCAGCATAGCAGTGCCGCTGTCTGTCAACTCAGTCCAAGTTAAGTAGAGACTGCTGTCAGCTCCCATACACTGCCACGCTGTATTGTTCCCAGTGAGCATATCCTGTGGGGAACATTTTGTTTAATATCGCAATTCAGCCTTTTAATTTCTTCGGGGAAGACTTTAAATTAAATATAAGGCGAGTGTAATGAGCCCTGTTTCCATTAGTTTCAAGACAAATCTCCTAGAACTTGGATGAGAAAAACTACTATGATATCTTAATCTAATTTCACACTACAAACACCTTAATCACTATATTCAGAAGTTTAAACACTGTTTGAGTCTGTGACTAAAGTCAGAGCTAACTTTCTAAGCATAAATGTCATTCAAATCCACCGGGCTAAGAGTCTTTGAAAAACATTTCATTCGATTTTATCTTGATGTTAGATCTCAATATATGACTACAGTATAACAACAAATAAAACAAATTTCTGTCAAACATTTCCATGAATGAATTAATAAAAACCCATCAAATTCTAACAGGATTGGCTGTGTGTTCTACACAATGAATAAGTATGAGAGTGTTTTTCTCCATATTAATGCACAATTTACCATCCACAACATCATTACACTAAGCAGACGTTATAAAGCAGCAGCCCCAGTCACATTCTGTGCTCAATGGAGTCTTGTCAGGACAGACGGTAGGATTATTTGCTGCTTTCAAAAGGACGTTTATGAATGTATAAAGAAAACATCAAGGACCTCATTTATAAAATGTTGCACAGAAACCGTCCTAAATTTGATCTTACGATCATTTCTCAGATGTGCGTACGTGTGATTCATAGAATAAACGTACACACAGAAAACGAGCGTACGCCTCTCTTGTGAAATGTGAAATCTATAAATCGCAAATGATCTTAAATTTGCGCGCAGCTGAATGGTTTCAGTTCTCCGCGTTTTAAACGACACCTAATTAATGTCATTTACATATAAAAGATCACCAGTCATCGCCCAAATCCTTGGCGAGCTGCAAGAATAGCTTAGATTTCCAAAAACCTGCAGTAATCTGACCAGGAAAAGTGCGTGCGTACTCACACTCTAAGATCAAAGCTGTGCGTACGCACGCTTTATAAATGAGGCCCCCGATTCTGGATTATGGCTTTTCTGGTGTCAGAAAAGGTGAGACAGGCAGAAGCCCTGCCAACATTGTGACAGGACACATTCAAATAAGAAAACAGATCCCAAAATAAAAAATATGATTCCTGTAATCTTCTGATGACGTCTGTCTAAAATAAATCATAATCACCCTAAAGAGAAGTGAATGTAAGGAGATGTGGATACAGATCCAGATTTTAAAAAAAACAAACAAACAAAAAAACTGGATGGTATCAACTTATATCTTCAAACAGCTTCAATTGGTTTTAGCCCAGTAATAAGTATATTTATAGAATGCGGTATATTCTGCCACCTGCTGGACAACTAGAGTTACAGAACTGGCCTCTTTATAATGAAAATACTATAATAAATAAATCTCTAAAGTATCTTTTATTATATATATATATATATATATATATATATATATATATATATATATATATATATATATATATATATATATATATATACTTTTTTTTTTTAATAAATTGTTCTCTTTTTTTACATTCTAGTTAAGTACATCAATAGGCTAAGGCCTATACCAATAGTATATATTCAAATATAAATGCTGGATAATTTGATCCCTTTATTAAAATGTAGATTTAGTTGCTATAGATTTGTCATTTGGCCATTTATTGTTAGTTTAAACATTAAAGTAGTTACAGTACTTTTCTCTACCCAGTTTTAAAAAAAAAAATATATATATATATATATAAGATAGATAGATAGATAGATATTACAGTATGTGAAATATACATATATAAGGGCTGTAACAATTAGATTAATTAAAATAACAGCCCTTTTATATATATATTTCACATATTGTAAAAAAAAATATATCTATATAATTTTTTTAACAGGTATTTTCTGAATTATTACTAACAAAACACATTCACTACAAAAGGCAAACCTCTTGCATTTAACCAAAAACAATCTGCATGAATTAATATAGCTATATGTCACTGCATCAGCAACTACACAGTTACTATCTCTGAAATAAAACAACATGCAACACAACATCAATGCTTTCTGGCTCATCCTGGACTGAAGCACAGGCTCTACTCTCCAGCACAATGGTGACCCACAAAACAGACGATACAGAAACCCTTTAAATCCCAACAGAACATGAAACACTAACAGATCTCTCAAGATCTCAGCATCTTCACTTATTACAATCCAGACTTTATTTCATATTAAAGTTCTTATTGAGAATTAACAGAGGTTTAGATGTTATACTTTATTGAATAAAATAATAAAGTTTGAAGTCACCATTCTGGTGGTCAGTGCTTGCTTTAGTTGCGCTCTTGACCCTTGACTCTTTAACATTGGTATTTTTCAGCTGCTTTAACTGTGAGGGAGAGAAAATAAAACCAGAGAAAGTCAGATCTGATAATTTTGTTTATTATTTAGTGATGAGATCTTTGTTTGGCAGCTGCTGTTGCCGGTCATTTGACTGAAAATATTTGATCATAAGAATTTTTAGATATTTGGACTGGAAACAAAACTAAACAAAATACAATTTAAGGCTGGCCACACACTTGAAAATGTTTGATATTTACAATTTGAGATCAGGGGCACTCTGTCTCAATCAGGAGCAGTTAAATAATAGTAATGACACCACACAATAGAAGATTTTTTGGACAAAAAAAAAAACATTTGCGACAAGCCTCGAATCGGGCCCTCCTCCTAAACTCCGCAGGACAGTGGCCCTCCAGGACTTTGGAGTTTGGGGTTTGGACACCCCTGATGTAGATGTAATGCAATTAATTTAAACTTAATAATAGTCTGCTGTGAAATGCATTGTGGCATGAAGCATGTCACCATTGTTGAGATGTATATTTCTATGTAACAGGGTCTATGGTTGGAAAAAAAGCTTGAAAAGCCCTGCTGCATTCAACCTAAAGCTTTTATCTGCATTCTTGCAGAAGCTAAGCAGAGTTGAGTCTGGATCTGGATAGGAGATTTCCTGAGAGACTGGGTTGCTGCAGGAAGAGGTGTTAGAGAGGCCAGCAGGTCTGATCAACCTGTGGCTTGCCCCAGTATGGTTGCAATAAGCTGTGCTGTATAAAGGGTATCACCCTGGTGTAAAATAGTCCATACAACACATCAAATATTGCCCAACAGCCCAGTACAGTCACCATAAACTGTACTGAATAAAGGGTGCAACCCTGGGGCAAAAATAATCTCTACATTACATCACATACCATGCAGTTAGTTTGTTTCACATCACAAATGAAATAGTACTTTAATTAGTTCTTACAACTTCCATGGAATCACTCTATTGTTTTTGAAAGAAGTCTCATATGCTCATCAAACCTGCATTTATTTGATCAAAAATACAAAAGAACAGTAGTATTGTGAAATTTTACTACGATTTAAAATAATGGTTTTCTATTTTAATGTACTTTAAAATATTATTTATTTCTGTGATGCAAAGCTGAATTTTAATCAGCCATTACTCCAGTCTTCAGTGTCACATGATCCTTCATAAATCATTCTAATATGCTGATTTATTATCAGTGTTGGAAACAGTTGTGCTGCTTAATATTTTTTGGAACCTATGATACTTTTTTCAGGATTCATTGATGAATAAAAGGTAAAAAAGAACAGAATTTATTCAAAATAGAAATATTTTCTAACAATATAAGCCTGTACTCATGTGTAATCAGTTTAACACATCCTTACTAAACAAAATTACTTTTTTCTATCAAAAGAGAAAAAAAAAAAAAAATTACTGATCCCAAACTTTTGAACAGTAGTGTATATTGTTACAAAATGTTTCTATTTTGGAAAGATTATATATAGTTACAAAATATCTCTAACCGCAGAAAGATTTCAAAACACACCAAGTTTTAAATGTATGTGTGTAACCTGTGCAGTTTGAACCGCTCCAAGCGGGACTCGAACCAGAGTCACTGGCATGGGAGGCGGGCCCACTAACAAGAACACCAAAGACTGCAGTTTCTAGCGCAAGTTTACCTGCACAGTTCTCACTAGCTGGTCTCAGTTACAAGTCCACCAACTAAGGCTGCATTCCACTTCACTTTTAGACATGCACTCACAAACTTCCTGAAACACTTCTCCTCAGGGGAATCCCCGCTGCTATTTTGAAGTGCGTTCCACTTCGTGAAGTTGACGAGGGAAGTTTATATGGACAGACCCTCACCCCCTCAATTTTAACAGAGGGAGCGAATCTACTTTGATGTACACTTCAAGCAGCTCTATATCCCATAATTCGACTTGATTGTGATGTGACAGCAGATCACGCTTACCTGAAGTGTATGATAGGCTATATTAATTATTTTGAGAAATGATCACATAGTAGTGTATAATATAGTAATAATGGTAAAATTTAAATTGCATAATACTTGTATCTACTTTATGTTCAGTAAAAGTTTATACTATTGATTTTTTTCCTTTTTGTAATTTTAACAGCTCATATACCTATAGGATTTTATATATTTTCTCCAACAACTCGTATGCATTTAGAATGGTGCATAAAACAAATTTCTATGTAAAAAAAAAAAGGTCTAAATAATAAATCAGCTCCATGAATTCCAAGTGATTAAGGGCTTAGTGCGCTTTATTTATACCTTACGCACGAGTTCCGCCAGTAGTGGGCATTTGTGCAACATAAGAAATGATGCACATCCGAGTCCATGAGACAGAGGGAGGTTAGCAAGTGAAGAGCATAAAACTTTGGAGTGAAACGCAGCCCAGCTCTACAGTTTGATTAATTTGTCAGACAAAACGGCAATCCAACTCCCAGTAAAGGGTGAACTGTTGATACCACTTCCACATGTTGGAAAAAAAATAAAAAATTTAATACATTACACTTGATGGGAGAAACAGTTTTTCAAAGCTTTGAAACAATTGAACCAATTGCAAAATGATTCACTGTTTCAAAGCATTTAAAACCACACACTGGTGACCCCTGCTGGTCAGAACAGCGTAAATGTAACAAACTCCTGCCAAACATGCATAAAAACACTTTTTACAAAAAATAATAAAAGAAAATAAAAATATATGAATAGATAAATAATAATAAAACACTAATCCATAAATCACCAGAAGTGTATATGTGTATTTGATTGTCAAAATATTTGGTATCTGAACAAAATTTAATGGAGATATATTCACATTTCATTTTCACAACACACTTTACAAAAAAAATATGTTCAGAGGTTAACATTTGCTCTGTTGTAAGTATAAACCCTCTGGGTTCTACTCGCACCCCCTCCGATTGGGGTCTGAACCCAGGTTGCTGGCTTAGGAAGCGGGAACACTAACAAGGAGGCTAAAGCCCTAGGTATACTTCGTTTTTTTTTTTTTTGTTTTTTTTTTTTTTTTAAACAGTCAAATGCATAGCCTTGGAAAGTATACTTCTTTTGACTCGTACACATTACCATCATCAAGATCTCGTAATAGAACATCATTGATGTCCCGTAACGAAACAAAACCAAATGTCTTTGAAATCTCATAAAAGAACAAAGAAACAAAACTGACACTGAAAACCGACCGTCTTTGAAATCTCGTCACAAAACAAAACCAACAGTTTGAATCATTTCCAATTCGACTGTCATTGAAATCTCATAACTGACCATCATTTAAATCTTATAATGGAACAAAACCGACCATCTTTGAAATCCTGCAAAGGAAAAAAACCAACTGCCATTTAAACAAAACCGACCATCTTTGAAATCTGGCAAAGGAACAAAATTGACCGTCACTGATATCTCGTACGAAACGAAACCTACCGTCATTGAAATCTCGTAATTGAACAAAACTGATGCTGAAAACCAACTGTTACTGAAATCTTGTCACAAAACCAACAGTTTGAAATGTCATAATGGAATAAAACTCATAACAAAACAAAACTGTCTTTGAAATATCGTAACACAAGAAAACCGACCGTCATTGAAATCCTGTAACCAAATAAAACCAACACTAAAAACCAACCATCATTAAAATCATTGAAATGTCGTAAAGGAACAAAACTTGTGATCTTTGAGATCTCATAACAGAAGAAAACCGACTGTCATTGAAAACTGACAGTCATTGAAATCTCGTAACCAAATAAAACCAACACTAAAAACCAAGTAATTAAAATCTTGTATTGAAACAAAATCAAATATCATTGAAATGTCGTAAAAGAACAAAACTTGTGATCTTTGAAATCTCGTAACAGAAGAAAACCGACCGTCATTGAAGTCTCAAAACCGGACAAAACCAATCGTCACTGAAATCTCGTAAAGGAATAAAACCGGCAGTCACTGAAATCTTGTAAAAGAACAAAACCGACTGTCACTGAAATCTTGTAAAAGAACAAAACCGACTGTCACTGAAATCTTGTAAAGGAACAAAACTGACTGTCATTGAGATCTCACAAAGGAACAAAACCAACTGTGACTGAAATCTCGTTAAAAAAAAAAAAAAAAAAAAAAAAAAAAAAAAGAACACAACCGACTGTAATTGAAATCATTGAGATTTGGTAACAGAACAAAACGTCGATAGGGAAAAAAACTGAGTGACATTGAAATCTCATAATGGAACAAAGCTGATCGTCATTGAAATCTCATAACCCAACAAAACCAACCGTCGTTGAAATCTCGCAAAGGAACAAAATTGACCGACATTGAGATCTGGTAACTGAACAAAACCGTCCATCACTGAAATCTTGTAACCGAATAAAACAGACTGTTGTTGAAACCTCATAAAACAAAACCAACGGTCTTTGAAATTTTGTAAAAGAACAAAACCGACCATCTTTGAAGTCTCATAACAGAACAAAAACAACTGACACTGAAAACAAACAGTCATTGAGCTCTCGTAAATCAGCAAAACCGACTGTCATTGAAATCTCATAAAGGAACTAAACTGACCGTCACTGAAACCTAGAAAAGGAACAGTACCAACCGTCATTGAAATCTTGTAAAGGAACAGCTGAGATCTTGTCACCGAACAAAACCGGCGGTCATTGAAATCTCATAACCCAGCAAAACCGACCATCACTGAAGTCTCGTAAAAGAACAAAACAGACCGTCATTGAAATCTTGTAAAGGAACAAAACTGACCGTCATTTAAATCTTATAAAGGAACAAAACTGTCATTGAAACCTAGAAAAGGAACAGCTGAGATCTTGTCACCGAACAAAACCGGCGGTCATTGAAATCTCATAACCCAGCAAAACCGACCATCACTGAAGTCTCGTAAAAGAACAAAACAGACCGTCATTGAAATCTTGTAAAGGAACAAAACTGACCGTCATTTAAATCTTATAAAGGAACAAAACTGTCATTGAAACCTAGAAAAGGAACAGCTGAGATCTTGTCACCAAACAAAACCGTCCGTCACTGACATCTCAACCGAATAAAACAGACGTCATTGAAATCTCCTAACCCAGCAAAACGTACTCGGTTACATACGTAACCTCGGTTCCCTGAGATGGACGGTGAGGACCAGCCGGCCACCTCACAGATGTCTTTAATAAAGACACCACTAGACCAGGCCCACAAGGAGGCCTTATCTCTAGCGGAGTGGGCTCATACCAATTCAGGCCCATAGAGGAGTAACAAAGAGCGATAGCGTCCACAATCCAATGCAAGAGTCTTTGCTTTGTGACCGGAAGCCCCTTGGTGCGGCCCCCAAAGCACACAAAGAGCTGGTCCGACTGCAGAAAAGGCACAGATCGCTCAATGCAAGTCCTCAATGCCTTAACTGGGCAGAGCAAGTCCAACTCACGCTCGTTGAGAGGGTAATTACCTGTGCTCTAAATGGAGTCGAGAGCACCTTAGGAACGTAGCCGTGCCTGGTTTTCAGGACGACCTTCAAGTCATTAAGCCCAAATGCGAGGCACGCAGGGCTCACAGAGAGGGCCTGCAGATCACCTACACGCTTTACTGGTGCTAGAGCCAATAGCAGAGCGGTCTTAAGCGATCGGAATCGAAGGTCAGCTGACCGCAGCGGTTCAAAGGGAGGGCCTTTGAGCGATCTGAGGACCGATGCTGGTTCCTCCAGAGTGGGGACACCAGACGAACTTGTGTTTGTCTTCCCTGATTTGTCTGATGACCTGAGAGATCAGAGCGACTGGGGGGAAAGCATAAAGGAGGAGGCTGGGCCAGTCGTGGCCAGAAGATTGGGCAGTGAGAGTTGTTTTCTGAGTCGACGTCTGCTTTTCCGAAGAATTCGGAATATATAGGGGAGCTAGTCATGGCATAGAGCTGTTAGTGGAGCATTCTGGCTGAGCATTGTCAGTGTGCGAACACCAGAAAATCCCTTGGTGCAGGAAAAGTGAGACACACGGAAACTTACGCGGAAGTGCTCACTTAGTCCTGTTTACTTGGCCCCGTAACCTTTGGTTTTCCCCATCTCAGTAGAGTGGGAAAAACAGAGGAAAACAAGGGAAGGAGAGCACTCATTCTCAATGAACGCGGCTTGCGGGGGTGAAACCGGCAAGCGACACGCTGAAAAACAGCTTGTGGGGATGGGACCAGCAAGCGGCGCACCGGGAGAAACCGGCAAACACCACAGAAATATGCTCTTTCAGATGAATATATATCATGAGTCTCACCTGAGTCGGGGGAGAGCGTCATGTCATACTCAGCTGAGCGGTGTCAGAAGTGAGACCACTCTTCCTCAATAAACGCAGCTTGGGGGGGGGCGGAGCCAGCAAGTGACACGCACAGAGGTCCAGCATAATCACAAACATTAGAGCATATGTCATGTTCAGCTGAGCATAAATGAGCATTGAGCTCACTCTCTCAGTGGGAGCGTTTGCCCCTTAATGAACGCGGCTTGCAGGGACCAGCAAGCGACGCGTTGAGAGACTCTGCATTTACAAAAACGCTGGGGAAATGTGCTCTTTCAGATTGAATATGTAACATGAGTCTCACCAAAGTCAAGGGAGAGCATCATGTCAAATTCAGCTGAAAGTCAAAATAAGCTAGCTCTGGTAATGAAAGCGCTTATCCTCGACAAACGCGGTTTGTGGGGCGGACCTTGTAAATGACGTGTTCAGAAGCACGGCATTTTGAAACAAAAGCCAGCCAGAATACACTTTAAAAAAGAAAAAAGCTCTGTATGTTCACTTGACGGAAGACGGCAGGGATTGAGCTCAGATGCTGAAGGCGGCTTGTGAGTGGTGTGCTGAACAGCTGCTAGAGAGCGACTATCCACCAAAACAGAACAGGCGCTGAGACACTAGATCAGCAGCCACATAGTGGCGCACCGTGATCGTCGTGAAAATGGCGAAGAAACTGCTCTTTTAAGTGGTTAAAACCGTTACAAATAGCTCTTTAAATCGTTCGCCGGACGGTGACAGGGGAAGCGCTGAGAAACCAGAAGCAGTTGGCTCGAGAGCGAGCAGTCTGCGAGAGCGCCGGCACTGCAGGCGGTCGGCAAGTCTCAGCTGGTCCGCTGCGTTGCCTCTTCAACAGCGAGAAGCGAGCTTGATCCATGGCGAGCAGGCAGGAGAAAACGAAGGCGTTCAGTCTCGTTATTCAGCGAAGAGAAGCAGCGTCATCGCTGAAAGAGATAGAGCTGAAATCCTATGGCGTAATGCTCGCTTGTATAGCCAGACGCTCCGCCCACTCTGGCGGGCTTTGGCGCGCTGCATCGCCATACGCCGTGCCGTCATTGGTTCAAAAAGTTTCCCAGTTTGAACCAATGGCCGTGCAGTTACACTGCGTTATTGAAAAAGTCTTCAGTATCGAGGAAAAAAGGAGTTTTTTCCCCATACACAGTATGAGCGAAGTAGGGAACCAACCATCATTGAAATCTCGTAACGGAACAAAACCAACTGTCATTAAAATATCGTAAAAGCGCAAAACATACTGTATTGAGATCTTGTAACTTAACAAATGAAAATGTGACTGACTGACAATGAAAACCAACCGTCATTTAAATCTCGTAATTAAACAAAACCGTCAACCACTGAGATCTCGTAAAGGAACAAAAGTGATTGTCATTAAGATCTAGTAAAGGACCAAATCCGTCCCTCTTTAAAATCTCATAAAGGAACAAAAGAACAAGACCTAGCGTCATTGAGGTCTTGTAAAGAAAAAAAACATCCATCATTGAACTCTCATAATGAAACAAAACTGAATTTTGAACTGAACACTAAGGTCTAAACAACATTGATTTTTACTGTAGACAAATAAAAGTCCTTTTCCCCCCCAAAACATCACTCTTAGAAACGATGTGTTAGAAATCACAGAAACTGTTTGGAATTCTTACACATTTATGGGTGAGTTTTGGAACAATACATATTGTGTTATTTATAACTCGTTCACTTGGTTAATGAGTTTAACACTAAATGTGTCAGAAAGGTTAACACAAAAAACATGTGTAAACATGTAATATTACCACAGTATGTGGTAATATTACCACAGTATGTGGTAATATTACCACAGTATGTGGTAATATTACCACAAACCACATAATGAACTCAAAGAAATAATTATATGTAGGGTTGTTTTAAATCTAGTGTTTTTTTTTCTGTGTTATGAGTAATTTAGATGTGTGACTTACTGTATTTGACATAACATTGATTCCAACTAAATTAAACTGAAAAAAGGAAGTGTTGCATATCCCACTGAAATGTACAGTAGGTACCCAATCAGGGGTGTGTTCCCCAAAGCAAACTATGGTCGCAAGTTCCGTTGTTACCAATAGAGTTCAGTGGGACTTACGACCATGGTTCACCAACTAACATCGCAAGTTCCATCGTTACTAACATAGTTCAACGATTTGGTGTTTCCCGAAACCATCGTTCAAACGAACAGTGGCAAACTGCATCACAAACCTGTATGGTTGGAACGAGCTGTGGTTAGAAGCATGATGCAGCAATTTATATTTGACACCTACAGACATGGATGCGACATCAGGCAAAATTAGGCTAAATGTTTGTTGTTGTTAATATCATTGTAAAAAATACTCTATTTGTAATAGAGTGTAATCAGGTGTCTGATTATAGGATGGGTACCACCAGGATATTGGGGTGGTTTGCCCATATGATCTCAGTATGGGTTTCTGCCTTAAAACAGTTTTTACTAAACCACTGGTATGACTGTAGTCTTCATCTCATGCAACTGTGTACATCATTTTAACAATTTTAAGTGGACCTTATTCTGCTAGCATAACTAGTGTGATTAGCATCCACTAGATGGCAGCAAAGATATGCTATTTTTTTCTTTAAATTACACCACACTGTAACTGACTCCATGTACATATCAAACCAGCCTCATGCTGCACAATGTGATGCCAAACTAAGTTCAAACATAAAGACTAAGGCACTTTACAAAGTTGGTCAGAAAATGTAAAACAAGTGTATTAACTGCTGTTATCTGTGGAATTTAACTATTTCCTGTGAGTCTCTGCATGACTAGAAAGCATATCTGAAAAAACTATCGTGAGAAAATGCATAGCAAGAAACAATTTGTAATCATTGTGATATCATGACATTACATATCTATTTTTCTCATCTCTTTTCTGAAAAGGGAGGGAAATGCCTTCAGTAAGCAGATAACATGATTCTTGCTTTGTTTCCTTTGATTAGTTCAAGCACACGCAACTTGCCTTTTAAAGTTCCTGTCAATATACAACAAAACGTTTTACTTCTCTAGAAAGGGGGGAATGTGTGGGTGTGGGGGGTGGGGTTCTTAACCAGAATAAGTGACAAAATTAGACAGAACTTCTGTCTAATTTGTGAAGTTACAGCCAAGCATAGCTTTCGTCAGAACATGTTTTAAGTGAAAATAGGTCATTTAGCATAAATAATTTCATTAATGTAACCCTGTTGAAATATATTCTTTAGTATAAGATATACAAGTTTGAATAAATAATTTCACAGTTTAATAAATAGAATTTAAGGTTAAAAAAAGTTAAGATTCATTGACCAGCAAATCATTTTGCTCAATGAGAGAAATGCCTATTGAGTAATGTTCATGGTTTAGCTACTGTATACAGCATTTAAAATGTTAAATATTTGTTGGGTAATAATATATGTGAAAATGTTTTAAAGTTGCCTGTAAGAATATGAAGAAAGAGTTACACAAATGTTTTGTGAATTTATATGAATTTATTTTAACACTGATACGCTTATTAAACGCCAACAGATCTGTCTAGATCTCAGCATCTTTACTTATTACAATCCAGTATGACTATTTCTTTCATACAAAACTTTTAGATGTTGATGTTTTATTGAAAATAGTCAATTTTCGTTATGGAGGTGAGCGTTTGCTTTAGTTGGGCCCTTGACTTTTCAGCATTAGTTGTTCTCTGGTTGTTATAACTGTGTTTCTGATACACATTTGTTTTAGCAAAAATTGCAAGAGAAATTCTGGTTAGATGAAGTTACTTACTGATGATGTAATCAATATGTAGTGGTCAGAATCACTGAGTGAAACCACCCTGCAGTGGTGTGACACACTCATTTTAGGTAGTGGAGTCTCCAGTGTTGGGGGTCCTCTAGGACCAGGGTTGGGAAACACTGATTTAGGGAATATTTGAGTTGTAGACACCCCAGCCAGTCATTGACCATTTCGTTTTTAATGATCATTAACTGCTATTTTCATTAGTGGTAAATGTGTGGCACCCTGTGCTGCCAGGTTTATTGTTATAGATTAATAGTGTGGGCCCAGTGGGGGATTTTGGTGGGCTTAGTGAGTACAGGCTTGTTTGCAGAGTTGTGACTAATTGTTTATTACGTTGCTTTGACTACTCGCAGTGTGTCACATGGCACAAATACAGCTAATTCGGAAGTAAACTATGTTGCAACTAGTTGTTATGAATTTCCTCAAAAACTGATCAGGGTTTTCATCATCTCTTACTATTTGTTTGTTGTGCAATAAGCATCAGCCAGCCTGAGAACTAGCCATGTGCCATCTGACATTACTAATCTGCTGACTAATTTAATCAGAATAAGCTGGACATCTATAAGTGGGCTTGAATTTAAAATAAAGCAGTATTTATGAGAAGACATATGTCTAAACATACACAAATCCACAGCTCAAACATACCAACAGTTCTAATTACTTTATTAATGTGATGTTTACATTTGCAGTTTGGTTGATAAGTAGTATCACAAAGTATAACTGTTTGGAAAAAAAAAAAATGAAAAAAGAAAAATGAAAAAGAACCTTAACAATATGCCCTATTTGCAATAATAGCAAAACAGAAACCAGATCTAAGAGATTATGCAAAATGGAAAAAAAAAAAAAAAAAAACCTTTCATGAGAACTCTCTGTGGGTGTGTATGTCAGCAAGTGATGAAAAGAGTTATAAGTGAAGATAGTGAGGAGGTTGTCTTAACACAGCATTAGCACGTCTGTAGAATGCAGAACCACAGCAGTCCCAGTTTAAACTCCACCAGCTGGACGACCGTGGACCTGGTCAGCAGTGGTCTGATGAGTGTCTGCTTCATGATTGGAGTTCCTGGTAATATTGCAGTAATTCTTTTCATAGTTCAACATTTCAAAAAGGACAATTTCACCGTTCAGCTGATGCTGAATCTGGCAGCTGCAGACATCTTGTGTTTGATAACCCTGCCTGTGTGGATCTACGAGGTCCTAAACAGCATTGACCAATCAACCTGCAAGCTTTTCACAGCACTCGTCTACTGCAGTATGTACTCAAGTGTGATAACAGTAACTATGCTGAGTGTCTATCGTTGTTTACGGATTCGGCATCCAGAATGGTCCAGAATGAGCAGAAGAAGAGAGAGAGCGCTGCTGTTCTGTGGCTGGGCTCTGTCACTGCTTTTCTCTTGTCCTGGTGTACTTACACAAGATATCATTAAAGGTGAATCCAAAATGGAGTGTGAAAGAAACCTGGATACAGATGCCAAGCTTATTGTTGCTGTAATGGAGTCGCTGCTTGGATTTCTTCTTCCATTCACAATCATGTTGACTTCATATTATTACTTACATAAAATGGCCACACAGGGAGCATTCAGACAGAGCTACAGACCAACCAAACTGGTGACCCGGATTGTCATAATTTTCTTCATTTTTTGGGCTCCGCACCAAATAATAAAATTAGAAGAAATTTGTGCTCTTTTTTTAAAATCACAGCCAGTTCTATCTCCTGTCAGTGACATTGCTGGAAGTCTTACATTTATCAACAGTTGTGTGAATCCATTTCTCTATGCTTTTTCCTCAAAGAGTTTAGATCAACACAAAAAGTCAGTGGAGTCCAAGAGAACTAAAAGCTCACAACACTCACAGAGGGATCATTCAAGAGATATTCACCTCACTGACCCTTAGTAAAACCTGACACCTGAATATGGACTAAAGAATCATGTTTTATCAACATATTGCATTTTAAAGTTTTCAATTTAAGTACAAGTTGAACTATGATATAAGCACCTTTTAAAAATGCATTTCAATAAATTAATAAGCAGAATAATAAGGATACTTTTTAAAAGTTTTTGATAAGTTCAGTACTTTATTGCATCTCTAACTGTATAATATAAGAGACCATTGTAATGAACTATTATCTCTTTGAACTAATGCATAAATGAAAGCATTGTCTAAACAACACAATCATATTGCTTAAAAGTGATATTGTTCAGATGCATTAAACATGCTTTTTGTTGTTGTTGTTATTTATCAATCATTATTTTACATTTAAAAGTATTATAAATTTGAGATGCTGCTTTAACAAATGTAAAATGCACATTGTTTTGTGACTTGACATAATACTCAATTATTATTAAGCCCTTGTTGTGTGAACTGTGTGTTTGGGGAATGGTGAAGCTATATTCAGCGTTTACAGTGTTGAAGCCTATCTACAGTACAATCTAATGATAGTAGCTCACTCATCTGTAAGCCACTTGTGCAATAATGTTTGAAAAAGTACCTAGGAAAACACTATTTCAAAGGCAGCTGAGCTACTGTCACGAGTTTAGAAATATCAGCTGAGCAATGAGTTGTAGCTTCTGTATTAGTTTTAATCTGTTCCTATTTCCATTCAGATCACATCATTTATTTCTCACAAGACAGTGATTAAGACTGATATGGTTTGTGATTAATAAAAGAAGTCAGGTTCTTTGATATGGTTTTGTTAACTTGGAAATCCTTCCTAGTTCTCTGAAATTCCCTCTGTTTCCTTTTGCCAGAGCTCTCTGAAATCTAAATAGACATTAGCCAGAGAGAATGGGAAATGGTTTACAAAACAATCCATATAAAGACCATCTCCTGAGGATAGAAAAACATACAAGAAGGGTTTGGGACCGCAGCAGGATTCAGACTGGGTGGCACAACTTAAATTGCATAGCTGTGTGTTTGTAATACAAGTGGTTTTCACAGAAAATGCAAAACTGATTTTTAGTTAAAATGAAAGAGAAGGCATAAGATTCGCTTTTATTAATGTCACCTTTCAAGTCAACTTTATTTATATAGCACTTTTTACAATGCAGATTGTGTCAAAGCAGCTTTACAGTGATAACTGGTATATAATTTTGGCTGCACAGCAGCTCTTAAAGAAAATGGTGTCAATGCAGGCAGATGCAAAGCATTGTTGAATATCAAATGTCAAGTGACCCCAACTAAGCAAACCAAAGGCGACAGCGACAAGGAACCCAAACTCCAACAGGTGACATCAGGTGGCACACAGGTGTTAAAAAGGAGAAAAAAAAACAACCTTGGGAGAAACCAGGCTTAGTCGGGGGGCCAGTTCTCCTCTGGCGAACAGTGCTTTGTTATGATTCAGGTAGCTATCATAAGTCCGATGGGACCGCAACATTCAAAGTATTTATTCCAGTTCCATCCAGTTGAGGATCATATTCGTCACGCTGGTATGTATGGTTTGTTGAGGAACTGTGCCACTGGCTGTCATGTTGATGAGGCCTTCACAGTGGATGACTCAATCTCTGCTGATACTTCAGGGCTGTGCTGTGGTCGTGTCAAGGCGCAGGTCCTCGATCTCACCTAGATACGGCCCGGATCCTGTTGACTACAGTAAACCTCGGGATAAACAGAAAGACTAATATTTATAAGTTTATTTATCAATCGAGCGGAACAACCACCCAGGAGAGCGTTACAGTAATCTAGCCTTGAGGTCATGAACGCATGAACTAACTGTTCTGCGTTTGTCATTGAGAGCATATGTCATAGTTTAGATATATTTTTAAGATGGAAGAATGCGTTTTTACAGATGCTAGAAACATGGCCTTCAAATGAAAGATTAGTATCAAAGAGCGCACCCAGGTTCCTAACTGACGACGAAGACTTAACAGAGCAGCCATCAAGTGTTAGACATTATTCTAGGTTATTATGTGAAGAAGTTTTTGGTCCAAAAATTAGAATCTCTGTTTTTTCTGAATTTAGTAGTAGGAAATTACTGGTCATCCAATTTTTTATATCAGCTATGCATTCGGTTCATTTTGTGAATTGGTAAGTTTCGTCAGGGCACGAAGAAATATAGAGCTGAGTATCATCAGCGTAACAGTGAAAACTAATGCCATGCTTCCTAATGATATCTCCCAAGGGTAGCATGTACAGAGTGAAAAGCAACGGTCCTAGTACTGAGTCTTGCGGTACTCCATATTGAACTTGTGATCGATATGACATCTCTTTGTTTACTACTACAAACTGATAACGGTCAGATAAGTATGATTTGAACCATGACAATTCCACTAATGCCAACATAATTTTTGAGTCTATTTAAAAGAATATTGTGATCTATAGTGTCAAATGCAGCACTAAGATCCAGTAACACTAATAGAGAGATACAACCACGATCTGATGATAAGAGCAAATCATTAGTAACTCTAATGAGAGCTGTCTCAGTACTATGGTACGGTCTAAATCCTGACTGGAAATCCTCACAGATACTATTTCTTTCTAAAAAGGAACATATTTGTGATGATACTGCCTTTTCTAGTATTTTTGACAGAAAAGTGAGATTTGAGATTGGCAGTAAATGAATTAAATTTTTTCTCAGGGACACTACAATGCACTGTCTGATGCGATACTGTAGTAGACGGTCGCATGGTTATAATTTTCTCTCTAATATTGTCAATTTTGCAAGTAAAGAAGTTCATAAAGTCATTACTGCTGTGCTGTTTGGAAACATCAGAAGTTGAAGCTTTATTTCTTGTTAATTTAGCCACTGTATCAAATAAATACCTAGGTTTGTGCTTATTTTCTTCTAAAAGACTTGAAAAATAGGCAGATCTAACAGATTTTAAGGCCTTTCTGTACTCAATCATTCTCCCTCTCCACGAAAAACTCCTAGTTTTGTTTTCTTCCAGCTGCGCTCTATTTTTCTGGCTGCTACCTTTAGGGCCTGAGTGTGCTCATTGTACCACGGCGTTGGATTAATTTCCTTAATCTTTTTTTAAGCACAAAGGAGCAACTGAGTCTAATGTGCTGGAATAGGCAATAGTTTCTGTTGCAACATTGAGGTCTTCTAAGCTGTCTGGTATGCTAAGGCTATTAAACTGATCAGGAAGATTATTTATAAAGCGATCTTTCATGGTAAAAGTGATGGTTTTACCAAATTTATGGCAGGGAGGCAGTTTAGCAGCCTTGACTAAATGTAGTATACACGAGACTAGATAATGATCTGAGATGTCGTCACTCTGCTGCAGAATTTCAACAGCATCAATATCAATTCCATGTGACAATATTAGATCTAAAGTATGATTACGACAATGAGTGGGTCCTGACACGTGTTGTCTAACTCCAATAGAGTTTAGAATGTCTGTAAATGCCAATCCCAAAGTGTCTTTTTTATTATCTACATGGATATTAAAATCACCAACAACAAGTACTTTATCTGCTGCTAGTACTAACTCTGATAGAAAATCAGCAAATTCTTTGATAAAGTCTGTATGGTGTCCTGGTGGCCTGTATACAGTAGCCAACACAAATGTCAACTTACATAATGTTACATAAAGCACCATCACTTCGAAGGAATTATATTTGAAAGACTTTTAACTAATACCGTAAATATTACTATAAACTACAGCAACACCTCCCCCTTTGCCTTTCTGACGAGGATTGTGTCGATAATCGTAAACTTGAGGGCTAGACTCATTTAAAGTAATGTAATCGTCCGGTTTTAGTCAAGTTTCTGTCAAACACAGCACATCTAGATTATTGTCTGTGATAATATCATTTACAATAAGTGCTTTTGAAGAAAGGGATCGAATATTTAACAACCCAAGCTTTATCATTTGTTTATCATTATTATCTCTATTTTTTATTTGTTGAACATCAATTACATTTTTTACCCTTAAATGGGTTTGGAAGTTTTTTGTTTTTTCTAATTCGGGGTACAGTCACAGTCTCTATGTGATAATATCTAGGTGAAAGAGTTTCTATGTGTTGGGAATTATCTGACTTCTGTAACGTGAGGCAGCTAGCAGACGGTCGGTTTAGCCGGTCTGTCTGCTTCCTGACCTGGACCCCAGTTTGTCATGTTTCAGCTCTAAGACTATGTGCCATATTACTAGAGAGAAGAGCAGCACCATCCCAGGAGGGATGAATACCATCTCTTTTAACCAGGTCAGGTCTGCCCCAAAAACTTTTCCAATTGTCTATGAAACCTATATTATTCTGCGGACACCACTTAGACAGCCAGCCATTGAGTGATGATAATCTGCTAACTATCTCATCACTCCGACGAACAGGAAGGGGACCAGAGCAAATTACTGTTTCTGACATTGTACTTGCGAGTTCACACACCTCTTTAATGTTAATTTTAGTGATCTCCGACTGGCGAAGTCAAACATCATTAGTGCCGATGTGAATTATAATTTTAAAATATTTACGCTTAGCATTAGCCAGCACTTTTAAATTTGCTTTGATGTCAGGTGCTCTGTAATAGAATCACCAATAACTAGGACACTTTTAACAGGATTCTCAATGGGTGTGTGAGTGGGGAGAACCTGTTTGATGTTCTTATTGGAACGGAAGAGTGGTGTTTTCCGTGGCTAGGCCGCCTCACCATTACCCAAGTGCCCTGCTGCACGGGCTCTACAGCCGGAACCGAACAATGTACAGAGTTCACTAAGCTAGTCGCATCCAAAACAGTATCTGAAGCCCTTGCATTCTTACTATCCTCGATTAAGATTTGGATACGTGTCTCTGAGATTTTCTCTGTCAGCCTGACTATTTCCCTACATTTATGACATGTAAATCCCTCGTTGAAAGCTATACTGAACATGTGACAAGCAGAGCAAGTAACAATAGAAGGAGAGGATGACATGACTCACCGTGTTTGTAGACTGATCCGACTTACCACAACTGTTTGATGAACATGTAGAAAAAAGCATTGTAATAGTGATTTAGATTAAAGGATTAAAAGCTATTGACGTCAGATTAATGTGGTAGGCAATATTAGATAGAAAGTAAGAGATTCAAAACAAAGCTATACGGAGTTACGGACGCAAACCACTCTGAGCAGCGAGGCCCTCATAATGAAGATTAATTTCTTAAAAGTAACAGAAGTCATTCACGAAGTGGTGGGGAAAAAAACGTATACAATACTGCTGACAATTCACTGTAAAATAAAACTTACTATGTTCAAAAGTTAATTACTTTTAAATAAAATACTTTTATTCTGAAAGGACACATTAATCAAAAAGGGACAGTTTTCCATTTTAAAAATGCTGTTCTTTTGAGCTTTCTATTCATCAAAGAATCCGAAAAAAATGTATCCTGTTTCCACAAAAATATTAAGCAGAACTGTTTTCAACATTTATAATGTTTCTTGAGCAGTAAATCAGCATATAAGAATGATTGATTTCTGAAGGATCATTTGACACTAAAGACTAGAGTAATGACTGCTAAAAATCCAGCTTTGCCATCACAGGAATAAATTACATTTTAAAATATATTAACAAATAAAACATTTTTATTTTACACTGTAAAAATATTTCACAATATTACTGTTTTAATAAAATAAAAACAGCTTTGGTGAGCATGAGACCAGTACTACCAACCCCAAACTTTTTAACAGTATTTTATGGCACTTCCTGACATAAGGTAAATATAATTAATGATGCATAGTTTCCATCAGATACTTAAGATCATGTATTGCTTGCACATATCAATGTAATGCAAAGATTAAGCATTACATCATTTCCTTTTCACTCATGTCACCTACACAAAGGTTACCCTCATACAGACCAAAAAGAGCAATGAAAACTGATCTGTCAGACCGTCCAATAAGCACTTCAGTTGCGCGCGCACACACACACACACACACACACACACACACACACACACAGTGACTTTAAGAGGACTGTTAACTTTTATGAGGGTTTTAAAACAGTTTATTGCTTTTCTCAAGAGGATGGCTTGATTTATGAAATAGCCATACATACATTTGGATAGGTACCATTGGGTGTAATGGTGCATGGATTAACAACACAAGTCAGAAACAAATGCAGTAAGACTAAAGGAAGTGCATTCCATTCTTCAAAAGTGTCAACCTTCAAATAGATTGAGACATTTTTTTAAATGAGCTGACCAAATCCACAAAAACAAGCCACCCACAGTTGATATGACATATGATAGCTTTTGGCTTAATAACTAGTAATTTAGCTTTGTTCAGCCCCAAACTCCAGTGTGTAATCTTTTTTCCTATCCATTCAAAGTTTGTATTTGGCCTCAGGGGAAGATACAGATTCTTCAGTCTCTTCGTTTGGTCTCCATGTTCAATATATTTTGAGTTTGGGGCTCATTTCTCAGGAGATCTGCTAAGACCTCTGATTACTGATGACATACACTAAGCGGAGGCTGGTGGCAGCGGCCAGCATGATAAACAAGGATCTTGGTCCAAACACCCACTCATTCAGATAAAAAAGATTTCTGCTGAGCTTTTCTTCTGGGATGTACCCTTAATAACCATGTGACACAAGCATCTTTTATGTTACAGTTAAGGGTTTGAGGTTTTCAATGCAGCTGACACAGAGAAAAGGGCAGAAAATTGCAATTAAGTTCAAACATGGCAGTTTATTTTTTAATATATATTTTCAGTAGTAAAGGACTGAAAATACTGTTCTTATAATGGAGGAAGTCAGCACACTCAAACGATTTTTATAATAGCACTCAAACATACATGAAGACAAGCAACACACGATACATCAAGTAGCAGTCATAGGCTCTGAAGTAAACTGACAACAGGTTCAAAATGAAAAACAAACTACATTAAGTTTAAGTAAATTTGTATACTATACACTGTATGTATACATCATATCTAAAATAAAATAAACTTTTAGCTTCTATCTTCACTTAAGTTAACAACCAACAACATCTAAGTCACTCTATTCAACCCACATCCTGAAATAATGGCATGCAATTAGTTCAGTACCTTACTGTACAATGTTAGGCTATTTTGATCTTAAATTAATAGTTTGCAATGAGGCATGTGGTTCTCTAGACAGAGCCAAGTTGTATGCTGGTATTGACAAAGGACCTTCAGGATGGTTTTTATACAATAAGCTTTGTGAGGCTAAAAATACAAACTGGGTTTTTTCAACAGATGCAAATGTGGGCATAACTCCTGAAATGATTTATTTTAATGTATATTCTATATCATATTTTCCAGACAAAAAACAAACAAAAACAATCCTATGTGAGCATGGCAGTCTAAGTAAAGCTGACAGGAGTGTGTGGAGCTTTAGCTGACAGAACATGGGTCATCTTTACTGGGCTTCACCTCTCCCTGCAGCAGCTGGATCATTACTGCCTTGGTCATGTAACTGGACGTGCTTTGTTTCCCCACGGCTGGTGTGTTGTAGAAGGCCTCCATGTTATCCTGTGGATTTTATTTATCTTCTTAGTAACATCACCACAAAATGCTAATGCAAGTGAATATGCCATTCAAATTCATACTGGCTGCTGTGCTTTAAAATACATTACATATTAGGGCTTTCAGTCTATTTATCACATGATATGCCGATTTATGAATTGCATAAGTGAATTTTTACATAGAAAAGGCACCAAATAAAGATAATTCAATTCAAAGACAAATACACAACTGTGGCAGTTGTGGCACTGAATAGATAATATAAAAAAGTATCTAGTCAATATGTTGTTCGTTATATATATATTAAGATGATTGGGGTTTGTAAGATTTCTTTTTTTGAAAGAAATTAATACTTTTATTCAGCAAGAATGCATACAATTTATTAAAATACATTTATAGTGTTACAGAAGATTTCTAGTTCTATTTATCAAAAAATCCTTAAAAATATGTATACAGTTCCAAGAAGAAGTATGTGAACCACTTGCAGAATCTGTGGAACTGTGAATAATTTTAACAAAATAAAGGAGATAATACAAAATGCATGTTATTTTGTATTTAGTACTGTCCTGAGTAAGATATTTTACATAAAAGATGTTTACATATAATCCACAAGACAAAAAAATAGCTGAATTTATTAAAATAACCCCATTCATAAGTATGTGAACCACTGATTCTTAATACTGTGTGTGGTTATCTGGATGATCTACGACTGTTTTATTGTTTTGTAATGGTTGTTCATGAGTCTCTTGTTTATTCTGAGCAGTTAAACTGAGCTCTGTTCTTCAGAAAAATTCTCCAGGTCCTGCAGATTCTTCAGTTTCAAGGACTTTTTGCATATTTGAACCCTTTCCAGCATCCATCTTTTCACACTGAGGACAACTGAGGGACTCAAACACAACTATTAAAAAAGGTTCAAACATTCACTGATGCTCCAGAAAAAAACATGATGCATTAAGAGCCAGCGAGTGAAAACATTTGGAATTTGAAGATCAAGGTAAATTGTATTTTTTTTTTTATATTTAAACAAAATAAGAAATTTGGACATCTTCATCCTGTTCAAAAGTTTTCACCCCCTGACTCTCAATGCATCGTGTTTCCTTCTGGAGCATCAGTGAATGTTTGAACCTTTTTTAATAGTTGTGTTTGAGTCCCTCAGTTGTCCTCAGTGTGAAAATATGGATCTCAAAATCATACAGTCACTGCTGTAAAGGGTTCAAATATGCAAAAGATGGTGGAAAACTGAAGAATCTGCAGGACCTGAAGAATTTTTCTAAAGAACAGAGCTCAGTTTAACTGCTCAGAACAAACAAGAGACTCATGAACAACCATCACAAAACAAACAAACAGTCATAGATCATCAGGTAACTACACGCAGTATTAAGAATCAGTGGTTCACATACTTATGAATGGGGTTATTTTAATAAACTCAGCTATTTTTTTGTCTTGTGGATTATACGTAAACATCTTTTATGTAAAATATCTTACTCAGGAAAGTACTAAATAAAAAATAACATGCATTTTGTATTATCTCCTTTATTTTGTTCAAATTAATCACATTTTCACAGATTCTGCAAGTGGTTCACATACTTTTTCTTGCAACTGTATATCATGGTTTCCACAAAAATATTCAGCAGCACAACTGTTTTCAGCCTTGATAAGCCTTGAGTAGCAAATCAGCATATTAGAATGATTTCTGAAGGATCATGTGACACTGAAGACTGGAGAAATGATGCTGAAAATTCTGCTTTGCCATCACAGGAATAAATAATTAATATTTATTAATATTTCACAATATCATTGTTTTAACTGTATTTAGCATGTGAGCATAAAAGACTTCATTAAGGTTTTACATGTTAAATTGGTCCTCACCTGTTTCTCAGAACCCTCCAGTCTGCTGCGGTCTTTCTGAAAGTCAGCAAAGGCCTCCTTAACCAACTGGTCCAAATCCACCGGCTCCTGAAACTCCAGCTCCGGGTTTCTTTCCAACACAATTGACACCACCATCAACAGCTGCATTCCGGTCATCAAAGACACAAACACAAAGTCAAACAGCAGATAAGGCGAATGATACATCAGATTACAAATTCAAAATAAGTTAAGGCTGCAGTAGGGACAAATTGTGCCTAACCTCCACAATTATCTGCCTGTATTCAGCCAAAACAATGTTCTTTAATGTGTCCTCCACCAACAGAGAAAAATTCATTTCATACATGGTCATATCTGACAGAGTAGGTTGCTGCAAAAGAGTCAAAGTTGGACATGGTTATCTCAAAACACAGATATTCTGAACACATTTAAAACAATCCTTTAATGATGCAATACAGAGACCTTATTTCTCCAGAACTCCAGTTCTTCTGCAAGACCATGCTTAATATTTCCCCAAAAAAGATCAAAGGTTTTGAAAGAGGAGTTACCTGAGGGAGATGTTTTCCTCCAACCATGATGCCATTAGGTGTTCTCTCCAGGATTTGCCAAACACGGTCATAGAAGCCGAGAGGGGTGCGGTTGAGGGAGCCATCTATCTGACGTCTATTAAGCCAGGATCTATAGAAATATGAAAGATCAAAATGAATCCTACAAACTGTTAAAATGGACAAATCCCTGAATGCTAACTCTGCAGCTGGATTCATTTGGGAGATAATACATAAATTCAGGACTCAGTAAGATATTTTAATGTTTTTAAAAGAAGTCTTTTAATGCTTAGGCTGCATTTATTTGCTTAAAAATACTGTGAAAACAATAACATTGTGAAATATTATTATAAATTAAAATAACTTTGCTCTGTTTTAATATATTTTAAAATGTCATTTATTTCTATGATGGTAAAGCGGAATTTTCAGCAATCATTACTCCAGTTTTCAGTGTCAGATTATCCTTCAGAAATCATTTTAGTATTCTGATTTGGTGCACATAAAACATTTATTATTTATTATTAACACTTAGACAGCATTCATAATACAGTTTTGTTTTTTTTGTCAGTATTCTTAAATATAAAGAACAAATTCTTGAATATAAAGAACTCATGAATATAAAGAACAATTTATTTATCTTTATAAATAGAAATCTTTTGTAACAAAGTAAAAGTCTTTAATGTCACCTTTGATCAATTAAATGCATGCTTTGCAAAAAAAAAAAAAAAAGTATTAAATTCATTCAAAAAATAAATAATCTTATTGATCCCAAGCTGACAGTGTACATTATCAGAAGATCAGGTTCTCTTACTTGATAATTTTCCCCAGTTGCCCAGTTAAAAAAATAGGATTAATTACAGTATCTCACATAAGTGAGTACACCCCTCACATTTTGTAAATATTTTATTATATCTTTTCATGTGACAACACTGAAGAAATGACACTTTGCTACAATGTAAAGTAGTGAGTGTACAGCTTGTATAACAATGTAAATTTGCTGTCCCCTCAAAATAACTCAACACACAGCCATTAATGTCTAAACCGCTGGCCACAAAAGTGAGTACACCCCTAAGTGAAAATGTCTAAATTGGGCCCAAAGTGTCAATATTTTGTGTGGCCACCATTATTTTCCAGCACTGCCTTAACCCTCTTGGGCATGGAGTTCACCAGAGCTTCACAGGTTGCCACTGGAGTCCTCTTCCACCCCTCCATGATGACATCACAGAGCTGGTGGATGTTAGAGACCTTGCGCTCCTCCATCTTCTGTTTGAGGATGCCCCACAGATGCTCAATAGGGTTTAGGTACCCTCAGCTTCTTTAGCAAGGCAGTGGTCGTCTTGGAGGTGTGTTTGAGGTCGTTATCATGTTGGAATACTGCCCTGCAGCACTCAGACCATGACACTCCCACCACCAAGCTTGACTGTAGGCAAGACACACTTGTCTTTGTACTCCTCACCTGGTTGCTGCCACACGCTTGACACCATCTGAACCAAATAAGTTTATCTTGGTCTCATCAGACCACAGGACATGGTTCCAGTAATCCATGTCCTTAGTTTGCTTGTCTTCAGCAAACTGTTTGCAGGCTTTCTTGTGCATCATCTTTAGAAGAGGCTTCCTTCTGGGACGACAGCCATGCAGACCAGTTTGATGCAGTGTGCAGTGTATGGTCTGAGCACTGACCTCTGGATATGACGCTGAGCATGTGCACTCAACTTCTTTGGTCGACCATGGCGAGGCCTGTTCTGACTGGAACCTGTCCTGTTAAACCGCTGTATGGTCTTGGCCACCGTGCTGCAGCTCAGTTTCAGGGTCTTGGCAATCTTCTTATAGCCTACGCCATCTTTATGTAGAGCAACCATTCTTTTTTCAGATCCTTAGAGAGTTCTTTGCAATGAGGTGTCATGTTGAACTTCCAGTGACC
Source organism: Elopichthys bambusa (assembly GCA_037101425.1). Classification (NCBI taxonomy): domain Eukaryota; kingdom Metazoa; phylum Chordata; class Actinopteri; order Cypriniformes; family Xenocyprididae; genus Elopichthys; species Elopichthys bambusa. The sequence continues at coordinate 21,343,551 of CM074432.1, forward strand.
AGTATGAGAGAGTGAGAGCGATAACACCAAATTTAACACACCTGCTCCCCATTCACACCTGAGACCTTGTAACACTAACGAGTCACATGACACCGGGGAGAGAAAATGGCTAATTGGGCCCAATTTGGATATTTTTACTTAGGGGTGTACTCACTTGTGGTTTAGACATTAATGGCTGTGTGTTGAGTTATTTTGAGGGGACAGCAAATTTACACTGTTATACAAGCTGTACACTCACTACTTTACATTGTAGCAAAGTGTCATTTCTTCAGTGTTGTCACAAGAAAAGATATAATAAAATATTTACAAAAATGTGAGGGGTGTACTCACTGCGAGATACTGTAAACGATGATAAACTGTATACTGTTGCGATTGGACACAGCAAATAATTCTCATTTGGTAGGTATCTACAGTAACACAGAAATGGTGGGCACCCTGCACCTGCCAGTCTGCTGAGGCTGGAGGACATCCAGCAGGAGCTGTTTGACATCACTAGGGGACATCTGGTAGATGTCCTGAGGTGGCATTTCTCCAGCACGAATCTTCAACTCATGTTTCATAGCTTGAACAATCCACCTGATTGAAATATGGGATTGACAAGAAAGTTTAAGGAAACCCATGTAAACAATTGATCGAAATGATCTGTGCAGAACCTAATACAATATATTTATTATTTAATGATGTGAACATGTTATTTCTATTATTTAGGCTCATGCTGTGAAACAGGATGGCATACCCCACACGGATCTTCAGCATGCCACTGAACAGCTCTGAGTTGTTGGAGATGATCCAGCCAATGTGGATGACGAGCTCCTGCTGCAGCACAGCCTCTCGCTCGCCGTGGGGGCTGCATTTGCTGTATATGATGTCCTTAATGACCCCTGGAGACAGCGGGTTAGAGATCACGATCTCCTCATGCCCAAATAGCCCGAGAGTGACCTAGTAAATCAGAACTGCCATCAGTCTAAATCACAATAGAGGATTTCTCAGAGAAGCATTTTGGTAATTTCTGTTTCTTTGAAGGAGATTTAAATGTACTGCAATGACTCAAAACAGTATTATTATTTTTAAAATGTATAAATCCAACCCAATATCATGAGAAAATAACTATTTTACCAGGTGGCAATTTCGTATGAATTTGTACGATGTGATTTGTATGAAAATGTTCGATTTTTATAAAGACCATAAGCATGACGTTCCACCCCTAAATCTAACCGTCAGTGGGGCGTAAGCAGATCATTTTGGTCATTTCTGTTTCTTTGAAGGAGATTTAAATGTATTGCAATGACTCAAAACAGTATTACTATTTTTAAAATGTAGAAATCCAACCTGATATCATGAGAAAATTATCTATTTTACAAGGTGGTGATTTCATATGAATTTGTACAATGTGATTTGTATGGAAATGTTAGATTTTTATAAGAATGTAAGCATGACGTTCCACCCCTAATCTAACCGTCAGTGGGGCGTTAGCAGATCAAATGAAAACGTACAAATGATATTATATGAAATAATACAACTAAACCAATTTGCCAAAACACAAAATAGTTATGAATTGAGTGTTTTGTATATATCACAAAATCACAACACTCCAGTACATTTATCCTTTTTAAAGAAAGGTTCCCACATAATGTAAATGAAAGTGGCAATGAGTCATACAATCTATACAAGATAAAGTTCTATTAAACACTGCAGATCTGCATAAAAATTACAACATTATTACAGCAGTCCCAAAGCATTTGGACACATTGTTAGAGTATCTCACAGAAGTGAGTACACCCCTCGCATTTTGTAAATATTTTATTATATCTTTTCATGTGACAACACTGAAGAAATGACACTTTGCTACAATGTAAAGTAGTGAGTGTACAGCTTGTATAACAGTGTAAATTTGCTGTCCCCTCAAAATAACTCAACACACAGCCATTAATGTCTAAACCACTGGCCACAAAATTGAGTACACCCCTTAGTGAAAATGTCTAAATTGGGCCCAAAGTGTCAATATTTTGTGTGGCCACCATTATTTTCCAGCACTGCCTTAACCCTCTTGGGCATGGAGTTCACCAGAGCTTCACAGGTTGCCACTGGAGTCCTCTTCCACCCCTCCATGACGACATCACAGAGCTGGTGGATGTTAGAGCCCTTGCGCTCCTCCATCTTCTGTTTGAGGATGCCCCACAGATGCTCAATAGGGTTTAGGTACCCTCAGCTTCTTTAGCAAGGCAGTGGTCGTCTTGGAGGTGTGTTTGAGGTCGTTATCATGTTGGAATACTGCCCTGCAGCACTCATGCAGCCCCAGACCATGACACTCCCACCACCAAGCTTGACTGTAGGCAAGACACACTTGTCTTTGTACTCCTCACCTGGTTGCCGCCACACACGCTTGACACCATCTGAACCAAATAAGTTTATCTTGGTCTCATCAGACCACAGGACATAGTTCCAGTAATCCATGTCCTTAGTTTGCTTGTCTTCAGCAAAGTGTTTGCGGGCTTTCTTGTGCATCATCTTTAGAAGAGGCTTCCTTCTGGGACGACAGCCATGCAGACCAGTTTGATGCAGTGTGCGGCGTATGAGCTGAGCATTGACCTCTGGATATGACGGTGAGCACGTGCACTCAACTTCTTTGGTCGACCATGGCGAGGCCTGTTCTGAGTGGAACCTGTCCTGTTAAACCGCTGTATGGTCTTGGCCACCGTGCTGCAGCTCAGTTTCAGGGTCTTGGCAATCTTCTTATAGCCTACGCCATCTTTATGTAGAGCAACAATTATTTTTTTCAGATCCTCAGAGAGTTCTTTGCCATGAGGTGTCATGTTGGACTTCCAGTGACCAGTATGAGAGAGTGAGAGCGATAACACCAAATTTAACACACCTGCTCTACATTCATACCTGAGACCTTGTAACACTAACGAGTCGCATGACACCGGGGAGAAAAAAATGGCTAATTGGGCCCAATTTGGACATTTTTACTTAGGGGTGTACTCACTTTTGTGGCCAGTGGTTTAGACATAATGGCTGTGTTGAGTTATTTTGAGGGGACAGCAAATTTACACTGTTATACAAGCTGTACACTCACTACTTTACATTGTAGCAAAGTGTCATTTTCTTCAGTGTTGTCACATGAAAAGATATAATAAAATATTTACAAAAATGTGAGGGGTGTACTCACTTCTGTGAGATACTGTATATATCAGAGGTAAGCAAACATTTTGGGCATCTCTGAAATATATACATGAATACCACTGTATTAGATGTCAAAAGATAGCAGAAATTTCACACAAAAAAAACTAATGTTTTTTGGCCTATATCTATTTGGGTACTTGGGTTATCAAATGTTAGAGAGAGAAAAAAAAAAGAAAAAAGAAAAAATCACCATGAGACCAGCTGTAACTGCAAAAATGCCTCAGAAAGGTGACATTACATTTGGGAATTGTCTAGTAATGCCATTTGGTCTTTGGTTATATTTTATCATCTATGCAATGAAAAATTATATTTTTAAGTTTGGATTAAGTATGTGGTTGCTTGCTTTGCATTATCTGCTGTTGTATCTTCTTACAGTTCCCAGCAGACTTCAATATTGCTCTGCTATGGCAATTTACCTAAATACACATTAAGTAGGGAGCACAGAGAAGGGCTCAGATTCTTTAAATTAAATAAGGCTAAGACTCTATGATTCTACATGCAGGTCAGCTCAGACTGCTCTTGTATGCAAGGAATGACCCATTTTCAAACCAAAACGTACCCATTTATCTTACCCACAACATTAGGTCCCTAGGATGCAATTTATATGCAGATTCACTGCTAGTGCGCTACTCTGATGAATCATTTCACAACTACCAGGGGCTAAACAGGACTATGTTGGGAAACTATGGCAGTTCATTAAACAAACACTCCACACCACACGTAATGTTTGTCTTAACACAAAGCAAATAAAAGGTAAATGTACACTGATGTTAAATGTAATGCACGAAACAATGGGATGGCTGCAGGAGTTCTAAAAGCAATCTTTGCTGCAAAAGGAGTAGTCAAGCGTCAAATGAAACGGCAGCAAGTTAGCTTTGCCAGTGATGACTGATGCGATTAGCTAATATCCTGTTGTGTAATAGGAAGAGGAGTCCATCGTGACTTCAGCATACGACTGATATGAAGAGTAAACATTCAAAGCTAATTTTAACCTACTTATAATCAGTGAACATTAAATGTTTGATTTCATTAAATTTTGACTTGTTTGTTCATATCTTATCAGTTATTTAGGCCCCTGTTCCTGTTTTCCACTTACCTGCTTGCCATGCACTAAAACACTAGTAATGCTCGGTGCAAGGCTGTCCACTAGTTTAGTTAAGAGACTGGCAGCAAGGCGCACAACGGACCTGGTGAATACAACACAACAGAGATATACTCACTCATTCAATGGAGCCAAACATAAATTGGACCGGACTACAGTCTATTATAAAATATAGCTTATTCCTAAAATGTATTCATTACTGTTCAAAAGTCTGGGGTCAAATATATATATATATATATATATATATATATATATATATATATATATTATATATATATATATATATATATATACATTTTTTTTTTTTTTAAATAAAAGGAAAGGATACATTAAATTCAAAATCAAAAGTGACAGTAAATACATTTATAATGTTGCAAAAGATTTATATTTTAAATGCTGTTACATCTTTTAAATGAAAGTATCACATTTTCAATATTTTTTAAAGATTTCTTTTAAAGATTTCTGAAGGATCATATGACACTGAAGACTGGAGTAATGATGCTAAAAATTCAGCTTTTCAATCAGGAATAAATTATATTTTAAAATATATTTAAACAGAAAAGAATATTTTTTTATGCAATAATATTTTCACAATATTACTGTATCTTTGATCAGATAAAATGTAGCACTGGTGAGCATAAGAGACTTCTTTCAAAAATGTTTTAAAAAATCCTACCGATTCCAAACTTTTGGCTGGTAGTGTACTTGCTGCATCATAAGCAATGACAAATATTGTTGAAGCTCAACAGTAATTAATTTCACATATAATCACCAAAAAGACTTGTTACAAGAACTTTGTGAACACCGTCAAACTTTGAACTTTATTTTTGTGAAATCTAATTGTAATGCAGCATGATGCTCATTTAAATACATGAGATGTTGTTATATTCCAAGATTTTGACCTTGTCTAGAATTTAAATCCTCATTAATATTTCAAGTTGGCCCCTCTGGGACGAAAACGATCAGGAGAGCTCAGCATCTCAAAGTGACAAAGTGGCACTGGGCATTTAAACCCTGCTGTTGTTGCTCCTGGACTAAAGTTACACTTCCTACATGTTTGTATTTAAATTTTACATTTCCATATATTTATTCATTTATTTTGCAGGCGCTTTTATCGTACAGTGTATTCAGGGTATATGTTTTATCAGTAGGTTCCCTGGAAATTGAATACATGACTTTAGCATCATTTGAGAACCTATTTTAATGTTCACCAATTTCATGTTTAGCTGATGGATTCCTTTGAGGAATTAACATAAATAAAATGTTATGGACAGGTTATACTGCCACAGACATAAAGGAGTTTAGCTCACAAACAAATTGCAAATGAGACACTGTTACAGTGATAACCCTAGCTAAGAGGCATCAGTTTGTGTTATGAAGGATATAAAATAGCTCAACTCCATAGGCGCAAAATTACAATTATAAAATAAAAAAACAAACAAGTAATGAGCTGCATGGTTTCTCTGTGCATGACTGAGCAGATGTAAAGAAAAACAACAACAAAAAAAGGATGAATGCTGCGTGCTCATGAGTTAACACATCCTTCAGCACAGAGTCAACAGTTATACCACACATGCAGAGGTTGTATACCCCACCGGCCAATTACCTGCTTGCCATGGACCAACATAGTGGTTATATGAGGAGCTATAGAACCGGCAAACTTCTGGATAACAGCCGCAGCACTACGCACCGCCAGCCTACATGAGGTTTGCGTTTAAAAATATATATATATATGCGCATAGTGTGCGCATGTAACATTAGACAAATACACAGAACAGGTATAAACAAAATTAGTTATAAATATATCAAGAGTTGATCAATTTACCCAACTATAATGAGAAAATAAGTGAAGTTCTAAACACCAGTGAATGCAGTGAAAAGAGAAATGAACTTACCAAAGCTTCCTGCTCCCAGCTCTTCTGTAGATTCTCTCCAAGTCATCCTTAAGATTCTCTGGACATAAAGAGGGTTAAGAATGGCATGTTAAACATAAAAACATGCATTTTCAGCCTTCGTATAGTCTGTAAGACAACATCCCTGGAGCATTTAGGCCCAAAGACATGTGGAAGCTCTGGCTTGCAACATAGAATCACATATAAGCATATATTTAACCACTCCACGCTTGTTCAATAGGTCCGTTTAAGAGTGTGAACGGTCTTGAGCTACGAGATAAACTTTAACTATGGGAATTAAGACCTTGGTGTGAGCTAGCATTGCCAACCCAGTTGCTTAGCCATGAAGGCACTAAATGGATTACAGCTGTGGACATCTCATTCAGATGAGCTTTAAAAGCAGCCATGCAGTAAGATGTGTCCTGTGGCTCTTTAAAAAGCTCACCATTTCAATAGTGCTGAAATACTTACACATTTAATGATTAAAACGTTAGTAAAAATACCTGACATTTCAGAGGTTGAGAAATCCTTTGACTGAACTAATAATAAATATCTAATTTATTATGTACTATTTAAGTGACTAAATCACGTACCGTTTTTATCGAAGAAGTCTGGGCCTTCTTTTTTGAGGAGAATACTGGCTAGTTGGGCTTGACTGGCCAGACAGTCACAGTCCTGATAACAGAATATGAGTTATATAAGAGTACCTATATTAAACTCATAATCACACACAGGCAGGATATTTAGGCTCACATGGAATTTCTGTAGAATCTCAAATGTGGATTTATGCAACCATTCCTCGACATTGATTTCGGGCTGCTGCTCCAGGTCAGAGGCGTTCGGCGTGCTGGTTTGACGCTTCACCTTCGAGTGCTTGGGCAACTCCAGCTCCTCAAAGCTCTTGAACTCTGGGATCCTACCCAGAGGAATGTATTATGGAAAAAGGAAATGGATTATGAATCTGCTGCATGCATTTGAAACTGTGAAGGCAATTTCATTCCATTGCCTCAATAAGTGTACCATACTGAACAAAGGTGAAAATAAATGGTGTAAATGAAGGTTACTTACTCAGCTTCATTGACACGTAGGAAATCCAATTGCTCCACTACAGCGCCTGATATCAGGGTCTATAGAGTTTCCACAAAGAATGTTACATTAGACATAGGGAATACACAGGCATTTAGATGAATCATGCAATATTACATTATAATACAATACGTTCTAAATTACTTAATCAACACACTAAGTGACTACAGTATCGTACAAAAGTATTTGCCACCCTTGTAAAATTCTCTATTATACTGAACTCTGTGCAATATTTTGTATGAAAATTTGTATCCACAAAGGGAACCTGAGTAAACACACAATGCATTTGCACAATACACATGTATTATGTCACTATTAAGTCGGTAAACTAATTAATTAATAAAAATAAATAAATAAAGTAGATAAAAAATCGTTTTGGAATCAGATCGTGACTCCCAGAATCGGAATCAGATCGGATCGTGAGGTGACTAAAGATTTCCACATTCCTCTTTTTTTTTTTTTTTATAAGGGTACATTAAATATGAGTAACTGGTGACTTTTTATATTAATCATTTAAATAATTATTTTAAAACTACTCTCATGACTTCTCCGATTTCTCAGTATATGGACTTTTATTTAACAATATGAAACCATTCAGTGAGAGAAATATAAATTAATATTACTTTAATAATATTTTCTCATGTCTTTGTAAGACGTGGAAAAAAGCTGGTTTTGAAAGTCAATAAGACTTAAATATAAAATCATTTCTTATAAAGAGCACCACCTGAAGTCTGTCCACATGAACTTTGACTCCTCCAATGTTTCCTTTCTTAAAAGATGCCAGCATGTCCAGGATAGGGTTGAAGCGGCTCCCCCTATCAAGAACGAGATGTCATTACTGTACCTCTTATAAACAAAACCAGGTTCAGGCTGATTGGAGAGCCTCTTACTTAATGTTATCCTCTCTTATAAGGACCAGGAAGAGAGGCCGGCCTGGCATCTTCCAGCACTGCTTAATAAACTGCAAGGCATTCTGTAAAACACATGCAAATACAAATGCATTAATACAAGCACAATGCAGACAGCAGGAGAAACACTCGGTAACTCTGAGGCTGACACTGATGATTTATGGGGAATGTTTCTGTCCATTGCCCATTTTCTGCCCTAAATTTGATTCTTTCTTTATATAGAAAGATAGACAAAGTATGGAACACAAAGTGAGCCCTCTTCTTACATCGTCTGAGGAACCAGTGAGGTGTGATATCTCACCTTAATATCATCTATCAAAAGCATGACATCCTGGGACAAGTAGAAGTCGCTAAGATCGAAGACAATTGGATAGCAAACCACAGTCTTTCCAAGGATTCGATAAATCTGAGGGGGAGAGAAATGACCCATTGCGTTACCTGCAACTATATGGATGACTGTTAGATCTAGCCATATACTTTACCTCAGACAGCAAATAAAACATACCATCCATTCTGAACAGACAGATACGTGAACATCCCTCTAACTCTCTCTGTATTTATGTGAGAAGTGAGTTAGCTACTGTAGTCCTGCATATTGCCCACCACTGTCATACTAAACACAATCAATTCTCCAATAAATACAGAAGATCATTACTCTGGAGTTCCTATTTTTATCTTCCCCAAATGTCATCATGCTTAAACTGCCTGTAGGCAGTGAGGCTCAGCAGTTTTGGAACAGAACAATAGACTTATAATCAATCATCTACACCTCTTGACATAAATTAAGTTTGTGTGAAGTTAAAGAGATAGTTCACCTAAAAACCTATGTCATCATTTACCCTCATGCAGTTACAAAACCATTTGACTGTTAAGGTTAAAAAAAAAAAAAAAAAAAAAAAAAAAAAGTACTCCATATATACATTAAGTGCTATTTTCCAAGCCCTCTCAAGTCACACGATGGCTTTGTGAGGAAAACAGACTAAAATTTAAGTCATTAATCTTCTTTCTTAGTAATATGTTAATTCCAGATCATTTGTGAACAGATACATGCGAACAGATAAGTCAGATACATGAATGAATCGTTCAGTTCAAAAAGTAAATCGTATTATCTGGTTCTGTGGAAAGAACAGCTCACTGGAGCAAGATTATCAGTCAATACCAACTTACATTTCAGTCTTTTCCTCACACACAGCCATCATATTGTGTCGAATATAGTGAACAGGTTCTATAGATGATTTTTATAGTGTTTTTGGTGGGTATTTTGTCATTTTTGAAGATTTGAAGATGCAGTCACTATGAACTGTTGCAGTATGGAAAAGACCTGTTTACACCTAGTATTAAGATGCGTTTTAGTCAATCAGATCACAAGTAGATGACATCTAAGTATAGGTGTAAATGGGGTGTAAAACGTTTTGAGCTTGTCCACTTTCAATCACTTCCAGAGGTAGTCAAAAATGCGTAAACATTACGCGCTAGCTATACAGGATTTAAACTTTGTTGACTGGAGTTTGCTTTGAAGACGAAAAATGTACCAATCACAATGTTCTCTCATAATTCCTGATTTGGTTCTCGTGGCTATTAGAGTAGAAATGAAAGCAGCTGCTCTCCGTATGTTTTTTCTTAGTCTCCGGTCACGTTCATATGTAAATTGCGTGAGCTTATTTCGTCCATTACATCAAAAAGATCTGAAAAACCCATCCATTTACCCACCCATAGACCCTCCCCTCGAAGAAATCAGGATAGAAGTGGTTGAAAGTGGACAAGAGAGACAGATTGGTCACACTTTAGATTAGGGTCCAATTCTCACTATTAACTACGACTTTTGCCTCAATTAACTCCTAATTGCTGCTTATTAATAGTTAGGAAGGTAGTTAAGTTTAGGTATTGGGTAGGATTAAGGGATGTACTGTAGAATATGGTTATGCAGAATAAGGCATTCATATTAGTACTTTAGTACTTTATAAGTACTAATAAACAGTCAGTTTCTTAGTAATATTCATGCTATTAATCAACTAGTTAATAGTGAGAACTGGACCCTAAACTAAAGCGCTACCGACAGATTTTTTAAACACCAGGTGTAATCGGGTATGTGTCTCCCTCTTCCACTTGTGATCCGATCAACCAAAACATCTTAATACCAGGTTAAAACAGGGCCTTAGAGATACAATTTCGCCATACAAGTTTGTAATGACATGAGGCTGAGTACATAATGACTATTCCTTTAAAGGAGAGTTGGACTAATATTTAATTAGGCACTGTGCAACTCTGAGCCTCTGAATTATTATACGGATTAACCACAAAGAATTGTAATGAGCAGTAGCTGAAGTAAATGAGGAAATGTTTGCATTTGCATTTCAGGAGAGGTTGTGACCGCACACAGAACATTGTTTACCTTGCAAGTGCCAATGCAGCCAACAGGCCTCTCCGGTCTCCCACTCAAACCAAGCTTCTTATTGATGGCAAGGAAGCGGTATGCCTGGAAAAATAGACACACACACACACACACACACACACACACACACACACACACACACACACACACATCACACTCATTAAGGACTAGAATGCCTGTGTGTGTCCATTATGTGCGTAAAGGTATTATCTGAGCCATTATAGTACAGGCACCATGCGGTTTAATTCATAACATGCATGTTTTGTTCGGCATTTGATTAAGAAAGCCTGGTTATTTCCCTGGAGAAAAGGTCAACAAAACAATCATGATGGGATATGTGTAGGCTTTTGTATGACTGGCACTGAAAACTCCAGGGACTGTTGAGTGGTGCACTTTTTACAGCATGGCAAGTGTTGAGTAAGATATCAACAAATAAAACTGTATAACATGAGGATTGCATGTTGCTGTGAATATTAATATCCCCCCATACATAGTATAACACATAGTGTGACAAAGAAGAATCAGAATGAGGCAGACAAGACGGTTTACCTTGCAGTTTTAAGTTGGTCCAGTGTACCGCTGTGCTATTTTTCACAAGGTCTTATTAATGCAACCAATTAAGACAAGATCTTAGCAATTAAGTCATAATTTAAGCATAACACTATCACAACACTTCCTCCTGACCTTAAGAAAGATGCTCTCTTCAGTAACACTAATTAGTAATTCATCATTTAGCTGATACTTTTATTAATCTTAAATTACAGTACACTTATTAGAGACTCTGGTTCCTTGGAGCAACCTGGTGTTATGTGCCTTACTCAAGGGTACATTTGTGATAGTTCATGGTTCCTTGGTTCCTTTCACTTTCCAGCCTAGATTTTAAATCATTACAGTTTTCTGTATAAAATTGTAGGAATAACCAAATTCATACATTGAAAAACTATGCTTAGCAAAACTAGTGTGTCCAAGTCTAATACGACTCATCCTATTTTGTATATAAAGTTTGAAAGTGTTTTTTCCCCACTCTAAATGTATACTATTTTTGTTTGCACTGCGTCACAAAGTCAACCGATCCGCACAGATATGCTACCATTCAGAGGTTTTGGATTTAAATGTTTTTGAAATTATCTTATGGTCACCAAGGCTGCATTTATTTTGCTTAAGAAACATATTATTATTAGTTGAAAATGGTTGTGTTGCTTATTAAAGTATGAAAAGTGTTTTTTTTCCCAGGATTCTATGATGACAGCATTTATTTAAAATCGATTTTTTTTAATATTATAATTTTTTTTGTAATTTCTGAAGAATGTATTGTGTTCTTGCTGAATAAATGTAGTGATTTATTAAAAAAAAAAAAATAAAATAAAAATCGTACTGACCTCAAACTTTTAAACTAATTGGTCCACATTGTGCGATTCATTCTCACTTTTAGATGGATTATTCCTCTCACAGTAACAATTACTTATAAGTTAAACTGTGGGTAAAGAGTAGGGTGACCAGACGTCCCATTTTTCCCTGGACAGTCCCGTATTTCAGTATTTTCAGTATTTTTAGTATCCTGACTTATTAAGAAAAAATCATGTTTTGTCCCGTATTTCATGTTTCCTAAAATTTCTTTATGACTGAGTGATCATAGAACAATCAATTCGTCGTAGAACAAAATTACCATCCAATCACAATTCGTTATCGATTAACTTGCCATTAATGAAGGCGGGATAGGCGGAGTCGCGCTGAATGACACACACCAGAAGCACTCTCGTTGCCTTGCGCGCGATCCCAGTTCTCTCAGACAGCGTGCGATAAGTTCTCCTTGCACCCGAACGGTCAAATGCACAAATAGTTGTTAAAATGTCCATCTTGTGAAGCATCTCACTTAAATACAGTCGGTTATGGCTTAAGTGGACGTAAACAGGTGGGTGAAAACCGGATAAATGTCAGTATATTAAATATTACATCCATAAACTCGGTCTTAAAGGGACAGTTAGCCTAATTAAATATTTGTCATTAATTTTAATCAAATAACAAATGATGTTAAATGAATGTATACATGGTAAATAAACCTACTGTATCTGAAAAACAAGTTTATTTAATTTGTGTCTCTATCGCATTTGTCGTATTGTTTGTAAATTTATTTTTTATGTAACAAAATAATTTCATATAGTGAAATAAAATTTCTCATTTCATGGTCATATTGCCCATCCCTTGCCCGTCCCATAATGAGAAATCTGGTCACCCTAGTAAAGAGTCTCTGCAGAACAAAACAGTGCAAGGAGATTTAACTTTTTCATCCAACACATAAACCACTATGATAGTGACACTCATTAACCACATGTTTAAAGGCAAAGCTGCAGTCCACATCACGACACACAACTTAAAATGGCAACAAATACAATATCAGGGCAAAACACTAAAAAGTACAGCAGTAATTTGCATGATTTATTCATGCCACAGTACATACTGGAAATTGTAGTCCTGCCTCCCTGCCACCCTATTTCACCAATGTCCACCCACTTGGAGATCTATGGCCTCATCACTACTCAGGTTTGCCCTTCAATCTAAATCTAGGGGATTTTTCATTCATTTTATTGTCTGCCAAGCAGAAATCACAAGACTGATTGCTTAGAAAAGTAATAGTACACTTCTCCTGAAGTGTAGCAACCTAAAATCTAAGATCAATGCATATAGTGACGCTTGCCTCAGTAATAATATTTCTGTGCAGACTACAAAGTCAGTGTGTGCTGACATCTTTACGACATTAGATGGAGCTCTATTTCTCTCTGACCTCCTGCAGTCTGACATTCTCAGAATAACACTCCAATACAAAAGTGCACTGCACAAAAAAAAAAAAAAAATTTTCTTCTTACCAGAACAATAAGCCCCTGCTGAGGAGAATCCAGCTCATATCCAACCAAAACAAAAAATAGATGCTAATTTAGACAAAATCCAGTTGTCAAAATGAAAATTTTCGAGAGAGCTTTATGCTCCAGAACTCTTTTTCTCTCATTGCGGATCTCTGTACCTTGGAAAATTTGTGTGCAGAATAGCAATGAGGGGAAGACACAACTGAATCGAGAGTGCCCTTCTTCTAATCAGGAGCTCAACATGCCTGACACGAAACCTGCAAATGTCACGCATGTTAAGCCTGTAGCACATCAAGAGGGGCAGCGAAGCCAGTGTGCTGATGTTGAAACAAACCTCTTTAATACGCAGGATTCTGCAATAAAGACGTTCATGCTCGTATCACTTTCTGCAGCCTTGCCGCTTGAATTAGAAACAGCATGTCAACCTATGAACTGCTCTCTTATCTGTGCTTGTATTTTACATGATTATTCAAGAATATCAGGCAAAAGGATTTGTAAAAGATAAGACTGTACATTAGGGCTGCATGACTGATCAAAAAAAAAAAGAAAAAGAAAAAAAAAAAAAGATAAACAATTACAGCTGCCACAAATAAGTAATTGTGAAAAGTGTTGGGAGATTTCCATTTTGATCTACTCCCACTGTGTCAAAATGTGTTTTTGCATCAACTGAGCATTGTAACCAAATCACAGACATTTCTGCAATGGCAAATCGGATTCATTTCAATTAGTTTACAGGTTACTGGTGAAGACAACTGGGCCTAATGAGCAAGTTTGCATAAGCAGTCTGATCCATCTTTATTGTGGCACACAATAATGAGTGCTGAAGAAACATCACCTGACACTCAAAAAGAAGCTTTAGAAGCAAAGTGAAAGGCATAGACAGTAATTCAGAAAGATTTTAGATTTGCAGGTTGCACCACTCGCCATGTAGTCTGAGTAATAGCCAATATGCATTGCAAGTGAGAGATTACTATCAACAAAATAATCAACAAGGTGAATAAGCAAGTGTAGACAGCTTTGATGATTATAACGGGAGTGTTCAAGACTCTGCATGGTCTGCACAGGAAGAAAGATTCATTGTTTATAGCAGGATTGGAGTGTTCTATTATTGTTGTGTTGCAAGATTTCCGAGTAAAAATAAAATGTGTCCAAATTCTGAATAAATTAGAGTCATGCTGCTCAAAAATTTGACCATAGATGCTGGCTTGATTTACTTATTTATGGATTAATATAATTTATTTAATGTAGGATTAACAGATTGATTCAATATTAATTAAAATACACTACTATTCAAAAGTTTGGGGTCAGTAAGATTTTTCCTTGGATGCATTCAATTGATCAAAAGTGTATATATATATAAATAAATGTAATTGTAATAATCCAGTGAGATTTTCTTTGTATGCACAAGTAGTCTGACAACAGCCGGTATGCTTCACATGGAGATCTGATCTTACCATCATCGAGGCCATCTGGGATTACATGAAGAAATAGAAAAAAAAAAACTGAGCCAGACTAAATCCAGAAGAACTGTGGCAACGTCTCCAAGAAACCTGGAGCATACCGGCTGTTGTCAGACTCCTTGTGCATACAAAAATCTCACTGGATTATTACAATTAATGGCAAAAAAGAACGTTTGGAAATGTAAACTGATATTTCCTACTGACACACTACAACAAAAGATGCATGCCTAGGACTTTTGCACAGTACTGTATATATATATATATATATATATATATATATATATATATATATATATATATAAACTTTCTATGCATCAAAGAATCATGAAAAAAATATTTTCAACATCGATAACAATAATAGGACCATGTGCTATGGAAGACCGGAGTAATAATTAATAATTAATAATTAAATCATTAAACCAATCATTTTATCAAAGAATATCAAAAGAAAATAATCAACAATTAAGATTTTGCAGTTTTAGTGCTGTTCCTCCTATTTAAAAGAATTATTCAAGGAATTCAAATGTGTATTATCAGTCAAGTGTGATATTGTGTCATTTACCATGAAAGGTGACAGCGACGAAGAGCTGCAGCCGATTTAAAGTTGGCTGCCCTATTCAAAGAGCTCCAAGCAACCTTACGGAGGCATACTCAGCAAACTATCACTCCCTCTAATGCACACTGGCACACACACACACGAACACGTGCGCGCACAAAACTGACCACAGATAGAACAGAGTCAGGGGAAGCAGATACTGTTAAACAGCTTTTAAACCAAACTGCAGTAAATTGCACGTTCCGGCGACAAAACCTTAGTGGGTACTCACACTCTCACAGACAGAAGAACCAACACATAAACATTTGCGCACATATTGTTCTGTGCTCTTCTCTTGATTACAGACAGGACGAGCACAAAAAAACATTATTAGATAATAATCTAATAATCGGATGGCCAGATTAGACCAGGTTGGTCAGAAAAATAAAGGCTGCATTCTATTGATATATTGTCACTATGGATTACATTTTTGCTAGCATGTTTACAAACAAAGGACATTTATATATCTAAGAAAACATTAAAGGCTATTTTAAGAGTCTTTTGTCAAACTAATTTAATCAATAGTGCACTACTGAGTTCAAACCATGGTGTAAATCTTTAAGAGAATGCAAAAATAATTCATTGACTGACATGAGTGATGTGCCAGTCAACCCAAACTGAGTGGCTACTTGATAAACTGGCCAATGGTCTATTGGAGCAACTGTCACAGAAATTGATCAGTCTGGAAGATTTGTTTGTTGGTCAGTTTGATTGATTGAACAGGGGTACCTTCACCAGCTCTTTCTGAGGCCAGATCTGAATGGGCTCCACCTGCTGTGGGGTCTGAGTCTGAATGCCATAGGTGTTGAGAAAGACCTGCAATCTGAAAGACACAAGCAAAACAAAGACCATTTAAACATTAAACACGACTCTATTAAAGATAATGTGTATCATTTCAAAGAAATTGCAAAAATAATGACAAACTTATAGAAGCCAACAGAGGCGCTCTCTTTCTCTCTCTCTCTCTCTCTCTCTATATATATATATGGGAGCACACAGGTGGTGATATATGTATATATATAATATTATATATATATATATATATATATATATATATATATATATTTTTTTTTTTTTTTTTCTTCTTCTTCTTGATATCACCACCTGTGTGCTCCCATATGTTCGGAAACAATCATTCCATTGTAATTCCATTTGGTGCAATCATTGTGCCACATTCTATCCTTCCGTTAAAAACGAATCACATTATAGTGATATCTGGTTCTAGTTAAAGAAAAAATATAAATTATAATTATAACTTTAATATTAACTACTGAACATTTTTTACTATTACACATTTTTACATGTAATTTGTCTTTAATTTGGCATTATACTAGGGCTGTCAATAGATTAAAATGTTTAATCACGATTAATCGCACACTTATCGTGAAATTAAGCATACACCATTTATCTTGTTTAACGCATCCATTTTACTATCATTGCCTATTTCCAGCAAAGTAAACCATCAGATTGAAGTGTGATTTTCACAAAACTGTATTTTTTTAAAAAGCTTTTTTAAGGTAAATTTAGGTGTCTTTCCAAAAAAGTACACTTGCAGACTCCAAAAGGACACCAAATAACCAAATGATGAGTCCATATAATTCATACATTTATGTACACCGAAGCACCCATAAAAGAAATCACAGCAAAAAAACGTTTCAGAATTCACAATGTATAGTATGTGCAACAGCAAAGAGCTTGTTTACATTTTAGACAAGTCAAGTTGTGGTACTGAACAGGACCACATGGAGATGCCAAAAAATCTAAACCAACCACCTTTACCTGCATATTTACTAAAGTACACAGCAACATACACAGGACAAATCCAAACATTATCCTGAATATGTGTGAATGTGTAATGTACTGAAATGTGTCTGTGCATAAATACAATGTGCGTTGAGAGCGCTTATACGTGACTCACGCGTGCTTAATGTACGACTCCTGTACGTCACCGCAATCGTCTTTACTTTGATTGCAATCCTCATCCATCAAAACTTTACTAGCAAAACTCTTTATCCAGCCGAGAAATCATCTGGCCATACAGCAGTGGGATGTTTCTACGTTCCGTTCAGACAGGAACAGCGCGATGCGGGGGCTCGTGCTCTTCACATACAATGACACAATATGACAGAGAGTTCATGTTCTAAAGTGAAACAGACACTGGAATGAATAATTCTCTGTTCTCTCTGCCATCTCTGATATAATCAGCATGGACTTGAAGATCATCTAACTGCGTGACGTAAAATTACATTAATGACGCAATTTCACATGCTTCAGTAATGTACTGCATTAAATTACATTTAACGCGTTAAGGATTTTGAATTAATCGCATGCGTTAACGTTGACAGCCCCACATTATACATAACATCTCATAAATGTAACATTATAACTACCATAATGAACATGATTCAAAGTTTTTTATGATAAAAAGACTGTGGAAATACTTATTTGCCAGTGGTTCCCTCAAAATTTTCCTATGAGTTTTTATAATGGGTGTCTAATAAAATAAGGTGTGTGGTAAACATAATTTGACGATACTTGAACATTTTGTTCTACAACATAAACTAAACACTCACACCCAAATGTTTTTATCTAACTTCTCTTAAAAATGTGTGTTTTCAATATGGGTGTGTGTGTAATTTATGCTGTAGAGCAAAACGTATCGGCAAGTTATGTTGTACCACAGACCTTATTTTGGTGAATAACCAGTGGTGAATTATTCTTCGGGGTTTTGACATCATCCCTGCACCACTTTATTTTGCATCTCGAAGAAATGTACAATTATATCACTATACTTAGTGTTATATTACCCTGGCATAAAATTATAGAAAACTAATTATTGCTTCTGCATGAATGTTTCTAATACAACAGCTGAGGGAGTGATGGCAAATTTGAGATCTTTCTCTATTCTGACCAACATAATCACTCTATAATTTTTTCCTTTTGTGGATTGTTTCTTTTGCTATTGAAGTAAATGAGAATATAACGATTTTATTTGTTGTAGTTTCCGTTCACCACTATTTCCGTTCCGTTCACCACTCTGTTTCTGAGAACCCCGGAAATGTGAAAAGGGTCCATTTCACCATTTTATCTTTGGTAAATTATGTAGTAATTTAAAAAGACTTTAATATTCATATTTACATAGTTACATAGTTAAGTTAAAGTGGTTATGTAAGGTTTGTAATCAAGCGCTGAAGTAAAGTATCCATTAAGGTCCAAGGGGAAACAATCTTGCATGACTGCAAATACATTAATGAGTGGTCTGCAGGCACTTAACATGCTAAGGGGTTTAATGAAAATGTATGTTTACAAGCAACCAGAACCTTTGCTCCAGCATACACTATAATATTTAAACAACATTATTTCAGCTTTGCAAGGAAGGTGAGGTGTTAAGTGGAACTTGCTGCTTTAAATTAAGGTACTGATGGTTGAGTTGGACAAGTAACCGTGATTAAGGTTTGCCGTGTAAAAAAGTGGAGAGGTGGGTTAAGTGCTGGGGTGAACAATGTTAAATGAACTGCAGAGTGGGTCTGGCTGGGACCAGCTGGCCACACGACCTCTTTAACCTCCCCCTCTTCCCAGAAAAGCTTTAAATGAGAGTGCTGATAGATGAAGGCTACAGAATAGCCCAACAATTAATATGAAGACATCAATTAGACGAGAGGACGAAGAGAGAGAGACATGAGAAATGTATTTACCTTTGACTTTCTGCTACCAGGGCCACATGAATGACCACATCGTTCACAATGGGACCCTGCAGGAAACAAACAAAGAAGACGTATTAGGAAACTTTGTGTCTCAACGGAGAAGACTCAAAGGCAAGGGCACCGAGTGTAAAATCCATCGCCTGTGAGTTCAGGAGTGAGTGACTTTTACTAAAAATGAAGAAAAGAGAGAAAGACCTTAAGAGTGAATGAAAAGTCAGAGCAGTTTGAGTATAACCGATGACTGGGTGGCTGGAGGGAATAGGGGGAAAACAAGCTTCATCGAGAGGGAAAAAGAGAGAGACGGTAGACAAAGATGAGGAAAATGATGGTGGATCAGAGCCCTGATTCTTTATGCTAGCTCATTACAGCCGTTTGGGCTGGATGATGTAGTAATTTCGCTGAGATAATGAGCTGCTGATTGCTGAAGGTTTAGGTTGGGTCATATCAATCAGTGGCTAAAGCCCTCTGCCTACACACAGAGGACACCCAGCATCCATTTAAACCTTCCACAGCTACAACTCCAAAACTGCAAGAGGATCTTAATGGCTAATTTGTCTTATTTTCTCGAGATCGCAACTTGCGGGCTTCTCTTTGTTTCAAAACAATCGTTATTTCTGCAATTATGCTTGGTGCTGAGGTCAAACAAATAATAATTGAGGCACTCCTCTTACAAAAATGTCAAAAACAGCACATACTAGGGATGCACCGATACCATTTTTTAAGGACTGAGTACGAGTACAGTTACTTTTTTCCTAGTACTCGCCGATACTGATGCCTATACAATTATTAATTTCTCTCTTTTTTTTTTTTTTTTTTTTTTTTTTTTTTTTTTGATGTTGCAGTTTTCCAAGCACAACACAGTGAGACTAATGAATGTAGGACAGCTTCTTTATTATTACTCTAATGAAAAAAGTAATAATTTTTATGTGCTTGTCACAAACTTGTCCAATAACCTTCAAAGGGAATAATTACCAATATATATAATTGTTATATATAAAAGAAATTTACAAACAAATTACAAACAATACAACAAATACTATAGAGATACAAATGAAATAAACTTGTTTTTTAGATACAGTAGGTTTATTTAGGCTGACATTGTTTCTGCTGCTGCCGTTAGTGTCTCTGTGCACAGAAAATTCTGTCAGTTACGTCACGTGAGGTATCGGCCTTTGGTATCGGGGGTATTTTTACGAGTACGAGTACAAGTACATGAGCTTGGTATCAGGCCCGATACCGATACTGGTATCAGTATCTCTAGCACATACCAACCCCTTGCAGCTACAGCTCCCAAAGCCATAATATTAACCAGCTTATATGTAAATAACACACCTCCAAATGCGCTAAAACGCATCATACGTCAGGATAGACAGATCTATTAGTCTGAAAGGAAGATTTATATTTGTGATGTAGGCTGTTTGCCTCATCTGTGTTGTTGTTTGCTTCCCCTGAAACGGGGGCGATAAGTGCTTGGTGAACAGGGCAAATCACAGCTTTGGGTTAAATGACATATTGGCACAGCCATTTTGTGGAGGCAGTGCAGTGAGTCATCATAAGGGCTGATCAACAGAGACTATTCATGCTAATTCTGCCCTGTATGAGGACTGCAGAGGAGGATGGTATTTTGTTCAGGTGGATGGAAGCAGGTTCAAGCTGCCCTTGATGGATGGGAAGTGAATGTCTGGGTATGTTATTAATCTGTGACAGGTGCAGAAGTATTCAAAAAGTGAAAAGGTGCAGTATAACTGCAGTAGTTTGCATTGCACCAAGAACAACTTAAAGAGATATAAACATTAAGGTTTAATCAGTCATTTATGCACCATTAGTGGCACCAAACATAATTGCAAAACAATCAATAGCAAAACCATCAACATTAACATTTACTGTACGCATTTGCCAGATGCTTTTGTCTAAAGCGACTAAAGGCTGGGAATCATACATTTGCCGACTGAGGATCACACACTAAAAGGCTATCAAGTCGTCCCGAACACAATAAACTCATATGCGAATATAAGAAATATGCGGCTCCTTACACGCATGACACATGAAAACAATGTGTGTTGTAAAATTGGTTTAAAATGTCAAACATGTTTTATATATTCTGACTGTGCTCACCATACAGTCAACTCCAACAGCCCAAAATCTGCAGACTGGCTCTGACTTTCAGCTACTATCGTTGACACATACAGGCTGCAAATCAGGGCAAAAATCTGTGCTAAAATTGTGTAGTAGTCCAGCTTTAACAATGCATTTAGGGCAAACTTTTATCTGATTCCCTGGGAACACACAAACACACTCATTGACCTTGGCATATGAGCTACAGGAATCACTTTTTTCTATTGTTTCTATTGTTGATCACTACAAAAAATTATTTTGACTCAAATTTCAGCTTCAGTAAATAATATAAAATATATTACAGTGAAAGTGTAAGGGTCAGATACTGTACATTTGTACAATGTAAGTCTATTGTAACTTACAAGTCCATTGTAAGTGCTTTTTTTTTTTTTTTTTTTTTTAAATGTGAGGTATAAAATATGCTTTTCTCACAGCAATGTAGTTATGGCTTTGTAGTGATGCTATAAAGAGATGTTTTATTGGTGTGACTGATGGCAGTTGGTGGTGTACAAATTCCTGCAAGTCAAATCTACTGGTGATACTAGTGGAGCCCCTCAGCACTCTGCAGACTGCTGCGGTCTCTCTCTCTCTCTCTCTCTCTCTCTCTCTCTCTCTCTGTACTGAAGCAGCAGTTAATAAACTATGAACAGCTCAATAGGACTGACAGTGATAAGAAATGCTCTTTATTAATGTCTCCTATACCAATCAGTCAAATGATCTTTATTCATAATGTGGCTCCAAGAGCCCCGTGGTGAATCAAACAGTCAGTATTTACCTCTTATGACAAATCTGTCATCTTCTGCAACTTCAGGAACATTAATAAATTAAAGACTGAAACAACTGTCACAAAAAAAATGAAGAAATAAGGATAAAGGCTCTTGCAACTTTCAGCATAATCATGCTGTATCTGCAGAAAAGCACAAATTAGTCCTCAAAACATTAAACCTATAAGGCATTGTACTGTGGTATCAGATGGCAATATCGTGGTACTTTGATATATACCACATCTATGCATGATTACCATATTTATTTTCATCAGTATTTACTAGCACTCCAACTTCAAATAATACTATAGTAACATGGTATAGTCCATACAGTATGGTATAGTATAGTTATGAGGGTGGATAAGCAATTTTAATAATGGGATGGCATCTTTTTAAAATATGGTGCCTTCACAAATTCAACGCAGTCATACATTGACAGGCTTATACTCTAACAGTATCTAGGTTAAGATTGACTGTGGTGTAAGCTGCTTCTGCGTGCTGAGGAAATTTCATATCTGATGTAAAGAACACTTGAAAAACCTCCCTGGCAGCTAAGTGATGTTTTCACAGAGTCTGGAGCTGCTGGAATTGAGATGGGATCACTAATGGCAAAACTCTACAGCTTTTGAGTGTATCACAAAGGTGTAAAAGTACAGACTAATGAAATGCAGTATATTGCATTTGAGGCAACAGTAATAGCAATACAGAGTTCACATATCATGTTATTAGGACGCTTTCAGATTCTGCAGAGAATAACAGCTACACACCACAACACAACATTCTGCACAACACCAGCATCGCTCATATGGCAGTAAATATAATGTTCTATTTTGACAACCTCAAATAAGCCATTTTCCCGAATCCATTTGTAACAGTGTGTGGCTGTATCAAGGAAGCGCACGACGAAGGAATAGTCAAATGAAACAAGTCTTTTAATAATCAAGAAGAATACGCAGGAGAATTAGAGTAACAGCCACTTGGCACAAACAATATCGGACAAATGAACTAGGGAAACTCAGGGCTTATATACTCAGAGAATGTAATCAAAAGAGAAACAGAACAGGTGCCTAAAATCAGGAACTATGGAAACTAATAATTAACAAACAGGGAAACTACAGAGTGACAATTAAACTAAAACATAACGCTACACCATTCTTATGATAAATTATTGCAAACTTATTTTAGCTGTAAAGATTCTATTCTAACTGGACAGCCTGAAATAATCCCCTTTTCCTTAAAACCATTTATGTGATAAATCTATGCAAACCTAATGGACTGTCTCTTAGAGATATGATGTGGATAAAAGAGATCAGGCAGATGCACATTCCCATTGCAGTTTGTTCTGCCAAAAGGCAAAAACATTAACCGATGTGAACTGCTGCTCTTTAGGATGTCTAATGTTCCTTCAAGGATCAAAATTTGAAGAAGTTTCTTTGTTGATGCAGTGAGATAGTTTTCAATGTTAAACCCCGCAGCTGGTAAGTTTGGGATCTTCTTTCATTTTAGGTTTACATATTTCAGTTTATAAAGTGAGCTAAGAAATGGAGAGACAAAAATTATTCTCAAGTCATGACACCACACTTAAAATCTGGAATTCAAAATCTTATTTAAAACAAGCAATAAACATAGCAAGTTTCCTACGCCCCATGAGGCCTTGCATCAAAAGTGGGAGTGTCTTCCGGTTCGAAGTAAACAAGCTGGAAATTACAATCATTCATTCAACTGATGACAGTCATTCAAGATTTAGCGATCCAAACTTGCGAATGTTTGGCCTTTACTTGAAGACTTAAGATTCCAGCATCGATATTTGAATAATGTTTTACAATAAAAATATGTTACGGTAACAGCAATTTTTTTAATTTATGCCAAGACGTGCACATCAATCATGCTGAATATAACTGATATTTATATTGACATAATCCAAGGACGTTTGAGCGATCTCTCCGTCTCTTATCCTTTCAGCCAGAGCAACAGAGGGAGCTCATGAGAAGAAAACAGGAGTCATGAGTTATACGAGTTAACCGGATCATGTGAATCTGTGAAAGATACGAGTATGCAATGTCCGCTATCAACAAAGGCAGGTAAAACATTAAACTAAATAAATACACGATTATAATCATATAAGAATTGTCTACGTTCCTCAAGCAGTCTCTGGTATTTTCTGTAAACGTGTGTATTTATCATTGTAATGGTTAGCAAGTAGAAACGCGACTGGCTCTGGCACACACGACACCGGTAGGAGTATATCACATCATAAAGCTTTGGTGCTAGCATCAGTGACAGGTGAAGAACAGACAGTTGAACAGGTTGTTCATGTATTGCAGGGCCAGGATGCTCTTGTAGTTGCAGCACTTTTGTGGAAGATCACTAAAGTAAAGGACAATTGTTTTATTGTATTGTGATATTATTAACTAATAAATGTACTAAACTGAAATGTTGCCCCTGAGCGCCGTAACGACATCTCTCATAAAGGTTTGCAACTTTACAAAGTAAACAGTGATCTGAAAAACACTTAGCCTCTTTGCTAATTGGCACACAAAATACTATTGGTATGCTACTTCCGCCACCTACTTCCGCCATAAACAAGCAGTTATAAGATTTTCCAAAATGTTGAATACAATTGTAAAATTAAAACATTAGCCTCAGATTTTTGGACCCACTGTATTTACAAAAAACAAAACAACAAAAAAAAACTCTTTCCAAAGTAGAATAGAAAGAGTGCTTGCTTTTTCAACTTCATTTATAATGGAGTGAGGGGCTCCCTATGCAACAGCGCAAGGTTGGCCACAATCACCTTAAAGAAATTGAAAAGGCTGGGGATTGGACTTTGAAGAAGGTGGGAGTGTAATTGTGAACAAAGGCTTGCTGTGAATTTGATACACATCACCCCTCTCTAGAAGGACCACAAATATATTAGATCTAGTCGGCAATCCTTATGACAAGAAGAAGAAAAAAATCAATTTATATTGAAGCGAGGCAGGTGAAAGCCTCAGGAGTCTTGTGCTTGTCAGTGGTGCTGTATGTGATGTAATTCCCATAAAGATGCAGTGTGCGGAGTGAAAAGAGATAAGGAGGCTGATTACTAATACCTGTAGAGCTGCTCCAAAGGAAAGTCTGTGCAGAGCGGTTTCAGAAACAGAATGGGACTGTGTTTTTAAGCCTCTGATAAAACACACAGTCACTAGAGTAATATAAAAGAAAATGACACAAAGCTAACATTGACACTTTTTGTAATTCATTTCACAGGCTTCCTATCTAATAATCTTCAAACAACAAAGCACAATAAAAGACTTAAGGTTTAGATGACCTTCTGTGTCTCTCTGCATAAAGTGACACAAAAATTCAGTATTTTCAATATTTTACTTTATTAAAATGGACTGACTGGTTCTTGAACTGACAGGTTCTGATTCGGGTATTGATCTTGTTGGGGTCTGGTATTGGTTTGGGTCTTAAGACCTGTTCACACCAACACAAATGTTTGGCATAAAAATTCAGCCCGTTTTTCACGTCATTTGTCTGTTACGAAAATCTTACTGTGAATAAAAGACTTGTGGGTTTTGAATGACATGAGGGTAAGTAATTAATGACAGAATTTTCATTTTTTTGGTGAACTATCCCTTTAAGTGGTTTGTGTGTGTGGGGGGAGGGGGGGGGTCATGTTCTACAACCACATAATCGCTTCTAACAACCACTGAAAAAAGACAATTAAACAAGGCAGACACAACCAAACAGAGGCAAGCTTCTGGACTTTCCCCATGAAGCCGTTTTCAGATTTCATAGCCTAATACAGCATAATTTTGTTTATTTTGTCTAGTTGGCTGCTGAACAATGCTTGATCAACATTACTCATTAGGAGACGACATGGAAAGGTAAGATATTTTTCCAGTGAAATACACTCCAAACGTTAGTGTCAGAGTGACACTGGATTTGTATTCTTGTACTATAAAGTCTGGAGTTATAATAACTGAGTGAGTGACACATAAGTGATATCTTGCCACATTCATCACGTCTGCTGGCTGTCGGTGATAAACATACAACACATCTGTCACCACTCCACAGACATTTGAGAAACGACTTTCAGCTCCAGCAACAAATATGTTTCCGCACGGCCGTCAGCACAGAATCCCTCCGTTGCCTGCCCAAATGTACAGCCCTTCTTTTGCTCTCTCTCTTTAATATTTTCAACCCATCATTGCTCTCTCCTGCACTGTGAAGTGTTTTGTTTGTGTCTCTCACCATGAAGGTGGACAATTGAGGTGTTTCAGAGCGATGTGTTCATGTGTCTGAGTATGCAAGTGTAATGATGGCCATTGGAAATTTTTCATGAATATTTTCAGGACTTACGCTTACACACACACACACACACGCTTACATTTATAAAGAATAATTTCAACCAGGAAGGGCAACCTCAACAAGTACAGGGTGAATTAGTTCCCAATCAAATGTGAGATGTGTGCATGTGTGTAAATGCGCACCTACTTACACACACGTCTATGTGGATTTCTATTATGTTTTAAGTAACATAGTAAGTGTGCATGTGCCAGGGTTGTGCTGCATTCAGAACTGAATAGAGAATGTATTTTAAATTCCAGTTCCTGAATTTCAGTTGAAGTAGCCAATAGGATGCAGAATTGCAATTCGAATTTGAAAGTAAGTGGAAATGAAATTAATTGAAAGAACAAACAAACAAATGTTAAATAGATACATTCACCATAGACTTTTATCCAAAGTGACTTACATTGTTTCAAGATACACATTTTGTCAGTCCTTGGCATTGCTAGTGCTGTACTCTACAGTTTCAACTACAGACAGACAGACACAGACAGACAGACAGACAGACTAACAACCTTGGACATCTGTGTATGTCACACACCATATAGCCACTGATATCTCTTCACCGTTTGTGGTGTGTTTATTTGTGGTGTGTTCTAAAAACCCTCAGAGTGTTTATGAAGTGACTCAGCCCAGAGAAAAAGACGCACAAACAGGAGATTCCATGTGGAACGAGTTGCGTCCAATCCCCATAGTCCTCAACTCAAACCCCGAACAATCACTTCCTAAAAAACGCACCACAGTAACATCTTGTGTTTTCATATAAAAAACACAGTTGTTGAGCACAGCCAACAAAAACAATGGGACTGAAATGGAATACATTTGTCTTAAAGCATAAAATTAAATATGAATCAGAGAAATACAGCGTCTTCAAAGCTAAGTAACTGCAAAAAGGTCTCTTTCCCTGAGCTTGTGTATGTGAGCGAGGGAAGCATTTCAAAAGCTGTTCTCGGTGTTTAAAAGGCAAAAAGATGAGGCTGCTTCCTGCACCTTGGCTGCTCTGCTGAACAATCGTTTCTAAATTTAAACTGAGCTCCATCTGTGCTTTGTTGAAACAGGGTACATCCATCAATCAGGAAAAAAGGCCTGTCTAATCTCTGAGCAAGGACATGGTTCAGAATGAAGATCTGCCTTCATACTGGGGACAAAGTATGGAAGATGTTAGGAGGACAAGTGTTGACTGAGAACAACTTATGCATAAACACATATTCAATCATGTAGTGCATGAGTACTCACATAAATAATGCAGAGAGATGCTCAAAGACAGGCCGTAATACATAAACAAACATAAACCGACACTTCATATGACTACATCCAATCCACAAACACACACTTCTGCACATGCACACATCACGCAAACAAACAGCAGTCACGGCAACGTGCCCTTTAGCCAGTGCATCCTTTGATGCAAAAGCGAAGAGACAAGCACATTACGCATTACTGTGCAATATGCAGTGCCCTCCTTCAAAGCAGCAGGGCTCCTCCCAGTATCCCATGCAGCGGTGCAACACTCATGAATAAAACAGCCACCTGCCCCTCACTGCCTCTGATTAAACAAACTTGTGCTCCCAAGCCAACACCTATCAAATTACAGGTACATCTCAACTAGGGCTGAGGTTATTCAGGATGATTTTGCTGGCAATACAATAAAGCAACATCGTGAATATTGAAATGTTGAATGCGTTTTTCTTTTGGCCTTTAATTTTCCTAAAGACCATGTCATTAGACTAGTTTCATGATATGAGAGTATGTTACTTTGAGATGTCAAATGCCTCGCTTTGAAAGTGGATGAGAGTAGGTGACTCCAGTCAGGTTGAGGAATGAAAGAAAAGCTGTTGGGACTGACAATTCGCAGGTCTCGTAGCAGGCAGGTAGAGCATTCGTGTTTTTTTAGGGGTTCAAGCACGTAGTGACCCCTATTGACCCTGATTTGGCGCTACAGCAATAAAAACCCGAAACTGCTCTTAACTCCTAGACTGCTCATAACTCTGTTTGTCATAGATTCAAGTGCCTAGTATTGTTGGAATCTTTGGCGAACAAAACAACAAAACGTATCTCTCTGATTTTATTTCCGCCTGGAAAAAAGTTTGCCGCCATTTTGAATTTTGTCCAAAACCTACTTTTGCGAACTAGTCCTAGGATTGTCGCCCTTGATCGGAACCAAACCAGTGCAGAAATGTTAACTGGAGACTGAATATCAAAAGTTGAAAATTTCGATTCACGGTTGCTAAGGGGTACCAAAACATTCTAAGTGCACGGAGCCACTTGTACTAAAATGGCTATAACTCTTGAACAAAATGAGAACTCAGTATACAAATGTATGAGCTCAATATTTAGTCACAGTGGAAAAAAAAAAAAAAAACATTGCAGCAATTGGATACTTGGTGGCACTATAACATGAAAAAAACAAAAAAAAACAAAAAAAACTGAAAACAGCTATAACTACGCAACTGTTGAAAAATTAGCATACAGTGTCTTGGTCCAAGGAGTTACGATTGTCTATGAGGACATGGCTGCCACCTGCCAATGAAGTTTGAGCACCTATTAGACAAGTTTAACGTAGGCCGATCGGATTGAAACCCGGTGGGCATGTTTGACTCATGGTTCTAGAGGTCTGTAAAATTTTTAAAAGAAATCAGCCACTAGGTAGTGCTAACAAGTTTTACGCCATGTGGTGTTTCACACATAAACACAATATTTATATAATTTGATAGACCTCCTCATACTAAACAACTTTTCCTCAAGAACCACTGCTGTCAATTAAATCGTTCATTAAACATTTGCAATAATGTAAGAAACTTACTTTTGTGAACTAGTCCTATGTTTTTCACCCGATCGGAACCAAACCAGTGCAGTACAATTCTCTGGACTCTCCAGGTCAATAATTATAAAAAAAGTTGAACTTTACCCTATAACAGGGTCATTTAGAAAATGGGCATGGCAAAATATACACAAAAGCCTATAAATCAAACGAACACACGAAATTAGGTAAGCATATGCAGCATGTGACTCTTTTTTTTTTTTTTTAGATTAAAAGACTGCTGCTTTTAATGAACAAGTGGGTATAATGAACATGTAATCCAGTGAACCTACTATATAATTCCCCCAAACACCATTTTCAGACATAATTTTGGAAAGATTAATTAATATGATTAAATATTAAGTTTTTGGCTAATGCTATAAAAAACTAAAGTAAATCCATGCAATATTTATTTAAAAAAATTAATGTAGTGAATCAGTTCAAACTATTTATTTTCAATGAAGACTGACTTCAAGAATGATTTCATTTGAATCATCTAGGGCCAGATTTACAAACAGCTCTTTTGGTATTAAAAACAACTGTCAGGATATACTTAAGACACGAAATGAAAAATTTGCAATGAAAATGTGTGAACGCAGTTATTTTTGCAGCTGACCTTAATGCATATGCATTTGTAGGAGTTTCCCTTTTAACGCCTTAAAAACATGTGTCTGTGTTCTTTAATTGTGCATTGTCAGCCAGGGGGCCCACAGCAACAACCTGCACCAGGGCTCCGGATACCCCAGCTACAGCCCTGCATCACCCGCAGAACGTTTATGGGATTGTGGTCTCTTGCTAATTTGCTCTGTTCAAGCAAATCTGGCCCCAAATGTCCTTTGGGGCATCATTTTTCATATCTTACAATGTTTTAGTAAAAAAATATCCACATAAGAGTGGGTGCAGCCATTTTTAACTTGAATGCACCAGGCTTTAACAAAAACAGTCAGTTATGTTGATTGATGTTGCAGACTGGTATTTGTTGTCATAATCATAAACACTAATTTTTGTTGGTTTACTGCACTTTGTTATTCTTCTAGTTATTTACATAGTGGCTAAGTAATGAATTTAGAAGTCTTGCACATTTACAGGAAATAGCTTACTTCTGTGTCAAAAAATAAGGTGGATATTTAGGTAAACACTGCTACTTTTATTACTATTAAACTGCTGTTTATTTTGTGGCTATATTGAAAGTCTTTGGGATGTGCTGGAGTAGACTTTACAGAGTGCTTGACTTTTGCATTGTCAATACAAGGTCTTGACCAAAAACGGATGCACTTCTTGATGGAAATAAATTTCGTGATATATCCTTCAAGAGGTGCATCAATTTTTGGTCAAGATCTTGTACTGACATTTGAGTCAAGCACTCTGTAAAGTCTACTCCAGCACATCCCAAAGACTTAAATGATTTTAAGGTGCCAATTCATGTGTGAAAATGATTCTTCATGCTCCCTCCCAACCATTCTTTCACAATTTGAGCCTGATGAAATTTAACATGGTCATCCTGGAATTTGGCCATTATGCGTCTTCCTACATGGTTGTTTAAGAAATGAAAAGCTACACCCTCCATCAATTAGGGTTAGAAGAACTGTTGCCAAACACATAACATGCTTGAAAATAATCACTGCAATAATGATCCAATCATAGACTCTTAAGCATTTGCCTATTTAAATCAAAACAGCGGAAAAAAAATTGACCGGGCAGTGTATATTAAATACTATGTAAACAAGACACCTGCTTGCATACATGCTAATGAAGCTCGCTCAGCACTAATCTCAGCCTCTTTTTTTAGCTTTCACTACATGCTTGAGTCACTTTCTCACTACAATAGAAGTGTCAGATACACGTTTGACAGGAAGCAACCTTTCTGATAGCTCCCTGCTTCCTCACATATATGAAGTCTGCATTCAGTAGCTAGAACTAGATTATGTATAAAGACTATGATAAACACTCCTTTATTGTAACAAGACTGCTGACAAGCAGCTTCCCAACAGCTACAGACATCACATGAAATCTCAAATCTAACAGACATGGAGCAAAACCAGTGAAATATTTACAGAAGAGGACTGACACCACAGATTCACATTAAAAACAGAAAATTATTTTCATAATTCATACACTACTGTTCAAAAGTTTTTTATTTGATCAAAAATACAGTAAAAACAGTAATATTGTGGATTATTATTCACAGTTTTCTATTTTAATAAATTGTCATTTATTCCTGTGATGTTTAAGCTGAATTTTCAGCAGCCATTCCTCCAGTCTTTAGCGTCACATGATTCTTCAGAAATCATTCTAATCTGATTTGCTGACTTTTTTTCAGGACTCTTTGGTGGATAGAAGGTTCAACAGAACAGTATTTATTTGAAATAGAAATCAATACAAATGTCTTTACTGTCATTTTGTTGAATGTATTACATCCTAGCTGAATAAAAGTAAACGTTTTATTTAGAGAAAACAACAACAACAACAAAAAACATCTTACAGATGCCATACTTTTGAACGGTAGTGTATACTTAATATATCTCCAGGTTTACCAGCAGAGTTATGTGTTAATAATGTTTTAATTTTGTGATTTTTACTAAAAAGGGTACATTTATGAAAACATTATTATTATTTGTTTTCATTTTCATGTGCATTTTCTAACTCCTATTTCACTTTTTTCAGGCCTCTGACATAGTATGAACACTGAGCAAAACTGGAATGAGCAGATGATGTTTTAAAAAGCGATACTTCAGACTGTTTATAGGGACAGATGAGGGAGCTCTGTTCTAGCTATGAAACAGCAGGTGTCTGTAGGTCTCTCTTATCAAAAACAGTGTGATCTGTCTCAGCACTAACAGATCTGCTAGGAATGGATCTGCAAAACAAGTCAGCTGTAGGGGATTGATACGGAGATGTGAGGGCTTCTGCTAAAGCCTGAAACGAATTATGCATGAGGCTCTGAGAGAGATTAAATACATAGGCAATTCACATGTGTGTTTACAGGATACTTTTTGGTGTTTGCGTAGATGGCTGAAAAGAAACGGGATGCAGCTCACCTGATTGGAGTATCGCATGCTGACGTTCCTCTGATCCTGTCGTGGCACATAGCGATGGATGGGGTCGATGTCCTTTGGGCTGATCAAACCATCCACTGAACGGCAAACACAGAACAGGAACCAATTACTGTTTTTCAGTTCACATGAGCTTTAGACCAAATCTTTGCATTTCTTTAAAACTTTGATTTGACAAAACAGCCTTTTGCATTGATTACTAATATCTCCGCTGGTCTTGATTTTACTGCAGCACATACATGTGAATCATTGCCTACAATATAAATCGCTCTGGGTGTGCAGTATGGTACAAATATGGCTGAAAATTTTGTGAGGAAAATCATGTTAATAATTAATAGGGATAGTTATCAGACTTAGAATTTGTTATTTGCTGAAAATCAAAGTTGACATGGCACAATCAGTCAAGAGCTGCAGTGGAGGAGAAGATTAATGAATAATGACTTCCATTTTCTGTCAGTTCCTCACAAAAATGGCTTCAGAAGAGTTGAAAAATAGTGCACAAGTCACATGGAACGCTACTGTGTTGCTTTCTTGTCTTTTTTTTAAGCACCAGTCCCCACTTTCACTATATGGAAAAAGTGTAGCATAAAAAAAAGAAAGCTCCAAAGAAGAAAGAATATCATACCGGAGTGAAAGGACATGAATGTGAATAAATAATGCTAACAATTTTTCATTAAATTGATTCATAAAACACATTTGTTGACCTCTATTAAAGGGTTAGTTCACCCAAAACAGAATATTCTGTCATTAATTACTCACCCTCATGTCATTCCACACCTGTAAGACCTTTGTTAATCTTCAGAACACAAATTAAGATATTTTTGATGAAATCCAAGAGGTATATGACTCGTCCATCATAAACAGCAATATAATCAACACTTTCAAGGTCCAGAGAGGTACTAAAGACATCATTAAAACAGTCGACGTGACTTCAGTGGTTCAACCTTAAATTTATGAAGTGATGAGAATACTTTTTGTGTGCAAAAACAAAACAAAAATAATGACTTAATTCAACAATATCTTCTCTTCCCCGTCATTATCCTTACAGGTGTGGAACAACATGAGGGTGAGTATTAATGACAGAATTTTAATTTTTGGGTAAACTAACCCTTTAATATGGTCTCATTATTTAGTTTGGTTTAAAAACCATTTTATCAACTACTTTCAGACGGATCCCAGTCGTTTCGACTCTCTTTCCTTTTGAGGAATATGAGTAAATGGCATAAAGTCACTGCATGAATAAATAAAAGAATATCTTTGTAAACTCTTTTAGTGTGTGTCTGTGTTGTGTGAAGCAGCCCTGACCCCTGGGCTCTGGATGGATCTGAAACTCACCCAGCAGCTTAGCGATGTTATAGAGGGCCTGTCCCCAGAGGAACAGCATCCCATCACGCCCAGAGTTGCTGGGGAAGCGCTTCTGGCTGCCATGTTTCTTCTGTTCACCCTCTACAAAGTCTGCTGGCACATAGTAATACTTGGGAATAACGGCGTGCCCTGCGGAGAATCAAATTAGACAAAATTCAGGAAGAGAGATTCTTCAAACTTTCATTAAAGAATCCACAAAACAAAACAAACAAACAAACAAAAAAAAAAGTATCACAGTTTACACAAAAATATTAAGCAGTGGAACTATTTTCAATTGATTCTAATAAGAAATGTTTCTTGAGCAGCAAATCAGCATATTACAGTAGAATGATTTCTGAAGGATCATGTGACACTGAAGACTAGAGTAATGGCTGTTAAAAAAAAAACAGCTTTGCATCACAGAAATAAATTACATTTTAAAATATATTAGCATAGAAAACAGTTATTTTAAACCCCAAACTTTTGAACAGTAATGTATAGTAACAGGCATGGAACTTTGGAACTATTTTTGTTTGCTAGAGAAGAAATAAATTAATTAACTGGCCAATTTGCATTGAATATAAAACACTTGATATTCAGTACAACTTGCTTGTGTAATTTTGCTTAGAAATTTTACTGCGGTTCATATTCAGATGTCAGTGCTATTATTTAGATATTGCCAAAGATTATTTACTTTTTAAATATGTAAAATGATGAAAAGATAAATCCCTGCAGAAAAAAAGCAGCAAAAAAGGCTGTCAGCACAATCCAGCCTAGCTGTAAATTCACCTTTTCTCTGTCAAGCATGATTTAGTCGACTAAGCCAAGCTCTCATCTATATTGGTGAGGCCTGTTGTAAGAGCTGAACTAGTTATTAAGTTGCTTATTGTGGTTATACTTCTGAAGAGCGGTGGTCTGAAGACAGCATGAGAGCTGTTTTTGTCTGCCTGTGGGGAATCGACAGTGTTCTGGTCTGTTTAAATAATGAGCATCTCCTCTGTTGTGCACTTGACTGAGACACGTCTGAGGAAATCACGCAGTGAGGGAGAGATGAATACGGAAGGACCACTCTAATAAAGTGTAATGGGAAAATAACAGTCATTGGCAGCGGCTGGAGGACAGTGGCAGGCAAGCAGAGTCCATCACAACGTGACAAGCTTTGGCATTTTGTGTGTGTGTTTGTGTGTGTGTGTGTGTCCAGAAGTTACCCTCAAAGGACTGGAAGATGACAGCATCTAGCAGTTCCTGGTACTCTTTGACTTGAGCAGGATTTTCCCTAAAAACACCTGAACAAAAGGTCAACAAAAGGGAAATTACAAAACACTATATCCCCATCCTCCAGGTAATGCTACTTAGTGATGGGAAGTTTATACAGGTGGCTCTGATTTCAGCAAGCTTGACATTCACATGCAACACTGTAAAAATGTTTGCAAATTTTA
This sequence comes from Elopichthys bambusa, assembly GCA_037101425.1. Classification (NCBI taxonomy): domain Eukaryota; kingdom Metazoa; phylum Chordata; class Actinopteri; order Cypriniformes; family Xenocyprididae; genus Elopichthys; species Elopichthys bambusa. The sequence continues at coordinate 21,378,581 of CM074432.1, forward strand.
GAGAAAAAAAAGAGTGTAAAAATGCTACAGTAAAAACCTGTTAATTGGTTAACCGCAAGTAATAGTTTAACATCGCATTACACACAATTGTAATGTAAAATACTGTCCAATTTGTGGCTTTTGCAAGGAAAAACAATGAATTACCTTTAGGGATGTAACAATATCAAAATCTCAGGGTACAATAATACCTCAATATAAAGTCCAAGGTACAATATTTATTGCGATATTTTAAAAAAAAGGAAAGAAAAGAAAAGAAAAGAAAAGACAAATGAAGACTTGGAAAAAAGTGCCATAAGTGTTAAACAATTATTGAACATTACAATGATGTACAAATTAACCATGTCATGTCCTGTCCTCTTTTCTTTATCTTCTAATCATAACTGTTGCTTAGAGGTATGAGCAAGGTATAGTATAAGATAGATCAAATGACCTTTAACGTAGGCTATAGGAGTTGCACGCGGGCTTTTCAGTGCATTCATTGCTATAATATTCATGAGGTGAGACGTCTTTATTAAAGGATAGAGACTCCTCCTCGCACTTCGCCCACCCATCACACCAGAACCATTTTTGGAACCGGTCTGAAAAAAAAAAATACACTCTTTGCCCAGAAGACCTATCGTTTCATACAGTCATGCGACTACGATAATATTGAGACAATTTTGCTATCGCGATACCACGAAATTGATAATACCGTTACATCCCTAATTACCATATTTGTGGTGGAAAACAGTAAAATCATCATTTTATTTCATATAAATAGTTTTGTTTCTTCTTATTTCTATAGTCAGTAATGTACATTAGGATATTTTGTGTTAGACTTTCTCTTAAATGAATGTTTACTGCATTTTTTTGTGTGAATACAATGCAATGATGTGTGCTACCCTAATGAGGTTTTGTCTCTGTGTGAAAAACCCAGTACGTCATTTGTACATGAGTATTGGCCATGTTTTAAGGACACAGGCTACTTACAAAGAACTGTGATTCATCATGTGGCTTTCTGTGGTACCATCTGTATTATTATGGTGTTTATCAGTACAAAAGCTAATTTTGGTACTTGACTGGTATATTAATGTTACATCACTTAATGAAATTTACAGTTTTAAATAGCAAAACAAATAGCAAGCAATATGCAATATCTAACAATGCAGCTACCATTTTATATTACCCCATTTTTTATATTATACCATTTTATACCATTATATTATATTATATTATAGAGCCTACAATTTATTAACCATGAATCTTACCGTCAATCATCATATAGATGAAAAAAATGGGAAACTCGCACTCAATCCCATCAAAGAGCTGAAAAACATCACAGGGCAGAGAATAAGACACTGTATACATGAGGAGTCATTACTTAAACAAATCATGTAATTATTCAAGAATATGATTACTGTTCAAACCTGTTATTGTTTACTGTACAAGGTAAATAGTATGTATGTGAATTCCTCAATCTGCCTGTGTGCAATATGCAATAACAAACAAACAAAAAACATAAGTTTGGAGTGCCTCATAAGCCATAATTCGAATGACTTTGACTGTAATATGTTACCTGCAGCAAAATGCACATACATACAGTAATAATAGAAGGCCTTCAAATCACTAAAAGGAAATGCCAGACAACCTCTGTTTCCCAGTTACAACAGTTCAGGAAAACAGAAAACAATTATGTTGAAGTAAAGTATAGCAGTCAAGCAGAAACTCCATTAAAAAGCCATAGTGCGCCATCTCTCTTTCCCAAAAGCAGAGCCATGAATCACTTGGGTTTGAAATTAAAATCAACTCAGATGTAGAGATGGTTTGTGAGTGTGAAAAAGCAATGATTATTTTAAATTATGTGACTGCAGCTTGTTTTATCACATTCATTTAGAAGTATAAGTCAACATTTAAGTGCCTACAGATGCTCTGTAAAAAAGAGAAAGCCTTTCCTCCTAAACAGGAATTTGAAATTAGGGCTGCATGTGTACATGTGTGGGCAGATTGAGTTTACTAAGGGAGTAATCCATCAAAAACATTCATATCAATATCTAACCAAATAAATAGGGATTAACACAAACAGTTTTGTGTGGGCATATTTGTGCCTGTGGAGCATTCTGATGTTGTTTTATTCCGCTCAGTCATACCACATTTAGCAACCCATTTTCCAGGCTGCAATTAAAACTTATGAAGCTTATAAACCGATGCATTCACAATATTCTCACTATTCATGACATGAAACGTTCGTAATACAATTCCGTGATCCTTTTTTCATTGCTGCCAATTATATGACAACCTCAATTCAAATGATCTGTCTTTAGAAAAAGAAATCTTGTGAGCTGCTTAAGAGGTACAAAATCTAAAGCACACTTTGATGGCTGGCAGGGAACAAAATGTCTCTCAACCTTTCCCAAATGTAATTAAGACTTCTCTATCTCCGCTAGCAATCTCCAAGACAATCGCCGTGGCATTAGGAGATAAGAGCGAGAGATTACAATGTAATGAAATAAAGGCTGTTAATTGGACTGGTCTCGCATCATTGGCATATCCCACATAAGCTGTTTCAGGACAAAAATGGGGTTACTTGTACAGCCAACTTCTAAAACTGAGAGGAAATAACCAAATTAATCTACTCTCTAACTAACATTTAGAGTTAAAAACCATTTGATTAGAAAGACTTGATTTTTCAAGACTATAATTGGTTTCTTAACAGTAGTTGCGCAAACTGGCTTACATTAAACCCTGAAAGACTAAAAATAAAATCCTTTTTTTTCCAGTATCAATTACTATAACCAACCAGAGAGAGAGAGAGAGAGAGAGCAGTCAGAGAGTGAGATGGGGGGCTCTATGAGGCAGACATATTAAATAAATGTCTCCTGGGTGGGAAAGAGCAGACATTGAGGCCTACTCACAGTAAACAGAAGGAGTCTCATGGGTCTTTGGCTTCACTTACCACAATTACTTAGTGAGATTATATCATTCACCAGAGGACATTCAGTCACATGAGACATTCAGGCTTGAAATCCTCTGCCATCATAACTTAGTTATGGGTTAAACAGAATGGAAACTCCAACCAGGCAGAAGAGTTTGTATTTGTTTGAGCATGACAGGCTGATAACAAAGATATCAAGAACAGAATTCATAATACAATGATTTAATGCATCTTAAAACATAATAAAAACATAAAAAAAACATAAAATGGCATTACATTCCCCTATAAGAAAAGGACTATCACACTAACAAAACCACTGTGCTGAGAACATGGGGTACCAGTACTGTTTAAAAACAAAAAAAACAATACATTCAAACCAGCCTATATGAGGCCTGTCTGTTGACTGTTTTTTGAGAGGTTTTGAGCACTTCTCTGATGGCCAGGCTATGAGACAATCAGCTGAGACCAGCAAACCATCTTGCTTAAGCAGTCTTTTTTTTTCTTCCAGAAGTGAGCAGATGGTAATACCATGGTACTGAATGATTAGCGTAATCATATCTTATTATATAGTTTTGAATTATGGGTGGAACTTCCGGTTTGGGGAACTTCCATTTAAAAAGATTGCCAAACAAATAAAGCTTATCCATCAGTTTGACTGAATGAACTGTCAATTTTCCTTATTATTTTCAGACATCATGAGAATAACGTAATGCTTGGTACTTTAACGTGACATGTTATAGAGCTCTTTTCAGTTGCTGTATTCTTTTTTCCCTTTGCATTCCTATGTAATATGAAAAACGACAACGTATACTGCACATTTGTGGTCTGTTCTCTCGATTTAATTTATGATATATCCCATTAATAATTCACTGGAATGCACATAGAATCTCTCGTTTTTCTCCTCAAAGCCTCACGTCTCTTTGCAGGTTTATTTTCACAGCTAAATACAATTTATTATCTGCCAAAATGACAGAAATCACTTTGAAATGAATGAACATTTTTAATTAAGGCAACATAATACAGATATTTTTTTACAGTGATATTTAACCTGTCCATTATTGCTGTGAAAAGAATTGTGCTTTTGGGGTTATTCATGGTCTGTTGAAAGTACCTTGTTGATGCTTTTACACTTTTAAATGTCCTTTTAATGTTCAATGGTTACAGGGTGAGTAGAATAATGTCATCTCATTGTACTCATTATTGTGTTCATAGAGCGAGCCTTTCACTGATTGTTTACAGCTTAACAGAAGTTACACCCATAATTCGCACAAAGCGTCATGGGACGTAGAAATAATCTACTATCACATATATTACTTCTACTGTTCTACTCAAAAGTACACAAACATTCAAAAGTGTGGGGCCGGTAATATTTTTAAAATATAGACGTCTCTTATGCTCACCAAGCTTTATTTAATGTATCAGTAAAAACTGTAATATTGTGAAATATTGCAATTTAAAATAACTGTTCTTATTATTTTCATATATTTTAAAATGTATTCCTGTGATGGCAAAGCTGAATTTTCAGCATCATTACAGCCTTCAGTGTCACATAATCCTTCAGAAATCATTCTAATATGCTGATTTGACGCTCAAGTAACTTTCTTGTTATTATTATTAATGTTGAAAATGGTTGTGTTGCTTAATATTTTTTTTTGAAAACTAACTTACTGACCTCAAACGTTTGAATGATAGTGTATAGTGATGGTGCTGCCATAGTATCACAGCCTACAACAAATGAGAAAACAATGCCACTTTCTTGTTGGGGTGGATGAAGTAATCAGATAAATGTACTGTATTGATGGAGCATTTGGCCTGACTAAGAGCCCTTTTCTTCTTTTACTTCTCATTTCCCTCTACTTGTGGGAGGTCAGCTCTGGCAGCTGATGTGATGATTGCTGCGGGTTAAATTTCCCCCTTTCAGATTCAGACTCAGCATGTTCCCAGGCTAATTCTGGAGTTAATATCCTCACGGTTCAACCTAATCAAATGGGATTTACCCACAGCCCTCGCATTTTCCTGAGAGATGGATAAATAAGCAAATCTGCAAACCAGATTAAAAAGATGCGTATAAAAATTCCTGAGTGCCGTTTATTAGATCTGTCGCTAACCTTTATAGCAAAATCTCTGTTTCTCAAATAAAACGGCTAAACCTAAGGCTAGTCATAACTCATGCCAAATATGGGGAAAAAGTCTCTTTTCATTTTCCCTTTCCTTCCATTTTTTTTTCATTTCAGCTGATATGCTAACCACACTCACCTTCATCTCAGCAGGTTTGTAGTGCCTGCGGTTCTTGTCTTCATTGGTCGTTCTGTAGCCGTCCCGTAAGAAGCGCTTGAAGCCGTACTTGCCCTTCAGCTTGCGGACAATCTTGTCCAGAGTCTGGGAATATAAAGCATCATCGTCCACGGCAAACGCTGGGTAGCTGATGCAGGGCAGGAGGGCCGAATCGGTGTTCTAGATGACAAGAGCACTTGCATTAGAAACAGACATTGAGCGACTCACTGCTCCTCTATTGAATTTGCCTTCCATCAGGAAATATCGAGGGAACCCAGGGTTAAGTGACCACACTCCCTTCCTGAGAATGGGCTATTTTTCTACATTAGCCTCTGCAGTTTTAATAACACATTAGTCAGACTCATAAGGAGGCTTTAATACATGTGCTACATAAGCCAATTCTCTTCAAGCTACAAAATCAAACAATCTCGCTCAACTTTTCTGCATAATGCACTGCCTTAATTTGGCTTGATTATGCTAATTTACCTGTTATTTGGCAGGGATCACTTTGTTCTGCATTTAAATTAGCACAGAGAAGAAAGTGAAGTATGCAATGCTAATGGACATACGAAAGACAGGAAGGACAATCTTTGAGTTGATGGATACAGCTTTCACTACAGATGCCATTATAGCGGTCATATCACAAGAAATTACATTTTTCTTGACAATTTGAAATAAAAGAGTGTGATATACAATGAAAACATTCAGTTTAAAAGGAAACATTTATCAAAACTAAGTTACAAAAATACTTTGATTTCTTATGTCAGAAAATCGAATGCATTAACCGACACCTCACTCCGTCAAAACACCCTCTCCTTCAACCCATCCAGCTGCAGAAGATCACCACACTTCCCACATCCTATCCATCTGCAGAATCATATCCACCTTCCTTAATGTCTGATCAATACTGTAGCACATTCCAGCTAGGCAAAGAGCTTTTTTAAACCATTTAGTGCTGTGCTAAGCTAGTATGCTAAATTGTTAGTTTGCTAACTGGAGGCTTACTGACAGCAAAAAGAAACAGAAATGTTTAATTTAACAATTTTTAGCTTTGTCAGTATAGTGTGATACATCATATGTAATTTTAAAAGACGTCAAAAAACTTTATTAGGTTTAAGACTAAAATCGTTAAGTGATTTTCTATTGTTTCTATAAAGCACCCCTAAAATTAGGTCTTAGCCAAAGGAATGGCTTTTGAACACTGTTACTCAATGGACCCTTTTCACAGACTGTGATGACGTTTTAACGGTCATCAGCATCGTAAATCTTTTACGGTGGTGATGATCGTAAAAAAAATTATATTTTAATTTTTAAAAAAACGTATGTACATTTATAACACTATAGTCAACGCTGCTGTGAGGGTGTTTCTAATACAGCAGCTATGGGAGTGACGGTAAAGTTGACATCTTTATCTCTTCTGACTGCCGTTATCAATCTCCGTCTATTTTTTTCATCTTTTTGAAAGTTGTGAAAACACTCTTGTTGAGTTTTTCTTTTTCTCTCATTCACCGCCAAGAATTTTACTCAACTATGACGAATTCTGCTTCTGAGAAACCCGGAAATGTGTTCACATGTAAAGAGAGTTTTACACTGATGTTTTACAGGCATAGTAGTACAATTCTAAGATGGACAATGGTTATGAAAAACTAAATTATAAATGTTTTTTTTGCAGAAAACCTAGACTAACAGTACAGAATCGTATAAGTGGACCTCAGGAAAGAAAAATAAAATGCTTTAAAAAAAAAAAAGTATGATATGAACCCTTTAATATTGGATCAGCAGTTTGTATATGCACAGTAGGCAAAATAACTCACATGGGAACGAGACTCCCTCGGCAAGAGAGAGCACAGAGTCTGTCTGTTCCTATTATGAGCATCCAGATCCACAAAAATGACTGACCAGGAGCATCCCTGCAGGGCAAAGGCAAACAAACATCACAAATCAAACATTGTTACAGCCATCTTGTGTTTGTTACAGGTAATAGTAGGGCTACAAATACTACAGGCACAAATATAATTTTGCTTCATTTTGAAAATGCAAAGGTCAGGGTCATGGAGCTGCTGAAGTTACAATAAAACACGACTTGGTGGCGCTCAAGCACAAAACGGTCTTGCACACATTGATACCAAAACAACGAAGAGGAAGTACGTAGACGAGGAAGACCCCTACAAACTATCCCAGCGTCTCAATCAGCTCCCTAGCTTCCGAGGTCGTGTATCAGTATACCGTGCAAATGAATGTGGCCGACTCCCTGATCAGTGCCCTGACTCCTGAACTAGGGAGCTGATTGAGATGCACGCTATGGGTGCTCTGCCAGTTCTTGGCCACACCAATAGATGTGTATTATTTCTGTATTTTTACTGTTTGTTTTTTTTCTTTTACATTCAAGAAATATAGTTGAGAATGTTTATTTCATAAATATGTTTATTTGCACTGCCGTTCACTTGCACTACTGTCATTGTGACTTATTTGCACTACCGTTTCTGACAACCATCTTTCATGTATATGCCATGCCATTTTATATCTGTATTTGTTATCTTCTTTAACTTTATTAATATCATAAATATGTTTATTTGCACTACTGTTCAGCACAGGCGCCTTATACGGTCAGGGAATAAATTTGCACGTTCCACTCTGCGCATCGCCGGTAAAAATCGCTTGGGTATGAACACGGAAAACGTCTCGGAAAAACGCTGGCGATAAGTGCATGCGATATTCGTGCCGGTGTGTACAGGCCTTTATGCTCACTTTTAGCTGATTTTTTTTTTTTTTTTTTTTAGGTTTTTTGTACTTTTTCTATGTTACCTTAGTGAGTGGCAGCTTCATATTCATTAAGGGCCATCCAATAAAAACAAACTATTGCTTCTCTGTTTTCTCTGCATTCTTCTCTCACCTCCATTTAAACTGAGAGCACTTTTTCAATTTCGCTTCTTCTGCATGCCTAGACCGATTATAGAACAAGCACCATTTTGTGGCACATTTAGCTCATCTAGAGGAGCTCACAAAGAACCAAAATGCTTATATGAGTTTCTGAACCAACAATTTACATGCTGAGGGGAATTGTAATGTAAATGACTGTGAAGAGTGTTAGAATGGGAGGCGTGCCAGTGATATGTAGACTCCAGCAGAATATGCCATCATCTACTGAGTGAGATAAGAGCTGACTTTAGCTAACCGTGAACATTTAGCACTAAACAATGTAAATCTAAGTGTGGATGTAAGTCTATATATAGATACAACATTTTACTGCACAAAACTATCATAGCAATTTCAGGGCTCAATGCTTAGAACTTTTTCTACTGGCCGGTGGTTAACATTTTTACTTGCCCCGCCAAAATGTATACTGATTAATTAGAAATTAGACTATTCTCGATTCAAATTTTGATACCACACCAATTTGTCTGTTCAAGTGCAAGCAGATGTAAAAGAAAACTTAATTCAGTATTCGAGCGCTGTCTGAGACGCAGCTTTCTGGGAGCGCTACGAATGTGTGCGCGCTCACAAAACTTCTCAAACAGTGCATGAAAACTGAATTTAGTTGTCTTTTGCATCTTCTTGCTCTTTGATATTTAAAGTTGGCATGAAATCAAAATTGACAACTCTTATTTTTATGGAATATTGTAGTATTCCTGTCACATGCTAGGGCACGAGGGCGGAGCTATCTGGAACTGCCAGCAGATCCAGTGACGTAAGGGGTAAATGCTGTTGCTGGGGTAAGCTGATGCCTCACTTTATAGAGATCAATGCATTAACCACCGCTGATGCCAGTCATTGTGGTGTACAGTACCCTTAAACATTAAAAGGAACCTGATGGAGGACATGCTCAGTCAGTCAGTTTTTCACTCAATTTTTAAAATTCATTCTTTAACTTAGTTCTTTAACTCTCAACTTCCATAGGAATGAACTGAAAACGCTTATTCTTCTCCACTTGCTCCGCGCCAACGGAGACACACAGTCAGTCAGTCTCTCTCTTGCGCGCTCTCTTGCTGTTTAGTGCCGTTTACCGTCCTTGTCATCCTCAATAAGTAAAGTCCTTACGTGAAGGTGCTCGCAGCAAGTCCGGTGGAGAGAATTCCCCACAACTGACTGCAAACGGGCATTCAGATCTGCCTCCATTTTGTTAGCAACGCCCAACTTCCAACGATCCAATCAATTCCCGAAGGACTAAATCAAGTCCCGCCCTCTCATTTCAGATGCTGTTTCGCTCAGATAGACATCACAGTAGAGAAGAAAAGACAATCACAACTTCCGCCTCATACCAACTTTAAAGTGGCAAGGCTTAAAAGAATGTGCAAATGATAAACACTGGCCCGATCGAGACAGTGACATGTCTGTGAACTGTCCTGAAGGTCGTTCATGCTGGCCCAGGCTATCGGGCCCTGAATTTATCATTCTTTTTTTTTTTTTTGGGTACTTTTTTTTTAAGTGTGCAAATTTTGTTTGTGTAGACTTTCAATGGATGGCCAAAAATAATGAGAGAATATTAAAAATATGTTTATTTGTGTTCCAAAGATGAACGAAGGTCTGCATGGGTTTGGAGAAACATGAGGGCGATTAATTGATGACTGAATTTTCATTTTTAATATGTATATATATATATATATATATATATATATATATGTGTGTGTGTGTGTGTGTGTGTGTGTGTGTAAGGTCCGCCCACTGGTCCAAGGACAGTAGCCAATGGTGCGGTAGAAGGGTTCCTGCGTGCTACTGTGTTCCTTTTGCGCAACAATACAACATCAAATTAAACACATTTTCTCACAAGAATTATCTCTTTTCTTTTATCTGACTCCAATACTGAAAAAGGTTTTACTGATATTCAGTCACTCATAATTTGTATAAATGTTTGATTATTCTATTTAACTCTTTACTTTATATTTTACTCGTTCATTAGGAATCTATGTCGCCTCGCAACGGCCGTTTAATGCGGGAGAGGGAGAGTGTGTAAGGAAACAGATGTTTACAGTCAATAGTGAGGTGTGACTCTTCGGTCTTCACCCAGTGGGGTGTGCTGTCTTGGATATGGATGTCAACTTCCTGAGAAGGTGTTCAAATGTTAATTCTCGTGAGAATTATTTGTTTCCTCAGAGAATGGCGCTCTCCAGGTTCAGCCATCTTTGTACCAGCCTTACATATAAATAAAATAAATATAATATAATATACAGTCACCTCACTAAACGATTAGTTGGTAGTTGACTAGTTTACCATGCAGCCCATCCCTAAATCTAACTGAGATAATTTGTACAATGGTTTCAAAATGATGCTGCTTTAATTAAAAATCTGAAAATTGAGCAATATGTAGCTGAACATATGGTGTCAAAGATCTACCTGCTTTTATCCTGCACTGACAGCTCCTGTTCCAAAGAAACACATGAAAGCACTAGCTCTGCCGTCCACGCTGGGAGTTAGTTGAGGAAATGGAGCGTGAGAACCATCATTAATAACATAACCCATGTGATGACACAGCACGCCTTCTATCCAACTGAGAGACACATGGCAAAGCCAGCCATTTGAGTCCTCCATTAATTCAAAACAACACTGTCTACAGCAGTCACTTCCATAAAGTCATTTCATACACCACACAATGTTTCCTGCTAATGACAGAACACAGAGAGCCACATTAAGGAGAACGAGGTAAACTTGGCAAAAGGACAAAACACAACATAGTGTCCAAACAACTACACAATACTTCTACACCATAGGTCCTTCTGTTACACAACCAAGGTTACCAATGACTTAATAATCCAATTAGAAGGCCCTTCATCTGTGCATGAATTGGGGTGATGGGGGGGGGGGGTCTTTTTCCAAAATGGATGCGCTTTGAGGATGTTATCACTTTTCCGGTCCATTACCAAATATAATGGATGTGGCCCACTGCCATCTTGATTTTCCCTCAACACCAAAACAAATTAATCCCACTAATGACCACTCCAAAAAGGAAAGAGAACCAAAATCAGATAAAGGGAAGAAGTATTTGCTATCCATCAAAGTTGGAAATCTGACAAAACAAATAGCTCAAACATAATCTAATCCAATAATCTTGATCACTTTGTTTCGATTCTCCCTTTGCCTTGGACACATTTATGCAAGGAATTAGATCCCTATGCAGGAGCAGACATGTTTTTTTTTATCATAAAGATGAAGAGAGCTATTAGTACATTGTATGCTTCAGCTGTTTTTAACTACTAAAATCCTTTTATGGACATTAAAAGTTCCTCAAAAAGCATTCATTATTCCATTATTAAAGAGGCAGTTCATCAAAAAAATGAAAATTCTGTCATCCTGTAGACTTTATTATCGTTTCTCTACTGTAGTTTGACAGCCACTGGTTGCTAAAAAAAAAAAGACCAATTTATTGTCGTGTTCCACAGAAGAAAGACTATCATACAGGTTTCAAATGACATTAGGGGGAGTAAATGATGACAGAATTTAGATTTTTGTGTGAACTATCCCGTTAAGCAGCCAAAAGATGTCAGCAGTACCTGATTTCCAAACAGGTTGAATCCATTGATGGCTTCCAGAGCTGCTTTGGCTAGTCCCACTGAGCTAGAAGAGAAATGATCAGATTCACAGATTAATAATTAATAAATGAATATTGCACTTGGCATATGAGAACTTTTTACGAACAGAGAACTAAGCTCTCATTAAATACAGTTCTGTTCCAGGTTCTAATATCCAAAGCCGTTTTTATCCACAAAAGACTTCTTTGAGGTTAAACAAAGCTAATAATTTCTGTCATTTTTGCTTCTTCAGCCACTCACTCTTGTGAAGTATACGATTAGAGTACACTATTAGAGTTAGGTGCTGAACAATAATAAAAAAAAAAAAAAAGTGCCCAATTGCTCTGAGGAAAAATCAATAGTGAAAATGCAGAAAACGAGCAAACTGAAAGGCACTGGGGGTAATTCTAAATTGAAAAGACTATGGTAGAATCCAGCTCTGCCCCGTGCATTCCTTCTCAACCAAACCGTCAGCTACGATCACAATCAAGCTACATAAGGTTAGGGCACTATTGATTTTCTGCTTGGACAGAAAGCAAATGGGCTCAGCCCCAGATATATTGGTAAAATCTGACAATGATCCTGATAGACTGTTAATTTTACATTTAAGCTGGTAAAGCCAAAAATTACAAAACTGGACAATGTATGAAAAATGAGGAGGAATCATCTGCTGTAATGTGTTCCTATTACTGGCTCTGTATTGGTGATGGTTGGTCTCGTCTTTGTGGCTGGGTGAAATGCCCTTTATTTCATTCTAATTAAATTGAGAGTTTCTGAGAGACTTTTAATCGGGCCTCTTGAATGGCCATGAATTACAGCCCTCTGTAGTTCTGTGACTTTCCTCAAAATCTGGCACAGTTTCAATAGAATCTAACAACAAAGTTGCCTCTGAAAACAGTAAAGCAACATCTATTTTCTTTGTGCTGGTCCAGAGTGCATTGGTATAAAACATTTATCACACATCTCATTCTGAGCTCTATCCACAACAAAATAATCTTGTTAGAAGAACAAACTCATTAATTGCTTGCAAGAAACATATTTGCAAGCTGTTTCAGCTTAACATTTACATTTATAATATTCAGAGTGCATGGGAGAGTCGGTATAGACATGATGCTCAATAAATGTAACAACAGTAACAACAGTTTTAGTAGCCTTTTTTCAGTTTTAGAGAGATAATCATGCATAATGATAATACTTTTTAAGGTTTTGGAAATAAGTCTCTTATGCTCACCAAGACTGCATTTATTTGATCAAACATAAATATATTCTAAAATATTATTATTATTATTATTATATTTGAATATCTTTTCAAATGAAATGTATTCCTGTGATAGCAAAGCTGAATGTTCAGCATCAGTCTTCAGTGTCACATGGTCCTTCAGAAATCATTCTAATATGCGGATTTGCTACTCAAGAAACATTGAAAACAGTTGTGCTGCTTAATATTTGTTTCAGGATTCTTTGATGAATAGAATAGAAAGAACAGCATTTATTTGAAAAAGAAATATTTTGTAACATTATAAATGTATTGACTGCACCAGCACTTGCTTTGTGTACTTCTAGTTTAATTACACTGTACTTGTCAATGTTGTTTGAGGTAAAACTGCAAAGCTTTATGCTACACATTTTCTGAACAAGTGAGCAAAAAGTATACTAAAACAAGTTACATCTTGTTTTCCCTACTTGACAGAAATCTCTCTAAAATATATAATTTTAAGACTGGTGAATTATAAATGGATAATTATAAAATATTTCAAGATTTTTCAGTTAAAATTCAGTTAAAAGTGCAAAGAGCAGAAGTCAATACTCTAATTGGCCCTTGGTCGGGATGCTGTGACGGCAAGATAAGGAATCAGTGATGGAAAGAATCATTATTGAGCCTGGTTATGAAAGAGAGGCAAAGTGATGTGTTGGGAGTCACTGCCTATTGACTTGCTCTTCTATAAAGCATATTGTCTGGGCAAATCCGCAGTCTATACTGTCTGCAGAGCACTAAGAATCACTTCTGCAATGAACAGATAGGAGCTTCTCTATGTGAGTCCTCTAAGTTAGAGTTCAGTCACTCATGGACTCACCCAGAGGCAGCAAAATGAAGTGCCACCTTTACTGGAGGGCCATCATAGACATGCTCCAATCTATAACCTCCTCAACATGAGCTGAAACTTTCACGTCGTTCCAGGTGCTGGGTTTCAGTAATGTGAGCAGTAAACAAAAGTTTGTTTTATTGCATACTGAGCATGAGAAATGCTGTCTTAAGTAACTAGTGAATAAATACATGTTTAGAAAAAAGAAACATGCTCTGTGTCTTACTAATCAAAATAAACTTAATTTAAAATAAAAAAAAGTTTAAAAATCAAGTTTTTAATGTTGTTTATATGTCTATGTGGTGTTTTTAATATGCTTTAAGACAAACCATGTGCAAATTCATGAGTCAACACCATTGCAGAGTATTTTCTCCTTAAAACCGCAGTGAAAAACAAAAAACAAACAAAAAAAAACACAGTTTCAAACTCGTGGTTTAAAATCACTGGTATCTGTGACATCACAAACTACCTTGTAACCAATCACATCAACTTGCCGGCGGGTTTTAGCATATTATTAATAGCGAACTAGTAGGAGTCTCGAGAAAAGCCAGGTTATCCCGGTTTATTTTTTCTGTTGATATGAAAAAATCGTGTAGATTTAGCAATATGGCTGGTATCTGATGTATATTATGATGAACTATAGCCTTTGTCCACTGATGTTCGGAGTTGTTAAAGCGTTTGTAAGGTACTAATTGTTAGAAGGCAGCTGTCTGACTCTGATATGGCAAATGGGAACATGGTTTGTTTAACATTAGCAACACAATATTAGCTATTTGTTAATATAGTCAAACAAAAGGCTAATCATATTAATTAATGTTATATGTCTGATGTTGTAAAGAACGATACCATTGTGCAGCATTTACCTCAGTAAATGCGAGTGGATCTCTGAGCTGGCGTAAGCAAGTGGAGGCGGGGCTAATTTGCATATTCATTGATCAGCGTATATTAAATGAGGCAAGGGTGTAGAGTTACATTCAAGCTATTTTAAGGCATGAAGATTTTTTTTTTTTACAAGAAAAAACATTTAAATATGTAATTTTGGTGATCAAAAATTAGTTTTAAGGGATAAAATGATCGACTACGGTGGGAACTTTAAATTTTAATAATATTTTACAACATTACTGCTATGCTGTATTTTTGATCAAGTAAATGCAGTCTTGTTAAGCATGAGACTAAAATCTTACAGACCCTAAAAGTAAAAGTAGTGTATAACTGAATATCCAATACTGACCAATAGTGATAAATTAACTGTAATATTGTCCAGTAACTAATGTTGTACCAATATATAGTTCACCCTTACCTGCAATTTATTTTATAACAGTTTAATTTAATGACAAAGTTATTAAAAAGAAACCGAAAGGGAGTGAAAAAAACTCACCTGGAGTGCAGCTCTGTGCTTCCATTGTTATATTTGCTTCCCCGTTCCCACATGCCAAAGTCTGGCACACGATACGCCCTCTCCACACAGAACACCAGATTCTGGATGAATGATACCTACAAATGCAAACGTAAAAAAAAAAAAAATGTCAGAGAAATGTATCTCCATCGCCTTTGCTTGCCATCCAGAAATCAGCGCACATCAACAAATGTAGATTTGCTTTGAAAAATAGGCCTGCTCTCAAAGCTTTTCTAGGCCATGGGTGTTTTTATTTGTCAATACATCAGCATTCCTTCATGTTACCCATCTAATATTCTGATTATACACAAATTGAATTTGAATAATGATCCGCTGTATAGAGCAGCTAAAGTAATCCATCACTTCCATGGGTGGCATTGGTAATGTCATAATGTCAACACTTCCTATCCCCATTGTGGAATGAGGCCATAGGAAAAACAAGATGAGAGAAAGAATGATGACTTTATGGTACATAAATGAGGAAATGCTCAAACACCCGGGGAGGCCAGGGCTGACAGCGCTTTTAATTTAACATGAAGAGAACTGAGGGCCCCTAAAGCACGTTAAAATGGGGCACTGAGGAAGGTAGGCGAAAGACAAAATGCAGAGGAAAAAAGGAGAAAAGAGGGATGGCTTGAGCACTTTTATTTTGGGCCTGGACTAAAATGATTAATGCGACGAGCTTTATGGTATCTTAATGAATACTGCTGGCCCGGGGTGCCACTATTTTCTCTCTTCTTCCTTCTCTCAGCCACAGAGAGTGAGAGCAGGAGTGTAACTTTTCTGAGAATAAAGGTGGATCAGTCATGGTTGTTTGTGTTTGTTGGATAAGGTATTTTAGTTAATCATAGTGAATGCTGAAGCAGCTCTTGGTCTGTATGTCATTGACAATCTTTCTAATAATAGATTTAAATGATGACATTTCTTATTCACTCATAAGCCAAATGAGTTTTGTAAGAGGCTCAAGTTTTAAATGAGCTTTAAAACATAAGACATACACACAGACAGCTCCTAAATGGACATTTAGTAGCTAGTATTAGCTATGTTTAAACATCAAATGACAGAATAGCAGCAAGACAAGTAAATATTCTCATTACATTTTCTCACTTTTTACACAATGTTTTTTTTTTTTTTAATTTGTGAAGCTCAAACATTCAAACAAAGTTTATCAAGATCTACAAACTAACATTATTTTTTATAAAAGAAAAAATATGTTTTATGCCTCGAGGCAACATTGTACCACAATGGAAAAATTGAAACATTTGGCATTTTCATGTAGAAAAAAAGAAATATATTTATTGAAAACATCAATTTCTTTAACTAGACACTTGAACGAACAAATTTATCCAGTTTTTAATGTATTAAAAGTTTCATATGTAATAAAAAGAAACATTTTATATCCAGCTGTTGCCCTCAGGCAATATTGTACCATAGTACCAAACCATCATATTATTATATTATATCAAGTTATCATATCCATCTTCATCCTCATACCCATCTTCTCTCTCACCCTCACTCTCTCCCTGATGGATTGTCACTATGATTTCATCTTCCTCATCACAGTATGACCCCTCATCATTACCCTCATTAACTGGCAGTGCTACCTGTGTTTTATATAGTATGTTAATTACTATTCTTATAAGTGCATTACAAAATCATGTGAAAATGCAAATATATTTAGATAATTCTAACTCTTTTCCTTACAAATATAATACATTTGTATTCAAACCTATTATGCCTGTATGGCCTTATGCGATTCCATTATGGTACAATGTTGCCTTGAGGCAACACACAGTTTTTTGTTATTTTCTCTAAAACATTTGATGATATATAATGTAAAGTTCTTGAAAATACTTCTTTACTTGCCAGTGAAGGTGACTCGTATTTTTTGTGGGTGATTAAATGGATACAAACAAGTGAAAAAAGCACTTTTCATTGGAGAAAATATGGAGCCATGTGACCTGTGCACATGTGCTGAAACAGGACACAAAATGGACCCCTGTTGGTCATGTTTTGGTCATTTTTGCACTTTTATTGATTAGTATTTGAGTTATTCTGTCCTGAGATATGTTTGATCAATCAATTGGTGCCTTATTTTATTAAAAACAAACTAAAATAGACCATGTTGCCTGGAGGCAACACCGTACTATAGTTAAATACCTGTGTGTATTGCCAAGATTGTTCAAATAATTAGCCAATTTCATTCAGCACTACTGCAAATAGGTAATTCTGATACATGCAATGACTATCCATTATGATATGTAGCCATTTTCTTACATTGTAATCCTTTTATTTTTAATATTTGGCATGTTTGTACAAAAAAAAAAATACTGCATTGACTTTAGACCAGGTTTTTGTTGGTCAATGGCGCAGTCGTTTTCAGTTGCCTCAAAATAGCAACAAGCCAACAACGCGCCTGAACACACCTCGTTTTCAGACCAGCACGCCCATGGGAGAACAGATGGGCATGAGTGCATTTGCTATCTAAACAACGTAGGCGCTGGACATGAAAATGATAACTGCGTCAGGCTGAAACTAGCAAAACACACTTACGTTGCGCCTGGGGTCGCATTCCGCCGGGTGTATGATAGGGCCCCTTGTGTATTTGTATTTTATTAAGCCAGTATGTTTTACTTTCATGTGCTTTGCTAGAAAATATCACACAAATTAAGTATTTAGAATCTGTATTTACCATTGTAACTACTGTACTATGAATAATGTAACAAACATTAATGTACAATAATGTAAACAATGTCCCCCCTGGAGAAACATGGGATTAACAACCTTGTTCAAGGGCGCAACAGTGGACTGGTACTATATAGCTCATGAATTCCCCTACAACCAACAACCTAAATTTAACTACTAAGCCAAACCAGAACTAGGGCCCACTGATGAGGTAAAGCTTATATTATATAAGAAAAAAAGCACTGCCAATGATGAGTAGGAAAAATATTACACTGGCATTTTCTCTCCGATTTGTTCTGCTGTTCATTAATAATGGAATGTAATGGGCTGCTGATTTCACGACTGTGTTTTTTTTAATTGCATTACATACCCGAGTAGACACTGTTTAGAGACATCAATTAGGCCTCTTTTGCAAATAGCAAAATAAAAGCTACTGTGACAATTTGTTAAGGTTAGGGTGGAAGGCTCAGCTAGAAAGCTGATACTGCCTGTCATGTACACAAAAATAGTCATACACTGTAATTGCTTAAAAACACAACATTTAAGAAAAACAATATTTTTGAAGATAAAGACAATGTGGCTGTATAAATAAACGTTGCAGTTATTCAACAGACAGTGGTTTATCAGCAGCATAGTGTTAAGTAAATGCCCCTGTGCGCGAACAGCAGGAATAAAAGATTTTATTAATGAAGTCTGCACAGCCCAAAGAGAAGAGAAAGATTATATAACTATTACAGCAACCACTAACACATCTCAGTGTCTCCTCTAGTGTTTGAGTCCAGGGGGCAGGGGTGAGTGCTGGCAGGATTTGAAGAGGCCTTTTTAGTGAAAGTTTCATATTTGTGCTACAGTATTTTCCAAACAGAGTGCTTGAGCAGTTGCATTAGTGATCTCTCAACTTGGTAAAATGCAGAAATTGGCATTTTTGCTCCTTGCCCTTAACCATTTCAACTCAGCTTAACTTTCTCTCTGCAGTAATGTTTCTTACAGCTAAATTGCTCAATGTAGTCATGGCCAGAATGCCCTAAGAGCAAGTCCTCAGGCAAGCAGAGAGAGGATCCAGTGGCTTGGGACAAGATTTCGGGTGTAAAATATCTCACTGCCTAATCTACAGCAATCACTGTGGTAGAAACTGACAGCCCCATTGAGGTTAAAAACTTCCCAATCCTTTAATTCTCATCTTCAGTACTTACTATAGATGGACAGAAAGTATTGTGACAGTACCATCGTAATGGTAATACCTTTAGACATTTAGAAAGTTACTTTTTTTTTTAAAGGTTCAGTCACATTAGTGAAATTTCAGCAAAATTTCACGGGCAAAAAGGTCCATCGTACCTTGTCGATAGAGTAGCAATGCATTGTCTATTGTCAATACGACAAATGCGTGTGACTTGAACATGTTGTGAAATCAATCAAGTGAAATCATTTGCCCTCATGCGGAATTTCAGATCACATGGATTCCTATTGAAATAACTGGATTTCATCTCTGGAAATTAATCAAACAGCTATAAATGTGAACGCCCCTTAAAGGGATAGTTCACCCAAAACAGAATGTCGGTAACCAAACAGATTTCGCCCCCCATTGACTACCATAGTATTTATTTTTTCTACTATGGTAGTTAATGGGGGGCAAGATCTGCTTGGTTACAAACATTCTTACAAATATCTTCCTTTGTGTTCAGCAGAACAAAGAAATTCATACAGGTTTGGAACAACTTGAGGGGGAGTAAATGATTTCATTTTTGGATGAACTATCCCTTTAAGGCATGTTTATTTGTAAAGCTGCTTTGTAACAATATGTATTGTGAAGAGTGCTATGCAAATAAACCAAACTGAATGAAATTACTGGTCATTTTGTAAGTGTTGTTCATGCAGTCAAGTCATACCTCATCTGTATTGTAGATTATTTGAAGGCCAGAACAAATCATTTCAACCAGGTACAATAGAAATAGAGACGCGGCATCAATCTGTTTGAAACAAAAAGGAAAGAAATATTCAAGAGTGGTTATAGTTACAGCAGTTTTATAATAATATAACTTTTTTAATGAATTTAAAGGGTAATGGTGAGCACAAGGAGAAACTTTTTTCTGAAAATGGACGTTTTTTATCACTTGTCCCGACAAACTTGAATTAATAGTCTAATCAAAAAGGCTGAATTAAGTTTATGGGCTGTTGACCACTGGTGCAGTCAGCAGATATTACACCAGCATAAATGCAGTAAACATGCAGCGATAAACAATGAGACAACATAAGATATCATAAAATACTGAAAGAGCAGGACACGAGAGCTCATTCCAAAACTCTCAATAATAGTGTTAGATATGATACTTATATAATTATGTTTTAGATACAGAATTGGGAGTGAAAATATGTTTATAGCAAACAACAATTTATATGAATAGTGTGTGTGTGTGTATACAGGATGAAAATCACCTGTAGATGGCTGTACTCTTCATACTGGTAAACCTCATCTCCAGTGTGCACATTAAATATTGAGTGCAGGCACGTGGACGGACTCGGGTCTTGCTTAAATTTCTCCACCTGTGAGAATTTTAGAAGGAGACATAAAGAAAAGACATAGGGAAAAGGGGGAGAGTAAGTCCAAGAAGGATGCAAGATATGACCAAGGTATTGGCTGTTTCATAATTTATCAAATGCTTACTAAAGTAAAAGAGTGTATTGATATTTCTGGAGGTCAAGGTACAATTGTGCCTCTGAACACTTTTATAACATCTAAAGCCCTATGCTGTAATATTGTATTATATTGGTAAATTCTACATCATATTTTAAACAGCAGATTACAATTAAGAGGGTGTGGGTGTTTGGGATCAACTTTGAATGCAAACATTTCTCCACAAGAAAGATGTAGTGGTCCCAGATGTCTGCTTGGCTTGAAATAGATGGTAAGAAGCAGCCGGAGCACAGTTCTGCTCATTCAGGATGAGTATCTACATCTATTTCTCCAGCTTTTTTAATACATCTACTCTCTGCCATCAATGATACTTTAACAGCAAAAACATATTTTAAAACGCTTTATTGCTGGCAATATTTTTGCACACAAGCGGATTTCAGAGAGATGTAGTAACGTGCTAGTAAAGTAATACATTTCGGATATTAATATTCAGAAGGAACTGTTTTGAAAGAAGTCATATTGGTTTGGATGGGTGTAGGAACAATGCATGACAGCATAATAAAGTTTAGTGTATATCCCAAAAAGTGGAGGAAGTAACATAATATCGAAAAGAAGTGGTAAAGGACATTGCAATAAAAATTATTATTATTTTGCAATGATAAAACATGCCAAATGATGAAACATTTTTATGTACTGGCTTTTCTATTTAGTATAACAGTCAAAAAAAAGAAAAGAAAAAAGAAATCAAATTTACGCATAAAGGACAAACAAAACAACATGCTTTTCTGCATTCACTCTATAATAAATCATCTAGGTAAGGTCATTGGATTATTGTCTGATCAGGCAGAAGACAAAGTGTAGTTCTTGACTGCATGCAGTGAAGGTCTATTATGACATTCTGGCATACATACACAAAATATATATTTAAAAACAGTATATTCTCATTTCTTATGATGGAAAAAGCCATTTAAAATTCACTGAATACCTCTCTAGTGAAAGAAGCTTGGCCAAACGTGACACTACGGCACATGCTGCAGATATTGATATTTATTTGCTCTAACATTTGCTTAATAAATACCAGACTGTTATTGACATGAAGACATAACATACCAGATGAAATTAAAGGTGATCAAACAGAAAGAGATGAAGTTGATAAATAAATGGTACACTGAACAGATGCAAGTCATAGACTCAAATAAATAAGAAGATTATATAGAGGATATACTTCTGCTCTGACTCACCACAGAAAACCAATCTGCTACCTAGCAGACGTAACTGCCGCAGGGGTTTTTTCCCCCAAGATGTCAAGAATGAGGTCGCAAAATATATATAAGCATGATTATTTAATGTGCACAAAAATGAGGCATAGGCTGCAAAATAAATAAAAAGCAGAAAGCATGGTGGATTTCCAGATTATAAATTATTAGATTGATTATTTCTACAGAGATGAATGTAAAAAAACAAACAAAAAAAAACAAAAATCATATTATATATTATTGATATATTATATATATATATATATATATATATATATATATATATATATATATATATATATATATATATATATATATATACGCACATACTACTCTAGTTTAAATGATTTTTAAATGGCTGCTAGCTTTTTTTTATTTTCTCAAATATGCTCTATTTTTTTTAAAATATATTAATGATTTTAAATTGTGATATAAATACAGAATTTTCATAAATATCTGCTATATTTGTATACTGGTCATTGACGAATAAGGTTTTTAAAAGTGTAAAAAAAAAACATAATGGAGATATAATTAATTTTGAAGTTTTATTAAGTGTTAACAATGAGATTGTGTTTTTTATAATCAATTAACAATGCTTTTGTCATTTTTTACAAGATGGACAAAATTTGTCACCACAAAAGTCATTTGGTTTTTAACAAAAAAAAAGTTTAACCGAATAACACTTTTGGTTATACCGAATGACACAATTTTCAAACAATGCTAACAGGCTGATATCTAACTAGCTAGCTAACAAAAGGAGAATCAAACATTTTATATTTAGTACAAGTTTTTAAAATATTACAACATTTTCCACATTTTATAGCGGTTGTACCAAATGACCTGATGTTTCGGAACATGCGTATGAGCAAGTGAAAACATGAATTTTTAAATAGTTAAAAGAGAGTTAGTTACTTTGCTTGACGACTGTGTGGTCCTTTGCAGGTGTCTGAATGATGTCACATCCTGTCACGTGATACTGACCGCATAACTTGATCCAAAATGGTCCCTTTATATTGGTTACTCCAAATGACATCAATTAAATTAATTTTTCTGGACAATCTTTCCCATAATAAAACAACGACTTCTACACATAATTTTAATACCATTTTGCACTATTTTGACATATGATGTTATAAAATCATGCCAGAAAAAAAAAAAAAAAAAAAAATTATATATATAAAAACCTTTTGGATTCAATAAAAAAGATCCAGTTGTACTACCTTACATACTTTGGATGTCATATCTTTGGTTTTTTTATTATTATTATTATTAAGGCCTTTGGACAAAAAAATGACCCGTTACGTCATTGATCGGTACATATTTGTACTGCATTTCATATGTAATATATAATTCAGTGGTAGCAAATAAATGTACACAAAACATACACATAAAAATAACCTATATCAGTTGACCGTTAGATGTGACACTGGACCATCACGTCAACATATTTTCTGTATCCCATAAATCCCACACGGCCCCAAGGATTTCCTAAAATCTTCTACACATGCATTGGCTGAATATCATCTCTTTTAAAATCCAGGAGACACAGTGGGATTCTTTGTTCTAACTCAAAATGTCAGCATGTACAATATAGCAAACAACATCCCTTGACTTGTCCTTAACACAGATACAAAAAAAAGAAACGTGAATACACATTGCACAGAAGCCAGTGAACCAAAAACAATATAAACCTCCGATTCTTGAGATGAGCCTCATGAATAAAGCCATCTCTAGCCGTTCTCTATTAGTCATTTACACATTATAATCCTACAGTTACGGAAGGGACATTTCACCCGTCAATACAGCAGAAAACTGGGCCGACCTTTCCCACTGACCGCATCACAGCGGGCCCCCAAAGCATATTTTAAGTGATATAAATAAGTGGCCCATTTTTTTCTTTTTCCTTTCTCCTCTCTTGTCAGGTCATGAGAGGCATTCTTCTGTCCCAGATACACAATGATTTCTTTTTCACACCAGTTACACAGCTGTATAACAGGCCGAATACAGCTGTAGTTTCAGCCAAACAGAAAACACTTGCTTCTGGGTCCAAATCCACAAAAGTAAACATTCATAGAGGCAAAAACAGCGATAAAGACACCTGTGAGACGAGGGATGACATTTGAAACATCTGTTAGTCATCACTGCCTGTAAAATTAAACCAATAAAATCTGAAAGCACAACAGGGTAGTGAGTAACCTTCAGTTGCTACAGGAATATCTATTATTCTATGACACACTACTTGGCAAAACAGAGACTTATCAAAGTGATTTATTATGTGTGACTTTGGATTGACCTTTATTAAATTCATCAAAACTGGAAGCACAGGCTGCTTTGTGAGAGACAGCTAAAGCAGTTTAACAAATATGCATGTCTTAACTATTGGAGCATTCATGCTAGGGATCGACCGATTATCGGCGCCGATATTAAGCATTTTTATGGTTATCGGTATCTGTCATTTTCAAAACCAATTTGCCGATAAAATAATTTAATTTTGAAATGCGCTATTTGGCTCTGATGCAGCCACCTCTGTTCGAACGCACCACTCTGTGGCCTAGAGCAAGCTCCGCCCACCGCCCATCTGATTTGTTGGGAGTCGCAAGTCCGGCCAATCAGCACAGAAACTTTTGCACTCTCACACTGAAAGCACTTGCTAACTGGAGCTGCTTTAGTGATCATGAATCAGTTGTCTCTCAAATGTAAGGCAGCAGCAGACGTTGTAATAAATCACAATCCACTACACTGAAGTTGCAAAACACCTCAATATAATCAGGGCCTGAATTCCGGCACTGGATCGCAGGTATTGCGCGTAATTCTACACATTCCCGCAGGTTTCGTGATTATTAAATGGGAAATCCCGCCAACATTTATGCACCATAGCATGTAGATTGAACCCAAACAGATTATCAGAGCAGCTCAGTTATTTTAAAACTTTCTGTGAGACTTGAGTTTGAGTGATCCGGTACCGAGTCTCCCTCTCTCTCAAAATGCGCAAATGGCTTCACATCCATAGAATCCACATAGAGTCTGCTCTGCAAGCGAGCTGTACGCTGCAATATTAGCACGCGTTTTGGACAGTTGACGGAATTGGCAATTGCACGTCATTTTAAGTCATGCCAATTCAAAAATACAATCCATTTTAAAGCATAAAGTACTCGCGAGCTCCTCAGTCCTCAGTCATTGCGCTCTCAGCCAATGCACGCGCACACAGGACACAGCCGCCTCTCAAACTGCTCGCAACAAATGTCAGATTATTTTTCGCGACTTATTACACATAAGCGTTCAGTTCAGTAAAATGCCCATCCTGGCGAGTATACACGTAAGCACAGTCGGTTGTCTTCAGTGAATATGAACAGCATGTGTAACAGTATATTCCTTTATGTCTTAAAGAGACAGCAGCCTTTAAACCTGCTACTGTCTACTATTGCCTGTCACAATCAAACAAAAGAAAATCTTTATTAAGGATTAATCTATACAGTTATACATTAATTTATACAGTTAAGGATATGTAGAGTTATTTTATATTAGATTATTATTAATATTATTATTAACAGATCTCAGAATTAAAGATACGTTTAAAAGCATTTAAAGAAAGGTTTTGTCAGAGCCCTTGTTATTCTTAATTTTGACATTAATTTTAATTTTTACACCAGACATATATATCGGTTCTCGGTCTACTTGATCTGTAATAATCGGTATCGGCCGACTTATTTTTCACAGTGTGATATCAGCTGCATGCCACAGTAAACACGTCTGTTTAATGTACCTGGGGAACCGATTATATGAACGGCTGCAGTGCATTGTGAGTTTATTAAAAAAACCAATGTACTTTGTGAATGCTATAGACAGATGTTAATGAGCACTGCACTGTGTAATTAACTGCATAAACGAGGCATTATAATTAAGATACAGAAAAGCTTTCTTGCAAATCAGGTCTTGGGGGTCAGGAATAAATGAAATGGAACAATTTCAAAGGCACAAGAGAGGCATAATTGCTCAGGTCTACGCCAGGAGAGAACAGTTGCTTTAGAGCAATGGCCAACTATAAAACAGCATTAACATAAGCTCTTTTTGCAAGGGAAAACCCTTACTGTTAAAAACAGACTCACACCAACAGTTAACCAACAGCGCATCGGCACATGTAAACTCAAATGCATCTAATTCATTAATGGTGAAAAACTGTAATGACGTGCAGATTAAATGGAAATGAAAAAGACATGTGAAAGCCAAGTATGTTAACCCATACTCAGAATTTGTCCGCTGCATTTAACCCATCCAGTTAGTGCACACACATTAGGAGTAGTGAACACACACATACACTGCAAACCATGGACATGACTGCCCAATGGTGTGTGTTTTTGCTGTGGGAGTTACATTACATTTTAAAAAAAGATAAATTAAATTAATTTAAAAAAATACATTTAAAACAAGGCACCATCTTTCTCGTACGTATTCCGTGATTGTTTCAGATGGGCCGTACAGTATTGATTCGGAGAGGAGGGGGGCCTTGGCATAAAAAAATGTTGGGAACCACTGACCTAAAGTATATGTTTCAAAAAAGTGGTAAACAAGCACCACGTGACTTTATTATGTATTCTGTATTATGACAAAGTTTCATAAAATACTACTACTACTGTTTTCTATTTTAATGTATTTAAAAATGTAATAATATTTGTGTGGAAACCATGATTTATTTATTTCAGGATTCTTTAATGAATATAAAAGTTTAAAAAAAAACAGCATATACATCTTTTGTAACATTATAAAAGTTTTTACTGTCACTTTTGATCAATTTAATGCCTCCAAGTTAAATAAAAGTATTCATTTCTTAAAAAATATATACTGTATATTACGGACCACAAACTTTTGAACGGTAGTATAGCCCATTGCCATTGCTATAATGTTATTGTATTACACTTTTCTGTGAACTTTTTTGATGGAGCTTCTCTCCCAGTTGCTATATGCATTACCAGGGGCGTCGTTAAACCCTTTTTTACTAGGGCCACAGTAAAATACCGCTGTGCCCCAGTAAAATATTGCTGTTAAATCTATGTCTGATGTCGGAGATTCCTGATAATATTTCAGCAGTCATGTCTTATGAGTTTTCAATCAGCTGTTTAAAATCCATACCTGCAAACTCCAAAGTGGTTAAAAAGGTGACATGTTTAGAAAGTAGATAGTAGTAGGGGGGGTCTAGTGGTATCCTCCCCCAGGAGAAAATTTTCGTGATTTTAACATATAAACTAAGCATTCTGGTGCACTCCCACAAGAAAATAAATGGAAAGAACAACATTTGCTTCACTAATGATTAATTTGGGGCCTATCAGGTACAGTACATGGCAAATTTCCTCAAAGAAAAAAAATCTCTCAAATAATGCTGGTACATCATTATAATATTACAGGTTACAATTAATTGATTTGTAAGCTACTTACATATAAATTACACAAAGTTTTTATAATAACGTTAGAATAAATTTTTTTTAATACTGTTTCTACTTGTTTTTAATATCGGCCTAAACATTTAAATGGTGGCCGTCATAAAACATCCAGTATTGAAGCACATGTTAAGTACATGAATATGCAACGGCCTATAGTCACAGCGGATATATATCAAAATGCTCCTCTCCAAGTTCATTTTTGTAGCTGACTAACAAGTTTTCTGACATTGAACGGGTTTACTGAGGTAAATGTTACGGTAAATGTGACATTTTTACAAGCTATTGCCACTTTTCCGCGGTTGAAACAATCATTGATCGATTAACGTTACATATGACATGATACAGATTTCAGTAATTTGTACTGTATCTTTCAACATACCTTCGGTATTCTTTCATCCTACATCCATTCATGTTTATTTCGTTTTGTAAAGTGGAAGAGATGATCGGTTCATGTGTGCTCTGCCTCTGTTTGAACTGAAGCACTTCAGCGATTGGTCAGTCACACCACAGAGCGCCCAAAAAGATCACGACAGCTCGAGAGACGTGTCTCACTCCAGTCTATGGGAAAGTAGCCCATTTTCGATTTATTGTGCCTGCAAACCCACCCTGACAACCCCATCCCCGAAGAAGAAGAAAAAAAACCTCTTCGGATCTACATGATTTACATAAATGATGCCGAAAAGCGACTAGTTAGCAGGTATGAAAATCAATACTGGCATTTCACGAATTAATCAATAATGGTCTAATCGGGCGAATGGGTTTGCAAAAATATTGATTCATTCAGACAGTTCACTCATGCACTGAATAGTTTGCAGTGGTTTTACACATCATAATGGGATGAAGACACAAAACAAAAGTAGTGCTGGATGAGGTCATATTTAACCACAGTATGAAACAATACTCAAATGTCTTGCATGTCAGTGATAAAGTCTCTCTTTATTGTGCTCTGTACTGCAATTTATAAAGACAATTTAATTCCATATATTCAAAACAATATAATAAATGTGTATCAAAATATGGGTTAATGGGGGGCCTGTGCCCCAGTACTTATGAAAGGTTAGAAATGTCCCTGTGCATTACTTAACATTTGCTTTCAGCTGGTGGTAAAAACATTACCAGCTGGACCAAAACAGGAAGTCCAACAACTCAGCAAATGACCACAGCCACTCTAGGCAGCTTGCCATGGGAATGTTGTCAAAACCCTGATTGCAGCAACATTCAACTGTTAAAACCACAGAAAAGCCCAACTGGCAGCCACTCAAATGCAACCCACAGACAATCCTTTAAATAATGCCCAAGTGCCATCCACTTTGTGGAGTGAGTTCACACATCTGTAGTCAAAACCAACTCTTTACTGTTGTGTGTTACAGACAGTGCTGCCATGTTCCAGTGTGAGAGTTGAGGGTTAGGCAGTCAAAATTAGCAAAACAAGACAAAGTTAGCCGTTTGATTTCCAGCTTTTCAAGGGAACCCCTGGTGTTAAGACTTGTATGGCTTAATATAACGTAAATTATGTCTCTTACTGAAATATGTAGTAGAAAACCCATGAAAGATTTACGTTATTTAAAAAATCCATAACATATTTGGACAATGGGCGGCGCTATTTTGTTTGCGTTCTATGTCGATGACATCAAATGGTTGCACTCTGTCAGCTAGAAGTGACCAAGTGTAAACAAGCCTAAAGATGCAGTTCTTTAGGAAGTTTTATTCGTCCATATTCTTCACAACTCCCCATTCTTTTCTCCTCTTCTTATCGCTAGTAAAGCAGTAAAGACTTACATTGCTTCTCTTGTGGCTCATCAACTAAAAATTACAACCAAAAGCTGCACAATGTGGCATCGTATATTATATTCTGGGTTGTGTTGCGGTAAAAATAGCCATAGAGTAATGTAAGTAGCTGACAGAGTGCAACCATTTTACATCATCGACATAGAACGCAAACAAAATGGCGCTGCCCAATGTCCAAATATGTTATAGATTTTTTTAAATAAGGTAAATCTTTCATGGGTTTTCTACTACATATTTCAGTAAGAGACATCATTTATGTTATATTAAGCCATACAAGTCTTAACACCAGGGGTTCCCTTTAAGGAAAACTTAAAGGGATCCAAAAATGAAAATTCTGTGATTAATTACTGACCCTCGTGTCATTCCAAACCCATAAGACTTTTGTTTATCTTCGAAACACAAATTAAGATATTTTTAATGAAACCTGAGAGATTTTGGTCCCTCCACTGAAAGTCCATTCCACCAAAACATTTATATAATGAACAGTTTTCATTTATTTGTTTATACACATATAAACATTGTTCAACACACATTTAGCACATCAAAAGCACATGCTTGACACATAAGAAGCAAGTAAGGTTGAGCTTCCATGTGCAATATTTGACATGCTCATGTGTTTTAATACATTTTTTGTTGTGTGGATCTCAAATCAAAATTTCAATAAAATATCTAATGTTTCATTTAAAATATGTGTTTTGAAGATGAATGAAAGTCTGGAACAACATGAGGGTGATAAAATGATGACAATTTTCATTTCTGGGTGAACTAATCCTTTATTTTAAGCAAATATAAAAGTACATTGCTAAATAAAATCATTCTTTAATGGTTGAGCCACTTAAAATATTGGCATGGCAAGAAAAATCTAAACTCCCAGGGCCTCATTTATAAAGTGTGCGTATGCACAGATTTGATCTTCGAGTGTGCGTACGCTTAAATCCATGCCAACGCTCATATTTATAAAAACAGTCTTTGGCGTGGAAAAGTGCTTAGAGCCATGCACTTTTCCTTATCAGATTACTGCAGGTTTTTGGAAATCTAAGCTATTCTTTCAGCTCACCATTCTAAATGAAAGGATTTGGATGACGACTGGTGATCTTTTATATGTAAATTATATTAATTAGGTGCCATTTAAAACACGGAGAACTAAAACTATTCAGCTGCGCGCATGTTCAAGATCATTTGCGATTTATAGATTTCACATCTGAAAGAGAGGCGTACGCTCGTTTTCTGTGTGTACGTTCATTCAATGAATCACACGTACGCACATCTGAGAAATGATCGGAAGATCAAATTTCCTTATTGTTGAGCCTTGAAATAGTAAGTGGGATCCATAAGCAATGCTCTTTTTGGGATTTAATGTAACCCCAGAACAGTAAAGAAAGCCCGGTGTTGCTTCAAAGTGTGGCAAGTCTCAGGGAAAAATATAACTTGAGATGTGTGTACATTTCCTTTGAAAGCCAAACCAAACTTTTGCCAACTCTTCAAAAGGACATTTGACCTGCAAGCAGGGGCAATTCTAGGATTTTAATATTCAATATTAGCCCCCAATGAGGGTATGATTAAAAAATATTTAGTATTTTGTTTGTATACTAGGGTAGGCAGGAATAATAGCCTACATATAATAGGTTCTACACTACCCATCAAGTCACCCCCTGAACATTTAGAATATAGACAAACATTATATTGCAGTAATTGTCTAGATTGGAAGTATGTTTAATCTGTCATATTAAACCATTACTTTTTTGTTTTCTATTAAAAAAAACAGCACATGAATTTTCCATGTCTATAATTCAAAGTGACATCAAAACCCACAAATGCCTTTACTCTAGGGCTATAAATGTCACAATCAGCTGCTGGGTCATTATTATTTAGTAGAACAAAATAATTCCACATGGTGTTTATCTGTCGCTGTCATTCGGACAGAGTGCTGCCTGTCACTGGCACTGCAGTGTAAAAAAAATATTTTCATGATTTGCTACCACAACTTTTCACAAAACTTTTGTCAAATCAGCTATGTTCACAAATGTTGTTCAGATAATATACATTTTGAGATTCTGTTGAATAAACTAAACTAATAAATCTCTTTCTTTGTATCAACTTAAATTTTTGGTTAAAATGAACTCAAAATTTTAAGGCAACAAGGTTAGGCCAACAAATCATGTTTACAGTGTGATTGTGTTTTTGATAATTTGTGATCTGTGCATGATGTCAATCTAATGCCACACCCACAATAATATGTTTTAACTGAAAATAACATTTTCATGCAATTTTGAGTTTAGCTCTCACAATTCTGACTTTTTCTCAGAACTGCGTGATATAAACTCACAATTTTGACTTTTTTTCTTGCAATTGTGAGATTATATCATGCAATTATAAGAAAAAAAAGTCAGAATTGTGAGAGAAAACGTCGCAATTATCTTTCATGGTAGTGTGATGAGAGGTGAACGCAGCACTTTACAGTGGATGGGAAACCATGTTGTATCGCTCCCGCATCACATTATGTAAACTGCATTTATGACAAAGAACACTGCAGATACACTATATTGCCAAAAGTTTTGGGACGCCTGCCTTTACGTGAACATGAACTTTATTCACATCCCATTCTTAATCCGTAGGGTTCAATATGGAGTAGGCCTACCCTTTGCAGCTATAACAGCTTCAACTTCTCTGGGAAGGCTTTCCACAAGGTTTAGGAGTTTGTTTATGGGAATTTTTGACCATTCTTCTAGAAGCACATTTGTGAGGTCAGGCAGTGATGTTGGCGAGAAGGCCTGGCTCGCAGTCTCCTCTCTAATTCAT
Source organism: Elopichthys bambusa (assembly GCA_037101425.1). NCBI lineage: Eukaryota > Metazoa > Chordata > Actinopteri > Cypriniformes > Xenocyprididae > Elopichthys > Elopichthys bambusa. The sequence continues at coordinate 21,410,344 of CM074432.1, forward strand.
CCCAAAGGTGTTCTATTGGGTTGAGGTCAGGACTCTGTGCAGGCCAGTCAAGTTCCTCCACACCAAACTCACTCATCCATGTCTTTATGGACCTTGCTTTGTGCAGTGGTGCGCAGTCATGTTGGAGCAGGAAGGGGCCATCCCCAAACTGTTCCCTCAAAGTTGGGAGCATGAAATTGTCCAAAATGTCTTGGTATGCTGAACCATTAAGAGTTCCTTTCACTGGAACTAACCCCTGAAGAACAACCCCACACCATAATCCCCCCTCCACCAAACTTTACACTTGGCCCAATGCGGTCAGGCAAGTATCGTTCACCTGGCAATAACCGAACCCTGACTCATCCATCAGACTGCCAGACAGAGAAGCATGATTCGTCACTCCAGAGAACACGTCTCCACTGCTCTAGAGTCCAGTGGCGGTGTGCTTTACACCACTGCATCTGACGCTTTGCATTGCACTTGGTGATGTAAGGCTTGGATGCAGCTGCTCGGCCATGGAAACCCATTCCATGAAGCTCTCTACATACTGTTCTAGAGCTAATCTGAAGGTCACACGAAGTTTGGGGGTCTGTAGCTATTGACTCTGCAGAAAGTTGGTGACTTCTGTGCACTGTGCGCCTCAGCATGCACTGAACCCACTCTGTGATTTTACGTGGCCTACCACTTCGTAGCTGTGTTGCTGCTGTTCCCAATTGCTTCCACTTTATGATACCACTAACCGTTGACTGTGGAATATTTAGTAGTGAGGAAATTTCACAAATGGACTCAAATGCACAAGTGGCAACCTATTACAGTACCACACTTGAATTCACGGAGCCCCTGAGAGCGACCCATTCTTTCACAAATGTTTGTAGAAGCAGTCTGCATGCCTAGGTGCTTGATTTTATACACCTGTGGCCATGGAAGTGATTGGAACATCTGAATTCAATGATTCGGAGGGGTGTCCCAATACTTTTGGCAATATAGTGTATCATAATCTATTAGTAAACACACACATCTCTGCTTCTGATGCTGGTGCTGAGCAGCTACAGACTGAAGAACTCGCTGAATAACGCAGACAAGACGGGGAGGAGCCGAAGCCTGCCGCCATTTTCATATGAGTTGGGGGACTGAGCGATCACAAATTTGTGCATAGGTTACGGAGCTAATCACAATTTTCTTTAGGGGTGCTGAGTAGAAATGGAACCACCCCAATAGAGGTATACAGAAATATCCTTACAGGAACAGTACCAAAAATGAAAAGAACTGTAAGGTTGTCTAGCATCTGAAACTGCTCACCAGGGGTGAATAAAGTGATCTTCAGCAGGCTGTCTGAGTTTTAAAAAAGGCAGAATTGATGAGTGACATGCATGCAGCGCTGTCCTATGGTGTGATGCTGTGACTCACCTTATCAGACTGCCGCATGTAGCAGTACATAATCCCCCTCATGCACTTGATGGCAGAGTGCTCCAGTTCATGAGTGCGGCCCATGTCATCGTCGATGCGCCTGCGCAATAAACATTCTGCATGAGTTCCTATAAAACACTTTATTATGTTGAACATGTGTGAAACTATAGTAATAGTGAGAGTCTGCAGAATGTCATCACCATGTACTACAGCAAGATAAAGTGTTTAAAAACTATCAAAGTAATAAAAAAAGGCAAACATGCAAATGAGACAAACCTTCAACACATACTAAGATATGTAGAGTACACACATGCACCACCCACATATACTCCTACAGAGACAAATAGAGAGTAAGTAATGGGTTCAGGCCTTGCTGTCAGATTGAAATCATCTTAATTAAACTCCTCTGACAATGCTAATATGCAGAGGTGAAGACTGATGACTACGTCTGTCTCTGATATACGCCTGCTCTCTATTTTTATCCTCGCATTCGTCCTCTAGAGGAACAACCCTCACCAGGAGAAGTGAGACAGAAAAGAAACACTTTGTCTTAGGAGTTCAACGTAAAGTCTTTTTTTTGGGTGCCCTCCTATAAATCCTGTAATCTTGACCCAGGCCCTGAGAGTGCTGTTGACCTGCTTTAGAAAAAAGGAAATTGTGTGTGTTTGTGCTTGTTATGCTATACGTTTAAAATATCTGTAACTAATTCACTTGTTACAGAATATTAGGCGTCATTTACACTTGGTACACAAGAAGACGAGGGAGACACATCCAGTTTACATCTGGTGTTTTAAACCATCTCTTTTGTTCACTTTTGAGGGGACGGTGTACGGTAGGGGTAGGACAATACATCGCAAATCGAGAAATGATTCTGGATCGATTCTGATATTTTCCGTATGTATCACGATTCTGTCTCGAATCAATTCTGAGCTTAGTTTTCAACAGCAGATGGCACTGTGTGCTTTAGAAACAGCTGTACTCTGCTTCCAATTCCTTACACAAACCACTTGAACCTTCTATAAAAATCATTCATAAAAGTTCGAAATGGTTAAAGTGAATTACAAGGGTGTTTGCAGTAGGCCGTTTACATTATTCCTGCGTCATTAAAGCATTCTGAGGTGCAAATACATTCTCAGACTTCTTCGTGAGCATGAGCATGCGGTTAAAAAATAGCCTAGAGCACCATCTGCTGTTAAAAACTAAGCTCAGAATCAATTTGCGGTGTATTTGGAAAATATCAGAATCGATAGTGTATGGGCAGGTAAATGTATGGGCTCTTTTAGATAATTTGATCTAATGGACGGAAAAAGCTCACTCAATTTACATATGAACGTACACGGAGACAATGGGAAAACACACTGAGAGCAGCAGCTTTACTTTCTGCTCTGACAGCCCCAGTGCACGTTAGAAATCATGAATGGTTAAAGAACATGGATGCATGGTACATTTTTTGTCTTCAAACCAAACTTAGGTCTTTAGCCAATAAAGTTTAAATTCGGTCTGGCTAGTGTGCTCACCATAATGTTTACGCGTTAGGTCAGTAGGCGGAAAGTAGGTGGCCACATGAGCGCATTCGACTAGATGAGCGTCTACACTACGAAAGCAATTCGGTCGTCCGGTCGAATGCGTTTTCAACTACTTCTGGAAGTGGCCGAAAGTGGACAAGCTCAAAACATTTTAGACCCTGTTTATACCTGTATTTAGCATTGTCCACTTTGGATTGACGAAAACGCTTCCTAATAGCAGGTGTAAACAGAGCCTTAGAAATTTACAATGAAAGCCAGCGGAAATATATATATAAAAATATAAATAAGTGGACACATAAAATATAAAGGGTCTAAAAATTTTTATATTTCAAGTTTTTTTTTTTCTAAAACTTAGTCAAGACTTAACTCAAACTAAAAATTACAGAAAATGAATTTGCATAGAAATGCAATTCAGCATGTCTGCTACCAATTCAGGAACTGAGCTGGAATTTAAAAGGCATTCTCAATTCAATTGTTAATTATTATGAATGGCAAACAACCATGGCTGTCAAAGATAGATTAAATGCCCAAATTAGGAAAATTAGCCTACAAAACAATAACCAAGCGTTTGGTTGTCCCAGCTAGTGATGGTTCAATTATTACATAGGGAAAACAATACAAAACCAATCACACGGTCTGGAAAAGGTCATGCATCAAAACCTGCCACATGAACAAAAATGACTTTTATTGTGTTTTTATGACGCTTTTTTGTCCCTGTCACAATCTGCTTTCTTCAAAGTATCGTATTTTTTTGTTCAAAAGAAAAAAAAAAAAGTCAGAGGTTTGGAATGACATGAGGCTGAATAAATGATGACAGAACTTAATCTTATTTTGGGGGGAAATATGCCTTTAAATGAAAGAAGGAAAGACATAACACAAGGAAATACTGCAAGTAAACCTCTTGTGAGAAAGTTCATTTTTAGGAAGGAAAATGATTCAGAACACAAATCCAAATCACTGTAGGTAAATGCAAAAAGTTCCACAACAGCCCAGTTAAAAATGAGTAGGGTGGTGTTTGGTCAGAGTTTCTTGGATTCAAAGTGACTTTGGACAATCCCCCAAGAGGAACCTGGGGTTTAGCTCCAATATCTTGTTCAAGGGCATAAAGGTGATGGTTCATGAATTCCCCCTTGCAGAGTTTAAACCTATAACCTTTAAGCTATCCAGTATCCAGTACATCCCTGGACATTAAGTTCAATTCTGTCTTAGCTTTGGAAACTGCAGTGTAGAAGCAGTAGTCCACTAATCTGAGCACTGGAACAAATGTATCTGGATCAATGCGCCAACTTGGCCTTACCTCAGTGTGATTAAAGCTGCCACTGATACAAATGTATTAAATGTAAGGATGGCACACTTAAAATATTTATTCATGTTTTTGAAAGAAGTCTCTTATACTGACCAAGGCTGCATTTATTTGATGAAAAACACAGTAAAACAGTAATATTGTGATACATTACAATTTAAAATAACTGTTTTATATTTTCATGTATTATAAAATATCATTTATTCCTGTGATGGCAAAGCTGTTTTTTGTGTCACACGATCCTTCGGAAATCATTCTAATATGCTGATTTGCTGCTAATAATATTTCATATTATTATTATTTTTAGTGTTGAAAGCAGTTGTGCTACATAATATATATTTGTGGAAACTGTAATACATTTTTCAGGATTCTTTGTTAACAAAAGCAAAAAAAAAAAAAAAGCATTTTAGAAATCTTTTGTAACAATACAAATATCTTCACTGTAACTTTTGTTCAATGTTGAATAAAAGTATGAAAAAAAAAACCCTGACCACAAATTAATTAACGTTAATGTAAGTATATTTTATTTTTGATAATGACACATTCATTTTCACTGTTTCAGTCAAAGGCCTGTTCCACCACAATACTGCTTATTCAGGCCAAATCATAGCCATAAGGCCTGTTCACACCAAGAGTGAATCAACAAACCAGTATGAAATTTTTTTGTGTGCAAAATACAACCCATATGACAATACAGATTGTCTTGCTCACTAAAATAGCTCACTAACAGATATTCTTGAAGATGTTGTAAAACAGCTTGTTCAGCCTATTGTCCTTGGCTGTTAAACTCATCTTTGTTTGCTCAGATACCACAGATGGTATATATGCCACTGCATTTGAGGCCTTTGCACTGCTGCTGAAGTGTTGCTTACCACAAGGCATTTATCTGTAATGTTTTGTCTTTTGCTTTTTAAATAAACTAATTTTTTCTTAATTCTGAATAATCTCCACCTATATATGGCACTACATGTATCATCCACTACATATATGTCACACTTGTGTGACATGTATGTATATGTATTTTTATATAATAGCACTCTGAATAGAAAAATGACATCAACAGCCAGCACATATTAATAATGGATTTATGGATATTTGATTCATGATTGGCGAGTATGGCATGGTGGTGAATGAGAGCACTGGATAATAGTCAGTCACTTCAACACATTCATTTCCATTTACCAAATTCCTGATCTCAAATTCCATCATTTAAAATCAGTGTAGATCAATGTGATCCCACATTTTACCAAAAGGTAATTCCGCACACAGTACCAATCAGTATCTCACCTGTATGCCAATGCCAGTGCCCAGATACTGGCAGCGCAGTAGAGGGAGTCTCTGACTTTAGCCTCCTTACAGGTGGAACAGGTCTTCACCGGAAACAGACCAGTGGTAGGGCTTTGATAATTCAGAATGGTGCTCTTCACTAGAAGAAATGAGAGAAGGACAGAGAGAGAAACAGATTTAGGGTCCTATTTTAACGATCTAAGCACATGGTCTAAAGTGTGTCCACTTAGGGCGTGTCCGAATCCACTTTTGCTAGTTTAACAATGGGAAAAATGGTCGGTGTTCCTGGCGCATGGTCTAAACGGGTTGTCCCCATTCTGTTAATGAGTAATGGGTGTGTTTTGGGCGTAACGTGCAATAAACTAACCAGAGTCTCATCTCCCATTCCCTTTAAAAGCCAGTCGTGCTCGCGCCATGGTGGATTCGCTAGTTACCTGGCAGAATTTGCAAGCGAAAAAACTGAATGCTTCTCTAGCGAGGAAACGGATCTGCTTCTGCGAGCAGACCATCTACGGGACAAGCCAGATTCCACCAAAGCCTTATCTTTATACACACAATAATAATATTTTACATTGTAATCCTTTATTTTTAATATTTAAAAAATGCGTGTCCCTGTGTGTGTAATAAGCAGAATATACGCGCTTTGTGCACACACCTATAGGCGCATATTACTAACGCACCCTTTAAATAACAAAAAAAAAAAAAAATTATATATATATATATATATAGCACCATTGACTTTAGACCAGGTTTCAGTTGGTCAATGGCGCAGTCTATTTCAGTTGCCTTAAAATAGCAACACGCCAACAACGCGCCTGAACACATGTTGTTTTCAGACCAGCATGGCCATGGGCGCACAAATGGGTGCAAATGCATTTGCTGTTTAAACAGCGTGGTGCAGGACATGAAAATGATAAATCTGTCTAGCTGAAACTAGCAAAAAACACTTGCGTCGCGCTTGGCGCCAGGTGTATAATAGGGCCCGTAGTCTTATGGTGTTACTATCAACAGCAGGTGCCACCACAAATACCTTCCAAGCCTGTTTATGCATCTTTGATGAACACCTTTTCACACCTGTTATCCCTGTTTTCTGACATAAAATACCACTGCATGTATAATTAATCAAGCTAATTAAATATTATTGCATTTTACTCATCAATGTTATGAGGGAAAAAAATAGTACAAAAAAGCAACACAGCTTTATCTATTACTGTGCCCAACTGTTAAACTTGCTCTCTCTCTCGCTCTCTCTCTCTCTCTCTCTCTCTCCACTGTGATTTCTCTTTACTAATGTATAATCAGGCTGAATAGGGCACTTCATTTTTCATCAGCACATTACGGCAGCACAAATGAAGGGGACATTCATTCCGAGCCATCATTTGTTATGTAGTGTTTGGGTCAATTCAAAAAGACAGTGCCAGCAGGGCTGGGGGATAAGAAGACACCGGGGGGAATTAGTCAGAATATTAATATACTCTTCAGAGAGACTGAAGCCAGGATTACTCTGACTCGCATCAGAAAAGAATCCGGCATTCCAGACAAGGCGATAAATGAGTCTTTATCTGATTAGGTCTTATACTGTAAGTGCGGTTGATGCCGGCAGGACTGAACGGAAGAATGCGGTTAGAGTCTTCCATTAAGTTTCAGGAAGGATAGGGTCAGAGATCAATTTATCCAGAGAAACCTGCCATACAGCCTGCTATTACTCGCCATTTGCTCCTGTAAAACCTTAAATTACTAAATCAAGAAAATCTCATTTGCAGTCATTTCACAGTCGCTGTGGCACGTGGCTTCTTTTGAGAAGGGGAAAAGGGCAAATTACATATTATTTACACTTTGTATCTTTTGTGTGAGGGATGGAATGCATCATAGCACTCTAGATGCAAATGCTTTAAAGACTGCATCTCTCTCTTATCTTCTATCAGCATAATGCACCACTAAATCAACCCCTAACACTACACACAAACAGTCTGTTTCCACAAGGAAGCCATTTTTATGCACTAAGAAGAAAGGGAGGGGGTCCATCACAGAGAGTGGAAGAAGACCGAGAAAATGGGTGGAGACTGATTCACACAGACAGAGGGAGAAGACAAAGAAAGAAAGAAAAGGAGAGACTCTTTTGCCCATTAAAAGTTAAAGCTTGTTTTCTTCAACCTTAATCTTGTGGAGGCAGAGGAAAGATAGCAGAACTGCATTCACAACAAACAGGCCAGAGAGGCGAAGAAGAGGAAATGAGAAGCATTGAAGCATGATGTCATTACCACATAAATAGGAAAACCCAGAAAAAGAGTGAGAAAGACGGAAAATAAGAGAGACCAGAGATAAAAAATGGCAATAGGGTTCTGAAAAACATTCCATGCATGTTGCATATGTGCTGCATTCATATACAGTACATACGACAATCATTGTAAGCGGAGATGTATTTCAGCTCTGCCAAAACTATTACTATCTGAATTACGAAACATGCCACATTTATCATTGTAGGATTCGTCTTATAGGGAATGACATGGGGATTCACTTTCAAAACAGGATTACCCAGCGCTAACGCTGTACGTTTGTCTGCTTTAACCATGACTCAAAAGGATCATTGAAATGAGAAGCATCCTCTCTGTCACTCTTTACTCTTTGTTCTCTCTCACTTTCTCCCTCTCTCACCCTGCAGTACTCTCATCTCACTGTTGTCTGTCTGGGGATTTTAAATGAGCTTTAGGAACACGCTGAAGTCTAGATGGAGGAAAGAGATTGAAAACACAGAATTCGTACATGCAATGTTCAAGAAGCAAGGCTTTTCCGTCGTTTAAGAAGAGGATGAAACAAGTTCATCGAGCGCTCGACTAATGAGCTGAGAAGTTGAATCAGGTGTTCTACACAAAGACATAAAAGGTGTTCTAAAAATGTTCAAATACACCACAATATTTTAAACCAAGCAGCTGAAGTCTGTGTATTGAAACATGAGTTCAATCTTTGATGTTTAGGTCCTTCATTGTCCAAATTCCTCAAAACTCTGGTACGTAGAGAAAAGCAACACTTCTTGTGGCTGCTGGCATTATTTGGCATGAATATAAATGTAAAAGTAAATGGGGCACAAATCTGGAGAGCTCATATGCTCTTGTGTTCTGTCTTTTAGTCTTGTTGTCCAGCAAAAATATATTTAAAACAAGACACATTTCCTTGAGAAACAAAATGATATAGGACAATTTAAAGGGTTAATTCACCCAAAAATAAAAATAACGTCATTAATTACTCACCCTAATGTCGTTCTACACCCGTAAGACCTTCATTCATCTTCGGAACACAAATTAAGATATTTTGATTAAATCCAATGGCTCAGTGAGGCCTGCATAGCCAGCAATGACACTTCCTCTCTCAAGATCCATAAAGGTACTAAAAACATATCTAAAACAGTTCATTTGAGTTCAGTGGTTCTACCTTAATATTATAAAGCGACAAGAATACTTTTTGTGCACCAAAAAAAAAAAAAAAAAAAAAAAGACGACTTTTCAACAATATAGTGATGGGCGATTTCAAAACACTGTTTCGGAGCTTTACGATTCGAATCAGTGATTCGGATCGCCTATAAAACGGCTAAACTGCTGAAATCACGTGACTTTGGCGCTCAGAATCACTGATTCACTAAATGAAGGTCTTACGGGTGAAGAACAACATGAGGGTGAGTAATTAATGACATTATTTTCATTTTTGGATGAACTAACACTTTAATCATGCATAACAGTAAAAATTTCGGTCTGCCTGCCACTAACAATAATGCTTTCACCTGCCGGAAAGACCAGTCATTATGAGGCCTTAAAGCAGGGATCTCAAACTCAAATTGGCTGGGGGCCGTTGCTGTGATTGACACTTTATAGGAGGGCCATTTTAACATTCAAGCACAAGAAAGCGCAACATTTCTGAAAAATTACTTTCCTTTGCATTTTTTCTTAATTTACTTCAAATTTCATTACTGAAATATTTTTGCCAAACAGCAGTGTCTATCATTGTTACATACAGTATTAGTTTTTAACAGTTAGTGCAAATATTTTCCCTTACTTTATTTTAGCTTAAATAACATCAAAATCTTGCACTGAACAACACTGTACTGAACAAATGCAATCCCTGAATACATTTGTACACTATTCTATTTCTTGCCAGACACCTGGCAGCGCTTCTGCTCACTAGGGGTGAAACGGTTCTCGGTAAAAAAAAAAAAAAAAAAAACGTTCTCCACTTACGGTTCGGCACGCACTTGCACCGTGGTTAATTTCGGATGACGACACCTCTATAAGGTTTGTTGACAATAACAACTTGTAAAACAGACAGAGTTCTGATAATGTATGTTTTAGTCGCTGAATACGCATTCCGGCTTCCCAAAACGTTACAACAGTGTTGATGAAAAAGCTGGGACAAAACTGTCACTCTCTGTAAACTTGGTTCACTGCGAGTGCCGTATGCTCGAATATGAGCAGTCATTTACGGCGTCATTGCCCGGATGTTGATGCCGCATGAGCGCAGGTGAGGCCTGAACAGCTATCTGTGTTTAAACTAAACTTATTTAAGCCTTGCTAATTTAAACATTTAAGAGCAAGACGCGAAAGAGAACTCGCACGCACTGTGAGAAGATTTGTGTGTGCGCTCAACCGAAGCGTGCACGCCCTTTATCTCAGACAGCGTTCAGGAGTTCTCTTTTAAGTCATGCGTTTGAACGGACAAATTCACACAAAAATTATGTCAACATGCCCGTCTTGGCAAGTATCCTAACAAACATAGTCGGTTATGTCTTGAGTAAACGTAAAACAGTCTAAAAAAAAAATCACGCATTATGTCTTAAAGGGAAAAAAGCCTATTCCTGCTGCCTGTGTTTTTAATGTTAATTAAACAACAAATGACAAAGAAATCACTCACTGGTCTTGACTGAATAGCTTTTGTAACTAGATAATGATTAATCTTGATTTAATTTATACAGTGAAGATAACATGGTGTTATTTTATATTTGATTATTTTATTAATTTTCTGTACCTGAAAACTACTGTTAGATACCCGAAAAGCACTGTTTATTTTATTTGAATCTTTGCTCTATTGTATGGATTTGTGCTGTTGCTTGTAGTTTGATCATTTGTTCTTATTTTCTTTATTTTTATTTGACAGTAGTCCTTTTTTCCCTGAACATAGCACATACCGAACCGTCATGAAACCGTGAGCCTAAAACCATGATACAAACCGAACCGTGAGCAATTTGAACCGTTGCACCCCTACTGCTCACACAGCTGAGCCACATTTGTCCAAGATGCCGTTTGAGCATCGGTAACATCGGACGCGTTTCGGTTTAATTGCGAGCACTTTTACTGTAATTTAGGCAAGCGCGCTCATAATAGAAGAGCAGTGCGGTGCGCTCATTTATCCAGGCGCGCCTATGCTGCGGCGGGATGAAAACATCTCAACTTTTCAGAATGCCGCAAGCAGGTCATGTGACAAGGACCAACCGATGAGCTTAAATGGCCCGCGGGCCGGCAGTTTGAGACCACTGCCTTAAAGGGTTAGTTCACCCAAAAATGAAAAATCTGTCATTAATTACTCATGCTCATGTCGTTCTACACCCGTAAGACCTTCGTCCATCTTCAGAACACAAATTAAGATATTTTTGATAAAATCCGATGGCTCAGTGAGGCCTGCATTGCCAGAAAGATAATTGCCCAGATAAGATGCCCAGAAAGGTACTAAAAGCATATTTAAAACAGTTCATGTGACTACAGTGGTTCAACCTTAATATTACAAAGCAACGAGAATACTTTTTGTGTGCCAAAAAAGCAAAATAACGACTTTTCAACAATATCTAGTGATGGCTGATTTTTTAAAACATTGCTTCATGAAGCTTCGAAGCATTACAAATCTTTTGATTAGAATCAGTGGTTCGGATTGCGTATCAAACTGCCAAAGTTACGTGAGCTATTGAAATTTCAAAACACTTATGACGTAACAAAGCCTCGTTTACTGGAATCACGTGACTCTGGTGCTCCAAACCACTGATTTGAAACAAAAGATTCACAAAGCTTCAAAGCAGTGTTTTGAAATCGGCGATCACTAGATGAAAAGTTATTATTTTGGGGTTTTTTTGGCGCACAAAAAGTATTGTCGTCATTTCATAACATTAAGGTTAAACCACTGTAGTCACATGATCTGTTTTAAATACGTCTTTAGTACCTTTCTGGGCACTGAAAGTATTAATTGTTTTGCTGGCAATGCAGGCCTCACTGATCCATCAAATTTCATCAAAAATATCTTAATTTGTGTTCCGAAGATGAACAAAGGTCTTACAGGTGTGGAATGACATGAGGGTGAGTAATTAATGACAGAATTTTCCTTTTTGGGTGAACTAACCCCTTTAGTTTGTGCAAGAGTGAAGACTTTTTAAGACCTTTTTAAGACATACAGAAACCCTCCAAATAAGACATACACTCAAACTAATCTAAATGACCTCAAAAAGCATTAACAAGAGACTAATTTTTCTTTATATGAACATAAAAAAGAAACCAAAGAAATGGACAAATCAATGAAGAAAACTCTTTTAATATAACATACATGTATGCCCTTCATCTTACGAAGCAGTATTTATTGTCATGGTGAAAACTAAAATGGAAAGCAAGATTAGGTGAGAAGAGAGAAAGATAGACGGTGGGCAGGAAAAGAGATGAGTATTGATTAAGAGCAAAATGCACAGAGGAGCACAGCGATGAGAAACCAGACTATCTCCAAATGAATCTTTTTAGTCCTTGGACTCAAGTCATTTGCTGGGTATTATAATTAAATGTAATGGTTTGGAGACTTTTTGAATCCTCTAATTAAATTAGGAAACATCTTTCCATAATTAAATTATTTTCATATTATAAATATGAGTAAACATCGGTGCACTTAATACACAGATAAACTATATTGTGGAAAATCCAGAGTAACTTTGCAATTTGTGCAGCTTAACACCTTAAATAAGTTGCTTTATAAATGTGTACTTTTAATTAAAATAAAAAGAAAGGTGGTGCAGCTAGATGAAGCCATGACACAACAGAATGAGGTTAAATGCATCATTAAAGACCATAAAAGAGTGCTCAAGTAAGGTTCTTCTATAATCCTAAGCCCTACATACCATAAAATCTTTAGTTTGGCTTCTATTCTTAAGCCTATATGAAAAACAAATTACATACAGGGCACACATTCTCACCTGCTCTATAGAAGCGGTCAAGTTTCTCCCAAAGGGGCTCATCCTCCCGGTGCAGTATGGATAGCTTAAGGGGTTCATAGATGGAGCCTGATCACAGAAAGCAGACACTGATGTTAAGCAACAATTGAATCTGAATTGATCTAAAATATAGTGATTCTTATCTCATCTCTAGATGCAATTCAGGTATCTCTGGATGGAAGTGATGAGCATACTTTACAGTCAGCCTGGCTTCTTGATGGTGCTACTATAGGCTACAGGCCCACTTTGGGCTATTTAGTATGCTGAGGTTGAGCTGACTCACCAAAATCTAAATGTGCTTCATTTAGTCTCTGTAACCTAAATGGTTTTCTGTTCCATTTACAATGCTAAGAGCAGTGAAATGTAGATTTACCGGGGTGCAAAGGCAGCAAAGCATGCCAGAAAAACAATCAAAGCAAAATGCAAAAGACTAAAGCTATTGTTCTCCAGATGCATATATCAAATCGAACGTCACTGCAAACACACACAGCTTGATTGCAAAATTGAAGGCGCTGGCACAAACTTGGTGAATAATGGAACCTGACACCAGTAAATTCAGTTTTTTTCTGCGAGGAGTGAAATTCAGGGGAACCCCATCAATTTGAGTACTATTTCAGACACATTTAACTTTGGAGCAATTTACATTTTAATAGAATCGACCCAGGGTCAATACCTCAGGTACTGAAAATTCACATTTCCTAGCAAATTAGCATAATTCCCATCAGCTTTTAAGTAGCAGGGACAAAGCCATCTCTTTTTAAGATAACTCCAGCTAAGCAGTGCACATCCAATAGGCAAATCAAAGATACTCCTCATTTTAGTTTCACCACATTGATATAAAAGTAACTTGCCTCAAGAAGCATACAAACCTTCTGTTAACAGATTTGATCAGATATTGACAGAAAGATGAGAGGTACTGAACTGCACTGCTGATTTGATTAATCACAAAATTTTCCCCATGATATAACCAAAGTTTATTTATGCCTAACCCTTTTAAATTGGATGAAACATTAGATATAAGACACTTGAATTATTATTTTCTGCAATTAAAAAAAAAGAAAAAGAAATTAAGCACATATTTTCAATTAGGCAACAAAGAATTTAATTTCGGAACCAATTCTGTTATGGGAATGTATTAGCTTTTATTTAGTTTCATGGCAAATTTAGACAGTTAATAGTATTCTATCCAGATACTTCAAATGGAAAGTTCTCATTTGAAAAGTAATGAGCGGCTTTCCCATGGAACAATTGTTTTACCCAAACTTACCAAATTTTCGGAGTTTGCGATGGACATTCGGAACCTCATTGGCAGTGTTGGCCATTTTTCATTAGGTGAACTCTATGCCAGTCCTCTATTAGTTAAACTACAACATTAGTATAATTCAGAGGGTTAGAGAGAAAAGACAAATTACATGGAATCACACAGAGAAATTTTCCAAACTTCAGGCATGGTTACTGAATGGACATGCAATTAATCACAACTGAATGTAAGATGATTTGGTATTACTGATGTGAGAAGATAAGATGATAATTAAAATGTGCAGAACTGTTGATGACACTAAATAAACTACAATCCCAAGCCAACTTCTAAGATACTGACTAACAATTTGCGATCTGTATCCAATTGCTTGATTGTTTATATCAGTGCAAAATGTAAAGTAAATTATCACACAGCGCTATATACTATATAGCAAATTTTAACTGTTTAAATCTTTAAATGATTGCAAAATGTAAACTATATTTTAGCCCAACTCTAATCTCCTCAATGTGACTATAAGGAATGCAGATATTAAGATATTATAATCATTAAGATAATTAATTTCTGTAAAGTTGTACAAAAATGAACATGACTATTTTAAAGGAATAGTTCACACAAGAAAAAAAAAACAAAAAAAACAAACATATTGTTTACTCGCCCATGTTTTTCCAAACCCATATGAATTTGTGAAACACAAAAGTCACTGGTTACATTCATTGGATCTTTTCTCATACAGGTTTAGAATAACATTATGGTGAGTAATTTTCTTTTTTCTGTGTGCTATCCCTTCATGAAACAAAGAAAAATAGCAGAAAGAAACTATGTGTAAGTTTATTTATTTATCTATCTTACATAACCACAAGTGTATCCTGAAAACTGTCAAGGGCTACTTGAGTTTTAATGTCAGGCTGAAGCAGATGCTAACAAGCATTGAATTAAGAGGGTCAAAAAGCCTTTCAAAACCTTAGACATTCAGGGACTTAAGTCTTTTAAAGTACTACTCCTGAAAAATTCAAAGCCTAAAGCTCAGTGTGCAGTTAGGCTCTAAATATAGCCCTTAATCAGCGTACACTTCTCGCCTGACCTTTGGGCTCTGCTCTCTGCCACACAGACACGACAACTCATGTTAATGAGCTTTAGCAACACGGACAATGGAACAAAATGCAGCGAGAGTACAAATGCGCACTGTTTAAGCGTGCCCAATGCCATGCATCTCAAAAAGCCAAACCTGATCGCTTAGATCTGGCTTTGAACTCCAGCAGCTTCCAGCCGACATCCGCTAAGCTTGCCATGATGACAGCAAAATAAAAACATCACACTAACACTGCCGGTAAGGCACCCACACTGTCGCAAAGCCTATATGTACTCCGCGAGCTGCCGTAGAACGACGTGCCGTGTTCCAGTTTGTGATGATCGAAGCTAACAGCAAAATGTTGCTGTCATGGGCTTGTTTTTTGTCGTTATCATTAAGTTTTATCGGACAACATGTCACGTTTGCATTGCAGGACGTTACTAGGGATTTATTTGCCTCGGAGAATTATGGTACAATAGCGGCTTTCGGTGACTTCAACTCTGATAAACAGACTGACATTTTCATCATCAGGAAGCGTACGTACATTTCTGCTAGCTAACGTTAAGATTAATAAGGTCTTAAAATCACACCTCTCCCCCATCCCCATGTTTATATAAAGTGATGCTTATTGTATATTATGTGTGAGCTTTGATAATATGTTTTGTGTATAACACACTATTGTCATATAATGTGACAGGGGGTGTGGCTGGATATCCCATGTGTACTCAACTTTAATGTATTTTTAATTATTTGTGCTATTGGTGTTAAACATCCTGATAATGTGTTATTTAAATGGTAATATTATTTCTTTCAGGATCTGAGCTGTTGATTTTCTTGGCTGATCTTAAAGCTCCTTATTTCAAACCTAAAGTCCATCTGACTAAAGAGGTTTTCCCTAGGTGAGAATATATACTGACACACACTAACTCTTAAAGCCTACTATATTACATTGATACATATATTTTTAAGGCATCTAAATTATCAACACGATCAAAACGCTGCTAAAATCCTGTTGTACACAATCTTCTACATGCCTTCTGCTCTCTAACTCATAGTTCATGCTAATAAACAATAATAATAAAAATGTCCACCTTTAGCTTGTGGTACAGGTGTCTTTTTGCTGTAAAATATTTACTGATTACTTTTAGCAAATGAAAGAATAACCTTTATATTGTCATTATAATATTTCAAGTGAATATTTACTGGACTAAAGCAACTCAAGTTTACTTGAGTATCCATCCGTAATTTTTAGGAAAATAATGTTAATAATGTAGCCTATGTATCAAATATGATATAACATGCTTTTGAGGAATGCTTATTTGTATTCTCTCAATCATCATTGTATTGCATTGCATTATATATTTTGCTGCCCACAGTTAAAACTACAGAGCTTTGATCACAAAACTAACAATTTAAATTTCATCTTATGAAGACATATTATTGGGAGATATACAGTGACAATTAATATTTATATGCATTTTATGTACGTATTCTGCTGTTATGAAAATCAAATCGAATTACATTACAAGCTATCAAAATATAATCTTACATTTTGCATATTTGTGGTGAATAAAATGTATGTGATCTCAAGTGTGAGATCTATATTCTCACTATGTCCTACTAGGCATATGTTATAGACCAGGTGTGTTCATTTGTTTGTCTGGCTCTCTCAGTGACTTCAGCATAACCAGTGTGGTCCCGGGTGATTACGATGGAGACTCTCAAATGGATGTGCTTCTCACTGGCCACTCAAAGGGCCCCTCACAGACAATTGCCTTCATCTTCTGGGGACATAACCAAACTTTGGGTAAAGTCTAAAAAGAATACATAAAGAATAAATGCTTTGTGAACGCGCTTTTTTTAATTATTATTATTTATTAAATATATTTACCTAAATCGATGGTTAATGAAATATACTACAGCAGTGATTTGCACAATTTTTGTAAATGTTATCTGTTCTCTTACAGACCAGAGTGAAAGGGTGGAGCTTAACAGGACTTTTGGTGATCAGCCCCTCGTCATGGAGTAAGTGATTAAGTGATTTATATATATATATTAGAGATGCACTGATACTAAATTTCTCGGCCAATACCGATAGTTTTGTTTTCCTTAAGGAAAAAAAAAATCTCTCCCAAATAATGTTGCAAACTATACAGGGAAACCTCTCATTTGGTACACTACAATATTAGAGGTTACAATTAACAGCAGAGGTATTATATTTAGCTACTGTTTATTTTCAGATATAATAATTACACTCAAATAAAAAATGAAATGTATAAAACTTAGTTTTCTTAAGCACTTGTCCTCATGGCAAATTTGCACAAACATATAATTAACAGTAAATAAGCTAATTCATAGGGTCAAAAAGAGCCTGCCCTTAACGTCACTATTTTTAAACTGTTAATGCGTTAAAAATCAACACGAGTGATTTTCTTCACACACAGTATGTATGAGTTGCAGTCTGAACACAACCCTTTTGATTGACAGGATATAATCGGCCCTGACCATCGGCATTTTTTAAACAATCGTAGATACAATAGTGATAATAATAGTTATCCGATACATCGGTGCATCTCTAATATGTGTGTTTATGTGTGTGTGTGTGTATATATATATATATATATATATATAATTTTTTTTTTTTTCAACATCAATTCTTTTTGATACATAGGACGTACAGTACATATGATTTTCTTTTCTCAAGTAAATGACATAATTATGTTTCTACTCCAATTTGCTTTTTGAAATATAGCCTAAACATTTAAACTGTGGCTGTAATAAAACTTGTTTTCATGAGGGATTTATTCAAACATTAAATATTGAAGAACAGGTTAAAAAAATTATGAATATGCAATATAGTGCATTAGCAAATGCTCCTCTCTAGTCTTAATTTTTCTAGCTAACTTTAGAGTTATGGTCATTGAATAGCTTTTTTGATGTAGCGTTACGTGACATGGTTTACAAGCTGTATTATTAACTTCTTTCCATGGTTGAAACACTGATTGAGCGATTACATTTTAGTAAGTTGTACTGTGTCTTTCAACATACTTTCTGATGTTCATTCATGTTCAGGTGCTAGAAAAGCTGAAGAGATTATCAGTTCTACAGCGACCTGTCATGCCATATTTAAAATCGCCAAAAAATTGCTATTTACTGTTTAAAATTTATAATAAAACTGACAGAATTTGAAAGCCGAGACTTCGTTTCATAGCAAAAGAAACAAAGTACAAAGCTTATTATGATTTATTGTATGAGAGGTGCGCTACAAATAATGTTTAGCTAAATTTTGTTCACGTATCAACAGCATAGACTAAAATATTTATTCTTGGGATTTAGGAATCTATATCAGTTCATCAAAATGAGAATCAATTAAAATCGAGAAATTAATATTTTCAACACAGCCCTAGTGGGAATATTATATATTATCTATATATAATCTTTGTTTTCAACACTGTAAATCACTGATGAGTATTGTAATCACTTTAAATACAGTCATTGTACCTTTCAGGCTTTGTAGTCCTCATCCTTTCAGTGTACAAATACAAGCTTCACTTGTAAAGTTTCTGCTTTTACAGAGGTCTAATGCCACTTACTATTTTCCACATACAGCTTTAATGGGGACATGATTCCAGACATTTTTGGATCTGTTGGTGGTTCATCGGAGGTTTGCTATCTCAGGAATAGGTAAGATTCTTTCCCAAATGTGTAAATTGGTGCAATATATTTTTTTCTGCCTGTGTCACAAAAATAAATGTACAGTGTACAAAACATGCTGTTTTATTGTTTATCAGAGAACAGAAATGTGAGAAGGCTCTTGGATTGGATGTCAAAATGCGCATCCCTCATTCCAATGCTTTCATTGACCTTAACAAGGACTTCACTGCCGGTGAGTAATGCTACTGTGGTCTTTTGAAGTGTCAGAGAAAATTTTACAAGGTTCTGCTGCTCTGTGGGTTGATTTAGAGAATTGCTACTTCTCTATTCTGTAGCTTTCAGTTCGCACTGCTAAAGATGCCATGCTAAAGCCCATTTGCAGAGATACGGCCCAGAGTGCTGCTTAATTTATTTATGGATTAGGAATGTTAGGAATTCTTCTATTCCCTTCTTGTGTTATTAACACATCAGACACTCAGGCTTATTAGGAAATACGTGTTTCTAAAACTGCTTTTGTTGAAACAACTATTTAAATTTAATTTATCTAATGGTTATGTGTGTGCTTCATTGAAAGCAGTGCATTAATAAAGAGCGGTGATTAAACTGACTGGAACTACCTGTGCATTAAACAAGGATTTTTCATACCTGTCCTGGAGGACCCCCAGCCCTGCACATTTTGTATGTCTCCCTTGTTTGACACACCCACTTTAGGTCTTGCAGTCTCTACTAATGAGCTCATAAGTAGAATCAGGTGTGTTCGATGAGGGAGACATAAGGTGTTTCTCAATACCAAGTTTGCAAAGTTCAGACTTGCGTCCTTGGTAGTTAGGACTTGGCAAGTTCGACTCTGCAAGAACAAACTCTCGTGAACGGGAGAACACAAGTCCGGTGATTCTGCAAATGGCACAGCAGCATACTTGATAATGTCACTCCGTCTCCGGTTATCTTTGTATATATTTTAGGCAACATTGAAACAAAATGTGTTATAAAACACCACTCTGCCTCTTTTCGTTTTATTTAAAAAACAAACAAACAAACAAAACAACATATTAATAGCCTCACAAATGTGGTTCAGGCAACGCGTTCATTGATTATCTTCAATGTCTGCATATATAGTATTTAAAACAAAATGAAATATTAAACAACCCCGCCTCTTTTCGTTTACATTTCAAAAATATTAAACATATTAATATATGTGCATACTCTGATTATCTTCACTGTAATAAAATGAAATAACATAACCCTGTCTCTTTTTGTTAAATGTCAGTTTTAATGATCAATAATAGCCATTATAAAAGGTATAAGAATATACAATAAGAAATAAAGCAAACAATTCAGTCAAGCGTACACAATCAGCGCTTTAGTAGGCTACAACGGTAAAGTTAAATAGCCTAAATATATAAAGTTATGAAACTTCACTTTGCCCTCAGCCAAAACGATTTGCCACGGAACAAATTATTGATTCGTGAGACCAAAGATCACCCGTTAGATATACAAAAGACAAATTATATCATGCACTGAGCCCCTGGTGACCGTCTGGATCTTACAACTCCGACAACATCAAATCAAATTTTCAGAAAGGCGCTATCTTTATCAATAAACCACAAATTTGAGCTTTAAACCAGTACATTCTCGCCTGAAAAACTCTTAAAATTACTGTTCATGACATAATAACAGTAATATGTTTAAATTACGCGGGTTTTCTCCTTTACTGTTGACGCTTGCTGGTTAGTGCGAGATGCATTCTGGGATACCTGGCTGTCTCAAGTCCGCACAAGTCACCTCTCGATGCATCCTCGCTAAAAGGGGCGGATCAAGAACACATCCGGGGATTTGAACTGTACTTGGCTAGATGTGAACTTTGAATTGGATTCAGTCAAGTATTCAGACAGACCATGGTATCAGTAAGGGATAGACCACGACTAGCTGAGCATAAAATGATTTTAATGCACGGCATGAAGGCTTAGAACCACCAGATGCAAAGCTAGCAGTGGATTATCCACTTTAAATCAGAAGGATAAATAGTAGTGCAGTAAGATTACATTTATTTAAAGGATTAGTTCACTTCAGAATTAAACTTTTCTGATAATTTACTCACTCCCATGTCATCCAAGATGTTATAGTCTTTCTTTCTTTAGTTAAAAAGAAATTCCAGGATTTTTCCCCACATAGTGGACTTCATCGGCTACTAACGGATTGCAGGTCCAAATTGCATTTTTAGTGCAGCTTCAAAGGGCTCTACTTTATTGAGGAATAAGGGTCTTATCTAGCGAAACGATCTGACGTTTTCTAAAATAAATTTCTTTCTTTTTAACCACAAATGCTCGTCTTGCACTAGCTCTGCGATGCGCCACCCATTAAGTAATCACGTTGGAAAGGTCACGCGTGATGTGGGCGTAAGTACCGCGGTAGGTGAAAAAATCAATCTCATTTTCTCCTCCAACTTTAAAAACCTTTGTTTGACTTAGTCCTTGCACGTTCGCTTTGTGCACACTTGCTCGGTACTACCGTGTATGTCATGCGTGACCTTTTCAACGTGATTATGTAATGTGTGGCGCATTGCAGAGCTAGTGCAAGATGATCATTTGTGGTTAAAAAGTAGATCATTTTTATTTATTTTTAGAAAATTACCAATCATTTCACTAGATAAGACACTTATTCCTCGTCTGGGGTCATCTAGTGCCCTTTGAAGCTGCACTGAAACCGCAGTTTGGACCTTCAATCCGTTGGTAGCCGTTGAAGTCCACTATATGGAGAAAAATCCTGTAAGGTTTTCCTCATAAACCATCATTTCTTTTCGACCGAAGAAAGAAAGATCTTGGATGACATGTGGGTGAGTAAATTTTCAGAAAATTTACTCTACTCCAAAAAAGCTTATAAAAGGAGAACACATGTCCAAATAGGCTCTAGTGCTTTTTCTTCCTATAGCAGCTATTTTGTCCATTGCCATGTGTTCTAATAGTAAATCTAACCAAAGTATTGTTGATTTAATTTACTTTTGTAATAGTGCACCATTCCACTGCACTATTTTACCAACTTTTTTTTTTTTAAACCATGCACATAATATCTCCGTTACCTGACAGATATAACTGAAACCCGCATTTTCTTAGCCATTGAATGGGGAAAGTCTGAAAGTCTTTTTCAGAAGACAAAACATTTTGCGGGATCAGAACTTTATATTAAGCTCGTTTTTGCTATGGTCTCAAATTGGATTTGAGAATTGTGAAATTGCACTGGTATCTAAAATTTTGGTATCAGCCCCATTAAACAGCCCCACATATTCATGCAAATATAGGCCTAGATTTGATCAATATTCAACGTGACTGAGACCAACAGATATTCACATTTTCTACGCCACTGAACAGCTTAGTTTTACATTTATTCTTCATTCTGCAGAATGTCTTTGTCAGGCTTTTTCTCTCCCCTTGTAATCCTGTCATCAAGACGGGATGCTTCCTGAGTGTTGTTTTTCGTCTGGGAAATACTGGCCCATTTTTATAGCAGGTCTAGAGGGGAGTGTGTGTGATGTACTGCAACTCTCTCGGTATTTATGTTGTTTTGTGTGTTTTAACTTGAGCATGCTGTGAAATTCATAATTCGTTTAAATGTGGCCATAAAATTAATACTTTTATTAAGTTGATCAAAACGACAGTAAAAACATTTTAAAATATATGAAAATGTTAAAATAGAAAATAAGAAATGTTACTAAGAATGATTTCTGAAGGATCATGGGACACTGAAGACTCGAGTAATGACTGCTAAATATTCAGCTTTGCCATCACAGGAATACATTTTAAAAATACATTAAAATAGAAAAAAACTATTTGACAGTTTTACTGTATTTTGCTCAAATGCAGACTTAATAAGCATGTGAGATCCATTTCAAAAACATTAAAAACTCAACTCAAGCTTTTGAACTGTAATGTATTTTAAACAAATATATTTTTGCACTTTGTGAAATATATGTAAGACAAGTTTACATAGAAAGGAGCAATTCATATATTATTTTAGGATTCCTTCCATCATGGTAATTCAATTAAGACTAATTTCAAGTTCAGAAAAATCAACTGCAGTCTGAATGTAGCCAAATAGTACAGTTGTTTTCTCACTTATATATTGTTATTATTTGTCCTGCATGGTGAAAGGCTGTGCTGTCAGTATAGTGTCTCAGAATTGTCATGACTAGTGAAGCCTAAAGTCAGTTTTTCTTCTGAACCCATTTAAATCGAATGATCTCTCAAGCTATTTATTAAATCAAAGCCATTTCCAAGGGTTAAGACTTTCCTGTTAAGCTTGCCTGTCAGTCACATAAAATTGACTATAATAATCCTGCTGCACTGTGTGCTTCTTAAGGCTGAAAAATTATTTGAATGGCCTCTTGTAGAATCCTGTGAAAGTCTTGCTGTCCATTAGTGTAGTTGAGGCTCAAAGTGGTCATGTGTCTGTCACATTGACCAAAAAAAGACTTTAGCACCTCATCCCGGAAAAGGTAAAGAAGTCAAAAAGTAATTTACTAGCCAATAAGGACAAGCACAATTTTTCCATACTAAAACAAACCCCTTAAGCCACTATAGCGCTCATCTCCCACCCTCTCGACGGAAGCCTGGCATCGCTGCCACCCCCAAACCATCTGGAGGCTGTTCTGCTGTCGTGCTGTTGGGTCTGATTGGCAGACAGGACCAAGAAAGCCTCTATGGACCTCAACAGCTTTGAGAAAATCACAGCAGATTAACAACAGCCCAAGAAGGGAAAAAAGAGAACACCCACGTCAAAAATCATCCACCACTTACTCTACAATTATGGCTGTCTGCTATGGCAAGAGTTGGTGTAAGGAAAAGGCCTCAGTGGGGGAGAGTGGAGGCTCTCAGGAAGAGAGATCAGCTGGAACTGAAGGCTAAGCCACTGACTTCTGGCTTGTCTTGAGGTTTCCATTAGAGATGATTTGTTCTTTTTCCATTCATCAGAATGTAATCTAGATCTAGATGGTGGGTTCATTTACAATTTAATGATAACTTTGGGGTGGCAGGGAAAAAAAAAACAATTCTAAATGCAAATAAGCATATAATTGTGCATAGTTAGGGTGGCGAATTAAATGTTTCTTTTATCAGCTTTTAAATGGAATGAATAAATGTTCCTTTATATACTAGCATTCAAAAGTTTAGGATCTTGGAAAGATGTTTTTAAAGAAGTCTCTTAAGCTCATAGAGGGTGAATTTATTTTTCTATTTGAATAGCTGGTTTTTCTTCAACCATTATTCCAGTCTTCAGTGTCACATGATGATTTAGGAATCATTCTAATATGCTGATTTGGCACGCAGAAAACATTTCTTATTATTATCAATGTTGAAAACCGTTGTGATCCCTTTTTTTATGTTTTTTTTTTTTTTTATGTGGAAACCATGATACTTTTTTTAGGACAGAAAAGAGAAAACAATTTTGTAACATTTTTAGTGTATTTACTTTCACTTTTGATCAATTTACTTGCTGAATAAAAGTATTAATTTAAAAAAAGAAATACATTTACTTTCAAATGGTAGTTTTATTGTTTAATTGTTGACAAAAACTGTGAAACTCTGCAGTGTTGCTTCTCAAATTTAAGTCAGTTGGTTGAAGTGAACCAATTTCATGTTTTTATTCATCTTAATTTACATTATAATGTAATATTAAAATATTCATCATCATCTTTCATGTTCAATAATTGCTTATTACTTTGCCTATGTGTTTCATGGTAATATTATTACATTAATCAGTATTTAATTTTAAGGACATTTTTGTTTACTTAAATTGTTCATTGCAACATGCTTGATCTGGATCCAGACGTAAAACTATCTGAGAACCACTCATCTAGACAGCTGGCCTGTTCCTTTTTATCTTTTTGATATTTTTTTTGCTTCCTTTTGACAAAAAGGACAAAGTCATGTGGAAGCATGTTGTCTGCATTATTGAGGTCAGAATACCATGAATGAGCACTTAGTTGAAGGACCTCTTTTAAAGTCAAAATGACTGAACATATACACCAGGCATAACATTATGGCTACCTTCCATATATTGTGTTGGTCCCCCTTTTGCTGCTAAAACAGCCCTGACCCGTCAAGGCATGGACTCCACTAGACCCCTGAAGCTGTGCTGTGGTATCTGGCACCAAGATGTTAGTAGCAGATCCTTTAAGTCCTGTAAGTTGTGAGGTGGGGCCTCCATGGATCGGACTTGTTTGTTCAGCACATCCCACAGACACTTGATTGGATTGAGATCTGGAGGCCAAGTCAACATCTCAAACTCGTTGTTGTGCTCCTCAAACCATTCCTGAACCATTTTTGCTTTGTGGCGGGGCACATTATTAAAGAGGCCACAGCCACCAGGGAGTAGCATTTCCGTGAAAGGGTGTACATGGTCTGTAACCATTCTTAGGTAGGTGGTATGTGTCTAAGTAACATCCACATGGATGGCAGGACCCAAGGTTTCCCAGCAGAACATTGCCCAAAGCATCACACTTCCTCCGACAGCTTGGCTTCTTCCCATAGTGCATCCTGGTGCCATGTGTTCCCCAGGTAAGCAGCACACCTGGCCATCCACTTGATTTAAAAGAAAACATGATTCATCAGACCAGGCCACCTTCTTCCATTGCTCTGTGGTTCAGTTATGATGCTCACGTGCCCACTGTTGGTGCTTTTGGTGGTGGACAGGGGTCAGCATGGTCACGCAAACCTGACTGGTCTGCGGCTATGCAGCCCCATATGCAACAAACTTCAATGCATTCTGTGTATTCTGACACCTTTCTATCAGAACCAGCATTAACTTCTTGAGCAATTTAAGCTCCAGTAGTGCGTCTGTTGGATCGCACCACACAGGCCAGCCTTCGCTCCCCACATGCATCATTGAGGCTTGGCCACCCATGACCCTGTTGCCAGTTCACCACTGTTTCTTCTTTGGACCACTTTTAATAGATACTGACCACTGCAGACCAGGAACACCCACACAGGATGCTCTGACCCAGTCTGACCCAGGCCCTTGTCAAACTCGCTCAAATCCTTACGCTTGCCCATTTTTCCTGCTTCTAACTCATCAACTTTGAGGACAAAATGTTCACTTGCTGCCTAATATGGGATATAGTTGACATTTTGTCCTCAAAGATGATAGGTTCCGTAATGAAGAGATAATCAGTGTTATTCACCTGTCAGTGGTCATGTTATGCCTGATCAGTGTATACTAGCATCCTGGTCTTTCACTACTTACTTTTGCTTGTGTGACCTTCTCAGTCAAGACTTGAATTGCTTTCTGTGAATGAACAGGTGAGGGTCACTTTCAGATTACCGCACAGATTCCAGTCGCACATATGAAAATGTTACATCTGCTGCATTGCTGCATCAGCTAGAAGACATGAAATTGCATTCACTTACGTTTCAACACCTACTTTAAACTTTATAGAGGACATGACAGAAGAAATCAAATTTGCCTTTTGACATATAAGAGGTCTTTGTATCATTAAAACATCATGTGAGTTTCATAGCTTAAAACTTCCTCCTTATTATAAACAAAGTATTTATTTAATCAAGCTCCAAAAACAGCTCGTTCTGGTATTGGGTGACCTGTGACATCACACAGGCAAATACATTTGACTGCCTCCAGAGCAAGACATCGACAGATAATTATACATCATCGCGCCATAGGCCCCGCCCACTGGCATTAATTCGCTTAACGGCTGACATTTGCCTACACTGCATGTGAGTGTCGTGTCTCATTAAAAGCAAATAGAACCGATTATAATCACTGATGCTGTCTACATCAGGACAAATGGAAGAG
This sequence comes from Elopichthys bambusa, assembly GCA_037101425.1. Taxonomy (NCBI): domain Eukaryota; kingdom Metazoa; phylum Chordata; class Actinopteri; order Cypriniformes; family Xenocyprididae; genus Elopichthys; species Elopichthys bambusa. The sequence goes on from CM074432.1 coordinate 21,436,855, forward strand.
TAAAAGAAGGTTCGCTTTGATGCATCCAGTTTAAACAGCTCGTTTGCATCTCTGTACAGACTTCAGGAGGATCTCAGAGTCTGAAATAAGTGGATGGTTTATTTTAATGGCATCCCAGATCGCGTCTGAGGATTATGTTTGTTTGGAGCATTTTGCTTTGCAAACAAGGCACAGAGTAATGGAGAGTTCGCAAGGAAACTTGTTGAAAGATGAAGCAGCCAACTGTATTGTATTTAACAGCAGCTGCATGACAAACCGTAGGTAATTGATTTCATAATGCTTTGTCTGTAAATAGTGGTTTTATATGTATAAATTATATTTTCAAAACACTTACTCACGTGCACTAGCAAGGAGGTGTCGATACTGTTTCCTATGCAGCGATGTTAGCCAATCATAACAGTGGCTATTTACTGACCAGCTTTAAATGAGCCACCCCTTAAAAACTGATCATTTCAGACAGAGGGTCAGAAGGTTGAGAATCATCGTTTTTCCACATATATATTTGTTTTAGTTTTTTTTGTGCATTATAACATTATAAGTGTATACCTCAAGGATCATATTAAAATAATAATAAATACATGTCATGACTCATTTTAAAGTGGGATGTCCGGCCTTCAACTTCCACCTCAATGTGAAATCGCCTTCTCATTTGGAAATCTATAGACTCTGCATTGATATCACCCTGTCTGATATCTGGCCCTAGTGGTTTATTAAGAGGAACAACCAGCAATTACTTCAGACAAAGGTGAATGACTAAGTCCAGTTAAACATGTCCCTAATAGACAATGCTGCCATGCTTGAGCCGCTCTGATGGCTCAGGTAAGGCTAATGTGTAGCCAAAGGAATGATGAAGAGAATAGCAGCGAAATGCATGTGAAGCCCCCTAAATTCAGTAAGTCCTTCTAGCGAATTTTCATTACTTTTTTTTTTTCTTCTTCTTCTGATTTATGTATCTCTCCATCAACATAGAGAAGCCACTGGCATCTGGATCACATTTTCACATCTTTATAATGTCCTTGATAACCCCCAGATTCAGAATGTGCAGCCTCGTTAAAAACAGGGAGTAATTGCCAAATAATTATAAATGTCATTATGCGCAAATATGCACAAAAGACTCCAATTCTGCTTTCTGACTGGTTGCTAGGCAACCTTGTATTGCAATGCTCCAAACTGCAGCCAATTAGACCTGAAATCTCTCTGAGAGTGAACGCAGAGTTAATTGTCGTGCAATGTAAAGGAAACAGATTTTCCACATTAGGGGACTGCTGAAGTGGGAAGTTCATCAGATCATTATCTGCGCCAGTCTTCCAGGCTAACACTCGCAGTTGAACATTTAGGTTACATTAGGCCAAATGGCTGTGATCGTGTGCTGTCCCTCTCAGTGCTTTTATTGTTTTTCCTATGGGACTTTAATGCATTTTCATTTATGTTCTTGCAAAAAGAGAATCATCTAATAAAGTAGCTGGATTTTGCAGACCATGCAGGAAGATGCCACTCTCTAACAGGGATAAATTTGGACCCATCAAGATTTGGCGTAATTTCCGTGAGGCTCGTCGTATGGCACCCCAGAGGCGTCTGCGAGATCTGCAGAACATAGCGGGTGGATAAAACAATGACTGGGTGTTCCTCCTTGTACAGACCTGGCAGATCTTTACTGACAAATAGCTTGAAACAATGTGGGTAGAGATCTCATTATTTTTCAATATGTATGTCTTCTCACTGCCTCCCGGTTTTATAAGCAGTAAACATGCTTGGAGGAACAGAACTGATATACGGTGCCTTCCAGACAGTTGGCAGTGTATCAAAGAGCTAAATTGTAGCATTTACATGATAAATAAAAGTGGAGGGGGCAGATTTGTTGTTGATACTGAGCTGAAGTTGATGTCCAATGTTAATCTGTTCCTGAAGAGTAGACATGCTTAACAATAACATAAAACTGAGCCACCAAACCTAATTAAGTTTAGTGTTTATTAATCAGGCATTTTTAAAAGGACAGTGACTTTATTTGTGCTTCACTCAATTAGTGGCTGTAGCGAATGAAAGAGTCTGTTTAAATGGATCAGTGTCCCAGAAGACTCATGAGCATGAGCTGGCTCAGATTCTCTTTCTCCCACTATCTCCGTCTTCGCTCTTCTCTTTCACTGTCAGCCACCCCAGGGCCAGTTCTATCCACCCACATGCTTTTTTTTTTTTGGCACTTTGTTTGTGCTCTGGGTGCTTGTTTAAAACTATTATGATTACTTGCATTATGCTGGTTTGTTGTTGCAGACAAGGCATGTATGCTTATATTCAGAAACTTGTGCAGAATTGGAGGGAAAGAGAGATTTCATGATAGCATACATACATACTGTTGTGCCTGATGATTGATAGACCATTCCAAATGTATGATGTCTAGGGATAGTTCACCCTCAAGTTCGAAAGATAAAATGGGCATTCCGAAGAAGAAGAAAAAACAATACCTTTGCAATACCTTTTTACCCTTAACTTTAATTTCCTCATTTTTAAAATGACATCCATCATTTGGAGAGATAAAATGCAAGACAGATAACAATTTCAACCATAGCGCGTAAATGTTCTTTTTATCAAAAAGGTTATTTGAATAAATGTTGAACTTGATTTGACCATATGATGTGAGAAGTGCATTTCCGGGTTCGTAGGATCACTCGCTCTTCCACCATGAATAAATCGTTATCTGAACGAATGAGTTTTATTACTGAGGAGCCATGCAAATTTATTTTTGCAGATGTCCCCATGAGAAACAATTAAAGGGATAGTTCATCCAAAAATGAAAATTGTGTCATCATTTACTCACCCTCAAGTTGTTCCAAACCTGTATGAATTTCTTTCTTCTGCTGAACACAAGAGAAGATATTTTTGAAGAATGTCTGTAACCAAACAGTTCATACAGGTTTGGAACAAGGCTATAGGAAGTAGCCAAAACTAGTAAAGCAGGTAAACAAACACTCCTGTCTGACTAAAAGAAATTTAAAACAGAACTTAACTTAAGAAGACCATATGAATCTACTTAAAAGAGGTTTGGAACAACTAGAGGTTGAGTAAATGATGACAGAATTTTCATTTTTCATACTTTGGAAGTTAGTGGGGTCCATTGAGTGTTGGGTTACCCACATTCTTCAAAATATCTTCTGTGTTCAGCAGAAGAAAGAAATTCAGATAGCTTTGGAACAACTTGAGGGTGATGAAACAATGACAGAATTTTCATTTTTTTGGGTGAATTTTCCATTTAACATCTAAATAGAGCTCAAGACACAGTGTGACCACATCACCGAAAACACATTTCAAGGTGGTCTGAGATTTTGACCAAATATAATGAGGATATAAATGCAAATTGCTGTTATCCTCGCTCTGCTATATGCAGTGTGTAATGAGGTTACACCACTGCAATTAATCACGTCAATTATTTGACTATTTTGCTCTTGTAGTGTGAAAAACACTGCGCTCATGCAATGTATTCCCCTAAATTAATCAACAATATCTGATTTTATTCCCCTAAATTAATCAACAATATCTGATTTATGTATCAAATAGGAAACACTTTATGAATGTTTTTAAAATTCGATAAATGCCAGATATGTTTTAGTTATGTGAAAATGTAAGTGGCATTGTAAGTCACACAGGAATAAAGGCGTAAATGCAGTCTAGCTAAAAAAAAAAAAATAAATAAATAAATAAAAATGAATGCCAGCTGTACTGGGTGCCATAGTCTGAGCAACTTTAACATTTATATTGTTATTTGCCTTTAATCTTCCTTTCCATATTCAAACAGGGAGCATTAACTTGTCACACAAGGTTTGATGGCATTGCTTTCCGCAATGACATAACACACTATTTAGATTTATGAAATATTAAAATGTGACATTTTGTGAACATTCCTCTGCATCCCACAAATTTGCTCGTCACGTGACTGTTATATTATGTATTCCAACAAAAACTGACAGATGCATATACAAAATGCTGTCAGTGGCCTGAGCATCTAAGCTTGTTAGTGCAATAAGTTAGGCTGCTTTTCCCGTTTCTCTCTCTGCCAGCATAATGTGAGCGAAATGGAATAAGGAATATGTGGTGTTGGCATAATCCCCTCCATTCCAACTATGTTGTTCTCGTAATGGTTTTACAAGATTATAACCCCTCAGAATAGCATCTCCATTTTATGCCAGCGCTGCCATGATCATGAATGAAGTACTTTGGAGAAAAGGAAAAAAAAAACAGGGTTAAAGAAACACGGCGGATTTGTTGGCTTAGATATTGGCTTATGCGGCATCTATTTATAGACTTCAATTCTTCTCTCGCCCTGGATTCAGTGCCCTGCTTCAACCCTCAGACCCACCAAAAGTTTTTCCCTATACATCAGCATGATGAAGTTTGTTTCCTCTGAGATTAATTCCATTCAATATTCATTTAATTTAGTCAATTCTCTCAACAGACTGTGAAGAAATCCTCAGCCAGGGAACCGCCATAGATCTACAAAATGTAGGTGACGCATACGAGTCTGTTAACAAGCTGAAACTGGGTGGTTACATGAAAAAACTTTGAATCTCTGTTATCTTTTCAGTAACTCGCTGAGTTTCATTATATATTTTCCATACAGAGAGTTTATGTCTTCTGAAGTGCATCTCGAGTCGGCATGAAATATCCCAATTTTTTTTTTTTTTTTCTTTTCCCTGGGCTAAGGTTTTTTTGTGTGTGTCTGTGTTTATAATGGTAGGAAGAGAGTGTGATGCTCATGGCTCTAGCATCGTGCAGAGACAACTCTGATGAAGGACTGACCTTGAGAAAGAGGCCGCTTTCTCTCATGCTCTCTGTCTCTTTTATTTCTCTGTTTCCGCCTCATGGCCTGTTCGAAGTGAATAGTGCACCTCACTGATTATAGTGGGACCACACTGTGCTAATCTCAGAGGATATAGCCTGTGGCCTTCCACCAGAAAGATGGAGTGACTTTGTCAGCATGACTTCAGAATTCAGGATGAAGTCTTCACAGGAATGCAATTGCAGATTTGCCAAACTGCCTCTGTCAGTACATTACCATGGCGCAGGCCTGTTTTGGTGTCCATGTCCTGGCTCGAGTTATCATTTGCAGAGTCAGAAGTGCTTTACCTCTGCCATCTGAATGTCATTTGGCCATGGGTATCTGTTTCAGTGATGAGTTACATGACTTTTTTTCTGATAATGTCAAAAGCTGTCCTCAGCTCAGCTGGAGAAGACAGGTTAAAGACAGCAGAACCTCTGAGAGCTTTTCTATTGAGAGGACAATCCAAAATAGATAACAGTTGTTCCTTTAACTTTGTTCTTCCAGCTCACATTACAGTCTTGTCATTCTCAAAACACACCATTCTGTTATAGCCTCTTTATCAAAGTCTCATTCACCTGTCATCCGTAAGTCGTGATCGTCTGATCTCATCGACTGCATTTCAGCCCTTTAGGACAGCCTAGCTTAGCTCGTTGACTCCCTCAAGGGTATGAGAGATGGAGTCATGGCTGGTTGGCCAAGTAACAGCTGTACAAATAAGCAGCGTTCCACCTTTTGAACCTCAGAAGAAAGATCTAGAAACAGCCCCGCCGGCATCAGCCAAAACACATATGAGATGGGCCTTCTGATGCCTTCAGACAGAGGGCAGGATGGAGGTTTTGTTAGCTTGGTGCTAGCATTGGTGGCATGATTTGATTTGTAGAATTTTTGATGTTGCAGCTGCATCTAAATTTAAAAGGGTCATTTCATAAGGTATCTCTTTTTCCATTGATCTTTTGCAATGAAAGAGAACAATGTACTGTGAAAAAATCCTGTATCTTTCAGAAGTCAAAACTTCCAGCCCAGAATGTGCTCAGATGTCTCGTTCTTACATCTTTTAGCGTGTGCTAAGACATAGAGAGAGAAAGCGATGGATTGACTCGCTCTGATGGCATGGTGCCTCAGAGGCGGAGGAAGTTGCTCACGGCAGGCGAGCAGATGATAATGGAGATCATTTGGTGTGCAGCATGTCAGCATTGTTTGGAACTAACGAGAGATCTGAAGTTGTGAATGCATCGTAATTAAATACCAATCAGCACCTTTGCCTCCCCTCCTTTGTCATTTAGAGCCGATGTGCTTTTGTCTCATGAAAACCCGCTTCTTTGGCCTCCATATTGAACATGGGCTATGTTTGGAATGGCGTGCCTACTGTATATATAACTTATTAAATAGCTTACTGTATACTACCTATGTTAAAAATAAGTAAAGCAGTGCACTCAAAGCTTGAATATTAGGTCTAAATATTATGTATTTTAATTGCATTTAAAGTTCATCCGTCCATATTGGTTTTAACATGACTTAATAGATTTTATACCATGGTCTGTCTGAACACTCGATTCCAAATGGCTGGAAGGTGTGCATTAAAAGCGTTTAATGCACAGGTAGTTCCAAGTTTTTGAGGCAATTCAACTCCGCTTCATTGTTGAGAGATTCTGCACAGCTGCAGGTAATTCATATGCACATCTCTCGCGCTCTCTCTCTCTCTCTCTCTCTCTCTCTCTCTCTCTCTCTCTCTCTCTCTCTCTCTCTCTCTCTCTCTCTCTCTCTCTCTCTCTCTCTCTCTCTCTCTCTCTCTCTCTCTCTCTCTCTCTTTCTCTCTTTCTCTCTTTCTCTCTCTCTCTCTCTCTCTCGCTCTCTCGCTCTCTCTCTCTCTCTCTCTCTCTCTATAGGCTAATTCATTCAAACAAATATTATAATTTAATCAAATAAATGTAACCATACCGCACTACTTTATCTCTGTCTGATTTAAAGCGGACAGAATGCTAGATCTAACGAGTCGTAGCTGAGGGAAATAACCGTCATTTTAACTCTTCCAGTGAAATTCTGCTCTGCAAACATCAGTGACAGCTTTAACTATATATGTCCATGGTATAGGCAGGATAATCCACGGCTAGCTGTACATTAAATGATTTGAATGCACTCCACTATGCGTCGGGTGGTTGCCTCCACATCATTATTAAAATCATTTAATGAACAGCTAGCCTTGGATTATCCCTTACTAATGTGATGCATATTTGTCCATTTGTCTAAATGAGGTTTATGTAATAGTACTAATAAATTAATTGTGTAAATAACCAGGTGTACATATTTATCATCAATAAATCCAATTGATTATATGTAAACCAGTCTCATACATTTTAACTAATTGAATCTTGCTTGTTCCATAGTTAAAGGGATAGTTCACCAAAAAACGAAAATTCTGTAATTTCCCCACCCTCAAGTTGTTCTAAACCTGTATGAGTTTCTTTCTGCTGAACACAAAAGATAATATTTTGAAGAATGTCGGTAACCAAACAGTTAATGGACCCCATTGTCTTTTAGTTTTTTTTCCATATTCTCATGCTGTCTGAGGGCTCGAAGGTCACGCACATTAGAAGTTTTCTGCCTGGCCGTACACAGACTGAGATTTCTCTGGATTCCCTGATTTTTTTATTTTTTTTTTTTACAATATTACATATGGTACATGGTGAAAGACATACATTCTTTGCAATCTCGCATTGAGAAAAGTGATTTTTGAATTGTTTGACAATTCTCATAAAAAAATTGGCAAAAAGTGGTGAGCCATGACCCATCTTTGCTTGCAAAGACTGAGAAGCTCTTTTTGGAGTGTGTTGCAGCCATCAAAATCAAAATTTCTTTATATTTACAAAATACAATTATGTTGTTCAGTTAAAACATTGGAAATCATTTCTTTGTACTTTTGTGAGTTAATTTTTTTCAAGAGAATTAACAAATCACAGATTGTGGATTTTATTGCATTTTACAAAATGTCCCAACTTTTTTGCAAATGCAGTAGGTTATTTGGGTGTTCTTTGCAGAATCTGCATTAATAGGCTTTTTGCACACTGTGAACAGCAATACTATATAGTGCAGCAAAAGTAATAGTAGTGTGCTATTCTCAACAGCCATGTTGTCCTTCCATCCTACAAAAGGATGTGGAGTAAAGGTGTGTTTTTATCATGCTTTTGAACAGAAGCACTTATGGTATTTTATATGAGTGTATAAAGATCTCTTTCTATCTCTCAAGGTGACTGTCAGCACTGCTCTGACTTTCAAAGAAATATATTTTTGTGTACATGTGTATATATGACTTTTATGTATATGAAAACACACTCTTTAGCTTCCTTACAAGCACATTAACTGCATGTTATTAAACCTATTTAGTTTGATATCATTTGTTTGATTAGCTTAGACTTTTAATGTGACAAAAATAGGAAAGAGGGTTGTTTTCTTTCTTTAAGTAATTAAATGTAAAATAAAAATGTTATGTTAATCCTTTTCATTGTGTTTTTTCATTGGTTTAACAAAGCAAAATTGAATTTCAAGTGATCCTTGTAACCTGGTGGCTCCTGGTTTGGGAGTCGCTATATTAGATGCTTTGGCTTATTGTCTGATTGCATAGCAGGTAGAGAGCAGCTGTAGAATAACACCAAATCATCACAGCCCTGCTGTCAACATTCTGGTTATCTATATGTTAGTTTTGGGGTGGAAGGTACTGTATGTGCTTATCTCTGTTGGCATGGAAACCGCCTCCTTGTATCTGTGAAGTAGAACGGTATTTGGGATTCGGGTTTCGCTCTTATGCTGAAATACTGCACCCACATCATAGCCCTGCATGTTTGACAGACAGACGGTTCGATGAACTCTGTGACTAAATCCATCACAACTTCTTCTCATCAGCATTGAGTTTGACAGGAAATCCATGTATTAACCGATTGTGAAAGGTGTATGCAAATGTGATCTAGAAGCTGCTAGAAGTCACATGCATTCACACTTTAAATAAAATACTCATACTTTTAGTCATGTAAAAAGAAAAGGAAAGAGTGGAATTATGCTTTTTAGAATTAATTATAGATGACAGAAACACATATTCCTAATAGCATTGTGAATATGTAACATGACAACATTGTGAAGATGACAGCTGAGAAAAGCAGTAAGACATCAATGAAAGTCCATTACATTGTGTTTCACTCTCTGTTAGGGCCTGTTTACGCCTGGTCACTTCATGCGTCCAATAGGTCTAAATGCCCTTCGAAACGGATATAAATCCGATCACTCAAACCACGTCAGGAGGTGGTCTGGGACGTATTCCAGTCAAAACTGAACAGGTCTAAATGCATCTGGTTGTTGAAACCACATATGTAAATTTAACTTCTCCCAAAAACACTAAAAGATAAGCGTGTGAAAGCGTTATGAGCCAAATAACATGTTATAGCCAGATATGACAGCGCCACTGCAGCACGCATCCCCGCAGATGAGCAGCTGATTTTCTATTCAGCAAGACAACGCGCAAACTGCCGCAAATCTAACTGAAAGTATGTCTAAGGTGCTCAAAACACAATAATCTTTATTAAAAGTAATGAGACTAAATTATCTTACCAGTGCTGTAGCCGTGCTTTCTCCTATTGCGTCTTTGATTTTGAAATAAGCTGATGATCAATAAAATACAGCTCATATTTGTAGCTTTCGGTGACGTGAACTCCATGAAATCTGCATATAGCGCGGGAATTGAAGATCAGATCTATATCCGTTTTGCGGAGACACATTTATGTGGCCATGTGTAAATGCAATCGTTTTTATAAATCAGATAGCTATCCGATCAGAGAAAACGCATGAAGTGAATAGGTGTAAACGGGCCCTTAGAGAATCATGCTGTTGAAGGATAGTACATGTTATCTTCCAGCTATAGCATTTGACCCCTGACTAGGAATCTTTCACGGTAATGGAACAATCTTAGTGGGAGAGAAAGCTCGAATGAATGTGTGGAAGTGTGAGGATGTCTTTAAAGAACATGTCCGTGTATGTGTGAGAGAGTGAAAGGTCTGTTAGGTCTGTGTGTAAGAGTCTGTTAGTGGAGAGAGGGATCCATCTGCTGAAAAGGGAATGTAATTCAGTTGTTGTAAAAGAAAGTACATTTTGTTGTGGAGTATGTTGTAATCCAGCCACCTCAAGTGCAGAAGTCATTATTCACAATGAATACGAAACGGTAAAAATACTCAAGAATTTAATGTTCTAAGTATGAATACTTGTGTATTATATTTTTATCATACTGCGTAACTGGCCACATGCACTGGTAAAAGTGTGTGCATTTCTGTATTTGGAATTAAATTTAGAATTGAATGTGTACACACAGTGGATATCTCAAGGATGACAGAAGTTATAACCGTAATTAAACTAAACTATACCTGTTCTATCTTCATGCAGCATATATTCTATGGCTCTGTAAGCATCTTATAACAGATATTTAAGATTTAAGATATCTTAGGGACTTTAAGATATCCCACATTAACCATTCAGAAACATCCTGTTGCATTCTACATGTTGTCACTTCTTCTTGAGTCTCTCCGTCATTGTCCGACAGTTAAAGGGACACACAAAAACGGAGTGTTTTTGCTCACCTTTAAAAAGTGATACATTTGACATGCTATAAAAAAGTATCTGTGGGGTATTTTGAGTTAAAACTTCACATACACACTCTGGGGACATCAGAGACTTATTTTAAATCTTGTAAAAGTGGCATTATACCACCCCTTTAAAGGGATAGTTCAATGGGACCCATCAACTGTTTGGTTACCAATGTTCTTCAAACTGTCTTTTGTGTTCAGCAGAAAAAAATAAATTTATACGGGTTTGGAACAACTTGAGGGTTAGGAAATTATTGTTTTGTTTTTTTTGTTGTTTTTTTGTTTTTTTCGATCAGAGGAACTGCTAAGTAATTTCAACCAAACAGCAATGGCAGTAGATTATTTAAAGCAAAAAGTAATAGTAAAAAAAAAAACAATAACTGTACTGTAAAATATTGTAATTAATTGTACATTTGAATATATGAAAAAATAAAATTAAAGAAATGTATACTTCTATTCAGAAAAGATTCATTAAATTATTCAAAAGTGACAGAGAAGACATTTATAATCTTACAAAAGATTTCTGATTCCTAATGCTTTTTGTTATTATTATATTTTACTCATTAGAAATAAATATTTGCTAGTATTTACAGGAAACATCCTTAAAATTCTCCTCCTTCACAATTATTCATGTCTCAGAATCATTTTCCTGGAAGTCACAAATGTAAATGTAGAGCATTATTAAAGCCTCTGTGTTACACAATATCATGGTAGAAAACCGCTTGATTGCATCTGTCCTAATAAATAATAGTTCTTTATTAATCCTAATAAAGAATAAATGCATTTGGCAGTTGTTTGTGACCTCACTCCAGTGTAAGTCCTCTGCATGTTGCAGTGCTGGATTTGTTTTTTGGTGTGCTTATCAGTTTCATAACTTACAAAACAATATAATGTTGTGCGAACACTGTCTCAGAGGGACTGAGTAGATTTTATTGATCTCCCTTTCTCGCTCATTTCCTCCTTTTCACTCTCTTCTTGTTGTCACACGTCTGCCACTGAACACATTCGCTTTGCTCTCTCTTCTTCCTTCCCTTTGCTCTGAATAAGAGTGTGCTAGAAAGGATGGCAGCAGCAGTTGAAGGTGTTTCGGAGACAGATGCTCTTGCATCTCTCCTCGCCTGTCTTTTCTTCCCAGAGAGCACGTCTCTGCATGCGTTTCTGCTGTTATCCATAATGCCTCAGGAAAGGCAGTTAGAAAGTGTGATTCTCCAACATTTCTCAGCAAAAGAGTGCGGGCCACTGCTGTGCTTCTTACTGTGTGCTCGTTTAAATTCTGTCATTAGATATAATTGAAAACTCTTCCCCCTCCAAAAAATGTCTCCCTCCAAATGCACATGCCCTGCTGTGACTCACAGTATTACACATTCACAATGCAAGTTAGCTAGATTGTGTTAAAAACAGCATGTCCTGATATAATTGTGCTGCTTCTTTTTCTTTTCGGTATATTTTATGAAATCTTACGTAATCACTTTTAGGGGTGCTATTGTCATTAATCCACTTGCCATGTTGTTCCACATGTGATGGTGGAAGATAAATGAGATCTGCCTCATTTTCCCTTCCGGCGACACGACAATGGCTTTGTGTGTGCCGGAAAAGCGAGGCACAGCGATTTTAGCACCACATTGTTTTGTAGCTTGTAAGACAAGCTTTATATAGCCTGAACAATAACGATGTTTCTTTATGCAAAGTGATTTTTGTGGCAGTAGTGATTCATGGTCAAAAGTGCCTTTTTTCATTTGCGTTCAGTGGTTAAACAAATTAAACATCACCGCTTGTTTTGGCGTATATTTATTTCTTTAATCAACTTTGAGTCATTAAATGTCTTTGACTTTAGTGTCATGTTATTTTTATTTATTTATGTGAATGGCCTCTGAAAATCAGTCTGTGGTGTGTAATTTTTTATTAACACTTCACATATAATATTTGTAAATTTGTGTGTATGCCATACATGTTCCCATAGCAAGCTGGAAAAGTGAAATTGCATAGCAACAGAGAGCATGCTGTCAGTGAAGGAAACGAGAGCATGAAATAAATCAGAGTGCTAATCAAGGCATATTTTAGTACATTACTGCAACATGTATAATCAAATTAATTTGATTAATTGTCTGAGAGTCACATTACTTTCTGACACTCCCTGTTATGTTCTCCAGCACTTCTGATTAACCAATTAAACTGGACGTTTGTGTCTGAAAGGATGGTTGATTCTGCTGATTCTGTGCAGATTGGTTTCAACGATGGAAGCATGTAAACACAATACACATGTTCAGCAACTAATCGAGCATTTGTTTCAAATGACCAGAGTGCTCCCTGTGGTTTCCAGAGCTTTCCTACCCACCCGTGACTGCATCTTCATTGCTGCTTTTTCAAGGAGCTAAGCTAAATTAATTCTTTAAAACTGGCAATGGATGTTTAATTTAATTTAATTCAGTGTAAACAAATTAGTCCACAAATACATAGTAACGATTATTCCACGGTCACAACTCTGAAAATAAAGCTGAATATTTTCTGCTTGAGAATATCTTGTTTACTTACTACTCAGACTGCCTCAAGCAAAACTCTTGGATATCTTTCAAAGATTTGATGTTACAAACCTTTCAAACTGTGTCATATCCAGCAACTAGTTGCACCTTGGAAGTGTCCATTGTAGCAGCTTGCTGCCTTGTAAACAAAACTTTGTTTCCAGGTGGACCAGCCAATCAGTCAGATTGAAGATGTCTGATTTAGACAGCTCTTGAAGTTCTTATAGAAGAACATATATCGGACTGTGAACGCTGAGTGGGGGTCCATGGCCATGCCACATCAGGCCACCAATTTAAATAGGTTGAAACTGGCCTTGAGAAACAAACACGTGTTTGATTTATAAAAAATAAAAAAAAAGAAAGAAAGAAAGAAAGAAAAAAAAAAGAACTGGAAAAACCTTTAAAAGCTTGATTTGACGTTTTAAAAGCTTTAGTGAAAGTGAAGTAGGTTCTGAAAGGTTTATTGAGATTGTCTGTCTCAGCCTTTGCAGTGCACACATTCAATATATCTAGCACTGTCATTATTAATATATAAAGCTGCTCTTTAAGTTTGTAGAAGTAATTTGTTGATATTTTCTTAAATTGCTTTAAAAAAATATTTTTTTCCTTTACTTATTAGCGTACACATCTTTTAAATTCACCCACTGCATACTTTTTAGTTAGTTAGAATTTATTCTAACTAAAATTATGGTAACACTTTGGTATGGGGAACACATATTCAATATTATAACTATGAATTTTGCCTCAGTAAGCTCCTAATTTACTGCTTATTAATAGTTAGTAAGGTAGTTATTGTAGTGTTTAAGTTTAGGTATTGGGTAGGATTTAGGGATGTAGAAAATGGTCATGTAGAAAAAGGCATTAATATCTGCTTTATAAGTACTAATAAACAGCCGATATGCAAGCTAATAAGCTAATAAACTAGTTAAAAGTGAGAATTGTTTCCCATACTAAAGTGTTACCAAAATTATTTATTACATTAAATCGATTTGTGCGAATTCCATCAGCAATTAAAAAATAAATGTTACACTGACTGATAATAACACATTTTACCTAAATTAAGCAAAACTCATCCAAAGCAAGATTTGCTGCTTGTCTTTGCACTAGATTGTAAAAATTGTGATTTGGAAAGAGAAAAGAGGAAAAAATGTTCAGGGTTGTGTTAGCATTTCACTTGTCAAACTGCTGAATGCGTTAGAAGCTCCATCTTTTGTAGTTGACACTTAAAATGAAAGCCGCTGTTTTTACACATCAGCAGAAAATCTTTAAAGTAAACTCACAGTCTCTCTAAAGGTGTATGACAATGTATGCAGAAAAGTGTGTGCGTGCGTGCGTGCGTGTGTGTGTGCGTGCGTGTGTGTGTGTGTGTGCGTGCGTGTGTGTGTGTGTGTGTGTGCGCGCGTGTGTGTGTGCGTGTGCGCGTGTGTGTGTTTGTGTTTTTCTGGGTGTGTGAGGCCCCAGACCTGAGTGTAATCAGCCGACTATACCAGTGGCACTACTCTAAGTCTGATTAATGAAGCTGTTTATTCCGCACCTCATCAGCCACTGCCAGCGAGCACTCCACTCCCACAGAGAACACCACTTCACCAAGAAAGAGCGAGAGAGAGCAAAGTGGACTGGAGGGATAAGAGATGGAATGTGTGAGACCTGGAGAAGTGAGATAGGCAGAGGAAAAGATTATTTTATTTTATTTTTTATTTTTTTTCGAGAGGACAAGGAAAAGGACAAAATGAGAGGCAGAGGATAAAGGTTTACAGCCAGAGCACAAGCTCTTGAGTTCAGTATCTGGTCTTTATTTCTTCTCAAAGGTCAGCACTATACTGATGCCCTAATCACTTCAAACATCTGTCCCAGCCCAACTCATGACGCTGGTTTTAAAACTTACCCGCAGCCTCTCCCAAGGATAGTTCACCCCAAAATTAAAATACTGTCATGATGTACTCACCCTCACATTGTTCCAAAGCTGTATGACTTGTATAAACACAAGATTTTTTGAAGAATGTTGGTAACCAACGGTTTTGGTGACCATTGACTTTCATTTTTGTGAAAAAACAAAAAAATATTTTCTGTTCTGCAAAAGAAAGAAAGAAATGCAGGTTTTGAATGACATGAGAGTAAAAAAATGACAGACTTTTCATTGTTGGGGGGAACAATGCCTCTTAAAGGGGTTAGTTCACCCAAAAATAAAATTATGTCATTAATTACTCACCCTCATGTCATTCCACACCTGTAAGACCTTCGTTCATCTTTGGAACACAAATTAAGATATTTTTGATAAAATCTGATGGCTCAGTGAGGCCTGCATTCCCAACAAGAACACTCCCCTTTTCAATGCCCAGAAAACTACTAAAAACATATTTAAAACAGTTCATGTGACTACAGTGGTTAAACCTTAATATTAGCGACGAGAATACAAATAATGACTTTATTCAACAGTATCTAGTGATGAGCGATTTCAAAACGCTGTTTCATGAAGCTTCAAAGCTTAACAAATCTTTTTTTTTTTTTCAAATCAGCAGTTTGGCACACCCCTAGTGGTAAACGATTGAAATTTCGAAACACTTATGACGTAACGAAGCCTCGTTTACTGAAATCATGTGATTTTGGTGCTCCGAACCACTGATTCGAAACAAAAGATTTGTTAAGCTTTGAAACTTCATGAAGCAGTGTTTTGAAATCGCAGGTCTCACTGAGCCATCGGATTTCATCAAAAATATCTTAATTTGTGTTCCGAAGATGAACGAAGGTCTTACGGGTGTAGAACGACATGAGGGTGAGTAATTAATGACAGAAATTTCATTTTTGGGTGTACTAACCCTTTAAGGGGCCATATTGTGCTCCTTTGTAGCATTTTACTTTTCTCTGTGGTCAACTTTTAATATTAATCATGTTAAATAACATTTCAAATTAGCAACAAAATATGACATGAACGTTCCAATATTTTTTTTATAGCATAAAAAGTGTATTGAAGTTCGGTAAAGCCAATGCGCATGTGCAAGCCCAAGCGCACATCTAGGACATTGACTGTTTCTATGGGAACCGGAGCTTAACCAATTGCATCATGCAATTTTTCCAATTCATAGAAATATTAATGAAACTTCTTGGTATATATACAGTCTTTGATTGGCTAACCAGTCTGCACTGGTGTCATTCGTTAGTGTGGGCCAAAAACTTTTTCTGCTTCAAATCAAACAGTAGTATAATCTTGTGATGTGTCTTTGTTCATGGATTAGATTCTTTGAGAGTTTTTTTTCTCAAAGTTTCTCTCAAAAATTAATGGGAAATTACTTTTATGAACTCTAATGGCTGAAATGTGATCTGTCATGTCCACAATAGTTCAAAAATCCATTAAACATAAAATCTTATTGACTGTAATAGTGTTGCACTTCTTAACTATTTTTTCACTCTTTATGGACATATTAGTTTTAGACTATATTTACATAAAACATTAAACTTGTTTGTTTAAAAAGAGTAAAGAAAATCCTGTTTACCATGATCTTTGTTTCTCTTCTTTTTGCATTTTTTTCTCACCCTCACACACCTGAAGCATTGAAGCATTGACTGCTGTATTTAAAAGCAGTGCAAGTCTCACAAAAATAACATCCGGCTGTTACATGCTTCTTGCTCCATCTCCATAACAACACCCAGGCCTCTAAAATGAAGCCATCATCACACAAAAGGAAAGAAGAACATTGACAGCAAGACAAAATTACACCACTCGTCTGCACCAATCAGTGTAATAACTCCATATAGGACTCTGTCAGGAGAATCATTCTTGGTAATACATGTGGTGTGTTCTGTGGTTATTGAGAGAAGGACACAAGAGATGAAATCACACAAGTCATAATGGTGATGTAGGGAACAACATCAATGTATCGAACATCTGAAATTGTCTGCATTCCGAAGACTCAAACTGGAGGTGGCACCCGGCTTACATTGAGCTCAGGTTCAGTTTCACAAACGGGCTTGTGTTTAATATGTCAATACACTGAGCTCACGTGTTACAGTTTCACGTGTGTATTCGATCTCCTTGGTTCAACTGTGCTTTTGTCAGTATTGTTTCCATTCAATGTATGTTGTGATTAATCTGCTTGCTGATTCATTCTTCTTCACTTCCCCATTTGTTCGATCAAGGTCTGGTAAAGTCTCTTACTGTGCAATACTGTATGGCAGGACTGAACGAGAAGCCGCTGCTGCCAGCAAGATGGCGCTGGTCCATTTCTCTTTCTGTCACAGGGATCTATACTTCCAAATGCTGATGATGGCTCTCACACTCAATGCATCACAAACTCACTTAAATCAGAATCACACTCGAAAAGCAAGGAAGTCTGGACATTTTGTGAAGTAACTAATTATCTCTCTCTCGCTTTGTCTCTCTTTTTTCACAGATTTGTTCCTCACCACCGAATCAAATACATTTGAGACCTGGATCAATAAGGTAGATTAAAGCATTACTTTCTATCCTTTAATCTTTAACACTAGTGTATTAACATTGAGGAGGGAATTTCCACTGCTTGCAGTCATTTATTAGCATGAGCTGTCAGTGTTGTTTTCACAAAGTTTCAGTAAAGAGTTATGCATATCAGGTAACGGCCACAAAGAAATGAGCAGCTTGCATGGCGATTGCCAATATTGGGGTTTGGTTCTAAGTGCTCCTTATGGAGGATGTAGCAGACTACCTCAATCTGGCTTACTTTACTGAAACCGTACAACATTACTCCCATCACAGCGATCCAGACAACTGAATCGGCTCTTTAAAACACTCAATGCACTCTGCTACACCGCATGTCTGGATATGCACTTAGTTATTGCACTCCTTTCCATCATTTGACAAATAGAAAATGAACACAAGTACCTCATTTTTTTAATTAAATTCTTTCTGCGTTGGTGACATTTAATAATAGCACTCTTGTGAATAATGCATGTTTGCATTGAAAAGAATAACTATAGCTACATTTAAATATTCACTACATTATTTACACATTTGATGTTAAAATGGATTGTGGGTGGTAGTTTATTGTCTAGGTTTTTGCAGTGAAATGAGTGAAAATAGTTAATCTGTTAAACTTCTGTTAATCTTTGTCAGATGGACACTATTTAACACAAATGTTTTCAAATGTGACTTGTTATATGGTAATTAAGTTTTTTTTGCCACGAAAACATAATTTACTTATTTTTACTTATTGAAAAATATCATTATAATTAAAAATAACTGTTTTCTATTTGAATATATTTTAAAATGTAATTTATTTATGTGTTGGCAAAACTGAATTTTCAGCATTATTACTCCAGTCTTCAGCGTCACATGATTCTTCAGAAATCATTCTATGTTGAGTTGGTGTTCAAGAAACTGTACTTATTATTATCAATGATGAAAATTGTTGTGCTCCTTAATATTTTTGTGAAAACCGTGATGCTTTTTTTTTTTTTTGATGAATAGAAAGTTCAAAAGAAGAGCATTTATTTGAAATAGAAATATTTTGTAACATTATAAATGTCATTACTGTCACTTTTGATTAATTGAATGTGTCCTTGCTGAACAATATATTACTTTAAAACAAATTCTTACCTCAAACTTTTGAAAGGTAAAGTATATGAAGGTAGAGAAAGAAAGGAAATTATGGTGAGAACAGAATAGAACAGGATCAGGAACGAAGGGTTCATACCCTAACATGTGTGGTCCTCCATATGCGCTAAATTCTAGGTCACTGCTTCAACATCAGTCAGAGTTTATTTTAAAGGATTAGCTCACTTTCAAATTGAAATTACCCCAAGCTTTACTCACCCTCAAGCCATCCTAGGTGTATATGACTTTCTTCTTTCTGATGAACACAATCGGAGAGATATTAACAAAATACCCTGATGCATCCGAGCTTTATAATGACAGTGAGCATTACCAAACGAGTATGAGCCGAAGAAAGTGCATCCATCCACATCCATCCACATCCATCTATCATAAACGTACTACACATGGCTCCGGGGGGGTTAATAAAGTTCTTCTGAAGTTAAGTGATGTGTTTGTGTAAAAAAAAATATCCATATTTAACAAGTTATAAAAATATTGTTATTTAATATATAATATAATGTATTATACTATATATTATTATATTAATCACATATAGTTATTTAAAATATCTAGCTTCCGCCAGACCGCCTTCTGTATTCAACTTACAAAGAAAGTGTAAACTGGAGTTGCATCAGTTACACTTTTTTCCGTAAATTGAATAGGGAAGGCTTAGGATGTAGCGTAAGCTTTTTGAACTGCAAGAGTTTTACACTTTATTTGTAACTTGAATACGGAAGGCGGTCTGGCAGAAGCTAGTTATAATACTTCATAACTTGTTAAATGTGGATTTTTTTTTTTATACACAAATGCATCGCTTCGCTTCAGAAGGCCTTTATTAACTCCTCGGAGCCGTGTGGAATATGTTTATTATGGTTGGAAGCAGATGGAAGCGCTTTCTTCAGCTCATACTCGTTTGATAGCTCACTGCTATTATAAAGCTCGGATGCGTCAGGATATTTATTAATATATCTCTGATTGTGTTCATCATGAAGTCATATACACCTTGAGGCTGAGTAAAGCTTGGGGTAATTTTCATTTGAAAGTGAACTAATCCTTTAATGTGTGAGAGCCTGAAGAACACAGAGTCAGAGGTCAAAAAAAAAAAAGTGTGATGACAGGCAGCAAAATGGATGGAAAGAATTAAAGTAGAGAAAAACTAGAAAATCAAAGGTGAAAGAAGTGAACACAGTTTCATAAAGGAGCATCTCTGAGCAGGTGGGAAACTACAGAAATAGCAGATGATAAATAGTTGAACAATGTGAGCGCGAGAGAGAGAGACAGAATTGCAATGTGCCGCAGTGACCCAAGCCGACTGTAAAAGGTCAGCATGCATCTTCTTGAAGCACTGCAGCTTTTCGGAAGCATTTTCCCCTGCCCTCTACTCTTTTCCAGCATTGCATGGGTCCGTGGCGCTCCGCTGCTGATGGTGCTTCAGAGATACAGAGGGAGGGAGGCAGGTTAGATCGCCTCTCCTCCTCCCGTGGGGCGCCTCATCATTTCATTCTGAGAGCGAGGGGCTGGTGACAGAAGTGCAGGGATGGATAAAATGACATGCTGTGAAGACAGACAGGCAGGGTGAAAATAAAGAAAAGGAGGAGATAAGTGGGTGGATGATTAAAGAGGGGGAGTGATGGGCAATTGCTAATCACATCTGAGGCAGCAGCCATTTTAGACTCTGCCTAGTTCATATTTCTGAAAGAGGCTTAATGGATCTGAAGGAAAAACAGCTGATTGGTGACTAGTCTTTGATTACTGACTCTTACACACATAAACACACACCACCTTTCAGAATTGTACTTGCACACACACTCACACACTCACACACACACACACACTCTCTCTCTCTCTCTCTCACACACACACACCTTATAGGCAAATGTCTCCCAGTAAAACCGCAGTAATCCTGCCACTATTTACTGTGAGTTTTTTGAGTTAACAGTCTTTGGTCACAGGCCAGTGCCCTCTGCTTCCAATAGCACACTCCGTTTTAATTACTTTCCTCTCACTCTCCTTAAACACTTAGTCCCAACCCTGATTATACACACAGGCGCACACAGCAGCTCCAGTGTTTGTTTAAATTGAAAAGCTTCAGCTGTAGACTGCATGCAAAGTCATTACTGTAATACAAGACACCATCAGTCATTTTAGCAGCTAGACGGCCTGCCTTTACGTGCACATGAACTTTAATGACATCCCATTCTTAATCCGTAGGGTTTAATATGGAGTTGGCCCACCCTTTGCAGCTATAACAGCTTCAACTTCTCTGGGAAGGCTTTCCACAAGGTTTAGGAGTGTGTTTATGGGAATTTTTGACCATTCTTCTAGAAGCACATTTGTGAGGTCAGGCAGTGATGTTGGCGAGAAGGCCTGGCTCGCAGTCTCCGCTCTAATTCATCCCAAAGGTGTTCTGTCGGGTTGAGGTCAGTCAACCCTAACCCCTGAAAAACAACCCCACACCATAATCCCCCCTCCACCAAACTTTACACTTGGCACAATGCAGTCAGGCAAGTACCGTTTTCCTGGCAACCGCCAAACCCAGACTTGTTCATCAGACTGCCAGACAGAGAAGCGTGATTCGTCACTCCAAAGAACACGTCTCCACTGCTCTAGTTGGCGACTTCTGTGCACTGTGCGCCTTAGCATGCGCTGACCCCGCTCTGTGATTTTTACGTGGCCTACCACTTCGTAGTGGAGTTGCTGTTGTTCCCAATTGCTTCCATTTTATGATACCACTAACAGTTGACCGTAGAATATTTAGTAGTGAGGAAATTTTGCAAATGGACTCAAATGCACAAGTGGCAACCTATCATGGTACCACGTTTGAATACACTGAGCTCCTGAGAGCGACCCATTCTTTCACAAATGTTTGTAGAAGCAGTCTGCATGCCTAGGTGCTTGATTTTATACACCTGTGGCCATGGAAGTGAATGGAACACCTGAATTCAATAATTTGGAGGGGTGTCCCAATACTTTTGGCAATATAGTGTATATTCCTGTGTGTTCTGCATGTATGTAGTAAGACCAGAGGAAGGCTCATGTATTATATCCATCTCTATTTACTCATTTACTCTGAAGTTTCCACTTGTTAAACAGCCTGGGATTTAACATGGCACAGCAGCAAGAGCTTTTTTTTTTTCTTTTGAAAAACTATTAATTAAAGCTATTCACTCCATAAATCTCTTGAAATGCATAGCACCTATTATAACAGAATGCATTCTGTT
This sequence comes from Elopichthys bambusa, assembly GCA_037101425.1. NCBI lineage: Eukaryota > Metazoa > Chordata > Actinopteri > Cypriniformes > Xenocyprididae > Elopichthys > Elopichthys bambusa. The sequence continues at coordinate 21,458,592 of CM074432.1, forward strand.
TGTTAATGATCGTCAAACTGTGAGGTTCAGCATTTAGTAAGTGTTAGCAAAACGCCTCACTCCAACAGCCCTCAGAAAATGTCAGGTTTTGAATGACATGAGGATGAGTAAATGACAGAATTTTCATTTTTGTATGTACTGCCCCTTTAAGGAGACCTGCTGTATATTTAATGAGCCAGAGCAAATTTAGCACCAATAGTTCAGTAAGCTCTTAGACATGGAAATTTAATTTTCATATCTGATATTAATGTCTTCTAAATCTTTTGATTGTGAAACATCAATAAATTTAATGTCTCTAATGACACTCCCCTTTTAAGAGCATTGATTCTATCTAGTAATTTTTCCAGCAATACACACACATTTACTCACAACCCCCTGAGGCCAACATGCCAGTGTTACAGCCCCTTCCTATTAACATCAGTGTTCAATCAATCCAGTGAGACAGACCCTATGACTCAACACGGCCTCATTCTACTCTGAGAAGATTAGGGTGAGCAAGTCAAGTCACCATTATCTTTACATAAGCCACAATCACATTACTGCCTCCCGCAATCATACACCAATCGATATTATACCACCAGATGCAAGCCTGTTGTTTCAGAGCAAAGGCTCAGGGGAGTTTTCAATGGAGATAGATAAACACTGTCCACACAGAAGGAAGGAGGCACTTGAGTTTTGCTCTTTACGAGAATTATGAACAAATCCCTCAGGCCAAGAGCTGCTACATAACCAGCTCAGTTTATCAAGTGGGACAACCACTACAAAAAGCAAATAACACACACAGTACATTGCGGTGCCACATTTATTTGTATATCTATCGATGAACTTACATTTTTAAATATTTTATAAGCACAATTGAGTATTTTGTATATTATAAGACTAAATAAATGTGCCACCACTAACCTCAATATTTCACATGGCTTAGTTTGTTTCTTTAAAGTCGGTTTGAAATGGAAGTTGGTATAGTTAAGTACTGTATATCCGAGTGAAACAGCTTCTCGAACAAGAAAAAAAGTAAGGTGGGACTTGGATTTGGTCCATTGGAATTGATTGGATTGTTGGATCGTGGTGGTGACTTTAAAAAACCGAGGCCCGGTTTCACAGACAGAGCTTTGTCTAAGCCAGGATTGGGCCGTAGTTCAGTTAGGGTATTTAAGTAGCTTTTATAAACATACTTTAGAAAAAAACATTACTGGTGTGCATCTTGAGACAAAACAATGGCTCTGACATATTTTAGTTCAAGTTGTTTTCAGTTAAAACAGCTCAAACATGCATTTTAGTCTAGGACTAGCTTAAGTCTTGTCTCTGAAACCGGGAGCTAGAGTTTCATTATTTAAAAATAATATTAGAAGCAATATTCACAGAAAGTGTTTATATTTTACCCCTATTTCCCTCTCAAATTGTGATCTAAAACAATATGCGTCATCATATATAATGAGACCATTTACCACCCTGCCATCTTGGTTTTGAAAGACTTTGAAAGCTGACAGAAACACTGCATCTGGCAGAGCTGAAGTGATTAGATGTGTTTTGTGCTGACTGAGCTTCAGATGGTACTGGAGGTAATGAAGCGATTTATGGTCAGTTACAGGGTAGTGTTGGAAAAAAACACTGGAGCTCAGAGAGTGCTGGGAACACAAGCTGTTCTGAGCCAGCTTGCTCTTAAAACGCTTAATACACATTGATGGTCTTAGCATCCTCCATGTCAACCTTTCCCACTCCCACACCATACAAACGGCAAAGTAGCCGGAGCAAATTTTCTCTATTTACGAACATGACGAGACATGGGCGAGTGGCGTATGTACACAATTTTCCCCAAAAAAACATCCTTCTGGGTCTAAAATATAAACACTTACCATAGTGAATCAGTAGCTGCATTTACATGGACCCTAATAATCCGATTGTAATCGGACTACTTGCATAGTCAGAATAATAAAGTCACATGTAACTACGTCTATCGGAATGAATTAGCCAAATCTAATTAGCCTTCCTTCCACTTATCGTCTGTGAAGTAGAGCAGGACTATGTCCCAGCAGTCCTTGTTTCAGGCTTTTGTCCACAGACGCCTTGTTTTGGGCACAGGAATGGGCTTTTTTACTGCTTAATTAATATAAGCATCATGGCACAAAGCTTCATGTGCTCATTGTCTCCTAATTAGCACCCGAAATAGATATCAAGTCTGCTCTTTAAAACAAAGAACAGAGCCAATTTAGGAGAATAGTGTGCGCAAACTCTTGGAAACTGTAAATTTGTGCAGTGTGTACATTTAAAAAAAAATCAATTCCAATTTGAAGCTTGTGACATAAAAGCACACATCAACCCGATCACTTTATTTAGAGTTCATGTAAACACTACATTCGGATTCAGCAATTGGAATGAATTCATTCCGTTTGAAACAAACGGTGTCCACGTAAACGTAGCTAGTGTAAGACAAAAAGATGTTTTTGAAGAAGAATTGATGATGTACTGACTCATTACTTAAATTTTGTTAATTTTAAACAAAAAAAGTTACATAGGCTACGTTCACACTGCAGAAAAAAGAAGTCCATATCTGATGTTTTTTGTTGTTGTTGTTGTTGTTTTTTGCTCACAGTGTGAACAGCATAAACATAATGGAATCTGATCTTTTCGATTCTGATTTGGGACACTTCCATATGTGGACCTAAGTCACATACAGGTCTGATATTTCGCAATGCGACCTCAGTCTGAACATTTATATCAGAGACTTTTACGTCACTCTAGATCGACATTTGTCACAATTCTGCACTGATGTCACACACATGCACAGATTTTACATACTGGTAGTTCTTTGAATATGGAAGACAGCAGCAAAGTTAGTCAGTGGAGGGACGGTGAGCTGTTTTCATCAAACAAAACATTGCTCTCTTTCTCCTCATCCTCGTCTACATCCTCCTTATCGTCTGCACACAGATTGGCTGGCTTCCGTGGTGCATAACCTTATAAATGAACAGGAAAGTGCTGACTTAAGTAACCTCCGTGTTTACTTCTGTATGACAGCGTTCTGTGTGCCGTCTTTGTTATTGTTCTTTTGTGCATGTGGGTCAGTTCAGGACCGTAACCAATTCATACTCGAATCTGATACTGGATAGGGAAAATGTGAACGGCCAAATTAAAAAAACGATATAACTGTGCAGCATCTCACTTCTATACGTCTCTCTAATAGTGAAACTGTGAGTTTAATTACTTAATTACTTTGCTGAGAAAAATAATGTAAGTGATTCAGTAGTGAAGCAATTTCATAAATAAAATTTGAAGGGCAGTGTTGACAACAAGATGAATAACAAATTCCACCAAATAATTGGAAAAATATTCAGCAGACACAATTACAATTTGTGTTTAATGGAAAACAGGTGGGCCAGGGGATAGCATAGCACAATATTTTAGATAAACCTCTAAAATCACTATGCTATAATCATTGTGTGAAGTCAATGAGTGTAAAGTCTGTAATGAAATGAGCGCAGCACAATCTAATAGCCATGTTGCCATCTCTCCACTTATCTTGGAAAACAGAGCCTGCCAGGAGTAATATCAACTAAAATACTGCATCATGCACAATTTCTACTATTTGATTTCTCATTAAATATTTTAAACCTTGTAAGATATTATACACAAATGAGTGTAGCATGATCGTAAAATCAAATATCTGCGTTGCCGTCATAAACATTTTTACTACTTGATTTGTCTATTTAAATGTTTTAAAACTTGTACAGTATGATACATGATATGTTTCTCTCTTACTCTCTCCCAGATCTGGCAAGCATTTATGTATTCTTTATAATTTAGTAATTTGTTGATTTGGATTTATATGCATTGTAAAAGCACATAAATGTAAGCAACATAAAGCAATGTAGTTTTGTTCAGATGACATCCTTCTGTTTCGATTCTCATTTGTTCTGACATGCTCTTTCAACTCTCTTCTCTGTTTGTACCCTGTAAGACCTGTAGTGATCATCTGACATAATGAATGACTCATCATTCAGTAGTAATGTGGCTTTGATCTGGTCCTTGTGAAACGTATGTGTCTCTCTGCAGTCTACTACATGTTATTGTGGTGGACAGTCAGTTCACTGTATCGGATTTTTTTTTTTGTAGAGGCCTCTGTTCAGCATGTAGTCTACCAGGCTTTTCTGAAGCTCCTGTCTTAGCAGGTTTCCCAGACACGATTTGATCACCGGTGCCATGCTGTGCTTTGGCTTACATGGGCTAATCAATGTGCACAGTAGCCTTACTCTGCCCTCTGACCTCTCTGCACTCCAATTAGCCATCATTCTGTGACCCCTGCTGCCTACCAGTCAATCACCTTCAGTCCACACCTACACTGCACGTCTGCCGTCAGTTACTTCCTGCTCTCTTTGCCCCACTGCCTCATGGCCTGTCAGTCAGATGGAAAGCTTCCCTTTAAATTCAGCTGATCGTATTGTTAGACCACACATTGTTTTGTCGTGCTGCATTGTCTTGTAATGTCCATCAGGTAGTACAGACTTCAAGCAACCCTCCCCCACCAGTGTCAGTCTGGGCTTCCTCTCCGTCATGCCCACAGCGGCTGTGCTTTTCAGATGCACTAAATTATTAGCTCTGTTCTGACAGCTCCGCCGACACTTTAGAAATTAGAGTCATTTTTTACTGTTGCTCAAGGACAAGGTTTTTTTTTCTACAGTTGTAAGCTCTGCATGAAAGGAAATGTACTTTTTAAAGGAAATAAAAGTGTGTGTTTTAATCCTGTTAAATCTTTCTGTTCATTAGGATGGGAACTTCACCAGAACCCTTTCTGGAAATGCACCGGAAAATGCAATGCAAGTGGGTCAATCTGCATTTGTAGACTTCGGTGAGTAGTAGTATATCGCTGTATGCGGCCTCTTTGTGTTGTGATTAGAGGTGGTGTTACATGCATTCACTCCGATACAACAAAAAACCTGACTGTGATTTCTAGGGTAATTCATGGTTAATATGCCCAATACTGATCCAGTTCAGAATCTGAAAGTAGGGTCATTTGTCATGACAATGGCATGTGACGTTGGCATTCAGCTTCCTGTTTCATGGTGAAACATCAGACTTTGTCAGGCCACCACGGACACACCATTCAAGCAATACTCAAGATCTTTGCAATTTAACTATGGCCTTAAGATTAGACTGACCAAATATGATGTTGATCTGGTTAAATCTCAATGAGGAGTTAATCAAAGTTTAAAACATGACATTTCCTGTTGCCTGCAGGTGGTTGCCTGCTATGACTGTAACTAAATATTGGCATGTAGATGTCTTCAGGCCAGGACTCTAATAAAACATGTGAAGTTTGGGGCAGATCAGACATTGTATGCCCGAGTTACAACAACTTCCTGTTTCACGGCGAAACATCGAATTTTGTCAGGCCGCCATGGACACGCCATTCAAGGAAAACTCAAGATCTTCGCAATTTAACTTCATCAAGGCCTTTAGTTTAGACTGACTAAATATGATGTTTATCTGATAAAATCTCCGGGAGGAGTTTGTTAAAGTGCGTTTGGAAATGGCAAAAACTGCAAAAATTGGTATTGGGCTGTTACACGTGTCTACAGAATTTCATACTTGTGTGTGAAATGTTGCGCATAGGGCACTTGCGTGAAATTTTGTAGGTTTGTACATTTTGCCACACCTAATTCTGAAACCCATATCAGACATAAATTTTTACCACTTCTGACACGTGTGCAAAGTTTTATGAGTTTTCGAGTATGTTTAGGCCATGTTAAGATTCTTATAAGTACACTTTTGAGAGCCAGTTAATGTGCCTCAACTTGACCATTTCAGTGTATTTTTGGCATTTAAAGAGGATGTTGTATGCAACAAGATACATTTCTAGTTTTAACTTTGTTTATTCTTCAGACATTCCCCTTTAAATGCAATAAGTATCTGCTGTGTGCAAAGTGAACCACATTTGGTTTTCAATCATTGAAGATAGGTAAAATTCAACAAATTGAACATGAAGCCGCATTGAGATCCCCATATCTATGGGATTGAAGCATATAGAGCCTTGAAAATAAATATTTCAAAAGAAAAGTTTGTTAATAACCAGCATCTAAAATCATATTGAGATATATTTCATTCTTTTTGAGTCAAACTTTGCATATTTGTGGCACTATGCAATTGTGTTGATAGAAAACAAAACAAGATACATTTCTAGTTTTATTATTATTAACATTATTTTGTTGTTCAGATATTCCTCTTTAAAAGAAAAGAAGCATCAGCTATATGTAAAGTGACCCACTTGGTTTTTGACCACTGAAAATGTGTACATTTTAACAGTTTACTCATAGAGCTGCATTAAGATCTCCATATCTCTGAGATAGAACCATAAAGGGCCTTTAAAATGAAGATACCAAAAAAATATAAAAAAGGATATTTAGATCTTTAATACTTCTTGAGTTACAGGCATGCAACAAAGAATGCAACAAAGATTGCTAAAGTCAACAGATTTTACTAATAGTCCTACCAATCTCTGTGTAAAAATAAAGTAATGGTGCTGCCATCTTTCTAAAGTCATTTTGACCCCCCTCTACAAAATAGTGAATTACTCAGTAAATATACATCCATGACATTTAATATTTTGGCCATCATTACCATTTATGTTTGTCTTTCTTCAGAGAAAATATTAACAAAATTTGGTTGATTTGACATGGAATGACCCAGTACGTCTCTAATGGGAATACATACACAACACACACATTCAGTGCTCACATATGGTGCCAAATTGAATATTAGCTCCTGTGGGATCCTATTAAATATTAACAATAAAAATTTCCCCTTTCCAAAAGCATCCCACTGATAGCGGGGATGACACCGGCAGTGAAATTTCACATAGCATAAATGATTGATAAGCAAAGTGAAATGACCTAAAAGATTGAATGTGTTCAACTGAGCCTCGTCTCAGGAGCTTGGCCTTTATATTCAAAGCTAACTTATCTGACCAAACAAGAGCTCTTCTCTGTACGCTTTAATCTGTTTTCTCTGAACTCTTTCTTTTGTCATTTTGGAAAATGTCACTTCAAGCTGTTATGGTGATTTTACAGCAAAGAGCTTCAAAGGATGATAGTTTTAAGCAGGATGGAGGTTTTCATTAAACTCCCCATCAGTCATGTTATGACACTTTTTGAGGACTGTTGGCATCAGGGCCTTTTTTTTATTATTTAACTAAAACTATACAATATACAATCAAATATTTTTCATTACTTGAAATAAAATAATTGTTAACTGAAATAAAATTAAATAAAATAAGTTTTTTTTTTTTTTTAATTGGTTGCCAAGGCAAAATTTCTTGATGTACTAAATTAACTAATAAAAACTATATACCATAGACATATTTATAAAAAAAATTTTTTTTTAAAAAAACACTACAAAAACAAAATTACTAAAACTTTAACCAAAATTGAAATGAAAACAGATAATATAAATGTAAAAACTTGTTCGTATATGATTATTATTAATTAATTTTAATATACTTCAAAATATTAATAAAAAATCTATTTTTTCATTCAGATACTATTTTAGTATCTGAATGATACTAAAATAACGCTGGTTAGCATACAAGACTCCAGCTGGAAATCTAACCAATATAATATTGCTGTATTTTCAAGGTAGCTATTGAATTCTTATTTTCTTCTTCTTCTGCTTCTGCTTCTTCTTCTTCTGCTTCTTCTGTTTCTGCTTCACCCTGTATACTGTGCATTTTTGTAAAAAAAAAAAAAAATTGTGGAAAAATCCCCCATTGACATTGATGGCCTTCTGTCTTGCATTTGTTTACATACGGAATAATGGGCTGCCTTTTGAATAGTTTGCCTAAGAAATCAAAACCACCTTCTTATTTTTAGGAAATACAAGCCTACTTAAAGTCTCTAAAAGTCTTACTCTTGGACTGTGTTCTGGTAAACAGGAGCTTGGAACATATGTGCTCTTTATAAGCTGCCCTATGATTATGACATCTAAAACCTTTGAGATGCATCATCTTATGACCTTTACTGCTTCACAGAAATGATGTCACAGTGACGGTAAGGGATGCAAAGCAAGAGGTTGGGGGAGTGGAAGGATATACAGAGAGAGCGGTAGAGAGAGAGAATGAGCTGTAGACTGTGATTTAGGATGATAAATGATGTTGGGGATGGAAAGAGATGTGCATGTGAGACAAGCCCTAGTCTACATGTATGTGCGGTCGTAGCCGAGTCAATAATGTGGCTCACATAGTAAAAGGCTTTATTGGATTAGTGTCAGGCGCTTGTTCCGGAGACAGGACTGTGAAGATCTCTGCCGAACCCTGATGATCAACATCTTTCTCCGCTTTGTCCTTTTTCATCTTCCTCTCCTGTTTTTCACCTATTTTTTTGGTTCCCTCCAAAGCTTTTAACTTCCCTTACCACATGCGCATTTCACCACCGTCTAGTACACACACGCAGGCGTCAAACTGTCGGCACCAATTAGCTACAGTAGTGTGTGAGTGTAGGAGCCTGTACAGTCATTATGAGATGATTTGGTGTGAGGAACAGGCTGCAGCTTCCTGATGGTGATTGTCTTTGACAGGACAGAGCGCGGCAGCTGATGTGCGCTGAGGGTAAAAACGGATACACACTGGCTTTAGCTGCATTCTCACCCCCTCACACACACACACACACAATACAGGTGAATCATAGTGATGCTGCTCTCATTAAGTGGGTGGTAATGGGAAGCGAATGGCTTCTTCTGAAGCCAAGGACACATCCTGACATTATACCTTCGGTTGGCTTGAGTGGGCACTGAAAGCACATGTCCTGCAGCTTGTCGCTTTCTATAAACAGCCAAACGGCTTGGCCCTCAGGGATGTGGGCTTGTTTAAATGGTTTAATCGTACTGATCATCAAAGCCGCAACCTTGATTTAATCTTTTGTTCTCCCTTTTTCACCGCTAACATTTGAACCTGCACTTAATTAAAAGAGAGAAAAAAAAACTTTGGGTTTGTGGCACCTGCGAGCAGAAATACACATTAATATGACCTACGGAGAAATGCTGAGAGAAACTGTGAATATGAGGTGCTTCAAAGACTCATTTCAAATAAATGAAATGGAAAGGAATGTGGCATGCAGTGAAAGGTATACTTTGTGCCGAGAAGTGAGAGGAGGTGGGAGGAAGGTGGGAAGATGGAGAAAGTGAGCGAGGGAGGGAGAAAAGGGAGGGTCCGCTTGTTTGATTTGAAATGGGTGTTATTCTGATCACACTCCTGCCTGTCAGTTATGGCATGGCTCTCTTCTCCATCCCGCACCTAAGTGGCAGATCAAAGATACACCCCAGTGACCTTCTTCTCTCAGCTCCTCTCCTCTAGCGCTCTCTCTCTCTCCGTTAGTATTCTCCAGCCGTCCCACTCTGCTCCAAACACTCCAGCAAAACAGTTACAGCAGTCACTGCAAGAGGCTGGCGGTCTGGTGTAAATCAGGTGTAGAATAATCCGCTCAAAAAACGAAGGAAAGCGCTATCCTGTTTGGTAGTAAGCAGGTCGGGCTATTGCTTCCTGGGATGGTACAGCACTGATCTCAGAGCAGATATTTCATCATGCCACAAGTCAAGCCTGCCAAGCAGTGATGTTAGCTCTAAGGCCCATAGTCTAGCTCCGCGGTTGCTGTCTGAATCTGAATTGATTTTATTATAGAATTTCAGAGTTCAAAAGTGTTGTTTCAGTTTTACTTGCAATAGAAGGATCAGGTTCTTTAATTTGACTAACATAAAGTAATACATTTGTGAAATTGCAGCACTGATTCCTCATGACATTATTTTATTTTATTGGCAGCACTATTTTTTTAACACAAAGGAAATCTGCATAGTTTGTATTCAACAACCAAATTTGCGTAGTTTTGTGAATTAAAAAAAATATTTTTGCTAAGTGTTTATCTTTCTGCGCTAGTGACATACACTACACAGAAAAATTAAGTGAATTTTATTTGCCATTTTTTCATTGTCAAGTTTTTGCACATATTTTTAAGTAAATTTCACATATGGAATTAAGTACACTCTACTTAACTAAGTAAAATTAACAAAGAAAATAAGTAATTTTAACTTGGCCAGTTAAAATGAAACATCCAAGTAAATAATACAACGGATATTGTGTAGACACCATATCTACGTAATAGAAGTAATAGAAAATAGAGGCACCTGAACACAGAGACCTCAATACTTTATACACAATACACAATGACGGTAACATACGATGGATCGTTTTTGAGTATGAATGAGAAAATGAACTCCAAATGATACAAAGTTGCATGTTACTAAACCTAACAACAAAAGCAATGATAGAACAGTGCAAATACAGCTGGAAAACAGCAAAAAATCAACCTCATTAGTTATTCAAGGCCCAGTGCATGATGGGAACACCAGTATCAGAAAAGTTGAGTAGTTTTCCTTAATTTTATAATGATGATATTTACGCTTTCATTTCTACAAGCTTGAATTGAGTACTAATATAGAATTTACTTAGATTTTTTAATTCTTGCCTGAACTAACTTTTTCATGTAGAAATTACTTTTTTTTTTCTGTTGTATTTTCTGCACCACAGATTTTATCAGTGTACCAAGCTTGTGACATCCTTCCATACCTGTCTATCTTGTTCCTGATTTTAAAAAGATATTTCTAAATTTCGACCATCAATTGACATTACTTTCATCCTATGATGACATGATGACAGTATGACAACAGACTATATATGTGATTAACAACGTCATTAATTTTTAAATTAATTTAAATTAATTTTTTAACAACGTCGGTAATTTTACTTTCATAAAAAATGTAATTGGGTGAGTGATCACCTGAAATCCAGTTCTGGTCTAATAAATTGCAAAATCCAGATCAGGCTGCAAGAACTGTGTGAGTCACACCCTCCAACACATGTACAGTGCAAAAGTATTATAATTCATGGGTGTGCACTGTCAAAATGTAGTCAGTCTTGACATGGACTTGTCATTATGAATGCACAACATATGTTAGACAAAATTCTCCATCTGCTCTATCAGGATGGTAATTGCTCTTTTCTTTTTTTACATGTGACAGCCAAATGCATTATTCATTAGCTGAATGATATTCAATACTAGAGCACCGTCAAAAAGGTAGCGAATGGCAGAGATGTCCTCTTTTACCATTTTTCTTTCTTGCTTGAAGTCAACGTGATGTGGCATTTAACGCCCAGTCATCATGACTTTCTGTGTGTCGTGGAGGACATTTGTTGTGTGTTTCTAGAGCTAGTAGATGTGTGCAGGAGTCATTAGCAGCAATAAGCAACTGGCTCAGAGTAGTCCTCTACAGTACACATACACATGCTTTGATTCTCACACAGACACACACACTGTCATATTCAGTATGTCCTCCTGCTGATGTACTGAGAGAGAAAGTTCTTAAAGATACAGAAAACAAAAGCCAGCATAGATTCTCTACCTCAAGAGTGGAAGGCAGCCTTACTCTGAATGCAGGTGATAAGGGTACAGTATATGTGCTTCAAAGAACAAATGTCCCTTGCAAACAGCTACACTGTGGAGACCAGCAAAAACATACTAAGTAATGTTTGTAACACTTTATTTCAATAGTCCACTTTAAACATTCTACAAATTATAGGTAATAACTGGTAGTTTTCATGTTGTTACTAGAGTATTAGTGGACTGTAATATACTCTAATAAGAGTTAGCTGACATGTAATTGCAAAGTTACTTGTAGTTAGTAGAATGTCTAAAGCGGGCTATCAAAATAAAGTGTAATCATAATGTCTTAATTCAAACTAAGGGTTTGAAAAGAGGGCAAAAAGAGAGGCGAGAGGTGAAAAAATATGTTTAGGGCTATTGAAGATAATTTGCTAACTTAAAACATTAATTAAATATTTTTAAACACAATAAAAATAACACATTTACTAATTGACTAATTGTTCAGGTTTTATTCTGTTTTCTAAAGACTGTCCAGATATATTATAATTTTTATTCTTTTGACAGCCATAGTGTTCTTCTCTTTTTTCTTGCAACAAACAGTACATCTATTCAAGAATAATTTGTATTTGTGTTCTCAGCACTGTCACCTTCAACTTATTCACTGGGATTTGTAAGGCAGTATTCTCTGTAAAATAAAAAAATTAAAAATTCTTGCACAGTATAAATTGCTCTTTAAACATGTAAAAAAAAATATATATATACACACACACACACAGTGTATGTAGGGATGCACCGATAACCGTATCGGTATTGGGCCCGATACCAAGCTCATGTACTTGTACTCGTAAAAATATCCGATACCAAAGACCGATACGTCACGTGACTGACAGAATTTTCTGCGCACAGAGACACCGGCGGCAGCAGCAGAAACAATGTTAGCATCAGGGCTGTGGAAATACTTCAAAATTACTGAAGACAACACACACATTCCGAACTGCATGCAAATCGCGCTGAATGACTTTTCACAATCCCAGTTCTCTCAGACAGCGTGCAATCAGTTTTCCTTGTGCCTGAATGGTCAAATGCACAAATAGTTGTCAAAATGTCCATCGTGTGGAGTATTTCACGTAAATACAGTCGGTTATGGCTGAAGTGGACGTAAACAGTTGGGTGAAAACAGGATATGTGTCAGTATATTACATTCATGGATTCGGTCTTAAAGGGAGAGTAGCCTAATTCAATATTTGTCTATCATTAATGTTAATAAAACAACGAAAGATGTTAAATGAATGTATGTATGTGTGTGTGTGTGTATATGTATATGTATATGTATATTTTTATTTATATATATATATATATATATATATATATATATATATATATATATATATATATATATATATATATAATCATGAAATAAAATTTCTCATATCATGGTCATATTGCCCACTCGTCCCATATTCCACCATGAGAAATTTGGTCACTCTAGGTTGTGTTTACATTGGTTCACAGTGTTATATGTTCTGTAATATTAGTTTAGCACTTTTTCAAAAGCAGGTTAAAAAGACTTGATTTTTATTATTATTATTATTATTATGACTTTGGTAATTATGCCCTTTGAAGGTTATTGGACATTGTGAAATTTGTGCTTTAAGTTTGTGACAAGCACATACAAATTATTACTTTTTTCATTAGAGTGATAATGAAGAAGCTGTCCTACATTCTTTAGTCTCACTATGTTGTACTTGGAAAACTGCCACATCACCAAAAAAAATAAAATAAATAAATAAATAAATTTTATAACTTTAGTAACTTTAACAACATAAGTAAGACCTTAATGGGACATTTTCTGTTTCAGGGCTAGCAAACTAAATGCAGTTATAGTGCTGGAATGCACTACATTACTTTTGCCCAGATTTTTTCCCCGATTTACTGGACTAGTTGCCTAAATTCAGAGCCAGTCTGCAGATTTGAGGTGACAAATTTCACAGAAAATCGTGTAGTATATTATGGTCACAGACTCAGAAACACATGCCTTGTTATCCTAGCAACAATGCATGTGTTTCTTTGTGAGATTGTTGTGTTTGTAATGACTTTAAAGTCTGGTAATGTGTGATTCTCTGTCGTTTAGTGGATGATGCCCAGTTTTTCCTCTGTAACTATTTACAAAGTCGGCAAGTGTTTGATGCCTAGTGTTTTAAAAATCTGTTCAGAGTCATTTTAAAAGTCGTGTAGTTTATTCCAACCTTACTCTCTATATTTTATCAAACCCACGACCTTGACATTGTGAGCATCATGCTTTACAGTTTGCACTGCAGGAATCTGAAAGTGGAAAGTCCCCACCATGATAGAAAAATAAACTGTGTGTGTGTGCGTTCTTGTGTGTAATTCTCTGTCTCTCCACAGGCTGCCAGTCTGATCTACGTGGCTATTTGGTGTGTGGTAGATGCTATGAATGTCAATGCATATCTCCTATTTTGTTTTTTACTGCTGTTCTCCCTCCAGATCTTTTTTTTTTTTTCTTGAATTTTTTCTTTTTTTTTTCTTTTCTTGATTTATTTTATTCCTCTCCTGATTTATTAATATTCCGTATTAATAGTAGTTGCTTTGTGTCAAGCATGCAAGTGGTAAACATGAAGGAATAAAAACTCGGGGACAGAATTTTGACACCAGGACAAACGGTTACTCACCAGGCTGCTGCACACTTCATTACACATGCTCAAGATCGCATGATGTTATCTCCATATGTTGGATTCAGGAGCATTACGAACCAAATCAAAAGATGCATTAGTGGATCATAGACCTCATTTTACAACTTCCCTTCTCACTCTTTTTCTCTGTGTTTTTCCTCAGACGGTGACGGCACCCAAGACCACCTCTTGCCAATCTGTATGGATGATTCATGTGGCAAAAGTGCAATTTACCTGGCCAAGACTGGAGGGACAGAGGTACACAAGCCTTACATTATTACTCTGTCACACTCCTTCGCTCCACCATTTCATCTGTTTGCATGTGATCTGCAGAGTCAGTGAGGTTTCAGAGCTATGAGGACAGTGACAGCACTGTTTTAAACATTGTCACTGTTGATTTTAAAAACAATGGATGAAATGTTGGACTGGTTATTGATACATACTTCCTGATTCACAAGCTCTTGATTTAATTAGATACAGATTAATTTGGGTACAGTACCATTAAAAAAATTTGGGGTCGGTAAGTTTAAAAAAATAAATAAATAAAAGATTTCTATTTTAAATAATGCTGTTATTTTGACTTGTTTATAGTGCTCAAAGAATCCTGAAAAAAAGACACAGATTTCAAAACAATATTAAGCAGCACAACTGTTTTCATCATTAATAATAAGAAATGTTTCTTGAGCAGCAAATCAGCATATTAGAATGATTTCTGAAGGATCATGTGACACCGAAGACTGGAGTAATGATGCTGAAAATTCAGCTTTCAAAATTCAACAAACTCTGGTGCGGATAAGTGTGACTGTGAACTGCCATCCAAACCTTGATGCGCACCAAACAAGCAGACCAAAAGGTGCACTTCCAAACTAACTCCGGTGCGGTTCCTCTGAAATATGAATGCAACATGGACCAAAGATATCTAAACGATTTAAAAACAGGACGTGGTGTCATAAGATGTGACCCTAAAATGGACAGAATGCTCAAGCATACAACATTGTTTTCTCATCATAGTTGCTATATTGCCTATTACAGTTCAGTACAGACTTTGGAATCGTTTCTTCTTGTAGCAGATCTTTATTTGTGTGTGTAACAGAGGATTTCCTAGCTCTGTTTTGACTCCTTTATACATTTTCTAAGCTCTTCATGAATTCTCAGCTGGTGAAAATACCATCATATGTACGTACAGGGTCTAAAACTAAATTTTTGCCACACCTGCCAATGGCCGGTGACTTCAGAAGATTTACAGACCATAAATATTTTTCCAGCTATGAAACTGTTTTTGCAAAAACAGGCAGTTATGACACCAAAATGTTAGATTCCAGTGAAAATTCACTATTTCAATTTCGATGTAACCGCTAAAACTACCAGCCTAACCAATATAAATTTAAAAGGTTGTTAAAGACAAGCAAACAGTCAGTAATAAAATAAAAATAATCAGACTATAAGCTATAGCACAAATAAATACAATAGAACAATTATAGAAATGAAATAAACAGTGCTTTTCAGGTTTTTTAGGTAGGTCTAACAGTAGTTTTCAGGTAGCCTACAGAAATTAAATTAGTTGAGTTAGGCTAATTGTAAAATAACACTGCATAGTCTTCACTGTATAGATTATTAATGTTTACAAAAGTTACAAAAGTTCATTCGAGAGCAGTGAGTGTTTTTTAAAATTAAAAACACTGACAGCAACAGGTAGCCAATATTAGGCTGCTGTCACTTTAAGACCGAATGATCAAATATACTAATACATTCTGTACACATGCATTTCTTTTCTGAACTGTTTACATTTATTTTAGACATAACTGACTGTGTTTACTAGTATTTTCGCCAAGACGGGCATTTTTCGACAATTTTAAATTCAGTGCACGAGTAATGAATTGTGTTCCCTTTCGCTTCATCTTGCGCTTGAATATTTAAATTGGCAAGGCTTAAACTTTTGTGATGATGAAGCACTGGCCCGTCAACTGTCCCGAGCATTGTTCACGTTTGTTCACATTTATATTCTCACAACATTTTGTTAGAATTCATAAAAATGTTACCGGCCAACTGGTGATTGGCACCATTTCATATACTAGCCAACGCAGATTTTTACTCTCATTTGTTGATTGCTGAGTGTTCATTTTAAGGCCCTGTGTACGCACATACAACGAGCACATTTAGCTTAGCACACAGCATTGTTTTATATGTTTAGTAAGTTCCATCATAAAATAAAAATGGCCGTGTGAACACTAAGCAAACCAGGACTAAATGTATCAGATGAATATATGGAGGGATTGTCAGATATCGATTGATGGATTGATCATTCTTTACAGTCAATGGATCCAATAAGGGACAATTAGGAAATCTTCTGTTATGCAGAGCATATATTATTCACCACATATATTACACCGCATTATTCATTGCATGAATATTCAAATGAAGATAATAGATTATAAAAACAGCCTATAACAATAGTGGCATATAGTTATTTAGAGCTCTTTGTGTAAAGGCCTGCTGTGGGCTGGCAGCTCGTGCTCTGAATGTCAGGCTCACAGTGGAAGGCAGCGGTTATCTCTGTGTCCTCATATACACACACACACACACACGCACACACAGACAGTCCGCCTGTCACAGGCCTTGGGACCAGAGAGAAAGGGAACAAAGATGGACGGAGAAGAGGAGAGGGCAAGAATGTAAAGGGCGGGGAACACGTGTCAGCTTTTGTCCGCCTGCCACAGGCACTAGTCTTCACCATCAGATACACTGAAAGGAAAGAAAAGTTTGACTCATTATTTTCCCATCTGTCCATCACTTTCTCTCTGTCCATTATTGGTCATCCTTTTTTTCTTCTAAGTTCTCTCCCCTTACATTCTTTTTAGAGTTCAGAAAACAACAAGCTGCATTGGTTTGAAAGCACTTATTCAACGCTGCCAAATAGTGAACAAGACTGATATAGACATAACAGCACACATGGTGTTATTGAAAAGACAAGATAAAAAGAAAACAAACACTTGACAAAAGATAGAGAATAACAAAAGACACGCTTGCGTTATAGTCAAAGAACGGCAGTCTATGATTTAATTGGCCCAGGGATTTCTCTGTTTTTAAGCATGTTTGTGTGGATGGGTGGGTGTTTGTCTGCTAATCACACAAATACTCTCTCTCTCGCTCTCTCTCTCTAACACACACACACACACACACACACACACACACAGTCTGCTAAATAAACTCATTCTCTCTGTTTTCCTTCCCAGCTCATCTGCTTAATATTGACAGTGTAAACACATGTAACATCACACTCATTAGAGTGATTAGGGAGAGTGATTGTCATCACCCTCACACCCACACACACACACACACACACATATTTGACTGGCTTTATAAATAGGCATATCCCAGTCACTTCTGTTGTTTATAATAAAAGAATGTCTATGTGTACATTTTTGAATTTTTAAATTAAAATATTTCTCTTTGTTTAATGACAGGTCCATAATAATTAATCCAGGTCATTGGTTGATTTCCTTGAAGAATGTAAACAATTTTCAGAATATTGCTATTTGCTTGAGTGGCAGCCACAGCAATTAGTAAACGACAGCAATCCAATCAATTCCTGATGGACAAAATCAAGTCCTGCCATACATTTTACTCTAATATAAGTCACAACAAGGAAGAAAAGATTATTACTGTTTCTGTTTCATGCCTATTTAAATTTGATCTTTTGCTATGTTTCATCTCCTTTGGTTACTGTTGCTAACTCAGACAAGCTTCATAAGATGTTTCATTGGAATTAACTGGAGATTTCACTAAAAGTGATTTGAGATTTTTTTAGTAAAATATTCTAATAAAATTATTCTTAGTACGTGCAACGTAGTTGTAGTACTTAGTACGTCCATTAGCAACTTTGCGTTGTGGGTTGGAATAAATTGTAACATTTTAAAGCAGTTTCATATGCTGGTTTTTAAATAAATATTTTGTGATATTTAAAAAAAAAAAAAAAAAGTTATCCAAACACAAAGTTAAAATTATGGATGGCAACAGTTGTTTAGGTAGGATGGTTCAGTAATTTCAAATCGAGTTATACACTGCAAAAAATGCTTTTTATACTTAGAATTGTTGTCTTGTTTTTAGTCCAAATATCTAAAAATTCTTAAATCAAGAAGCATTTTCTACACAAGTAAAAATTATTGTCTTGTTTTTAGAAAAAATAAGTCAAAATTAAGTGATAATCTGCCAATGGGGTAAGGAAAATAGTCTTATTTCAAATCGAAAACAAGAGTATTTTGCTCATCCGATTGGCAGATTATTTTGCTTGTTTTAAGGAAAAACTCACTTAATTTTGACTTGTTTTTTCTGAAGACAAGACAATAATTTTTACTTGTCTAGACAATGCTTCTTGATTTAAGAATTTTTAGATATTTGGACTGGAAACAAGACAAAAAAATCTAAGTAAGAAAAGCATTATTTTTTATTTATTTATTTATTCATTTATTTATTTATTTTGCAGTGTATATACCATAAACTAAGCCTAATCTTTACCCTAAAATACTAGTTTTTTAAAATACTAGTACCCTAAGTTTTTTTTTTCTCTCTTACTCTCTTTTTGACCCATTTTTCCCTGTTAAAATGTTCTATTAGTATGTTTTTAGGGTTTAGCTTCTAGCATTTGAGACATTTTTCAGTAATTTCGTCTTCAAAAGTGAAGCTACAGTAGTTCAGAAACACCCAAATTGTCTATTGAATTGAACATTTTGGCTATGTTCACACTGTCAGTCCAAATCCAAAATATCTAAATTTATTGACGTCCACATTGCAGTATTGCAACTGTTCAGATTTGTGTATTCATGCCGGGTATATTTCCGGGATATCTGCATTGGTTTCTATGGCAATGACATTGTGTTGGTAGGCATACACCAAAAACAACAACAACAACTGCAGTATAGAGGGGTTTGCAATACAGATGTTGTCTTATTTACAACATGACATTGTGTAGCCGCCACACACCGAACTACTGCATTATGATAAGGCAACGACAGAAACGGAGGCTGGTATTCGTGGCTTTATTCCGCGCTGTCATCTCCACCGGTTTCAAAACATGTCTCCGTTATATTGTTTTTCTGCTCGTCCGGCACTTTGCAACAACACAACCTTGTTCTGCAGTAACTTTCAGCATGTTTCCTATAACAACGTCTGATGTTTACATTTTACGTGGCATGAGAAATTCACATAAACCACTTGAAATCCGATCAAATCAGTCAGACTAAAATGGATCTCCAGAAATGTTGAAAAGTATTTCTGAATAGTACTTCAAACCACATATGAAAGTAGCTTGAAATATTTTTTTTGCCATTCACACTTGCTGAATCTGATCGAATTTCAATCGGAAATGCGCTGACAGTCTGAACGTAGTCTTTGACAATGAGACTTCTATTTTCTAAATTTTTGCATGTCCTTTACACCTGTTTGTTTTTCACCTTATATGGATGCCTGGATTGTAGACGGGTTCTAGAAGACCATGTTTACAATCCAGGTATCACCACAGAATTAAACTATCCCTTAAGCTGCAATGCAGCAAAGCAGCATCCATAAAACATGGTGCGAGAAAGAAAGAGAGATGGGGAGGAAATGATGGAGAGCGAGGCAATAGATTGTCTGAGGTGGTGGAAGTGAGCGTCTGTGTACATGTGTATTGAATTTCAACAGAGCCTTGAGGGAGTGAACAGGGAAAGGAGGGAGGGATGGACACCTTCATAGGCTGAACTACTCTCTCTCTCTCAGCCCAGGGCGTCTCACACTTATTCATTTCATTTTCATGTACTCTGTAATAGCAACTTTGTTTCCAGCTTGGCTGCATCAGCTGAGTGTGTCAGACCATTTATTTTGTACTTTTTTTCTCAGAGGAGTATAAATAATATTTAAACTCACTATCACGGCTCACACACACGAGTACTGCTGCCCGTGTGTGTGTCTCTGTCTGGGTATTTGCTTGTCTTATTGTCTATGTATCTCGTGAGTCTGAAATCACCTAAAGCATCAGGCTCTAAGCAGTTTGTTTAGTGGTATTGATCAGTGTAAGTGTGGATGTGGCTTTGTATCTGACTGTTTCCGTTTATCATGACACCTATAAATGATCAGAAGGAAGTATCCTGTGGGCAAAGCTACTGAGGGCTACATTTTTCAGACATCTGTGTAAAGACATCTCCTGTGCTGAGCCATCGCCACACTCTGGGGAGGTTAGATTAGCCATTATCTGCTTACCCCATACAGGGCGCTGAGGCCTTCCATTTTCTCTCTTCGTTCAGGCAGCTGGTATTTCTGTCAGTACTCATGCCGTCCCACTCCCCTCGTGCCATGGCACCACCTGTTCAGCTTGCGTGCTGCCACTCATGAGTTGTTAGTCGACCCACACAGAATTTGAATAGTTCTTGGCATTATCTAAATTGATTAGGGGGAATGTGTGCAGATTTGAATATGGTAAATTGTGTTAATGGGAGCTGAGAGGGCTGCGCTTTTATTGGCAGCTGAAAGCTTTATCAGAAATTAGCCAAAATAGAAGTTTTATCTGATGAGCAGAACCTCCCAGAAGAGACTTCAGCATAATTGGATGCTTGTCATTCACAATGTTTAACCCTCTGGGGTCTAAGGCTAATTTGGGGCCCTGGAGAAGTTTTGACATGCCCTGACATTTGTGTTTTTTTTTAGTTGCTTATAAACATATTAAAATTCTCATCAAAAGTCTCATTACACTGTATTTGGCACAAACTAGGCTACAATAATATGTGAGCAATGAGTATGTACATGTTTGTATTTTTGAGAGAATTACGTATATGCATGGTCACTGAAATAAGGCCTCAAAACACATACTAAATATTTTTTTCAGAACACTTTTGGGAACTGTATATTTTAGTCTCGAGTTTTTGCTTCAAAGTGATGTAAAAATCATTTTGCCTATTTGGACACATAAAAGAATGTATTGATTTCAAATTTCTAAGACACTTTTTGTTTAGGATGGCCGTATGCAAGGAGGCATGAATCTTCATGAATGATGCTGTGATTCACACCTGAGGAGATTAAGACCCTGCCCCTAATAAGCCGCATAATGAGCCATTCAGTGAGGAATGTGACTGAGTGAACTAAGAAAGAATGCAATGACAAAACATTTTATTTGTAGATTATTTAAAATATATACTATATAAATGAGAGTCAAAGACACATTTTGAGTCCACAGTTATACCTTGAAATAAATCCTGTTCAAAGATATATGTGAACATCACATACCTGGCATTTGGTGTTTCTGCACTGGAGGGGGAAAAAAAGACAAGGGAAAAAGGAAGAAGAAAAAAAAAAAAAACACTTTCCTGCGTCCAGTCAGTGATCTCAGTATCATATTCATGCAGTTCAATGTGGGCTAATATCTGGTCACTATGATTCTCATATCTGTGAGATAAACAAAAAAAAAACCCTCTGTGAGCATGCTGATAACAGGATCATATCAGCTATTGTATAAACATTAATATAATGTCCACTCTTAACAGGAAACATGATTTTTGTGATCTTATGCATGCGTGTATTATTGCACATCATGTGAAGAACATTTTGTATAGGTCTATAATATTTTAAATTACATTACCGGTCAAAAGATCGGACACATATTACTATTTATAATGTTTTTGAAAGAAGTCTCATGCTCATCAAGCCTGCATTTATTTAATTAAAAAATACAGAAGAAAACAGCAGTAATGTGAAATATTATTTCCATTTAAAATAATGGCTTTCTATTTTAATATACTTTAAAATGTAATGTATTTCTGTGATGCAAAGCTGAATTGATATGGCACTAGACTATTTGACTTCACAATCTGTTCAAAACAGGCCAAAGAAATTGTCTAAACATTCACATTACCTCTATGACATTTTATGTATTATATTTGCTATATTATAGAACCTAAATGTTAATGTGCAGTTTAATGCGTTGCTAACACATTTTATTTCAGTATTTATTACGTATTTTAGTCGATTTCTGTCATCTCAGTATAGCAATATAGTTTAGGAATAGCCAATATGTATTTGTAGTAGGGCTGCACGATTAAGACAAAAATCATAATTGTCGATTATTTCCTGAAAATTGTAATTGCGATTATTAATTACGATTATCACAGTTTACATTGAATGATGTATTGAATTACTTTATATCTTTGTTTGAAGCAACTGCATGCCATATTTTTGTATAAAATAAAAAAAAACACTTTTTTTATTGTTTTTCTATAGCATTAAACCTCAAATGTCAACTATATATTGGTTTGGTTTCTTCTTTAAGTAATAATAAAAAAAAAAGTCAACATATGCATGGTATAACAATAGGGGCTTTTGCCATCAGTGTGGTTCACAGTTTTTTTCCTTGTAATCGCGCCTTTGAACAATTACGAAATTGTGGCATCTGTAATTGTAATCGTGATTAGAAATTCGATTAATTGTGCAGCCCTAATGTGTAGTAAACGAAACAAGCGTCTGCTCCATTCATACAGACACACAGAACATGCAGAATTCATATTTTTGCCATTTAATAATCACAGACGCTATATCACGATTCGAATAAAGAACTTAAGAATAAAAATTACCATTCACAATCATCAGCTTTATCAAGCTGATCCTCGATAAAAACATTAAGTTGAAAGTGCTCTTTCTCTGCATCTCAAAACGATGTACATGAATCTGACTAAGCTTAACGCATTTTTCTGAGCTGATGCGGGCGTTCACTCTCTGTTGCATGTATCGCCTCAGAATTTGCATCTCTGTGTATGGATTGCGTGCACGCTCTGTGGGCGTGGCTGCATTAGTGGATAATGAGCTGACTCGCGAACGACTGACATGTCTCTATTTTTTTTTTTTAAAACAGATTACATAAACCGAGAATATTAGTTTTCGATTTGACTTACATGATTTAAAACCTGACATTTCAACGTTTCTTTAGACATACGTCTCATTTTTGTGTGATAAGTAAGTTACAGTTCATTTTCTGAGGACTATCAGAATGGACTCCATTCAGAAGGAGACGACATCACGCATCATGTTAGTTTTCTTTATTTTGCAAAAAGCACAACATTTTTGTTTTTATTGTGAGTGTATACCAGTGGTCTCAAACTGCCGGCCCATGGGCCATTTACGGCTCCACCTCCCCCTCCACCCGGCCTGCAACTGATCTAAAAAATAAAACATAATCCGGCCCGCTAAAGTATTATTGTTGTTATTATTATTATTATTATTATTTTCTAGTTGTCTTATACCATATTCCATAGACAAAGAAACGGCAAAGAAAAAGTTGCCGTTCTAAGGGGCCATTCACATTTTCCAAAGCGATTTCACTCCTGTGTAGTCTGTCGTTGCTATACAACCATGAACTGCGCTCTCCAAGATGACGAGGAACTTTCAGCAAAAGAAAAATTGATTTCTAGTCCTTGCATTAGCTCTACTACTAGATATATTTATGGAGATGAGAAATAAAAACCCTCCCTGTACAGCAGTTCGGCTGAGCTTTTGAGGAAAGGCTGAAGCTCGTCTGTTGGTCCTTCTCACATGACCTGCGGTGCGCTTGCAGCATTCTGAAAAGTTGAGATGTTTTCATCTTGCCGTGGCATAGGCGCGTGTGGAAAAACGAGCGTGCCGCACTGTATGCACGTCACGGCTGCGTCACTTCTATTATGAGAGCGCTTGCCTAAATTATAGTAAAAGCACTCGCACAAGTCTTGAGCGTCGATTTAAACCACAGAAAAAGTGTCCGATGCTACCAGTAAACGTTACCACTGCTGTTTACATTTTTTGTTAATATTGCAAAAATATTTTAGTAATGAAATTTGAAGTAAATGAGAAATAATGCAAAGGAAAGTAACTTTTCAGAAATGTTGCGCTTTCTTGTGCTCGAATGTTAAAATGGCCCTCCTATGAGGTGTCAATCACAGCAACGGCCCCCAGCCAATTTGAGTTTGAGACCCCTTGGTGTATACAAATAAAAGAAGACATTCCACAGTTTTTAATAATATATAACTCTTAATTGTATGTCCAAAATTGCTGGGGTATTTTAAGTCTCTTTCGCACTGGTAAGAAAAAAACTGAGGTGGTATCATCGGCATGAGTGTTAACCATCTCCCGTCCCCTGTTAGACTGTTGCCAAGGTGTTGTTTGATAGGGCCTTGCAAGAACTGGTTTCATTTTAGAACCGGTTCCAAAATTCCAAGAACCTTGGAGTTGATAAGACACACACATTTTGATTCCACTTATTGATTCCTGTGATTTTAAACCATTCAACCACAAGAAGACGTGAAAGAGAACTCAATTCAGTAATCACATGCTGTTTTATTTGCTGTGCAGACATCCAAAGCACAAAAACTCGCCTCTCATATTGTGCTCATACTGAATTGAATTCTTTTTCGTGTCTTCTTGCACTTGAATGGTCAAATGCAAACAAAATCGTCAACATTTCCTTGTAAACGCAGTCAGTTTCATCTTAAGTGAACATAACAGTTGAGAAAGTTTTTCCGTCTATCGGTTCTGTGCATTTGGTCTTAAAGTGACAGCTGCCTACTATACCTGCTGACGTCGGTGTCATTAATGTTAAATCAAAGAACAAAAGACACACTGAAAATCACACACTGATCTTGACCAAATATATTATACTTTAATAAGGATTAATCTTTATTTTATTTATAAAAAGAAAACTATGCAGTGTTATTTTACATTTGATTATATTTGATTTCACATTATGTACCAGAACTTTGTTTTATTTATTTGTGCTTTTGCTAATTTGTTTGTTTTTTTCTTCTTTTTACTTGTCTTTAAAGCTGCAGTCTGTACATTTTTTGGGTTAACAAATATCCAAAATCAATTTTTGAGCAAGTACATAACCAGCCAGTGTTCAAAACTATCTCCTTACCTTAGCCCGATTCACAAGGGTAAGCTTGTAATAATGTTTTATAATTCGGGTAGTACTGGTGGGTTTCTGCAGGCATGCAGCCTTTTGTCTTTGCGTCATTACATCACGTCTGTTCACATAAAGAACAAGTCCCAGCTAGTAGGCTAAATCACGTGAGGATGGCGGATCATTTATAGCCTTTTCTCACAGCAATTGAAATTTATAATTAAATGTATCATTTTGATGGCAGATTGTAATCCAGAAAGGTCCAAATGACAGTCACCAGTGACAACTGGAGATTCACCCGTAGTCAAAAGCAAAAGACTTTGGCTACAGAAAGGCTACAGAAATTGAAATCTACAGGTAACGCTAATACACACTAAATACACATAGTCACGCAATGCTGATGTTGTTAACATTAACAATTTGAGAACAAAGTATAACAATAATATTTGCACAGTTTGATGTGATCCGAGCTAAGCGATCATTAGATTAATCACCATTGGTAGCACGATTTATTGTAATGCTTTTTTTCTCAGTTGGTCAGAACAAATGTTACTTACTTGTTCAGATGACATTTTCTGGTGAAAATTCTTACTTTGGTCATACTTCCAAGACGTAAAATCTGTGTTTCCGAAGTATCCACACCAGTGTAGTGACTGACAGCAAAGATGATAATTCCGCAAATAACTGCAATTGCAGGTTTTGAACAGAGATGGTGACAAAGAGGCAAAACTTACAGACTGCAGATTTATTAATGTTTAAAATATATATTAGTTAGTCTAGTAGTTTTTGCTGTGGTATTTTTATTAAAACCATATGTAAAAGTTCCTTGTGTAAGTGTTCTTTACCTAGGCTGCTGATTTTTGTTCATGGTAGTCAGCTGCAAAAGAATGTTTTGCAAAAAGACACAGAATAAATATGTTTGAATGATATCTAAATTGGAATTAAAACTGGGAATCAATAACATTCAGAATCGATAAGAATTAGAATCAATAAGTAGAATTGGAAAAATTGCTATAGTTAAAATTCAACGATACATAACCCTAGTTTTGTTGCTCTGTGGTTGCTAGGCTGTTCTGGGTGGAACTGTAGCTAGGGCATTGCTATGCAGTTGCTAAGGTGTTCTGGGTGGTTACTAGACATTACTTTATGGTTGCTTGGCATTTGCTTGGGTGTTTGCTGGGCAATTGCTAAGGTGTTCTTAGTGGTTGCTGGGGCATTGCATGTTTGTGCTACAGAGTTTAATTAGGTACACCTGTAGTTTATGGTGCATCGTCACAACTGCATCCAGATGCTACATGATGCAACTGCAAGACACATGCACTGCAATGTCTGGTAGATCTGGATTTTAATGTTTTTTTTTTTTTTTTTTTGTGAAATGCTAGTTGTGTCATTTCTGTTTAATGTCATCCAAAATAATTCTAAAGAAATCTACTGAGCTTTGCTCTGAGGGCACTGTGCAGGCCAAATCATTAGCTCTTTCCCTTAAGGGGCTTTATCACTTGCTAATGACTTTGGCAATTTGATACGCTCTCCGAACCATTTATTCAAAACAAAAGATTCGTAAAACTTCGAAGCTTCATGAAGCGGTGTTTTGAAATCGACCATCACTAGATATTGTTGAATAAAGTTTTGTTTTTGTTTTTTTGGCGCACAAAAAGTATTCTCGTCGCTTCATAATATTAAGGTTGAACCACTGTAGTCACATGAACTGTTTTAAATACGTCTTTAGTAGCTTTCTGGACGTTTAAAGTGATAATTGTCTTGCCGGCAATGCAGGCCTCACTGAGCCATCGGATTTTTTATGAAAAATATCTTAATTTGTGTTCTGAAGATGAACGAAGGTATTACGTGGTGTGGAATTTTTGGGTGAACTAACCCTTTAAATTTCATAACTGCTAGTCTGTCAAGAAACAAGTTTTGTCATTCATTTTGTCTTCATTTTGTCAGTAAAAGGGGTCTTTTCGACAAACAGATTTGGTGCCACTGCAGTTGGATGCAGCACCTATTTTAGATTACCTAACCTCAAGCACCTCTGAAAGACATTTATGCTATGACCTGTACAGGTTATGGGTCAAATGGTTCCCATAATAAACAAACCATATGGTTCACCACCCACATCTCATGTCTAAACATGCCTCTGAAAATAGTATACTCTTGTCAGGAGTAATTATGGTAATTTTCTGTCACTGAATAATAGTGTTTCCCGCAGTAATGGCATTGAGATGTCTTCTCTCAAATGCTCAGTTATTTGTGATTTACTTAACCTAAAGAATGCTGTATAAAGAGTGAAAACATTATCAATACTAATGATTTCTCACTGGAGCAGTGCTGGAGCTGTTGAATTGAATATTGCATATATCTCTTGGTACTGTAATACTGATATTTGTTGCCAGTTTGTTACAATAATCATTTACAGAGACAACAGAACTTTCTTTTTTATTTGTAAGCATATGGCTTAATACTTTTAAAAGTGTGTCAGAAGGGGCTTGTTGAAAAATAAATATAGGCAATTTATTCAATAATAATAATATAATAAATAAAATGTTACAGGAATAGTTTACCAACAAATAAAAAATTGTTATAATTTACTCACCGGCATGTCGTTCCAAACCTGTATGACTTACTTACTTCTGTGAAACACAATGGGGTCAGTGTTGTTTTGTATGGATAGTTCTGTCCATACAAAAGATTTTTAAAATATATATTCTTTCATGTGCCACAGAAAAAAGAGGTTTGGATTTACATGAGTGAGTAAATGATGACAACATTTTTAATTTTAGATAAACTATTCCTTTAACGTACACTACCATTCAAAGGTTTGGGGTAGATTTTTTAAATATATTTTTGTAAGAAGTCTCTTAAGCTCTCCAAAGCACCAGTTTATTAAAAAGAATTCTTTGATGAATAGAAAGTAGTTCAAAAGAACAGTATTTATTTGAAATAGAAATTACTTATAACATTATAAAAGTCTTTACTGTTACTTTTGATCAGTTTAATGCATTCTTGCTGAATAAACATATTCATTTCTTTAAAAAAAAAAAAAAAAATTACTGAC